>OX352763.1:48750480-49350480 GCA_947095585.1 Nephrocerus scutellatus
ACCTTCATACTTTTCTGCTGGCGATAGCTCTCCTAAAGACTGGGCATTTGCTGCTGCCCGCTACATGCTTCGCATCTTCTGGGTGTTCCTTTCTACAGAACATGCACGAAGGCTCCTTTGCGCAAGACTTAGCTATGTGGCCCTCATCCCCACATCTTCTACACAGCTTGGAGCGATCTTCTCCGTTTTTACACTGCTTGGCAATGTGCCCAAATTCCAGGCATTTGAAGCACTTTTTGAGGAGTGTCCGTTCGCGGATGCGACACACTACCCACCCGATTTTTATCTTCTTTGCTTCCAGCAGCTTCTTTGCTTTTGCATTTGGAAGGCTGATAGTCGCCGTTTGGGTTCCACTATATGCTTTCCTCAGCGATATAAAGTCTGACGGTGTGACGCCTTCGACTCCGGCTTGGACTTCGATTGATTCACAAATGTCTTTTGTGGTGATCTCATCGATGTCTTTCAGCTCGATGCTAGTGTGTTGGGTGAGGGTTCTTACGTTTGCTTGTTCGCCTAACGCCTCAGTTATGACGCTTTTAAATTCCGCTGTCTTGTCACTTGTCTCCTTCAATTGAATTAAGAGGTCACCTTTTTGTGTCCTTCTGATCCTAGATACTGCTTTTCCAATTGTTTCTAGTTTTGGATCAGCCTTCACGTTGCGCAATATCTGCGCATAGGATATTTCGCCCTTCGCTTCTATGACTATGGCGTCAGGTCTTGCCTTTCTTATAATTGGCGTCTGACTTCACTTTATTTTTAGTTTTAGCGACGACTTTTGTCCATTCGCCTTCTCCAGTTTTTTTAACATTTTTAATACCCTTTTCCTGGGTTTTTTCTTCCGTCGCTATTACCATAGGCTTACGTGAGGACAGGCGTTGCTCTTGCCTCCGTTTTGGATTCGGCGTTTCGCTGTGGATAGGCTGCTTCCTTTTTTGCTCCATTGAAGCTTTGAGCCATGGAGAGGTTTGAGATGAGGTGTGATTAACCATCTTCTCCTGAGTCTTCTTGTTATTAATGTAGATAGCCGATAACTCATAGAGGTTTTTAATGCTATCAATCGCATCCCGCATGGCTTGATGGATGGAACGTCTTTTTCCATCTTCCAACATTTCTATCAGTCCCTTGATCTGCTCTCCTAGTTTATGAAAGTCAGATTTGCCGGGGCTGGCTTCCTTTATCACCTTTCTTGTTTCCGGTGATTCGCGCCTTTGTGACGTTTGTGCCACTGGTGATCTCGCCATCTTCGAACTCCTTTTAAAAGAATTCACATTCTTCTCTCCTACAACTCCTTCTACTTCTCCTCCTCCTAAATTCTGGGAATTCATTGTAAATTGGGTCCCCACTCAAAGCCGTTATCAATGCTCGGGTGTGTAGTCACCTATGGATCCCATTGTTATCTATGCAAGCAGTGAGGCCATGCGTGGGTTGACACGAGCCCTTATGGGGTCTTGTGTTCAGAGCCAGATCAGTGTTAGACAGGAATTTTTCATCTGTACCTACACCAATAACTTAATAGCGACGTAACATTGAGCGTACTTTGAGTCCTGCCAGGGTTTTAACGGGACGGGGGCGCCGGTAGCATTAGCCTGAAAGCCATTTAAGCAAAATTTCACTCTTGCCTACTCAGGTAACAGAATACCACAGACGTCAGCCCAAGAGTTGACAAATCAAAATGATTGCTTCCAGTATACCATAATTAAGACCTTACTGGGCTCAGTCTTAATACATTCATTGAATGCCGCGCTCCCTCGTTGGCCGCGGCTTTTCCTCCGGACGGGTACCGCCCCTACTCGGTCGTCAGAGCCTCGGCGAGCAGTGTTTTCCATGCAAGAGAGGTTGACAGTGACTTCTTCTCCGCCGTAAACGTAGGGCCCCTCACATGGTACTATAACCCGGGGCAGGTGAACCAAGGTTTGTTGACGTGGTTTGTTGACGTGGTTTGTTGACGTGGTTTGTTGACGTGGTTTGTTGACGTGGTTTGTTGACGTGGTTTGTTGACGTGGTTTGTTGACGTGGTTTGTTGACGTGGTTTGTTGACGTAGTTTGTTGACGTGGACGTGGTTTGTTGACGTGGTTTGTTGACGTGGTTTGTTGACGTGGTTTGTTGACGTGGTTTGTTGACGTGGTTTGTTGACGTGGTTTGTTGACGTGGTTTGTTGACGTGGTTTGTTGACGTGGTTTGTTGACGTGGTTTGTTGACGTGGTTTGTTGACGTGGTTTGTTGACGTGGTTTGTTGACGTGGTTTGTTGACGTGGTTTGTTGACGTGGTTTGTTGACGTGGTTTGTTGACGTGGTTTGTTGACGTGGTTTGTTGACGTGGTTTGTTGACGTGGTTTGTGTGTGTGTGTGTGTGTGTGTGTGTGTGTGTGTGTGTGTGTGTGTGTGTGTGTGTGTGTGTGTGTGTGTGTGTGTGTGCGAGTGCGAGTGTGTGTGTGCGAGTGTGTGTGTGTGTGTGTGCGAGTGTGTGTGTGTGCGAGTGTGTGTATGTGTGTGTGCGAGTGTGTGTGTGTGTGTGCGAGTGTGTGTTTTTTTTTTTTTTTATGGCTGTGCCAGAGGTGGGGAATCTTCTAAAAGATACCAGTAGAGCCCTCCAGGGGTACTAGCATGCACGATTCGTAAACCTGAATGTTCGTACCAGGAATTACGCCTACGTACTAAACCCTCCTTACACACTTCAACCACTCTCCCCGCGGGACTGCCGTTAGGTATTACATCACGGGGCTGGTAAGCAGATTACTCTATGCCTTCTGCATCTTCTGCTGCTGCTGATCGCCTTATCTTTTCGATTCTTCGCAGCTCGTTTTGCACATTCGTTATGAATACACACACTTCTGTCCACTTACCCTCAGATCTCAGCATTTCTTCTAACAGGACTTGTGGACTTGGCAGGCTGCTTCTCCATTCTCTGAAGCGTCCGCATTGGAAAATCGCATGCTCCGTATCTTCTTCCAGTTCCGGACAATCTGGGCAAAAAGGTGAGCTATCGTGTCCAAATCTATAAAGATATCTTCGATAGCCGCCATGGCCTGACAGAAACTGCGTAAATTGGTAATTGCAGTTACCGTGAGATCGGTTTGTCCAATTCTCTATATTCGGGATCAGTTTGTGGGTCCATCTTCCTTTCAAACTTATGTCCCACCTGGCTTGCCATACAGCCATTGAGGTGGCCTTTTCTTCTTCTTTGATCATTTTGATTGATCGTTGGTCCGGATGTGATAAGGCTCTTCTATTGTAGATCCTAAGCATTTCATCTGCGAGGATGTCTACTGGAACCATTCCTGCTATAACGAGGGCCGCATCATCGGAGATCGTTCGGAACCCGCTGATCGTCCTTAGTGCACTGAGTCTGTATATAGACGAGAGGTTTCTTCTTATTTCTTTAGTCACCAGTGCCTCCGCCCAAACTGGGGCTGCGTACAGGAGGACTGAGCTAACTACTCTGGACATTAGGACCCTCCTTGGATATCCTGGTCCTCCGACATTTGGCAACTATGCCGAACGTGTTGGCGCTGGAGCTCCAGTTTATCTAGCTGCAGTGATGGAATATTTAGCAGCTGAAGTTTTGGAATTGGCGGGAAATGCTGCTCGTGACAACAAAAAGACTAGGATTATTCCGCGTCATTTGCAATTGGCCATCCGCAATGATGAAGAATTAAACAAGCTTTTGTCTGGAGTTACCATTGCTCAAGGTGGTGTTTTACCGAATATCCAGGCAGTACTTTTGCCCAAGAAGACCGAAAAGAAAGCTTAAATTTCTGTGCGCAAAAGAGAAACGAACAAATAATTAAAAAAGTGTGTGTGTGTGTGTGCGAGTGTGTGTGTGTGTGTGCGAGTGTGTGTGTGTGTGTGCGAGTGTGTGTGTGTGTGTGCGAGTGTGTGTGTGTGTGCGAGTGTGTGTGTGTGTGCGAGTGTGTGTGTGTGTGTGTATGTGTGTGTGCGAGTGTGTGTGTGTGTGCGAGTGTGTGTGTGTGTGTGCGAGTGTGTGTGTGTGTGTGCGAGTGTGTGTGTGTGTGCGAGTGTGTGTGTGTGTGCGAGTGTGTGTGTGTGTGCGAGTGTGTGTGTGTGTGCGAGTGTGTGTGTGTGTGCGAGTGTGTGTGTGTGTGTGTGTGTGTGTGTGTGTGTGTGTGTGTGTGTGTGTGTGTGTGTGTGTGTGTGTGTGTGTGTGTGTGTGTGTGTGTGTGTGTGTGTGTGTGTGTGTGTGTGTGTGTGTGTGTGTGTGTGTGTGTGTGTGTGTGTGTGTGTGTGCGAGTGTGTGTGTGTGCGAGTGTGTGTGTGTGCGAGTGTGTGTGTGTGCGAGTGTGTGCGTGTGCGAGTGTGTGTGTGTGTGTGTGTGTGTGTGTGTGTGTGTGTGTGTGTGTGTGTGTGCGAGTGTGTGTGTGTGTGTGTGCGAGTGTGTGTGTGTGTGTGTGCGAGTGTGTGTGTGTGTGTGTGCGAGTGTGTGTGTGTGTGCGGGTGTGTGTGCGAGTGTGTGTGTGTGTGTGTGCGAGTGTGTGTGTGTGTGCGAGTGTGTGTGTGTGTGTGTGCGAGTGTGTGTGTGTGTGCGAGTGTGTGTGTGTGCGAGTGTGTGTGTGTGCGAGTGTGTGTGTGTGTGTGTGTGCGAGTGTGTGTGTGCGAGTGTGTGTGTGCGAGTGTGTGTGTGCGAGTGTGTGTGTGCGAGTGTGTGTGTGCGAGTGTGTGTGTGCGAGTGTGTGTGTGCGAGTGTGTGTGTGCGAGTGTGTGTGTGCGAGTGTGTGTGTGCGAGTGTGTGTGTGCGAGTGTGTGTGTGCGAGTGTGTGTGTGCGAGTGTGTTTGTGCGAGTGTGTTTGTGCGAGTGTGTTTGTGCGAGTGTGTTTGTGCGAGTGTGTTTGTGCGAGTGTGTTTGTGCGAGTGTGTTTGTGCGAGTGTGTTTGTGCGAGTGTGTTTGTGCGAGTGTGTTTGTGCGAGTGTGTTTGTGCGAGTGTGTGTGTGTGTGTGTGTGTGTGTGTGTGTGTGTGTGTGTGTGTGTGTGTGTGTGTGTGTGTGTGTGTGTGTGTGTGTGTGTGTGTGTGTGTGTGTGTGTGTGTGTGTGTGTGTGTGTGTGTGTGTGTGTGTGTGTGTGTGTCACACATTCCTTGTATATCCTGGTCCTCCAACGTTTGCCAGAATCCGGAATTTGACAACATCCTTTGATCTAATAGTCTGGTTACCAACTCGTATATTTATGTATTCTATATTTTTCCGGCTGGTAATCAGGACTGCTTCCGTTTTATGGTCGGCTAATTCTAGACCGACGGATACTAGCCATTTTTTGATTTGGCCAACTGCTTCATTCGTGGCTGACTCTATTCCATTGATTGTCTTTGACACCGTGACAACGGCGATGTCGTCAGCGAATCCAAATATTTGTACGCCTGGTGGTAATGCTAGTCTTAGAACTCCATCGTACATAATATTCCATAGAAGGGGACCCAGCACCGATCCTTGTGGGACTCCTGCGGAGACGTTATAATACTTTGTACCCTCATTGGTTTCGTACCTCAACCTTCTATAACTTAAGTAGCTTGACACTATCTTCCATATATAGTGTGGTGCATCCATTCTGGCGAGTGATCTTCTTATTGAGGACCATTTTGCAGAGTTAAATGCGTTTTTTATGTCCAGTGTCACTACTGCACAATATTCCTTTGTGCCCCACCGCCATCTTTTTCCTTCAATCGCATTCTTTGCTATGTTGACCACCGCCTTTATGGCGTCGACGGTCGAGCGCGATTTTCGAAACCCGAACTGATGATCTGACAGTGCTCCTTTATTATCCGCTATATTAAGCAATCTGTCATATATGATCCGCTCGAGTATCTTTCCCATTGTATCTAGTAGGCATATTGGGCGGTACGATGATGGTTCGCCCGGTGGTTTGTTTCCCTTTGGAAGCAATACCAAATGCTGCAGTTTCCAAGGTTCAGGGAAAACTCCTTCATCTAGACACTGTTGCATGCATGTCATGAACATGTCCGGCCTACTTCGGATGGCCGCTTTCAATGCTTTATTAGGAATGCCGTCGGGTCCAGGAGCTTTGTTGTCTCGTATTCTTTTACTTGCGTTCACGAGTTCATCAACTGTTAGCCTTGGAATACTTTCTGTGCTAATTTCTCTTATTATGTTGCACATAGTATATGGTCCTTTCGGAAATAGGTGTTCTACGATGGACCTAAGCTTTGTTGGGCATGATATTTGCGGGGTCCTACAGCCTTTTAGCTTTGCCATAACTATTTTGTATGCTGTGCCCCAGGGATTGATACCCGCCTCGTCACATAGTCGTTTGAAGGACTTCGACTTGCTTTCTTTAATTGCATTTTTTAAATTTCGTCTAGCTAATCTTAGCATATCAAGACGTTCTTGAATGTCTGATCCCCTTCTTGCGCGCTGCACTCTACGTCTGGCTTGTAAGCAGGCAGCTCTCAGTGCTTTTATCTGCTCATTCCACCAGTAGCAGTGTACACCTCTCTTGCTAGGTCTTCTCCTGGGCATAGCTGCGTCGCACGCTGTAGTGATTATACTGGTAAGTTGTTGCGACAGGATCTCAGATGTTCCGCTTTCGATTAGGAAGCTTGAGTTTATGATTTCCTCAAACATTTCTTTATCAAGGAACTTGTCTTTCCATTTAGGTCCCCCTAATTTTTGGCGTTGCACGGCTTTTTTTTCTTTAATTTCAATTACAATCGCCTGGTGGTCGCTGTGCGTATAGTCTTCGCTGACGCGCCATTTTATCATCCGCAGGAGGGAACTGCTAGCGAAGGTAATATCGATGATCGATCCCCTTCCTGCTTTGCGATACGTATTTGCTCGTCCCGTGTTAGCTATGCCTATATTTAATGAGGCGAAAGATTCTAGCAGATAATGTCCTCTGGTATTAGTAAATCTGCTGCCCCAGTCTGTTGCCCAGGCATTGAAGTCTCCGCCTATAACCACTGGAGCTCTTCCTCGAGCATCGGCCGTTAAATTTTCTATCATTGCTGAGTATTCGCTCATCGTCCAGCTGGGTCTTGCGTAACAACTATAAAAGTTGATTCCATTTATTTTTGCCCGTACGAAGCCCTCCGCCTGCCCGTCTACATCTTGGAAGGCATGTCTCCCGCATGTTTGTGTGTGTGTATGTGTGTATGTGTGTGTATGTGTGTGTATGTGTGTGTGGGTGCGTATGTGGGTGTGTGTGTGTGTGTGTGCGTTTATGTGTGTGTGTGTGTGTGTTCTTCTGCTGCTGCTGATCGCCTTATATTTTCTATTCTTCGCAGCTCGTTTTGCACATTCGTTACGAATACACACACTTCTGTCCACTTATCCTCGGATCATTGCATTTCTTCTAAAAGGACGTGTGGACTTGGCAGGTTGCTTCTCCATTCTCTGAAGCGTCTGCAATGGAAAATCGCATGCTCTGTGTCTTCTTCTATGTCTGAACAATCTGGGCAAAAAGGTGAGCTATCGTGTCCAAATCGATAAAGATATTTTCGATAGCCGCCATGGCCTGGCAGAAACTGTGTAAATTGGTAGTTGCAGTTACCGTGAGATCGGTTTGTCCAATTCTCAATGTTCGGGATCAGTTTGTAGGTCCATCTTCCTTTCAAACTTATGTCCCACCGGTCTTGCCACACAGCCATTGAGGTGGCCTTTTCTTCCTCTTTGATCATTTCGATTGTTCGTTGGTCCTGTTGTGATAAGGCTCTTCTATTGTAGATCCTAAGCATTTCATCTGCGAGGATATCTACTGGAACCATTCCTGCTATAACAAGCATCATCGGAGATCGTTCGGAACCCGCTGATCGTCCTTAGTGCACTGAGTCTGTATATAGACGATAAGTTTCTTCTTATTTCTTTAGTCACCAGTATATCCGCCCAAACTGGGGCTGCGTAAAGGAGGACTGAGCTGACTACTCTAGACATTAGGACCCTCCTTGTATATCCTGGTCCTCCAACGTTTGACAGAATCCGGAATAATGCTGCCTGCATCTGGGAAGCCTTTTTGCTCGAGTAGTTTACGTGTATTTTAAAACGGAGCCTATTGTCAAGCATTACTCCTAGGTATTTGACAAAATCCTTTGATCTAATAGTCTGGTTACCAACTCGTATATTTATGTATTCTATATTTTTCCGGCTGGTAATCAGGACTGCTTCCGTTTTATGGTCGGCTAATTCTAGACCGACGGATACTAGCCATTTTTTGATTTGGCCAACTGCTTCATTCGTGGCTGACTCTATTCCATTGATTGTCTTTGACACCGTGACAACGGCGATGTCGTCAGCGAATCCAAATATTTGTACGCCTGGTGGTAATGCTAGTCTTAGAACTCCATCGTACATAATATTCCATAGAAGGGGACCCAGCACCGATCCTTGTGGGACTCCTGCGGAGACGTTATAATACTTTGTACCCTCATTGGTTTCGTACCTCAACCTTCTATAACTTAAGTAGCTTGACACTATCTTCCTTATATAGTGTGGTGCATCCATTCTGGCGAGTGATCTTCTTATTGAGGACCATTTTGCAGAGTTAAATGCGTTTTTTATGTCCAGTGTCACTACTGCACAATATTCCTTTGTGCCCCACCGCCATCTTTTTCCTTCAATCGCATTCTTTGCTATGTTGACCACCGCCTTTATGGCGTCGACGGTCGAGCGCGATTTTCGAAACCCGAACTGATGATCTGACAGTGCTCCTTTATTATCCGCTATATTAAGCAATCTGTCATATATGATCCGCTCGAGTATCTTTCCCATTGTATCTAGTAGGCATATTGGGCGGTACGATGATGGTTCGCCCGGTGGTTTGTTTCCCTTTGGAAGCAATACCAAATGCTGCAGTTTCCAAGGTTCAGGGAAAACTCCTTCATCTAGACACTGTTGCATGCATGTCATGAACATGTCCGGCCTACTTCGGATGGCCGCTTTCAATGCTTTATTAGGAATGCCGTCGGGTCCAGGAGCTTTGTTGTCTCGTATTCTTTTACTTGCGTTCACGAGTTCATCAACTGTTAGCCTTGGAATACTTTCTGTGCTAATTTCTCTTATTATGTTGCACATAGTATATGGTCCTTTCGGAAATAGGTGTTCTACGATGGACCTAAGCTTTGTTGGGCATGATATTTGCGGGGTCCTACAGCCTTTTAGCTTTGCCATAACTATTTTGTATGCTGTGCCCCAGGGATTGATACCCGCCTCGTCACATAGTCGTTTGAAGGACTTCGACTTGCTTTCTTTAATTGCATTTTTTAAATTTCGTCTAGCTAATCTTAGCATATCAAGACGTTCTTGAATGTCTGATCCCCTTCTTGCGCGCTGCACTCTACGTCTGGCTTGTAAGCAGGCAGCTCTCAGTGCTTTTATCTGCTCATTCCACCAGTAGCAGTGTACACCTCTCTTGCTAGGTCTTCTCCTGGGCATAGCTGCGTCGCACGCTGTAGTGATTATACTGGTAAGTTGTTGCGACAGGATCTCAGATGTTCCGCTTTCGATTAGGAAGCTTGAGTTTATGATTTCCTCAAACATTTCTTTATCAAGGAACTTGTCTTTCCATTTAGGTCCCCCTAATTTTTGGCGTTGCACGGCTTTTTTTTCTTTAATTTCAATTACAATCGCCTGGTGGTCGCTGTGCGTATAGTCTTCGCTGACGCGCCATTTTATCATCCGCAGGAGGGAACTGCTAGCGAAGGTAATATCGATGATCGATCCCCTTCCTGCTTTGCGATACGTATTTGCTCGTCCCGTGTTAGCTATGCCTATATTTAATGAGGCGAACGATTCTAGCAGATAATGTCCTCTGCTATTAGTAAATCTGCTGCCCCAGTCTGTTGCCCAGGCATTGAAGTCTCCGCCTATAACCACTGGAGCTCTTCCTCGAGCATCGGTCGTTAAATTTTCTATCATTGCTGAGTATTCGCTCATCGTCCAGCTGGGTCTTGCGTAACAACTATAAAAGTTGATTCCATTTATTTTTGCCCGTACGAAGCCCTCCGCCTGCCCGTCTACATCTTGGAAGGCATGTCTCCCGCAAATCCATATTGCAGCTTTTTCTGTTTTGTCACATGCCCAAGCGTTGATGTCACGAGATTTGTACGGTTCGCTTATGAAAATTATGTCCGCTCTCTCGTCTTTAGCCGTCTGTGACAGGATATCCTCTGCTATCTCGCAGTGATTTAGGTTTATCTGGATAACCTTCATACTTTTCTGCTGGCGATAGCTCTCCTAAAGACTGGGCATTTGCTGCTGCCCGCTACATGCTTCGCATCTTCTGGGTGTTCCTTTCTACAGAACATGCACGAAGGCTCCTTTGCGCAAGACTTAGCTATGTGGCCCTCATCCCCACATCTTCTACACAGCTTGGAGCGATCTTCTCCGTTTTTACACTGCTTGGCAATGTGCCCAAATTCCAGGCATTTGAAGCACTTTTTGAGGAGTGTCCGTTCGCGGATGCGACACACTACCCACCCGATTTTTATCTTCTTTGCTTCCAGCAGCTTCTTTGCTTTTGCATTTGGAAGGCTGATAGTCGCCGTTTGGGTTCCACCATATGCTTTCCTCAGCGATATAAAGTCTGACGGTGTGACGCCTTCGACTCCGGCTTGGACTTCGATTGATTCACAAATGTCTTCTTTTATAGTTGTATATAGTTGTGCTTATAGCTGTTTGGCACCCTCCAGAGTCCTGTACAGATCCTTAGTACCTTCCTTTCAAGTAGGGAGATCTTCTTCATCGTTGTTGGTGAGACGGTGAACCATATGGGATAGCCATAGGTTATCACTGGCCTGATGAGCTGCTTGTAGATGAGCAGCCTGGTGTTGTTGGACAGTCCGTTTCGTCTTTTTAGTAGCGGGTGCACCAAATGAAGAGCGTAGTTCGCTTTTTTCATTGTTTTATCGATGTGAGAGTTAAACTTGAGCCTCTCAGTAAAGTTGATTCCCAGGTACTTAGTCTCTGACTTGGACTTCGTCCCGATACTGTTCCATGTTTATACACTCTTCGTAATTAATGTTTCGGTTGCATGCATTCGCTGCTTCAATTTTATCATGTTCATTAACTGCGGACACGAGATTCGTTTCTCGTTTCGTTGAGGTTAAGTTACCTGCTGCGTCTTTTACATTACTCGATTTTTATTTTTGCTTATTCTTAAATTAATAGAAATACCGGAAATACACATGTGTGCATATTTTAAATAAAATCAGGCTTGGGAAGTGTTTTAAAAATTGATCGAAAGATTCCACCACCGAACGAACGACAGAACCATGCCGACGCGAAGTTAATATATAGAATTTAAAAACGTTGATGACAGATGCTGTCAGACATTAAGTACAGCAATTTCTTGTATGCTTCCTTGTAGCGAGTTAGTGGAAACACTAAATATTATTTTATCAATATTATCTTTTCGCTGCTTAACCATGACAAGTAACTTGAAACGTACGATAACAGATACTGCAATATAGGAAATCTCATTGAGAATCGAAAGAGCGATTAATATTATGTTAATAGAAATACCATGTATAATTCCAACCTATTTTATTTCAGTCCGATCTCGACAACATTACATGGCACGAGATAAAGAAAAAAATTCGTGAAGTGCAAGCGGAACAACACATGTGCATAGATAAAGAACAGTTAACTGAACTTGATATTTACCACAGAATTCTACGGTAAGTTTTAACAAAATGCATTTTTTACATAAAAAATTTCATAAATTCATAAAAAATTATAATGTTGTCTTCATTATTACGACAGCTTGCAATTTTTTTTAACTTTTTTTTTATAAACTACACATGATCAAGAGATTTGCCACACAGACCCATTTATGAATTGATGAGAAAATTTAATACTGTAGCTACTTGACGATTAGGAAAGTAGGACGGATCTATATAGGACTCGATTGACCAAATATTTTTACTTCTTTTGGGACATTGAAGCATTTTTTGTCTCAGTTTCTGGTCATAGTCGAATATGAGTCCTGTTAGCTCAATTTAGTCTTGGAATGGATAAATTGTCTCCTATCCTCAATAATTACGTTTGTGATCGTATCAGAAAGGGCACCCACACCACTATTAACATCATTTAGCCAGTTAGTAAATTCAGCTTGCGCCATTTTGATACTGCGTTATTTCGTTAACGAACAGCTGACGTCTCTTTATTACTTAATTTATTTGAAATAATTACATAGTTGCTAGACCTTCCCTTTTAAGTACTCTTAACATTTTTACAAATGCTGTTACATTTAAAAACAGAGTAAATCTTCAGTTTAAGAAGTCATACAAACTTATAGAACTAATCAGTGAAACGTTACAAATAAGTTTTAAAGTAATAAAAAAATAAGATCCATTTCTTATTGCGCGGGTACCATCCCTTCTCTTGTTTTTTAGGAAATTCTTTGCTAAACTGCTCTTGATCAATAATCTTTTCCATGTTCGAGCTAACCAAGGGTTAATTCAGGTATATTTCTCTTTTCGATCGTTAACAACTAATGTTTTCCTTATTTCTTCATTTAATTAAAATACTTAAAGAGTTGCCATACATATACAACAGATATAACATCCTCGTTAGACCAATTAAGGGTTATTTGGAAGGTTTTTGAATCCAACCTATAGTATTCAAGTACGAGATTAGTTCGAAAATATTAAACGCCAAAAATCTTTTAGGTCAGTAAAGAATGGGTTGCTTAAAGTGCGGAGTCTAAACCCTGCTAGCGTCGGACAAATGCAAAAGATCGTGGATGAGAGTTTCTTAATCATTCACCTCTTTACAGCTCCTGCAAAAGATGTTATGTGGAATGCCTAGCTCTGCAACATGTTTGCCCGCCGGTCAATAACCCGTAATAATTGCCACAGTTCTGGCAATGTCCTTCCGAGATCGTGATATTAATTTTATTGTAAGAGGGCTATAGCCATATGGTCAAATTAATCCACAATAGTTGTGACCTCGTAATAAAAAAAAGAGAGAATTAGTTCCTTGAGTGAGCTTATTGGACAGCTGACTCTTTCCAAAGAGCCGGTGTGCACAGTGACGCCCTTCTTCCCTATTTTATGCGCCTGCTCATTATACTATATGTGGCTTTGCCGTGGCGCCCATATGATGGTGGTGTTACTAATCGAAACCAGTTCTTCTTGGCACTATTAAACAACAAGTTTCGAGTGTTTGACGATAGTAAGAATGGATTTGATTGCAGATATTCTTTCTACAGCAATCCTGGAATTTGTGCGGTACTTTGACTTAATGACCGACAATCGCTAGAATCTCTGCCTGAAAATGCTAGTCGAGTCAGGCACCATGTATGACTTTGACAGATTAAGTTTATCTGAGAATACACCTGCATCGATTACATCCCTCATCTTTGATGAGTTTGTATTGTCGCGCCTAATTGTCTCGTTACATCATTCCAGTTTCCTTTAGTCGGAGTTGAAGTTCAGTTTGGGGATGCATTAGTCGGTAGAAGACGGTATCATACCACCAGGTACTGTCTGTAGTCCGTTGCAGTGCCCGTACGGTTTGGTGACAAACCACCCAGATTCTATGGATCGCAATGGATCTGGTGGTATTTAAGACATCTTTCGGACACGACCGTAAAGTTCCTTTGATGCCAGCTGCTACTGATTGATTGTAGTCTGCTAAGGAGGTACATCATCATCATCATATTTGGCTCTACAACCGGGGTCTGGTTCTGGCCTCCCGCAAAAAGTCTCTCCACCGGTCCTGATTATGAGCCTATGTCATCCAGTTTTGCATCCCTAATCTCTAGGCGTCCTTGTCTGCGCCATCCTTCCAGCGAAGTCTTGGCCGGTCTCGCTGTCGTGTTCTAGAAATCCTACCGCAAAGGACTTTCCAAGCAGGATCCTCTTCGCTCATGCGCCGGCCTACCGAGCTTAATTTTTTTCACGATGTAGACACTGCGGTAACGCTCGTAGATCTTATCATTATAGTCTCCGGAATCGTCCTTCCCCACATACGGGGCCAACAATTCACCGTAAGACTTTTCTCTCGACCGCGGCTAGGGAAGTACATATTGTCACGAAAAGTAGTAAGAAGCGCATATAATAGAATTCGAATCCTAAGATAAATCGCAATGTACATACTGAATACTAAAAATAAGAACTTTTATGTAGCATACTTTTAGGCTGTAAGACTATTAGATTATTTGAAATTTGAAATGTAACCGCCTGTAAGTTTGAATTATTACGTACTGGTCAAAAATGTTGTCAAACCGGTTTGTGCGATTTGCCCGGTTTTTGTAAAAGTACATGATTGAACTATTTTTAGAAGATGACTCATTTTATATAAGTATCGTTAGTTGTAAATAAGGGAATAAGGCTACAATTTTCTGGTCTTTGCTCGATATTTCTGTCTATAAGATTGAAAATTTCTGGAAGCTTTTCAATGAGTATAAAAGGTGGCGTTCGCTGCAGAGTAATAATAATATGTAATGGGAATTTAACCAGTTTGAAAGCCAGAAAACCAGTTGAAAAGATCTCGCTTGCAGAAATATTGTAAAGTACAAGTAATAAGTGTGTTTGTGTACATTTAAAGTTATCACCAGTATAAAATTGTGAACTTGTGTTGTTTTTACTGTTTGTTAATTAAAGTAATTATTTGTTAATTAATTAAGTGAAACTCTACAAGCCGATAAACAGTAAATTATAAAATGGGAAGTGCAGTGAACGGAGTTAGTGGAGTGAAAATCGTCTACTCCGGAAGAAAAGGGTGTGCCAAACATGGAGGCAATGTTGGAAGTTCTTATACAACAGATCAATAGCAAGTTCGACCATCAAAGTAAACGAAGTGAAGAAATTAAAAGCAACAATCGCAGCAACAGAGTCAGGAGAACAAACATATAAATTTAGAATTGAGTTCCAAATTAAACGAGAAGTTGGAACAGCAAGCCAAAAGCTGAATCGACAAAATAAACAGCGAACCCAAGAACTGAACTCCGAATTCGATCAACAAAATAGTGGAGTAAAAATCGTCTACTCCGGAAGAAAAGGGTGTGCCAAACATGGAGGCAATGTTGGAAGTTCTTATACAACAGATCAATAGCAAGTTCGACCATCAAAGTAAACGAAGTGAAGAAATTAAAAGCAACAATCGCAGCAACAGAGTCAGGAGAACAAACATATAAATTTAGAATTGAGTTCCAAATTAAACGAGAAGTTGGAACAGCAAGCCAAAAGCTGAATCGACAAAATAAACAGCGAGCCAAGAACTGAAGCAGGAATTAAATTCCAAATTTAATCAACAAAAGCAGGAATTTACTCAGCAAACCCAAGAACTGAACTCCGAATTCGATCAACAAAATCAGAAGCTGGAAAAGCTAAGAGGTGAAATGAGCGGAATTCCAATAACGCAAAAAGGTGAAATAAATGAAGTTCAAGCAACATTTCAAGAAGAAGTGTAAACCCTCGAGACAAACATTACTGCAAAAGTGAGTGGCCTGGAAGGAAAAATGAAAGAGTTTGAGACCCGGTTGGATAGTCGTACCCAAGTTGTCACGGAAAGCCCTCAACAAAACAGTCCCAGAGTCATTCCAGAACCTTCTAGCAACCAGAAAGGAATATTGAAGCCTCCTGCGTTCGATGGGGAGACAGAATTAGAAAATTTCAAGGTCCAGTTTGGAGTTGCGGTACAACACAATGAATAAGGGCGCTGAAGAGCACCTAAATTCCCTAATTCTAGCAGTGCGGGGCAAGGCGGGTGATGTATTGCAAATGATTCCAAATGCCGAGATGAGTTCCGGAAGAATCTTGAAAGAGTTGGACTTGCGTTATGGTCAGTCTCACACACAGGAGCTAAGAAAAATACAGCTCCAGAAGAAGAAACAAGAGGAGAATGACTTCAAGAATTAGAGCGGGAAATAACAGCTCGCACGACAAGCCTATTGGAGTGGAGTTCCGGCTGGTATCTTGGACGTACTGGCAGTGGATGCGTTCAACAATGCTACCCGAGATGAGCAATTAAAACTTATTTTGAGGACAACAGCCAGAGGAAAGTCAATGAATGAAGTATTGGCATCGGCCTTGAAATACGAAGCAGCTAGAGCCAGTTTGAACACTGATTTAGTTAGATCTTGCCGAAGATTATTCACGTGCTCATTGAATGTACGTCCAAAAACAATGATGTCATCCAAATAGACTATACATGTTGTATCGAGGTTTTCCCAGCCGTAGTAAAACTCAGTGTGACCAGGGTGCTTCGTTTATTAGGTCGTTACAATAAAAAGAATTTATTTGTTTGGGGAATGGTATTTGATCTTTTATTTTCTTCTTTCAGTTAACAATGATTTATTTGTGTAAATTAAAGTGTAATGGTTATGATATCCGGTCGTATCCTCGGCGGCGGTGCGCATATGCTGGCGAAGCGTAGTACCGGGGCGTTGTGTATTGACTATGTGGATGGTGAGCGCGGTGTCGTTGTACTAGCGGTGAGGCCGTTGTACCCCTTTGGCTGTAATATCAATGTTCGCTAAGGCTTAGCGTGAAGCGTTTGGACTTAACGGCAAGGGTATCTCTCTTAAACCGTTAATGCGACGAATGTGATAGTCTAGCTAGACTCTAGCGTGAAGCGTTTGGACGTAATGACAAGGGTATCTCTCTTAAACCATTAATGCGACGAATGTGATAGTCTAGCGTGAAGCGTTTGAACGTAACGGAAAGGGTATCTCTCTTAAACCGTTAATGCGACGAATGTGAAAGTCTAGCGCGAAGCGTTTGGACGTAACTGCAAGGGTATCTCTCTTAATCCGTTAATGCGACGAATGTGATAGTCTAGCGTGAAGCGTTTGGACGTAATGGCAAGGGCATCTCTCTTAAACCATTAATGCGACGAATGTGATAGTCTAGCGTGAAGCGTTTGGACGTAACGGCAAGGGTATTTCTCTTAAACCATTAATGAGAGGAAATACTAGACGAGTTGCTAGTAGTAGAAATCACGGAGAATCCCACGGTCGGTCCGAGATCCCGTTGTTGCTATGCTCATTGTGTTTTGTGGTTCCGTTAAATCATCCGATTTTGTGTTGGCTTGTCCAGCTCTGTACATGTTTTTTGTTGTATTCCTGCGTTGCAGAAATCAAAACATACTTTGGGTTATTTGTTGTTGTTGTGTCTTGGTACGAAAATATTTTGCAATATGCAAATTCATTTGGTTTGATTTGTTTTGGCTCAGCTCTGTGTGTTGGTTTTGTTGTTATTCGGCAGCGTTTTCGGGTTGTTGTTGCTGTGTTGTTCGGTATGTCGCTCCTTTGTTGTTGGTACTTTTCGGGTGTTGTAATAGGCATGCTCGTTTGGTTGGTTTTGCTTGGCTTCTATGATTTTGATGTTGTTCGGCTGCGTGTTTCGGGTTGTTGTTCTTTATGTCCTGTATCCCCTTGTGGGTCCTAGGGCCTCTACAACGCCTACGCGCCATCGCGTGCCGTTCCTGGCAATAAGCTTCAGCTCTCTCCAACTCTTCCCCAATTGCCGTGCCTCCTCTTCAACTGTTCTGCGCCATGTATTTCTCGGACGACCCGTTCTTCTACCATCCTGAGATAACGGGTTCCATTGCATTGCGTAGTTTGCTATGGAACTGTCGCCTTTTCGGAGTGTATGACCAATCCACTGCCACTTCCGTCGTTGGATGGTTGTGCCTGTTGGTTCCTGACCCGTTCTCTGGTAAAGATGTTCGTTAGAGATACGATTAGGCCAGAAAACCCTTAAGATGTTCCGTAGGCACCTATTTACGAATGTTTGTAATCTTTTTGTGATAGTAGCGGTCACCTTCCAAGTGCTGCACCCATACAACAGCACAGATTCAACATTTGAGCGGAACAGTCGCAGCTTGGTGTTTAAGCTGATCGCATTGCTTCGCCATATCATGGACATCATTCCAAAAACCGATTTTGCATTGCCGATTCGGTTGACAATGTCCTGTTCGGTTCCACCTTCGGTCGAGACAATAGGGTTGTTGTTGCTATGTTGTAATAGGCATGCTCGTTTGCTCGGCTCGTCTATTAGTGTGCTGTTCGCTATGTCGCTCTTTTGTTGTTGGTGCTTTTTATCAGCGTTCGATCGTGATAGGTTGGGTTTGGTGAACCCTGTCGGCTATGTGTGTGGTGATCTGCTCTTTCTCACACTTGGAGGATAGTGGTTGGCCGCATTTGCCACTATCTGTATGGTTTGCCGACTTCAGTGACTTAGTTATGACTCCTCCTCAGTGTTCTGCTCTCCCATGCGAGTGCAGAGTCGGTGGTTCTCCGTCTCTCTCCCCCTCCTAATAGAGGTTTCGTACATTAAGAGTTTTGCGTGGAGAAATGTTTAAAAGTTGCAAAACGAGGGGAAATACACAAACGGCGAAATCAAAATTGTTCTCACTCTATTAGTGAGAGCTGGGCGGCAAGTGATCTTTCGCCTGTGACTAATAATAGTCACACTTGCGGCCACAATATTTGGTACAGGTTGTATAAAAAATGAAAAAAGTTTTAAATTTGTGTGGGAGAAATTCGTCCCACGCTTTGACGAATTTGTTTCTCACACTCCTCCGTTGCTTGGGTACACATGCACCTTCCTGATAACTGGGACCTGGAAACGAACGCCCTCCTCGAAGTGAACGGACCGAAGCCGTCGCCAATTTTCCGTAGCAACGCGGCTCCTCTCTATATTGATTCTCTTTGTGACTGGGGTGACTATAGCCGGTGATAAGTGGTTTGGGGTTCCAGATGGCTGTGACGTCTGTGACGACTGTGGCGACTGTGGCGACTGTGGCGACTGTGGCGACTATGGCGACTGTGACTACTGCGGCGACTGTGATGACTGCGGCGACTGTGATGACTGTGACGACTGTGACGACTGTGACGACTGTGACGATTGTGACGATTGTGACGACTGCGGTGACTGTGGTTACTGTGACGAAGGTGACGACTGTGACGACTGCGGCGACTGTGATGACTGTGACGACAGTGACAAGCACTGATGGAAGTTCTAACTGGAGTAGGTTCAAACGGATGTGGTAACACTTGAAGGTAGCGATGTATCACGTCAATTTCAGTACTGTGCTGGTTTGGGTTAAGGTAACTTTCGTTAACTTTTGTGCTTGTGATAACTTTAGACCGTGGTGTCTCTGCGAATGTAGTGGCTTCTGTGACGTTTGGTGAGTGCAAATGTTTTTGGTGACATCGACGTCTTCTGCTTGACTAATGACGACTGTGACTTTAGTGGCTACTGCATCTTTGAAAATTGTGGTTGCTTTGGTTCTCGGAGTATGTTGCAAGTCCGAAGTTTAACCGGCCGTGCTGGCCTAGTTTGGAGTGTTATACACTCACCTCCGAAGCTTAAAGTGGCTCTGGACCTTGTAAGAAAGTCCATTCCCAGTGTGAGATCATCAGTGGTGGTCGGTAATACCAGCAGGCGCATTAAGCATGAGGACTTCCCGAAGCGAACGTTGACGTTCAACTCTTCGCGGAATCTCGACTGAATCCCGTTGGCCATTTGAACTGGGATGTGCACAGGGGTTGTGTTGTCCAAATTTCGGAGTCTCTCAGCCAAAAGATCGCTCACGAAACTGCGGTATGCGCCGGTATCGATGCTGGCCTGAACGGTTTCGCGGCCGATGATGATGCGAGCGAGAAGTCGATTTTGGTCATGGATCAGAGCTGTCTTCTTGTTGGACTGGAGCGAATGACGCTGCTCAACGTGTGAAATACATTGACGGCAGCAGTCGATTGTCCCGATACTCCGTTGGCCACAATTCCAACACAAAATCACCCGTGAATTAGCACACTCATGTTGAAAGTGACCTTCCTGTCGGCCCCAACGACAAGTCGTTCGGGGATTGTATAGTGCTTCTTCAGGCTGACTCACCATGCAATGCCTTTCTTGTGGACTTCTTTGAGATGTCGTCGTTATGCTGTCCTGGTTCTCCTGAATGCTTTCGTAGTCTTCTGCTAGCCCAATGAGTTCTTTGAGATTGTGAAAGTCCCTTCTTCGAATATAGAGTTGGTATTCTCGCCGGCAATCCCGAAAAATTCTTTCGATTTGTTGCATCTCTGTGTAATTTGCATGTCTCATGAGATTCTGCATTACAATTACAAAATCCTTAAAAATTTCCTTTGGTTTTTGGTGGCGTTGGCGAATTTTGTCGTCCAAGTGTTCCCAGTACCTGGTGGGCAGGAAGAACTGTAAAAAGTCTGTTGTAAACGCTTTCCAACTTTCCCATTTTTGGTTATTGTTGCGGAACCACAGCAAAGCACGGTCCCAGTTTACGCAGTAGGCGTCAGCGAGTTCTTCCAGCCTTTCAATGAACTGAAGAGGTTCCTTCCCTCCATCGTACCTTACCGACCATTTCCTGACTTGGTCCACTATCTGGGCGTATGATATAGCTGCCTTATCGGCCCTATTTCGGGTTGGAGCCACTTCGGGTGGTATCGGCATTGCTGCTCTGATGGCTGCCTTTG
Organism: Nephrocerus scutellatus; assembly: GCA_947095585.1. Taxonomy (NCBI): domain Eukaryota; kingdom Metazoa; phylum Arthropoda; class Insecta; order Diptera; family Pipunculidae; genus Nephrocerus; species Nephrocerus scutellatus. The sequence continues at coordinate 48,770,883 of OX352763.1, forward strand.
GATCGTCGCGTCCTCTAGCTTCCGATGGGTCCAAAGTTAATAGGGGCAATGTCGATGGGCTGCGTCTGTTGTGAGGAACAAAATTCTTGTGGCCGAATTTTGTTCACACAAAACATGCAATATACTTTTTACCAAATTCGGGTGCACCCTGTACCCACGCAGTGCAACCACCAAACGCATATGAAAACAAAACAGCCAAAACAGCATCACGCCACCGGATTGACCAATCACAGCGCAGCACGCTATTTAGAATTTTGCTGCGCAAAAAGGTATAAAAGGGCGAGCATGCAGTCAGACGCTCTCTTACTCTTAGTCTGCTTCCTGTGCAGTTCGGATCACGTGGTGGTAAGTCATTTTTAATAATTAATTCCTTTAATTCACTGACTATCGCTGCCGACGTCTTTCTCTGCTTTCGCCATTCGTACGACGCAACATCACTGTGTGGCTCCACTACGGGTTGTTGCGCTGGTACATCCAGTATATCGCTGCCGACGTCTTTCTCTGCTTTCGTCATTCGTACGACGCAACATCACTGTGTGGCTCCCCTACGGGTTGTTGCGCTGGTACATCCAGCATATCGCTGCCGACGTCTTTCTCTGCTTTCGTCATTCGTACGACGCAACATCACTGTGTGGCTCCCCTACGGGTTGTTGCGCTGGTACATCCAGCAGATCGCTGCCGACGTCTTTCTCTGCTTTCGTCATTCGTACGACGCAACATCACTGTGTGGCTCCCCTACGGGTTGTTGCGCTGGTACATCCAGCATATCGCTGCCGACGTCTTTCTCTGCTTTCGTCATTCGTACGACGCAACATCACTGTGTGGCTCCCCTACGGGTTGTTGCGCTGGTACATCCAGCATATCGCTGCCGACGTCTTTCTCTGCTTTCGTCATTCGTACGACGCAACATCACTGTGTGGCTCCCCTACGGGTTGTTGCGCTGGTACATCCAGCATATTGCTGCCGACGTCTTTCTCTGCTTTCGTCATTCGTACGACGCAACATCACTGTGTGGCTCCCCTACGGGTTGTTGCGCTGGTACATCCAGCATATCGCTGCCGACGTCTTTCTCTGCTTTCGTCATTCGTACGACGCAACATCACTGTGTGGCTCCCCTACGGGTTGTTGCGCTGGTACATTCAGCAGATCGCTGCCGACGTCTTTCTCTGCTTTCGTCATTCGTACGACGCAACATCACTGTGTGGCTCCCCTACGGGTTGTTGCGCTGGTACATCCAGCATATCGCTGCCGACGTCTTTCTCTGCTTTCTTCATTCGTACGACGCAACATCACTGTGTGGCTCCCCTACGGGTTGTTGCGCTGGTACATCCAGCATATCGCTGCCGACGTCTTTTTCTGCTTTCGTCATTCGTACGACGCAACATCACTGTGTGGCTCCCCTACGGGTTGTTGCGCTGGTACATCCAGCAGATCGCTGCCGACGTCTTTCTCTGCTTTCGTCATTCGTACGACGCAACATCGCTGTGTGGCTCCCCTACGGGTTGTTGCGCTGGTACATCCAGCAGATCGCTGCCGACGTCTTTCTCTGCTTTCGTCATTCGTACGACGCAACATCACTGTGTGGCTCCCCTACGGGCTGTTGCGCTGGTACATCCAGCAGATCGCTGCCGACGTTCTCTCGCTGCATCCACCCCTGTTGCTTCGTCAAGGCATTACCCACGTCACTTCATCTAAGCTCTTACGTCACTCACGTCACTTCGTCGCTCAGGAGTCACGCCTCTCACGTCACTTTGTCAAGGCATTACTCAGATCGCTCACGTCTATGCTCGTCGATATTCACGTCAATTTGTCAAGGCATTACTCACGTTACTAACGTCAAGGCTCGTCACCACTCACGTCACTCGTCGTCACTAACGGCAAGGCTCGTCACCATTCACGTCAGTCACGTCACTTCGTTAAGGCATTACCCACGTCACTTCATCGAAGTTCTCACGTCACTCACGTCACTTCGTCGCTCAGGAGTCCCGACTGTCTCACGCCTCTCACGTCACTTTGTCAAGGCATTACTCACGTCACTAACGTCAAGGCTCGTCACCATTCACGTCAGTCACGTCACTTCGTCAAGGCCTTTCCCACGTCACTAACGTCAAGGCTCGTCACCATTCTCGTCGAAACTCACGTCACTTTGTCAAGGCATTACTCAGGACGCTCACGTCTAGGCTCGTCGATACTCACGTCAATTTGTCAAGGCATTACTCACGTTACTAACGTCAAGGCTCGTCACCACTCACGTCACTCGTCGTCACTAACGGCAAGGCTCGTCACCAGTCACGTCAGTCACGTCACTTCGTCAAGGCATTACCCACGTCACGTCACTTCGTCGCTCAGGAGTCCCGACTGTCTCACGCCTACACACCGTCCAGAAGTCTCGACTGTCTCACGCCTACGCACCGCTCAGAAGTCTCGACTGTCTCACGCCTACACACCGTTCAGAAGTCTCGACGGTCTCACGCTAACGCATCGCTCAGGACTTGCGCTCGTCAAAGTCTAACGTATCGCTTAGGACTCACGATAAATAATAGATTATAAGAAAAGTAGAAAAATAAAGAAAATACTTCGAAAAGTCCCAAAATAGAAATTTTATTGTAACGACCCCTTGCCTCAGAACCCTGGTCACGCTGAGTTTACCCCGGCTGGGAAAACTCCGTTACAATTGGCGCCCGAGCAGGGACCTTCGATAACGTAAAACAAAATATTAATAAGAAAACTTACCTGACTTTTGAGAAAGCAAGAAAGACAAGATGGTCAAGACAAGCTGGATCCTAACACCAGCCGACATACAAAAGGAAAGGAAGACCACCGTTGCGACCGCTCTGACACCACACGGGACAACACCGGCCCATGACACTAAGGAAACCGTAGCGAGCAACACAAGGTCCTGGGAACCGCAGGTTGCAATGCCGTCCCATCAAGCGAAGGAGACATCTGCGGCATCATACCCAGTGGTTATAGACACGGTACGGAAGTGGTCGGTAAAGTATGACGGTGGGAAAGACCCCATCGCTTTTGTCGAACGGCTGGAGGAACTGGCCGATGCCTACTCACTTGACAAGGATCTCCTGGCAAAAACTATGCCGGAATTACTGCGAGACCGAGCTCTGTTGTGGTTCCGAAATAATAACGAGCGGTGGTCGAACTGGGATGCATTTAAGAAGGACTTCCTGAGGTTCTTCTTGCCAGCCAGATACATGGAGCAACTGGACGATGAGATCCGACAGCGCCATCAGAGAGCTGGAGAGCCCTTTAAGGACTATGTCATAACCATGCAGAGCCTCATGCGACATGCCAACTATACGAGGGCCCAGCAGACCGACCGGATCTTCAGGAACTGCCGCATAGAGTACCAGCTGTACATCCGTAGGAGGGACTTCCAGGACTTACAGGATCTGATTGGATTAGCAGAAGATCTGGAGGATATAGCTGGCGCGCCAGAACAAATCAGACAGACACCTAGACCCCGACAGATGGAGAGGAACCTTCTGGTCACAGAGAGTCAGGAGGAGCGCATCAACGTTCGAACGGCATGCCGACGCTGCGGCCAGGACGGCCACACCTGGCGAAGTTGTCAAAAACAACAATTGATGTTCTGTTGGGATTGTGGCCAACGAGGAATCAGAACAATAGACTGCTGCCGTCAACTTATTTCACACGTTGAGCAGCGTCATTCTGTCCAGTTCAACAAAAGGGCAGCTCTGATCCAGGACCGATAGCGAATTCTTGCCCGCATCATGATAGGCCGCGAATCCCTCCAAGCCACCATTGATACCGGCGCATCCCGTAGTTTTGTTAGCGAACGTTTGGCCGATAGTCTTCGAAATTTAGGCAACCCCATTCCCGTGAACATCCCAATTCAAATGGCCAACGGGAGTCGGACAACAGTCCGACCAAGGGTTGAATGTCAACGTTCGTTTTGGGGTGTCATCGTATGCACTGCGCCTGCTGGTGCTACCGACCGCCGTTGATGACCTCACACTGGGGATGGACTTCCTTGCAAGGTCGCGAGCCACTTTAAGCTTCGGAGGTGAGTACCTATCACTCCAAACTGAACCAGCAAGACCGATTAAATGTCCGACTTGCAACAAACTCCGAAAACCAATGCAGCCACAACTACCAAAGACGCAGCAGCCAACAACGTCCTCTAAAGTTATCACGAGCGCAAGAGTTGATGAAAGTCACCTCTTTCCAAAGCAGCACTGTACTACAGTTGGCGTGATACAAGTGCTACCAGCTCCGATTGAACCAACTCCAGTGACGACTCCCATCAGAACTTGCCACAAACCCCCCAAGAGCCAGCACAGCAAGAAGTCGACAGCAGTAACCCAACCACAAACCCAACAACGGCAGCGAAACGATCACAACAGCGTGTGCAACAACAAAAGCCAAAATTTAAAAGGTGAAGCCACAACGAGTGCGGCCACAAAGAGCGCAGTAATTAAAACGCAGCGGCGACGACGCAGCATTCGAAAGTCAGCGCATCAACACAACAACAACGACCGCAGCAACAAAAATCTAAATTTAAAACTTCGACAACAACAACTACAGGTACAACAACAGAGCACAGCCGCAAAATTTGTCCAACAACAACCACAGAAACAGCAAAGGCAATGCCAGTTAATCTGGAGAACAACGGAGTGCACTAGAAGAATTATACAACAACGAGCACAGCATCAGAACTCAACGCATGAAACGAACAACAATAGCAACAGGCACAGAAACAATAAAGTCGACAGCAGCAGCAAATTCAACAGAAGCAGCGGAGTCAGCATAAGCATTGGCGACAGAGGTAGTACCAGCAGCAGACGCAACAATGTAAACTGGGACTACGAAAGTAGACTCCCCGCTATTCAAACTAGTTAGGGAAGCACAAGTTTTTCGCCGAAGTAACGGGGGAGTGTGAGGAACAAAATTCTTGTGGCCGAATTTTGTTCACACAAAACATGCAATATACTTTTTACCAAATTCGGGTGCACCCTGTACCCACGCAGTGCAACCACCAAACGCATATGAAAACAAAACAGCCAAAACAGCATCACGCCACCGGATTGACCAATCACAGCGCAGTACGCTATTTAGAATTTTGCTGCGCAAAAAGGTATAAAAGGGCGAGCATGCAGTCAGACGCTCTCTTACTCTTAGTCTGCTTCCTGTGCAGTTCGGATCACGTGGTGGTAAGTCATTTTTAAATTCTCTATATTAATTTCACTTGCCCGTGGGTCGTCGGTCGGTCGTCGGTCGGTCGTCGGTCGGTCGTCTGTCGTGGATTCTTGCGATCAATTTTTAACCCACTTCCCATGGCCCGATTTTATTGAAATTTTGCACACATGTGTATTTCCGGAGACAACACTTTCTATTAAATTTTGAGGACCCTCGGGCTGCGGGGTCGGGGGGCTCCCAAACAAAAATTTTAAAAAATTTACCCGATTTTCTTCAAATTTTACACACATGTGTATACCCAATAAACAATACTTTTTCGAAAATTTGGTAGTGATCGGGTCCCGGGTTCGGCCGCAAGGCCCTTATACATTTTTTAAATATCTGTACTGGCATCAGATATTCGTCGCCCTTTATGGACTGTGTGCGGTGTGTGCTGCGCAGTCGGCTGCGCTGCATGGTTTTGGTGGTGGTGGAGAGAGAGAGAGAAATCTTAGCGCACGCACAAATGAACCCAGCAAATGAAACGAGACATACATGTTTTATGCTTACTTCAACTTACATTTTTATTATATACTGAATTGTATTTTTATTGATGTCGTTTTTTTTTGTTGTCGATATCAACTTACAGATAGAACAACAAGTTTTCACAATATTCTGTCATTTGGCGTTTTCATAAATTAGTTCAGAGCAGTCAAAGAGTTCTCAAGATAAATGTTCGTGTTTCTTATTTGCTCAGAGTATGAGCGTGCTCTAAGTGCTCAGAATAAAATGATCTGAGCTTTTTCAATTTTAACATCTGATGTCAAATGTTTGTTTCGATGATTTTCTTCTACAATAAAAAAAAAATGGCCCAGGATCGAGGGGCTCCCATATCAATTTCTGCGATTAGAGAATTTAGATGAAAAATTTTAATTTTTATGGGTTGTTTTTTTAATAATTAATTCCTTTAATTCACTGACTATCGCTGCCGACGTCTTTCTCTGCTTTCGTCATTCGTACGACGCAACATCACTGTGTGGCTCCACTACGGGTTGTTGCGCTGGTACATCCAGTATATCGCTGCCGACGTCTTTCTCTGCTTTCGTCATTCGTACGACGCAACATCACTGTGTGGCTCCACTACGGGTTGTTGCGCTGGTACATCCAGTATATCGCTGCCGACGTCTTTCTCTGCTTTCGTCATTCGTACGACGCAACATCACTGTGTGGCTCCCCTACGGGTTGTTGCGCTGGTACATCCAGCATATCGCTGCCGACGTCTTTCTCTGCTTTCGTCATTCGTACGACGCAACATCACTGTGTGGCTCCCCTACGGGTTGTTGCGCTGGTACATCCAGCAGATCGCTGCCGACGTCTTTCTCTGCTTTCGTCATTCGTACGACGCAACATCACTGTGTGGCTCCCCTACGGGTTGTTGCGCTGGTACATCCAGCATATCGCTGCCGACGTCTTTCTCTGCTTTCGTCATTCGTACGACGCAACATCACTGTGTGGCTCCCCTACGGGTTGTTGCGCTGGTACATCCAGCATATCGCTGCCGACGTCTTTCTCTGCTTTCGTCATTCGTACGACGCAACATCACTGTGTGGCTCCCCTACGGGTTGTTGCGCTGGTACATCCAGCAGATCGCTGCCGACGTCTTTCTCTGCTTTCGTCATTCGTACGACGCAACATCACTGTGTGGCTCCCCTACGGGTTGTTGCGCTGGTACATCCAGCATATTGCTGCCGACGTCTTTCTCTGCTTTCGTCATTCGTACGACGCAACATCACTGTGTGGCTCCCCTACGGGTTGTTGCGCTGGTACATCCAGCATATCGCTGCCGACGTCTTTCTCTGCTTTCGTCATTCGTACGACGCAACATCACTGTGTGGCTCCCCTACGGGTTGTTGCGCTGGTACATCCAGCATATCGCTGCCGACGTCTTTCTCTGCTTTCGTCATTCGTACGACGCAACATCACTGTGTGGCTCCCCTACGGGTTGTTGCGCTGGTACATCCAGCATATCGCTGCCGACGTCTTTTTCTGCTTTCGTCATTCGTACGACGCAACATCACTGTGTGGCTCCCCTACGGGTTGTTGCGCTGGTACATCCAGCATATCGCTGCCGACGTCTTTCTCTGCTTTCGTCATTCGTACGACGCAACATCACTGTGTGGCTCCCCTACGAATTGTTGCGCTGGTACATCCAGCAGATCGCTGCCGACGTCTTTCTCTGCTTTCGTCATTCGTACGACGCAACATCACTGTGTGGCTCCCCTACGGGTTGTTGCGCTGGTACATCCAGCAGATCGCTGCCGACGTCTTTCTCTGCTTTCGTCATTCGTACGACGCAACATCACTGTGTGGCTCCCCTACGGGTTGTTGCGCTGGTACATCCAGCATATCGCTGCCGACGTCTTTCTCTGCTTTCGTCATTCGTACGACGCAACATCACTGTGTGGCTCCCCTACGGGTTGTTGCGCTGGTACATCCAGCAGATCGCTGCCGACGTTCTCTCGCTGCATCCACCCCTGTTGCTTCGTCAAGCCATTACCCACGTCACTTCATCGAAGCTCTTACGTCACTCACGTCACTTCGTCGCTCAGGAGTCCCGACTGTCTCACGCCTCTCACGTCACTTTGTCAAGGCATTACTCAGATCGCTCACGTCTATGCTCGTCGATATTCACGTCAATTTGTCAAGGCATTACTCACGTTACTAACGTCAAGGCTCGTCACCACTCACGTCACTCGTCGTCACTAACGGCAAGGCTCGTCACCATTCACGTCAGTCACGTCACTTCGTCAAGGCATTACCCACGTCACTTCATCGAAGCTCTCACGTCACTCACGTCACTTCGTCGCTCAGGAGTCCCGACTGTCTCACGCCTCTCACGTCACTTTGTCAAGGCATTACTCACGTCACTAACGTCAAGGCTCGTCACCATTCACGTCAGTCACGTCACTTCGTCAAGGCCTTTCCCACGTCACTAACGTCAAGGCTCGTCACCATTCTCGTCGAAACTCACGTCACTTTGTCAAGGCATTACTCAGGACGCTCACGTCTAGGCTCGTCGATACTCACGTCAATTTGTCAAGGCATTACTCACGTTACTAACGTCAAGGCTCGTCACCACTCACGTCACTCGTCGTCACTATCGGCAAGGCTCGTCACCATTCACGTCAGTCACGTCACTTCGTCAAGGCATTACCTCAGGAGTCCCGACTGTCTCACGCCTACACACCGTCCAGAAGTCTCGACTGTCTCACGCCTACGCACCGCTCAGAAGTCTCGACTGTCTCACGCCTACACACCGTTTAGAAGTCTCGACGGTCTCACGCTAACGCATCGCTCAGGACTTGCGCTCGTCAAAGTCTAACGTATCGCTTAGGACTCACGATAAATAATAGATTATAAGAAAAGTAGAAAAATAAAGAAAATACTTCGAAAAGTCCCAAAATAGAAATTTTATTGAAACGACCCCTTGCCTCAGAACCCTAGTCACGCTGAGTTTACCCCGGCTGGGAAAACTCCGTTACACTGTGTTTCTCCTCTAATTCGCTTAGGCGTTTTTCGTCCTCAGACGTGACGTCTCGTCCTGAGACGTAGTTGGAAAATATTTTCCTCTACTCTTCTAGTGTGCCGCTGTCGTCTAGTCTGAACTCGCCCATGTAATTCTTCAGCTCCTCTTTCGACAACGTATATATCCAGCTGGTCTTAACCATATTGGTTTTGTGCTGGTATTATTTGATGATTGATATGGTAGTTTATTTTTATTAAATTCCAGGGTCCCTGCTCGGGCGCCAATTGTAACGAGGTTTTCCCAGCCGGGGTAAAACTCAGTGTGACCAGGGTTCTTCGTTTATAAGGTCGTTACAATAAAAAGAATTTATTTGTTTGGTTTTATTTTCTTCTTTCAGTTAACAATGATTTATTTGTGTAAATTAAAGTGTAATGCTTATGATATCCGGTCGTACCCTCGGTGGCGGTGTGCATGTGCTGGCGAAGCGTAGTACCGGGGCGTTGTGTATTGACTATGTGGATGGTGAGCGCCCTTTGGTTGTACCCCTTAGGTTGTAATATCAATGTTCGCTGAGACTTAGCGTGAAGCGTTTGGACGTAATGGCAAGGGTATCTCTCTTAAACCATTAATGCGACGAATGTGAAAGTCTAGCGTGCATCTTTTGTACGTAATGGCAAGGGTATCTCTCTTAAACCATTAATGCGAGGAATATGATAAGTCTAGCGTGCAGCTTTTGTACGTAATGGCAAGGGTATCTCTCTTAAACCATTAATGCGAGGAAATACTAGACGAGTTGCTAGTAGTAAGAATCACGGGGAAGGAAAGAGGCAGATTGTCGGAATTTCCTGCCCTTTTATACGTTTTGAATCGGGTGGAAAAGTCCTGTTATCCCTGAACCGTGGGACGATTGATGTTGTTTGCCTCCCACGGTCGGTCCGAGATCCCGTTGTTGCTATGCTCATTTTGTTTTGTGGTTCCGTTAAATCATCCGATTTTGTGTTGGCTTGTCCAGCTCTGTACATGCTTTTTGTTGTATTCCTGCGTTGCAGAAATCAAAACATAATTTGGGTTTTAGCTTTGCTTGTCAGTGTGCTGTTGTTCTGCTCATCGTGTTGTTTGTTGTTGTTGTGTCTTGGTACGAAAATATTTTGCAATATGCAAATTCATTTGGTTTGAGTTGTTTTGGCTCAGCTCTGTGTGTTGGTTTTGTTGTTATTCGGCAGCGTTTTCGGGTTGTTGTTGCTGTGTTGTTCGGTATGTCGCTCCTTTTTTGTTGGTACTTTTCGGGTGTTGTAATAGGCATGCTCGTTTGGTTGGTGTTGCTTGGCTTCTATGATTTTGATGTTGTTCGGCTGCGTGTTTCGGGTTGTTGTTCTTTATGTCCTGTATCCCCTTGTGGGTCCTAGGGCCTCTACTACGCCTACGCGCCATCGCGTGCGGTTCCTGGCAATAAGCTTCAGCTCTCTCCAACTCTTCCCCAATTGCCGTGCCTCCTCTTCAACTGTTCTGCGCCATGTATTTCTCGGACGACCCGTTCTTCTACCATCCTGAGATAACGGGTTCCATTGCATTGCGTAGTTTGTAACGAGGTAAATGCCGGGGTACGCTCGCCGGCGTCCAGGGTCGTTTGCCTATTAACTAATAAGCCGTTGTTTTCGTTACAAAATTTTTCTTTATTGACTCCGTAAAATTTGGTTGAATATTTAGATTATAATGATTAAATTGATCTCCTTTTTGATTTGATTTACTTTGTTTTGCCTGGTTTCGCTTTGGGGTTTCTCCTTGTTCTTCTGCCGTCACACCTAGTTTTGCTTCGGGGTTTCTCCTTGTCGTTCGTTGGCCGCTGACTCGGGTCTCGTAATGACGTGGTACTGGCAAGAACTTTGATTCGCACTTCAGGCGCCTTTAAGGGGAATTGGTCCCTACGGGATTTAGTCGGAAGGAGCAGGTCTTTCACCACTCGCTTCCCGCTAAATGGGAAAACTAGGCCCTACGAGAGATCGAAACTCAAGATGGAGTCCTATAAGGCCCGCCAGAGTCCTGAGTTCGAAGGGTTTCTGCCTAGCAGAGGGGAATCTCTCCCTATCGAGGTTTTCCAAAGTCTCGAGATGGAGTCCTATAAGGCCCGCCAGAGTCTCAAGACAAAGAAAGGGGTTTCTGAACTAGATTTAATAGGGAGAAGCAGATCTTTCACTGTTCGCTCTCTACTAAATGGGAAAACTCGGCCCTACGAGAGATCGAAACTCAAGATGGAGTCCTATAAGGCCCGCCAGAGTCCAGAGTTCGAAAGGTTTCTATCTAGCAAAGGGGAATCTCTCCCTATCGAGGTTTTCAAAGTCTCGAGATGGAGTCCTATAAGGCCCGCCAGAGTCTCAAGACAAAGAAAGGGGATTCTAGACTAGCACTACTATTGGGAAATTTGGCTCACCTGATTCCAGCGCCGACCAACGTTAATTGTCCTGTACCACGCCTTTAAAATTCCTCCGTCATTAGCTTCGTGGGTAGTTCTCATTTAATTATGTTGTTCGGGTGTCTCGCTTGCGGTAAATGTCCGGTAGTTGTCGATGCGGCTGATATCTCCTCAAGGCGTTTAAATTTTTCACTGTTCACTTACCGTCTCTGGTGTCCCACTGTTGAAGTGAACAGTCTCACTGATGCAGACAAAAAGAGACCAATTCTTCATGTGTTTCACCTTTTATAACCTTTGCCTCTAGGTTGGCTTTGCATCTTTGTGGGCTTGTGGCGTTGTAGTTCTCTCATCTCTCTCGTGTTGTTGGTGGTTTTCTCTTGTAACAGACCGCTTGGGTTTTTTCCATTTGGCATTTGCTCACCTCCGTTACATCGTACATACTTGTTTGCATGCACGTGTTGTGTTGCTACGCTGTGTTTATTTGCATGCAGGCGCTGTGTTGCTATGCTGTATCGTTTGCATGCATGCTTTGGTTAGCGCTTGTTGATTTTTTCTTCGTGCGTGCGTGCCCTGCTGTACTTGTTTGTACGCACGTGTTGTGTTGCTACGCTGGGCTTTTTGCATGTATTTTATCTCCGTGCGTGCACAGTGAGTGTAACGAAATTGTTGTTAGTGCGTGCAGTGGGTTGTTAGACGAAAATTGGTCATTAAAATTTTCGTCGTTACACTCCCCCCTTACTACCGGTGAATGTGACCTTTGCTTCTCCTTGGCGACTGAGCTGTATTTTCACCCTTTTTCCACCGATGAATCGCTGGAACGACATTGATTTGCCTAGGACATGGTCTCTGCGTGCCTGCTCCACTATGTCTTCGAGTTCCTCCTCCGGTGTTTCCGCTTCTCTGCGCCTCTTGTGTGCCCTGCACCCTCCGTCGCCTTGTTCGCCATCCTTAGTGTGGCTGAGGTCGTGTTTGTCGCTGGGGTTGATGCCTTGTCCGTGGTTGTTGCTGAGGTCGTTGCCAGATGGGTTGATGCCTTGTCCGTGGTTGTTGCTGAGGTCGTTGCCAGAGGGGTTGGTGCCTTGTCCGTGGTTGTTGCTGAGGTCGTTGCCAGAGGGGTTGATACCTTGTCCGTGGTTGTTGCTGAGGTCATTGCCAGAGGGGTTGATGCCTTGTCCGTGGTTGTTGCTGAGGTCGTTGCCAGAGGGGTTGATGCCTTGTCCGTGGTTGTTGCTGAGGTCGTTGCCAGAGGGGTTGGTGCCTTGTCCGTGGTTGTTGCTGGGGTCGTTGCCAGATGAGTTGTTTTGGGTGTGTTCGTTTGTCGACAGGAATCGAATGAGTGCCCTTATCTCCTCTCTCTTCTCACTTATAACCTCGTGTTGGAACCAGTCACTTCGGTCATCCGAGTATTCCCGCATAGGCTGTTCCAAGAAGGATTCCACGAACTGCAGAAGGTACACCCCACAATCTGTAGAATTTGGTTGTTGCGGGGTCCTGACGTGGAATGCAGGTACCGTTCTTTCGCCGAACTCGACTGGTGCTGCTTCGGGAAATTTTGCCACGAACTCTCGCCTGAGGTAGCCACGAATAATCTCGACCGCGTGGTTGCGCAGGTTGCTAGCCAACGAGTCGAAAACGAGGATAGCCGGCCGGCCACCTTCTTCCCGTATGGCATCTCCTGGGTTGCAAATGATTATGAGGTACCAGTGTTTGTTCTCGTTCACCGGCACGATCACATGTGCTTTCCCGAAGATATCCAGCTTCCTTGTCCATAGGCGTACTCCGTCATGTCGTTCGGTCTCGCTTACCCCTCCACTGGCCAGTCGGGAATAGAAGAAGGTACTAAAAATATGTAGTCGGCTCCTATCCTCCTCTGAAAGTCGAAGATCGGCGACCCATCGAAGGTAGAAGTCGATGATGGCGTCGTTCAGGAACTTGCCTGGTCCCAACCTTCGGTACTCCTCCTTGCCGATACAGATCCCGCCTTGTCCTTGGGGATACCGCACCGAGAAATCTTGGGCTTCTACTCTCTCTGGCACTTCCACAACATTTGGGGCCTCATCGATCCTGACTTGGTTGAATGCTGCGCTTACTTCCCAAATTGTTGTTTTCTCCATTTAATTGTTTATTATTATATTTTGTTTAGTTGTTGTTTTCTTTTTTTTCTTTCTTTGTAGTTTTAGTCACCGCACACGTCCGTTCACCACGAGACTATTAACTAGAATGATTTGTAATGCCAAATCGCTCGTTTCTTTCTCCTTCTTATATGTTGTGGAACTTCATTTCTGTGATCTTGGTGTGAAAATAGCGGTTCTCGTGATTCGGTGTGGAAATAGCGGTGCTTGTGGTTTGGTGTAGAAATAGTGGTTCTTTCTTCTTTATTTTTGGTTGCGTGCCTTACTAACCTTTTCCATGGCTTCGATCATACATTTCTTCTGTTCATGGTGGCTCGGCGGTATATCGTGGTATATCTTCACGTCGCTGACATGAGCGGTTCGCTCCTTTCTTTCTCCTTCCTTGGTTAGCACTAGGATTACGGGTGATTTGAAGGATTCTATGCGGTATGGTCCTTCATACTTTGGTGCCAGTTTCGCGTTAAAGTTCTCGCTTGCTTTGGACAAATGATGTTGTCTCACCCAGACCATTTGTCCTATCGATGGGGCCCAGGGGCGTCTTCGCAAGTTATAATGCCTTGCCTGGTCTTGCGCTGCCCGCTCCATATTATGCCGCACAATTTGGAACACCTCTTGCAGACGTGAAGCCTTGTTTGTCGGTGTCACTGTCGTTTCCATCGTTACTGTAGCGGGGGTTACTTCGTCGTACAAGGTTTTTGGGAGCCGTGGCTCGCGTCCTTGTAACAAGAATGCTGGGCTGAACCCGGTTGTTTCAGACTTCGCAGTGTTTATCGCCAACATTATTTCTGGAAGCTTCTCGTCCCAAAGCCGCTGATCGGCACCCAGGAGTTGTGCGATGATCATCTTGACTGTCCGGTTGGTCCTTTCTGTTGGGTTCTCTTGTGGCGTGTATGGTGCCGTGAATTGTTGCCGAATTCCCATCTCGCGCATAAATCGTTGGAAACCTCGAGCTGTGAATTGGGTTCCGTTATCGGTAACAAGAACCTTAGGTATGCCAAATCGCGCCAGAATACGTTCCCTGAATGCCTTTTGCACTCCTTCTGCTGTGGCTGTGCGTAGTGGTATCAGCTCTGTCCATTTGGAGAACTTGTCGAAGAAAACCAGTAGCATAGTGTTGCCATGTTTTGAACGAGGGAAGGGTCCCATGAAGTCTGCGCACAATATCGACCAAGGTTCTTCTGGTACTTGCGTCAGCATTTTTCCTGCTGGATGCTGCTGACCCGGCTTAAAGCGTTGGCAGACTTGGCATTTGTTGACGTGTCGCCGGATATCGCGAAACATCCCTGGCCAATAGTACCTGCCGCATACTCTCTCCGTCGTCTTCCGAACACCCATGTGTCCAGCTGTTGCATCGTCATGGTTCTCACGCATCACCCTGTCACGGCAATGGGTCGGCACACAGAGCTTCCATGGGGCACAATCGTCGTCGCCCGCTTGTCTGTGTATGTGACGGTACAGCTGTCCATTTTGCATTGCATAGTCCGGAAATTTCTCTGGTTTCTCTAGTGCTTCCGCTATCTTCCGCTTGATCCAGCCACATTCCTGTCGTTCGGGCGGAGCATCAGCCACCCGGGCGAATACTTCTAGGGGTTGTCGCGATAAAGCGTCAGCAATCACGTTAAGCTTGCCTCTGCGGTATTGGATATCGAAGCTGTATTGCTGTAGTTCCAATGCCCACCGTGCGATACGTCCTGCGGGGCTTTCGATCGAGTTGAGCCACTTCAGAGAAAGATGGTCCGTAATTACGCTGAACCTGTAACCTTCTAGGTAGGGCCTCATCTTCCTGATCCCCCATACGATCGCTAGGCATTCCTTCTCTGTTGGGGAGTAGTTGATTTCGGCTTTATTCAGGTGACGGCTGGCGTAGGCGATAACTTTTTCGTGGCCATTTACCTCTTGCGTAAGTACTGCACCCAAACCATAGTCGCTGGCGTCTGTTTGTAGGGTGAACTTTTGGGTAAAGTCTGGGCATGCCAGTACCGGTGCCTCTGTGAGCCTCAATTTGAGCTTATCGAAAGCCTCTTGCTCTTGTTCTGTCCACTTCCAATGTTTTCCCTTCTTGAGCAGACGTGTGAGTGGGTGGACGACATTGGAAAATTCTGGTACGAAACGCCTGTACCACGAAGCGATTCCCAAGCAGCGGCGCAGCTCCCGAACGTTCTTTGGTGGTTGCAGTTCCCGTATGGCGGCTACTTTCTCCGGGTCTGTGTGAATCCCTTCTTCACTAACGACGTGTCCGAGGTATTTAAGCTCTTTTTTAAAGAATTCACACTTTTCTAGATTAATCTTGAGGTTTGCTGCTCGCAATCGCCGGAAGACTTCCCTCAGATTCTGCATGTGGTGCTCTAACGTATTTCCAACCACGATAATGTCGTCCAAATAGGCAAATGCGTGGGGTTCCATTTCAGAGCCAATAACCTGATCTAGCGCTCGTTGAAAGGTGGCGGGCGCTGAGTGTAGGCCAAATGGCATGACCCTCCATTGAAATAATCCACGACCCGGGACTGTGAACGCTGTGAACTGTTTGCTTCCTTCGTGCATCGGGATTTGCCAGTAACCATTTTTTAGGTCCAGACTGCTGATATAGTTTGCGTTCCTCAACTTGTCTAGGATGTGGTTGATTCTGGGTAGCGGGTATGCGTCTGGGACGGACTTGGAATTAAGCTGTCGGTAGTCGATGCAAAGCCTCCACTTTCCTGTCTTCTTTCGTACTAGCACAATAGGGGCGCTGTAGGGGCTGTGCGATGGCTCAATACATCCTTTACTCAATAGTTCGTCGACTTCCGCGTTGATTATTCCCTGCATTGCTGGATTCTTGGGAAAATACCGTTGCTTAACGGGGCGATCATCAGACAATATGATTTTGTGGCTGGCTATGACTGTCGTTCCTTGTAACCTCTCAAACTTGGGCAATTCCTCATCTAAAAATGACTTGATTAACTCGCCTTCATCCTCTATGTTCCTGACCATGGTAAGCTTGGTGACTCCTTCCTGAAATCTGCTTCCACTGGTGTTATCTAACGAGAGTGATGAACCTCCGCAGCTCATGACAAGTCCAAGTTGAGCTAGACAGTCCATTCCCAGCAGCACGTCGTCTATCGCTCCTGGTAGTACTAGAAAAAAAGTTTGACATCGTGCGGTTCCTAATTTCACTTCGACATCAATGCAGTTGTGAATTTCCCTCGGGGTTCCGTCGGCCATACGTGCAATTATTTTCGTCGATCGTGGTTTGGTCTGGAACTGTCCCCGCTTTTTGATGAAATCCTCACTAGCAAAACTTCGTGTTGCCCCCGTGTCTATGGTTGCGATCGCCGGTGTACCGTTGAGGGTTACATGCGCGTATACCCGGCTCGCGTCTTGCTTGAGAAATCCTACTGTCTTCGAGGCATCGGTGTCCGAGGTCCGGATGTGCCCCGCTCGTTCCGGTCCCCTCTTGCGTTTCCCGCGTTTAACCTGCAACAGTCTTTAGTGCGAACATTTCTCCGGCCACATTCCCAGCAAAAAAGTCGCGTCTCGAATCTGCAACCTCTGTGGAAATGCCCCTGTTGACCACATCGGCGGCATGCCGTTCGTGGGTCAGTGAGAAACTCGGCGTCTGGTGTAATTCCACAGTGTATCGGCTGTGGGCTGCGTCTGTGTGTGACCGCAACCGGGTCTTTGTTTCCCCGAATCCTCTCGAAGTCCTCGGCCATTTCTATCAGCTCCTCCAGGTGATGGAAATCTCTACGGCGTATGTATAGCTGGTACTCCTGCAGGGCGTTCTCGAATATGCGATCTAGCCGTTGTTCCTCGGTGTAGTTGGCGTGACGCATCAGTGTTTGGAGGGCGAGGACGAAGTCTTTGAAACACTCGCGAGGTTTTTGGTGCCGTTGTCGGATGTCGTCTTCTAATCGTTCTAGATAACGGTTCGGGAGAAAGAATTTCATAAAGTCCTTTTTGAAATCGCTCCATCGCTGCCACTGTCGGTTGTTGTTCCTGTACCAAGCAAGCGCACGATCGCGTAACAGCTCAGGCATTGTTCGAGGCAAGAAGTCCTTTTCCAGATTATAAACATCAGCCAGCTCCTCCACGCGTTCAACAAATGCGAGCGATTCCTTTCCGCCGTCGAATTTTACTGACCACTTTCTCACTTGGTCGATGAGTGCAGGGTATTGGGATGTACGTTCATTCGAAATAACTTTTGTTTGACTCTCGCTGGATGGCTTTGGTACTTCTAAGCACGCTGGTCCCGTTAGCGGTGGGATCGGCGATGTACGTTCGTTTGGGGCGATTTTTATTTGACTCCCCCTTGATGACTTCGGTATTTCTAGACACGCTGGTCCCGTTATAGGTGAGATCGGCGGAGGGGTTCGCGCGCCACTTACCTCTAGTTCCTTCAGGCGGGCTATCTGATCTTCTGTAAGGCTTTCGCTGTTGATGAGAGCCGAAAACCGTTTGCGCAATTCCTCAACAGTACCACTTGCTTCCAAGCCGAATTCTTCCGCAAGTACCGCAAGTTCTCCCTTTTTCAGCTCGTAGACCCAACTTGTTTTTACCATTTTGGGGTATTCCTTGCCAGATTTTCCTTAAGTTTTACACTCTCTGCCGTCGATTTAGATTATTTTTTTTTTCTTATTATACTGCCTATTATTAAGTTATATGTTATTTTTTTTTTTTTTTTTTTTGTAAAACTTGACTTGGGTTTTTTTTTCTTTAACGGAGTCCCTGCTCGGGCGCCATTTGTAACGAGGTAAATGCCGGGGTACGCTCGCCGGCGTCCAGGGTCGTTTGCCTATTAACTAATAAGCCGTTGTTTTCGTTACAAAATTTTTCTTTATTGACTCCGTAAAATTTGGTTGAATATTTAGATTATAATGATTAAATTGATCTCCTTTTGATTTGATTTACTTTGTTTTGCCTTGTTTCGCTTTGGGGTTTCTCCTTGTTCTTCTGCCGTCTTCTCCTTGTTCTTCTGCCGTCACACCTAGTTTTGCTTCGGGGTTTCTCCTTGTCGTTCGTTGGCCGCTGACTCGGGTCTCGTAATGACGTGGTACTGGCAAGAACTTTGATTCGCACTTCAGGCGCCTTTAAGGGGAATTGGTCCCTACGGGATTTAGTCGGAAGGAGCAGGTCTTTCACCACTCGCTTCCTGCTAAATGGGAAAACTAGGCCCTACGAGGGATCGAAACTCAAGATGGAGTCCTATAAGGCCCGCCAGAGTCCTGAGTTCGAAGGGTTTCTGCCTAGCAGAGGGGAATCTCTCCCTATCGAGGTTTTCAAAGTCTCGAGATGGAGTCCTATAAGGCCCGCCAGAGTCTCAAGACAAAGAAAGGGGTTTCTGAACTAGATTTAATAGGGAGAAGCAGATCTTTCACTGTTCGCTCTCTACTAAATGGGAAAACTCGGCCCTACGAGAGATCGAAACTCAAGATGGAGTCCTATAAGGCCCGCCAGAGTCCAGAGTTCGAAAGGTTTCTATCTAGCAAAGGGGAATCTCTCCCTATCGAGGTTTTCAAAGTCTCGAGATGGAGTCCTATAAGGCCCGCCAGAGTCTCGAGACAAAGAAAGGGGATTCTAGACTAGCACTACTATTGGGAAATTTGGCTCACCTGATTCCAGCGCCGACCAACGTTAATTGTCCTGTACCACGCCTTTAAAATTCCTCCGTCATTAGCTTCGTGGGTAGTTCTCATTTAATTATGTTGTTCGGGTGTCTCGCTTGCGGTGAATGTCCGGTAGTTGTCGATGCGGCTGATATCTCCTCAAGGCGTTTAAATTTTTCACTGTTCACTTACCGTCTCTGGTGTCCCACTGTTGAAGTGAACAGTCTCACTGATGCAGACAAAAAGAGACCAATTCTTCATGTGTTTCACCTTTTATAACCTTTGCCTCTAGGTTGGCTTTGCATCTTTGTGGGCTTGTGGCGTTGTAGTTCTCTCATCTCTCTCGTGTTGTTGGTGGTTTTCTCTTGTAACAGACCGCTTGGGTTTTTTCCATTTGGCATTTGCTCACCTCCGTTACTTCGTACATACTTGTTTGCATGCACGTGTTGTGTTGCTACGCTGTGTTTATTTGCATGCAGGCGCTGTGTTGCTATGCTGTATCGTTTGCATGCATGCTTTGGTTAGCGCTTGTTGATTTTTTCCTTCGTGCGTGCGTGCCCTGCTGTACTTGTTTGTACGCACGTGTTGTGTTGCTACGCTGGGCTTTTTGCATGTATTTTATCTCCGTGCGTGCACAGTGAGTGTAACGAAATTGTTGTTAGTGCGTGCAGTGGGTTGTTAGACGAAAATTGGTCATTAAAATTTTCGTCGTTACACTCCCCCCTTACTACCGGTGAATGTGACCTTTGCTTCTCCTTGGCGACTGAGCTGTATTTTCACCCTTTTTCCACCGATGAATCGCTGGAACGACATTGATTTGCCTAGGACATGGTCTCTGCGTGCCTGCTCCACTATGTCTTCGAGTTCCTCCTCCGGTGTTTCCGCTTCTCTGCGCCTCTTGTGTGCCCTGCACCCTCCGTCGCCTTGTTCGCCATCCTTAGTGTGGCTGAGGTCGTGTTTGTCGCTGGGGTTGATGCCTTGTCCGTGGTTGTTGCTGAGGTCGTTGCCAGATGGGTTGATGCCTTGTCCGTGGTTGTTGCTGAGGTCGTTGCCAGAGGGGTTGGTGCCTTGTCCGTGGTTGTTGCTGAGGTCGTTGCCAGAGGGGTTGATACCTTGTCCGTGGTTGTTGCTGAGGTCATTGCCAGAGGGGTTGATGCCTTGTCCGTGGTTGTTGCTGAGGTCGTTGCCAGAGGGGTTGGTGCCTTGTCCGTGGTTGTTGCTGGGGTCGTTGCCAGATGGGTTGTTTTGGGTGTGTTCGTTTGTCGACAGGAAT
The DNA here is from genome assembly GCA_947095585.1 of Nephrocerus scutellatus. NCBI lineage: Eukaryota > Metazoa > Arthropoda > Insecta > Diptera > Pipunculidae > Nephrocerus > Nephrocerus scutellatus. Next base: position 48,790,960 of record OX352763.1, read on the forward strand.
CGAATGAGTGCCCTTATCTCCTCTCTCTTCTCACTTATAACCTCGTGTTGGAACCAGTCACTTCGGTCATCCGAGTATTCCCGCATAGGCTGTTCCAAGAAGGATTCCACGAACTGCAGAAGGTACACCCCACAATCTGTAGAATTTGGTTGTTGCGGGGTCCTGACGTGGAATGCAGGTACCGTTCTTTCGCCGAACTCGACTGGTGCTGCTTCGGGAAATTTTGCCACGAACTCTCGCCTGAGGTAGCCACGAATAATCTCGACCGCGTGGTTGCGCAGGTTGCTAGCCAACGAGTCGAAAACGAGGATAGCCGGCCGGCCACCTTCTTCCCGTATGGCATCTCCTGGGTTGCAAATGATTATGAGGTACCAGTGTTTGTTCTCGTTCACCGGCACGATCACATGTGCTTTCCCGAAGATATCCAGCTTCCTTGTCCATCGGCGTACTCCGTCATGTCGTTCGGTCTCGCTTACCCCTCCACTGGCCAGTCGGGAATAGAAGAAGGTACTAAAAATATGTAGTCGGCTCCTATCCTCCTCTGAAAGTCGAAGATCGGCGACCCATCGAAGGTAGAAGTCGATGATGGCGTCGTTCAGGAACTTGCCTGGTCCCAACCTTCGGTACTCCTCCTTGCCGATACAGATCCCGCCTTGTCCTTGGGGATACCGCACCGAGAAATCTTGGGCTTCTACTCTCTCTGGCACTTCCACAACATTTGGGGCCTCATCGATCCTGACTTGGTTGAATGCTGCGCTTACTTCCCAAATTGTTGTTTTCTCCATTTAATTGTTTATTATTATATTTTGTTTAGTTGTTGTTTTCTTTTTTTTCTTTCTTTGTAGTTTTAGTCACCGCACACGTCCGTTCACCACGAGACTATTAACTAGAATGATTTGTAATGCCAAATCGCTCGTTGACTAAAGATAGTTTCTTTCTCCTTCTTATATGTTGTGGAACTTCATTTCTGTGATCTTGGTGTGAAAATAGCGGTTCTCGTGATTCGGTGTGGAAATAGCGGTGCTTGTGGTTTGGTGTAGAAATAGTGGTTCTTTCTTCTTTATTTTTGGTTGCGTGCCTTACTAACCTTTTCCATGGCTTCGATCATACATTTCTTCTGTTCATGGTGGCTCGGCGGTATATCGTGGTATATCTTCACGTCGCTGACATGAGCGGTTCGCTCCTTTCTTTCTCCTTCCTTGGTTAGCACTAGGATTACGGGTGATTTGAAGGATTCTATGCGGTATGGTCCTTCATACTTTGGTGCCAGTTTCGCGTTAAAGTTCTCGCTTGCTTTGGACAAATGATGTTGTCTCACCCAGACCATTTGTCCTATCGATGGGGCCCAGGGGCGTCTTCGCAAGTTATAATGCCTTGCCTGGTCTTGCGCTGCCCGCTCCATATTATGCCGCACAATTTGGAACACCTCTTGCAGACGTGAAGCCTTGTTTGTCGGTGTCACTGTCGTTTCCATCGTTACTGTAGCGGGGGTTACTTCGTCGTACAAGGTTTTTGGGAGCCGTGGCTCGCGTCCTTGTAACAAGAATGCTGGGCTGAACCCGGTTGTTTCAGACTTCGCAGTGTTTATCGCCAACATTATTTCTGGAAGCTTCTCGTCCCAAAGCCGCTGATCGGCACCCAGGAGTTGTGCGATGATCATCTTGACTGTCCGGTTGGTCCTTTCTGTTGGGTTCTCTTGTGGCGTGTATGGTGCCGTGAATTGTTGCCGAATTCCCATCTCGCGCATAAATCGTTGGAAACCTCGAGCTGTGAATTGGGTTCCGTTATCGGTAACAAGAACCTTAGGTATGCCAAATCGCGCCAGAATACGTTCCCTGAATGCCTTTTGCACTCCTTCTGCTGTGGCTGTGCGTAGTGGTATCAGCTCTGTCCATTTGGAGAACTTGTCGAAGAAAACCAGTAGCATAGTGTTGCCATGTTTTGAACGAGGGAAGGGTCCCATGAAGTCTGCGCACAATATCGACCAAGGTTCTTCTGGTACTTGCGTCAGCATTTTTCCTGCTGGATGCTGCTGACCCGGCTTAAAGCGTTGGCAGACTTGGCATTTGTTGACGTGTCGCCGGATATCGCGAAACATCCCTGGCCAATAGTACCTGCCGCATACTCTCTCCGTCGTCTTCCGAACACCCATGTGTCCAGCTGTTGCATCGTCATGGTTCTCACGCATCACCCTGTCACGGCAATGGGTCGGCACACAGAGCTTCCATGGGGCACAATCGTCGTCGCCCGCTTGTCTGTGTATGTGACGGTACAGCTGTCCATTTTGCATTGCATAGTCCGGAAATTTCTCTGGTTTCTCTAGTGCTTCCGCTATCTTCCGCTTGATCCAGCCACATTCCTGTCGTTCGGGCGGAGCATCAGCCACCCGGGCGAATACTTCTAGGGGTTGTCGCGATAAAGCGTCAGCAATCACGTTAAGCTTGCCTCTGCGGTATTGGATATCGAAGCTGTATTGCTGTAGTTCCAATGCCCACCGTGCGATACGTCCTGCGGGGCTTTCGATCGAGTTGAGCCACTTCAGAGAAAGATGGTCCGTAATTACGCTGAACCTGTAACCTTCTAGGTAGGGCCTCATCTTCCTGATCCCCCATACGATCGCTAGGCATTCCTTCTCTGTTGGGGAGTAGTTGATTTCGGCTTTATTCAGGTGACGGCTGGCGTAGGCGATAACTTTTTCGTGGCCATTTACCTCTTGCGTAAGTACTGCACCCAAACCATAGTCGCTGGCGTCTGTTTGTAGGGTGAACTTTTGGGTAAAGTCTGGGCATGCCAGTACCGGTGCCTCTGTGAGCCTCAATTTGAGCTTATCGAAAGCCTCTTGCTCTTGTTCTGTCCACTTCCAATGTTTTCCCTTCTTGAGCAGACGTGTGAGTGGGTGGACGACATTGGAAAATTCTGGTACGAAACGCCTGTACCACGAAGCGATTCCCAAGCAGCGGCGCAGCTCCCGAACGTTCTTTGGTGGTTGCAGTTCCCGTATGGCGGCTACTTTCTCCGGGTCTGTGTGAATCCCTTCTTCACTAACGACGTGTCCGAGGTATTTAAGCTCTTTTTTAAAGAATTCACACTTTTCTAGATTAATCTTGAGGTTTGCTGCTCGCAATCGCCGGAAGACTTCCCTCAGATTCTGCATGTGGTGCTCTAACGTATTTCCAACCACGATAATGTCGTCCAAATAGGCAAATGCGTGGGGTTCCATTTCAGAGCCAATAACCTGATCTAGCGCTCGTTGAAAGGTGGCGGGCGCTGAGTGTAGGCCAAATGGCATGACCCTCCATTGAAATAATCCACGACCCGGGACTGCGAACGCTGTGAACTGTTTGCTTCCTTCGTGCATCGGGATTTGCCAGTAACCATTTTTTAGGTCCAGACTGCTGATATAGTTTGCGTTCCTCAACTTGTCTAGGATGTGGTTGATTCTGGGTAGCGGGTATGCGTCTGGGACGGACTTGGAATTAAGCTGTCGGTAGTCGATGCAAAGCCTCCACTTTCCTGTCTTCTTTCGTACTAGCACAATAGGGGCGCTGTAGGGGCTGTGCGATGGCTCAATACATCCTTTACTCAATAGTTCGTCGACTTCCGCGTTGATTATTCCCTGCATTGCTGGATTCTTGGGAAAATACCGTTGCTTAACGGGGCGATCATCAGACAATATGATTTTGTGGCTGGCTATGACTGTCGTTCCTTGTAACCTCTCAAACTTGGGCAATTCCTCATCTAAAAATGACTTGATTAACTCGCCTTCATCCTCTATGATCCTGACCATGGTAAGCTTGGTGACTCCTTCCTGAAATCTGCTTCCACTGGTGTTATCTAACGAGAGTGATGAACCTCCGCAGCTCATGACAAGTCCAAGTTGAGCTAGACAGTCCATTCCCAGCAGCACGTCGTCTATCGCTCCTGGTAGTACTAGAAAAAAAGTTTGACATCGTGCGGTTCCTAATTTCACTTCGACATCAATGCAGTTGTGAATTTCCCTCGGGGTTCCGTCGGCCATACGTGCAATTATTTTCGTCGATCGTGGTTTGGTCTGGAACTGTCCCCGCTTTTTGATGAAATCCTCACTAGCAAAACTTCGTGTTGCCCCCGTGTCTATGGTTGCGATCGCCGGTGTACCGTTGAGGGTTACATGCGCGTATACCCGGCTCGCGTCTTGCTTGAGAAATCCTACTGTCTTCGAGGCATCGGTGTCCGAGGTCCGGATGTGCCCCGCTCGTTCCGGTCCCCTCTTTCGTTTCCCGCGTTTAACCTGCAACAGTCTTTAGTGCGAACATTTCTCCGGCCACATTCCCAGCAAAAAAGTCGCGTCTCGAATCTGCAACCTCTGTGGAAATGCCCCTGTTGACCACATCGGCGGCATGCCGTTCGTGGGTCAGTGAGAAACTCGGCGTCTGGTGTAATTCCACAGTGTATCGGCTGTGGGCTGCGTCTGTGTGTGACCGCAACCGGGTCTTTGTTTCCCCGAATCCTCTCGAAGTCCTCGGCCATTTCTATCAGCTCCTCCAGGTGATGGAAATCTCTACGGCGTATGTATAGCTGGTACTCCTGCAGGGCGTTCTCGAATATGCGATCTAGCCGTTGTTCCTCGGTGTAGTTGGCGTGACGCATCAGTGTTTGGAGGGCGAGGACGAAGTCTTTGAAACACTCGCGAGGTTTTTGGTGCCGTTGTCGGATGTCGTCTTCTAATCGTTCTAGATAACGGTTCGGGAGAAAGAATTTCATAAAGTCCTTTTTGAAATCGCTCCATCGCTGCCACTGTCGGTTGTTGTTCCTGTACCAAGCAAGCGCACGATCGCGTAACAGCTCAGGCATTGTTCGAGGCAAGAAGTCCTTTTCCAGATTATAAACGTCAGCCAGCTCCTCCACGCGTTCAACAAATGCGAGCGATTCCTTTCCGCCGTCGAATTTTACTGACCACTTTCTCACTTGGTCGATGAGTGCAGGGTATTGGGATGTACGTTCATTCGAAATAACTTTTGTTTGACTCTCGCTGGATGGCTTTGGTACTTCTAAGCACGCTGGTCCCGTTAGCGGTGGGATCGGCGATGTACGTTCGTTTGGGGCGATTTTTATTTGACTCCCCCTTGATGACTTCGGTATTTCTAGACACGCTGGTCCCGTTATAGGTGAGATCGGCGGAGGGGTTCGCGCGCCACGTACCTCTAGTTCCTTCAGGCGGGCTATCTGATCTTCTGTAAGGCTTTCGCTGTTGATGAGAGCCGAAAACCGTTTACGCAATTCCTCAACAGTACCACTTGCTTCCAAGCCGAATTCTTCCGCAAGTACCGCAAGTTCTCCCTTTTTCAGCTCGTAGACCCAACTTGTTTTTACCATTTTGGGGTATTCCTTGCCAGATTTTCCTTAAGTTTTACACTCTCTGCCGTCGATTTAGATTATTTTTTTTTTCTTATTATACTGCCTATTATTAAGTTATATGTTATTTTTGTTTTTTTTTTTTGTAAAACTTGACTTGGGTTTTTTTTTCTTTAACGGAGTCCCTGCTCGGGCGCCATTTGTAACGAGGTAAATGCCGGGGTACGCTCGCCGGCGTCCAGGGTCGTTTGCCTATTAACTAATAAGCCGTTGTTTTCGTTACAAAATTTTTCTTTATTGACTCCGTAAAATTTGGTTGAATATTTAGATTATAATGATTAAATTGATCTCCTTTTTGATTTGATTTACTTTGTTTTGCCTGGTTTCGCTTTGGGGTTTCTCCTTGTTCTTCTGCCGTCACACCTAGTTTTGCTTCGGGGTTTCTCCTTGTCGTTCGTTGGCCGCTGACTCGGGTCTCGTAATGACGTGGTACTGGCAAGAACTTTGATTCGCACTTCAGGCGCCTTTAAGGGGAATTGGTCCCTACGGGATTTAGTCGGAAGGAGCAGGTCTTTCACCACTCGCTTCCCGCTAAATGGGAAAACTAGGCCCTACGAGAGATCGAAACTCAAGATGGAGTCCTATAAGGCCCGCCAGAGTCCTGAGTTCGAAGGGTTTCTGCCTAGCAGAGGGGAATCTCTCCCTATCGAGGTTTTCCAAAGTCTCGAGATGGAGTCCTATAAGGCCCGCCAGAGTCTCAAGACAAAGAAAGGGGTTTCTGAACTAGATTTAATAGGGAGAAGCAGATCTTTCACTGTTCGCTCTCTACTAAATGGGAAAACTCGGCCCTACGAGAGATCGAAACTCAAGATGGAGTCCTATAAGGCCCGCCAGAGTCCAGAGTTCGAAAGGTTTCTATCTAGCAAAGGGGAATCTCTCCCTATCGAGGTTTTCAAAGTCTCGAGATGGAGTCCTATAAGGCCCGCCAGAGTCTCAAGACAAAGAAAGGGGATTCTAGACTAGCACTACTATTGGGAAATTTGGCTCACCTGATTCCAGCGCCGACCAACGTTAATTGTCCTGTACCACGCCTTTAAAATTCCTCCGTCATTAGCTTCGTGGGTAGTTCTCATTTAATTATGTTGTTCGGGTGTCTCGCTTGCGGTAAATGTCCGGTAGTTGTCGATGCGGCTGATATCTCCTCAAGGCGTTTAAATTTTTCACTGTTCACTTACCGTCTCTGGTGTCCCACTGTTGAAGTGAACAGTCTCACTGATGCAGACAAAAAGAGACCAATTCTTCATGTGTTTCACCTTTTATAACCTTTGCCTCTAGGTTGGCTTTGCATCTTTGTGGGCTTGTGGCGTTGTAGTTCTCTCATCTCTCTCGTGTTGTTGGTGGTTTTCTCTTGTAACAGACCGCTTGGGTTTTTTCCATTTGGCATTTGCTCACCTCCGTTACTTCGTACATACTTGTTTGCATGCACGTGTTGTGTTGCTACGCTGTGTTTATTTGCATGCAGGCGCTGTGTTGCTATGCTGTATCGTTTGCATGCATGCTTTGGTTAGCGCTTGTTGATTTTTTCTTCGTGCGTGCGTGCCCTGCTGTACTTGTTTGTACGCACGTGTTGTGTTGCTACGCTGGGCTTTTTGCATGTATTTTATCTCCGTGCGTGCACAGTGAGTGTAACGAAATTGTTGTTAGTGCGTGCAGTGGGTTGTTAGACGAAAATTGGTCATTAAAATTTTCGTCGTTACAAGTTTGCTATGGAACTGTCGCCTTTTCGGAGTGTATGATCAATCCACTGCCACTTCCGTCGTTGGATGGTTGTGCCTATTGGTTCCTGACCCGTTCTCTGGTAAAGATGTTCGTTAGAGATACGATTAGGCCAGAAAACCCTTAAGATGTTCCGTAGGCACCTAGTTACGAATGTTTGTAATCTTTTTGTGATAGTAGCGGTCACCTTCCAAGTGCTGCACCCATACAACAGCACAGATTCAACATTTGAGCGGAACAGTCGCAGCTTGTTTTTTAAGCTGATCGCATTGCTTCGCCATATCATGGACATCATTCCAAAAACCGATTTTGCTTTGCCGATTCGGTTGACAATGTCCTGTTCGGTTCCACCTTCGGTCGAGACAATAGGGTTGTTGTTGCTATGTTGTAATAGGCATGCTCGTTTGCTCGGCTCGTCTATTAGTGTGCTGTTCGCTATGTCGCTCTTTTGTTGTTGCTGCTTTTTATCAGCGTTCGATCGTGATAGGTTGGGTTTGGTGAACCCTGTCGGCTATGTGTGTGGTGATCTGCTCTTTCTCACACTTGGAGGATAGTGGTTGGCCGCATTTGCCACTATCTGTATGGTTTGCCGACTTCAGTGACTTAGTTATGACTCCTCCTCAGTGTTCTGCTCTCCCATGCGAGTGCAGAGTCGGTGGTTCTCAGTCTCTCTCCCCCTCTTAATAGAGGTTTCGTACATTAAGAGTTTTGCGTGGAGAAATGTTCGAAAGTTGCAAAACGAAGGGAAATACACAAACGGCGAAATCAAAATTGTTCTCACTCTATTAGTGAGAGCTGGGCGGCAAGTGATCTTTCGCCTGTGACTAATAATAGTCACACTTGCGGCCACAATATTTGGTACAGGTTGTATAAAAAATGAAAAAAGTTTTAAATTTGTGTGGGAGAAATTCGTCCCACGCTTTGACGAATTTGTTCCTCACACTCCTCCGTTGCTTGGGTACACATCCACCTTCCCTTCCTGATAACTGGGACCTGGAAACGAACGCCCTCCTCGAAGTGAACGGACCGAAGCCGTCGCCAATTTTCCGTAGCAACGCGGCTCCTCTCTATATTGATTCTCTTTGTGACTGGGGTGACAATAGCCGGTGATAAGTGGTTTGGGGTTCCAGATGGCTGTGACGGCTGTAACGGCTGTGGCGACTGTGACGTCTGTGACGTCTGTGATGACTGTGGCGACTGTGGCGACTGTGGCGACTATGGCGACTGTGACTACTGCGGCGACTGTGATGACTGCGGCGACTGTGATGACTGTGACGACTGTGATGACTGTGACGACTGTGACGACTGTGACGATTGTGACGACTACGGTGACTGTGGTGACTGTGACGAAGGTGACGACTGTGACGACTGCGGCGACTGCGGCGACTGTGATGACTGACGACCGTGACAAGCACGGATGGAAGTTCTAACTGGAGTAGGTTCAAACGGATGTGGTAACACTTGAAGGTAGCGATGTATCACGTCAATTTCAGTATTGTGCTGGTTTGGGTAAAGGTAACTTTCGTTAACTTTTGTGCTTGTGATAACTTTAGACCGTGGTGTCTCTGCGAATGTAATGGCTTCTGTGACGTTTGGTGAGTGCAAATGTTTTTGGTGACATCGACGTCTTCTGCTTGACTAATGACGACTGTGACTTTAGTGGCTACTGCATCTTTGAAAATTGTGGTTGCTTTGGTTCTCGGAGTATGTTGCAAGTCCGAAGTTTAACCGGCCGTGCTGGCCTAGTTTGGAGTGTTATACACTCACCTCCGAAGCTTAAAGTGGCTCTGGACCTTGTAAGAAAGTCCATTCCCAGTGTGAGATCATCAGTGGTGGTCGGTAATACCAGCAGGCGCATTAAGCATGAGGACTTCCCGAAGCGAACGTTGACGTTCAACTCTTCGCGGAATCTCGACTGACTCCCGTTGGCCATTTGAACTGGGATGTGCACAGGGGTTGTGTTGTCCAAATTTCGGAGTCTCTCAGCCAAAAGATCGCTCACGAAACTGCGGTATGCGCCGGTATCGATGCTGGCCTGAACGGTTTCGCGGCCGATGATGATGCGAGCGAGAAGTCGATTTTGGTCATGGATCAGAGCTGTCTTCTTGTTGGACTGGAGCAAATGACGCTGCTCAACGTGTGAAATACATTGACGGCAGCAGTCGATTGTCCCGATACTCCGTTGGCCACAATTCAAACAGAAAATCACACGTGAATTAGCACACTCATGTTGAAAGTGACCTTCCTGTCGGCCCCAACGACAAGTCGTTCGGGGATTGTATAGTGCTTCTTCAGGCTGACTCACCATGCAATGCCTTTCTTGTGGACTTCTTCGAGATGTCGTCGTTATGCTGTCCTGGTTCTCCTGAATGCTTTCGTAGTCCTCTGCTAGCCCAATGAGTTCTTTGAGATTGTGAAAGTCCCTTCTTCGGATATAGAGTTGGTATTCTCGCCGGCAATCCCGAAAAATTCTTTCGATTTGTTGCATCTCTGTGTAATTTGCATGTCTCATGAGATTCTGCATTACAATTACCAAATCCTTAAAAATTTCCTTTGGTTTTTGGTGGCGTTGGCGAATTTTGTCGTCCAAGTGTTCCCAGTACCTGGTGGGCAGGAAGAACTGTAAAAAGTCTGCTGTAAACGCTTTCCAACTTTCCCATTTTTGGTTATTGTTGCGGAACCACAGCAAAGCACGGTCCCTGTTTACGCAGTAGGCGTCAGCGAGTTCTTCCAGCCTTTCAATGAACTGAAGAGGTTCCTTCCCTCCATCGTACCTTACCGACCATTTCCTGACTTGGTCCACTATCTGGGCGTATGATATAGCTGCCTTATCGGCCCTATTTCGGGTTGGAGCCACTTCGGGTGGTATCGGCATTGCTGCTCTGATGGCTGCCTTTGGATCGTCGCGTCCTCTAGCTTCCGATGGGTCCAAAGTTAATAGGGGCAATGTCGATGGGCTGCGTCTGTGTTTCTCCTCTAATTCGCTTAAGCGTGTTTCGTCCTCATACGTGACGTCTCGTCCTGAGACGTAGTTGGAAAATATTTTCCTCTACTCTTCTAGTGTGCCGCTGTCGTCTAGTCTGAACTCGCCCATGTAATTCTTCAGCTCCTCTTTCGACAACGTATATATCCAGCTGGTCTTAACCATATTGGTTTTGTGCTGGTATTATTTGATGATTGATATGGTAGTGTATTTTTATTAAATTCCAGGGTCCCTGCTCGGGCGCCAATTGTAACGAGGTTTTCCCAGCCGGGGTAAAACTCAGTGTGACCAGGGTTCTTCGTTTATAAGGTCGTTACAATAAAAAGAATTTATTTGTTTGGTTTTATTTTCTTCTTTCAGTTAAAAATGATTTATTTGTGTAAATTAAAGTGTAATGCTTATGATATCCGGTCGTACCCTCGGTGGCGGTGTGCATGTGCTGGCGAAGCGTAGTACCGGGGCGTTCTGTATTGACTATGTGGATGGTGAGCGCCCTTTGGTTGTACCCCTTAGGTTGTAATATCAATGTTCGCTGAGACTTAGCGTGAAGCGTTTGGACGTAATGGCAAGGGTATCTCTCTTAAACCATTAATGCGACGAATGTGAAAGTCTAGCGTGCATCTTTTGTACGTAATGGCAAGGGTATCTCTCTTAAACCATTAATGCGAGGAATATGATAAGTCTAGCGTGCAGCTTTTGTACGTAATGGCAAGGGTATCTCTCTTAAACCATTAATGCGAGGAAATACTAGACGAGTTGCTAGTAGTAAGAATCACGGGGAAGGAAAGAGGCAGATTGTCGGAATTTCCTGCCCTTTTATACGTTTTGAATCGGGTGGAAAAGTCCTGTTATCCCTGAACCGTGGGACGATTGATGTTGTTTGCCTCCCACGGTCGGTCCGAGATCCCGTTGTTGCTATGCTCATTTTGTTTTGTGGTTCCGTTAAATCATCCGATTTTGTGTTGGCTTGTCCAGCTCTGTACATGTTTTTTGTTGTATTCCTGCGTTGCAGAAATCAAAACATAATTTGGGTTTTAGCTTTGCTTGTCAGTGTGCTGTTGTTCTGCTCATCGTGTTGTTTGTTGTTGTTGTGTCTTGGTACGAAAATATTTTGCAATATGCAAATTCATTTGGTTTGAGTTGTTTTGGCTCAGCTCTGTGTGTTGGTTTTGTTGTTATTCGGCAGCGTTTTCGGGTTGTTGTTGCTGTGTTGTTCGGTATGTCGCTCCTTTGTTGTTGGTACTTTTCGGGTGTTGTAATAGGCATGCTCGTTTGGTTGGTGTTGCTTGGCTTCTATGATTTTGATGTTGTTCGGCTGCGTGTTTCGGGTTGTTGTTCTTTATGTCCTGTATCCCCTTGTGGGTCCTAGGGCCTCTACTACGCCTACGCGCCATCGCGTGCGGTTCCTGGCAATAAGCTTCAGCTCTCTCCAACTCTTCCCCAATTGCCGTGCCTCCTCTTCAACTGTTCTGCGCCATGTATTTCTCGGACGACCCGTTCTTCTACCATCCTGAGATAACGGGTTCCATTGCATTGCGTAGTTTGCTATGGAACTGTCGCCTTTTCGGAGTGTATGATCAATCCACTGCCACTTCCGTCGTTGGATGGTTGTGCCTATTGGTTCCTGACCCGTTCTCTGGTAAAGATGTTCGTTAGAGATACGATTAGGCCAGAAAACCCTTAAGATGTTCCGTAGGCACCTATTTACGAATGTTTGTAATCTTTTTGTGATAGTAGCGGTCACCTTCCAAGTGCTGCACCCATACAACAGCACAGATTCAACATTTGAGCGGAACAGTCGCAGCTTGTTTTTTAAGCTGATCGCATTGCTTCGCCATATCATGGACATCATTCAAAAAACCGATTTTGCTTTGCCGATTCGGTTGACAATGTCCTGTTCGGTTCCACCTTCGGTCGAGACAATAGGGTTGTTGTTGCTATGTTGTAATAGGCATGCTCGTTTGCTCGGCTCGTCTATTAGTGTGCTGTTCGCTATGTCGCTCTTTTGTTGTTGCTGCTTTTTATCAGCGTTCGATCGTGATAGGTTGGGTTTGGTGAACCCTGTCGGCTATGTGTGTGGTGATCTGCTCTTTCTCACACTTGGAGGATAGTGGTTGGCCGCATTTGCCACTATCTGTATGGTTTGCCGACTTCAGTGACTTAGTTATGACTCCTCCTCAGTGTTCTGCTCTCCCATGCGAGTGCAGAGTCGGTGGTTCTCAGTCTCTCTCCCCCCCCTCTTAATAGAGGTTTCGTACATTAAGAGTTTTGCGTGGAGAAATGTTCGAAAGTTGCAAAACGAAGGGAAATACACAAACGGCGAAATCAAAATTGTTCTCACTCTATTAGTGAGAGCTGGGCGGCAAGTGATCTTTCGCCTGTGACTAATAATAGTCACACTTGCGGCCACAATATTTGGTACAGGTTGTATAAAAAATGAAAAAAGTTTTAAATTTGTGTGGGAGAAATTCGTCCCACGCTTTGACGAATTTGTTCCTCACACTCCTCCGTTGCTTGGGTACACATCCACCTTCCCTTCCTGATAACTGGGACCTGGAAACGAACGCCCTCCTCGAAGTGAACGGACCGAAGCCGTCGCCAATTTTCCGTAGCAACGCGGCTCCTCTCTATATTGATTCTCTTTGTGACTGGGGTGACAATAGCCGGTGATAAGTGGTTTGGGGTTCCAGATGGCTGTGACGGCTGTAACGGCTGTGGCGACTGTGACGTCTGTGACGTCTGTGATGACTGTGGCGACTGTGGCGACTGTGGCGACTATGGCGACTGTGACTACTGCGGCGACTGTGATGACTGCGGCGACTGTGATGACTGTGACGACTGTGATGACTGTGACGACTGTGACGACTGTGACGATTGTGACGACTACGGTGACTGTGGTGACTGTGACGAAGGTGACGACTGTGACGACTGCGGCGACTGCGGCGACTGTGATGACTGACGACCGTGACAAGCACGGATGGAAGTTCTAACTGGAGTAGGTTCAAACGGATGTGGTAACACTTGAAGGTAGCGATGTATCACGTCAATTTCAGTATTGTGCTGGTTTGGGTAAAGGTAACTTTCGTTAACTTTTGTGCTTGTGATAACTTTAGACCGTGGTGTCTCTGCGAATGTAATGGCTTCTGTGACGTTTGGTGAGTGCAAATGTTTTTGGTGACATCGACGTCTTCTGCTTGACTAATGACGACTGTGACTTTAGTGGCTACTGCATCTTTGAAAATTGTGGTTGCTTTGGTTCTCGGAGTATGTTGCAAGTCCGAAGTTTAACCGGCCGTGCTGGCCTAGTTTGGAGTGTTATACACTCACCTCCGAAGCTTAAAGTGGCTCTGGACCTTGTAAGAAAGTCCATTCCCAGTGTGAGATCATCAGTGGTGGTCGGTAATACCAGCAGGCGCATTAAGCATGAGGACTTCCCGAAGCGAACGTTGACGTTCAACTCTTCGCGGAATCTCGACTGACTCCCGTTGGCCATTTGAACTGGGATGTGCACAGGGGTTGTGTTGTCCAAATTTCGGAGTCTCTCAGCCAAAAGATCGCTCACGAAACTGCGGTATGCGCCGGTATCGATGCTGGCCTGAACGGTTTCGCGGCCGATGATGATGCGAGCGAGAAGTCGATTTTGGTCATGGATCAGAGCTGTCTTCTTGTTGGACTGGAGCAAATGACGCTGCTCAACGTGTGAAATACATTGACGGCAGCAGTCGATTGTCCCGATACTCCGTTGGCCACAATTCCAACAGAAAATCACACGTGAATTAGCACACTCATGTTGAAAGTGACCTTCCTGTCGGCCCCAACGACAAGTCGTTCGGGGATTGTATAGTGCTTCTTCAGGCTGACTCACCATGCAATGCCTTTCTTGTGGACTTCTTCGAGATGTCGTCGTTATGCTGTCCTGGTTCTCCTGAATGCTTTCGTAGTCCTCTGCTAGCCCAATGAGTTCTTTGAGATTGTGAAAGTCCCTTCTTCGGATATAGAGTTGGTTTTCTCGCCGGCAATCCCGAAAAATTCTTTCGATTTGTTGCATCTCTGTGTAATTTGCATGTCTCATGAGATTCTGCATTACAATTACCAAATCCTTAAAAATTTCCTTTGGTTTTTGGTGGCGTTGGCGAATTTTGTCGTCCAAGTGTTCCCAGTACCTGGTGGGCAGGAAGAACTGTAAAAAGTCTGCTGTAAACGCTTTCCAACTTTCCCATTTTTGGTTATTGTTGCGGAACCACAGCAAAGCACGGTCCCTGTTTACGCAGTAGGCGTCAGCGAGTTCTTCCAGCCTTTCAATGAACTGAAGAGGTTCCTTCCCTCCATCGTACCTTACCGACCATTTCCTGACTTGGTCCACTATCTGGGCGTATGATATAGCTGCCTTATCGGCCCTATTTCGGGCTGGAGCCACTTCGGGTGGTATCGGCATTGCTGCTCTGATGGCTGCCTTTGGATCGTCGCGTCCTCTAGCTTCCGATGGGTCCAAAGTTAATAGGGGCAATGTCGATGGGCTGCGTCTGTGTTTCTCCTCTAATTCGCTTAGGCGTGTTTCGTCCTCATACGTGACGTCTCGTCCTGAGACGTAGTTGGAAAATATTTTCCTCTACTCTTCTAGTGTGCCGCTGTCGTCTAGTCTGAACTCGCCCATGTAATTCTTCAGCTCCTCTTTCGACAACGTATATATCCAGCTGGTCTTAACCATATTGGTTTTGTGCTGGTATTATTTGATGATTGATATGGTAGTGTATTTTTATTAAATTCCAGGGTCTCTGCTCGGGCGCCAATTGTAACGAGGTTTTCCCAGCCGGGGTAAAACTCAGTGTGACCAGGGTTCTTCGTTTATAAAAGAATTTATTTGTTTGGTTTTATTTTTTTATTTTCTTCTTTCAGTTAACAATGATTTATTTGTGTAAATTAAAGTGTAATGCTTATGATATCCGGTCGTACCCTCGGTGGCGGTGTGCATGTGCTGGCGAAGCGTAGTACCGGGGCGTTCTGTATTGACTATGTGGATGGTGAGCGCCCTTTGGTTGTAATATCAATGTTCGCTGAGACTTAGCGTGAAGCGTTTGGACGTAATGGCAAGGGTATCTCTCTTAAACCATTAATGCGACGAATGTGAAAGTCTAGCGTGCATCTTTTGTACGTAATGGCAAGGGTATCTCTCTTAAACCATTAATGCGAGGAATATGATAAGTCTAGCGTGCAGCTTTTGTACGTAATGGCAAGGGTATCTCTCTTAAACCATTAATGCGAGGAAATACTAGACGAGTTGCTAGTAGTAAGAATCACGGGGAAGGAAAGAGGCAGATTGTCGGAATTTCCTGCCCTTTTATACGTTTTGAATCGGGTGGAAAAGTCCTGTTATCCCTGAACCGTGGGACGATTGATGTTGTTTGGCTCCCACGGTCGGTCCGAGATCCCGTTGTTGCTATGCTCATTCTGTTTTGTGGTTCCGTTAAATCATCCGATTTTGTGTTGGCTTGTCCAGCTCTGTACATGTTTTTTGTTGTATTCCTGCGTTGCAGAAATCAAAACATAATTTGGGTTTTAGCTTTGCTTGTCAGTGTGCTGTTGTTCTGCTCATCGTGTTGTTTGTTGTTGTTGTGTCTTGGTACGAAAATATTTTGCAATATGCAAATTCATTTGGTTTGAGTTGTTTTGGCTCAGCTCTGTGTGTTGGTTTTGTTGTTATTCGGCAGCGTTTTCGGGTTGTTGTTGCTGTGTTGTTCGGTATGTCGCTCCTTTGTTGTTGGTACTTTTCGGGTGTTGTAATAGGCATGCTCGTTTGGTTGGTGTTGCTTGGCTTCTATGATTTTGATGTTGTTCGGCTGCGTGTTTCGGGTTGTTGTTCTTTATGTCCTGTATCCCCTTGTGGGTCCTAGGGCCTCTACTACGCCTACGCGCCATCGCGTGCGGTTCCTGGCAATAAGCTTCAGCTCTCTCCAACTCTTCCCCAATTGCCGTGCCTCCTCTTCAACTGTTCTGCGCCATATATTTCTCGGACGACCCGTTCTTCTACCATCCTGAGATAACGGGTTCCATTGCATTGCGTAGTTTGCTATGGAACTGTCGCCTTTTCGGAATGTATGACCAATCCACTGCCACTTCCGTCGTTGGATGGTTGTGCCTATTGGTTCTGACCCGTTCTCTGGTAAAGATGTTCGTTAGAGATACGATTAGGCCAGAAAACCCTTAAGATGTTCCGTAGGCACCTATTTACGAATGTTTGTAATCTTTTTGTGATAGTAGCGGTCACCTTCCAAGTGCTGCACCCATACAACAGCACAGATTCAACATTTGAGCGGAACAGTCGCAGCTTGGTGTTTAAGCTGATCGCATTGCTTTGCCATATCATGGACATCATTCCAAAAACCGATTTTGCTTTGCCGATTCGGTTGACAATGTCCTGTTCGGTTCCACCTTCGGGCGAGACAATAGGGTTGTTGTTGCTATGTTGTAATAGGCATGCTCGTTTGCTCGGCTCGTCTATTAGTGTGCTGTTCGCTATGTCGCTCTTTTGTTGTTGGTGCTTTTTATCAGCGTTCGATCGTGATAGGTTGGGTTTGGTGAACCCTGTCGGCTATGTGTGTGGTGATCTGCTCTTTCTCACACTTGGAGGATAGTGGTTGGCCGCATTTGCCACTATCTGTATGGTTTGCCGACTTCAGTGACTTAGTTATGACTCCTCCTCAGTGTTCTGCTCTCCCATGCGAGTGCAGAGTCGGTGGTTCTCCGTCTCTCTCCCCCTCCTAATAGAGGTTTCGTACATTAAGAGTTTTGCGTGGAGAAATGTTTAAAAGTTGCAAAACGAGGGGAAATACACAAACGGCGAAATCAAAATTGTTCTCACTCTATTAGTGAGAGCTGGGCGGCAAGTGATCTTTCGCCTGTGACTAATAATAGTCACACTTGCGGCCACAATATTTGGTACAGGTTGTATAAAAAATGAAAAAAGTTTTAAATTTGTGTGGGAGAAATTCGTCCCACGCTTTGACGAATTTGTTTCTCACACTCCTCCGTTGCTTGGGTACACATGCACCTTCCTGATAACTGGGACCTGGAAACGAACGCCCTCCTCGAAGTGAACGGACCGAAGCCGTAGCCAATTTTCCGTAGCAACGCGGCTCCTCTCTATATTGATTCTCTTTGTGACTGGGGTGACTATAGCCGGTGATAAGTGGTTTGGGGTTCCAGATGGCTGTGACGGCTGTGGCGACTGTGACGTCTGTGACGACTGTGACGACTGTGACGATTGTGACGACTGCTGTGACTGTGGTGACTGTGACGAAGGTGACGACTGTGACGACTGCGGCGACTGTGATAACTGTGACGACCGTGACAAGCAGTGATGGAAGTTCTAACTGGAGTAGGTTCAAACAGATGTGGTAACACTTGAAGGTAGCGATGTATCACGTCAATTTCAGTACTGTGCTGGTTTGGGTAAAGGTAACTTTCGTTAACTTTTGTGCTTGTGATAACTTTAGACCGTGGTGTCTCTGCGAATGTAGTGGCTTCTGTGACGTTTGGTGAGTGCAAATGTTTTTGGTGACATCGACGTCTTCTGCTTGACTAATGACGACTGTGACTTTAGTGGCTACTGCATCTTTGAAAATTGTGGTTGCTTTGGTTCTCGGAGTATGTTGCAAGTCCGAAGTTTAACCGGCCGTGCTGGCCTAGTTTGGAGTGTTATACACTCACCTCCGAAGCTTAAAGTGGCTCTGGACCTTGTAAGAAAGTCCATTCCCAGTGTGAGATCATCAGTGGCGGTCGGTAATACCAGCAGGCGCATTAAGCATGAGGACTTCCCGAAGCGAACGTTGACGTTCAACTCTTCGCGGACTCTCGACTGACTCCCGTTGGCCATTTGAACTGGGATGTGCACAGGGGTTGTGTTGTCCAAATTTCGCAGTCTCTCAGCCAAAAGATCGCTAACGAAACTGCGGTATGCGCCGGTATCGATGCTGGCCTGAACGGTTTCGCGGCCGATGATGATGCGAGCGAGAAGTCGATTTTGGTCATGGATCAGAGCTGTCTTCTTGTTGGACTGGAGCGAATGACGCTGCTCAACGTGTGAAATACATTGACGGCAGCAGTCGATTGTCCCGATACTCCGTTGGCCACAATTCCAACAGAAAATCACCCGTGAATTAGCACACTCATGTTGAAAGTGACCTTCCTGTCGGCCCCAACGACAAGTCGTTCGGGGATTGTATAGTGCTTCTTCAGGCTGACTCACCATGCAATGCCTTTCTTGTGGACTTCTTCGAGATGTCGTCGTTATGCTGTCCTGGTTCTCCTGAATGCTTTCGTAGTCCTCTGCTAGCCCAATGAGTTCTTTGAGATTGTGAAAGTCCCTTCTTCGGATATAGAGTTGGTATTCTCGCCGGCAATCCCGAAAAATTCTTTCGATTTGTTGCATCTCTGTGTAATTTGCATGTCTCATGAGATTCTGCATTACAATTACCAAATCCTTAAAAATTTCCTTTGGTTTTTGGTGGCGTTGGCGAATTTTGTCGTCCAAGTGTTCCCAGTACCTGGTGGGCAGGAAGAACTGTAAAAAGTCTGCTGTAAACGCTTTCCAACTTTCCCATTTTTGGTTATTGTTGCGGAACCACAGCAAAGCACGGTCCCTGTTTACGCAGTAGGCGTCAGCGAGTTCTTCCAGCCTTTCAATGAACTGAAGAGGTTCCTTCCCTCCATCGTACCTTACCGACCATTTCCTGACTTGGTCCACTATCTGGGCGTATGATATAGCTGCCTTATCGGCCCTATTTCGGGTTGGAGCCACTTCGGGTGGTATCGGCATTGCTGCTCTGATGGCTGCCTTTGGATCGTCGCGTCCTCTAGCTTCCGATGGGTCCAAAGTTAATAGGGGCAATGTCGATGGGCTGCGTCTGTGTTTCTCCTCTAATTCGCTTAGGCGTGTTTCGTCCTCATACGTGACGTCTCGTCCTGAGACGTAGTTGGAAAATATTTTCCTCTACTCTTCTAGTGTGCCGCTGTCGTCTAGTCTGAACTCGCCCATGTAATTCTTCAGCTCCTCTTTCGACAACGTATATATCCAGCTGGTCTTAACCATATTGGTTTTGTGCTGGTATTATTTGATGAATAATATGGTAGTGTATTTTTATTAAATTCCAGGGTCCCTGCTCGGGCGCCAATTGTAACGAGGTTTTCCCAGCCGGGGTAAAACTCAGTGTGACCAGGGTTCTTCGTTTATAAGGTCGTTACAATAAAAAGAATTTATTTGTTTGGTTTTATTTTCTTCTTTCAGTTAAAAATGATTTATTTGTGTAAATTAAAGTGTAATGCTTATGATATCCGGTCGTACCCTCGGTGGCGGTGTGCATGTGCTGGCGAAGCGTAGTACCGGGGCGTTCTGTATTGACTATGTGGATGGTGAGCGCCCTTTGGTTGTACCCCTTAGGTTGTAATATCAATGTTCGCTGAGACTTAGCGTGAAGCGTTTGGACGTAATGGCAAGGGTATCTCTCTTAAACCATTAATGCGACGAATGTGAAAGTCTAGCGTGCATCTTTTGTACGTAATGGCAAGGGTATCTCTCTTAAACCATTAATGCGAGGAATATGATAAGTCTAGCGTGCAGCTTTTGTACGTAATGGCAAGGGTATCTCTCTTAAACCATTAATGCGAGGAAATACTAGACGAGTTGCTAGTAGTAAGAATCACGGGGAAGGAAAGAGGCAGATTGTCGGAATTTCCTGCCCTTTTATACGTTTTGAATCGGGTGGAAAAGTCCTGTTATCCCTGAACCGTGGGACGATTGATGTTGTTTGGCTCCCACGGTCGGTCCGAGATCCCGTTGTTGCTATGCTCATTCTGTTTTGTGGTTCCGTTAAATCATCCGATTTTGTGTTGGCTTGTCCAGCTCTGTACATGCTTTTTGTTGTATTCCTGCGTTGCAGAAATCAAAACATAATTTGGGTTTTAGCTTTGTACTTTTCGGGTGTTGTAATAGGCATGCTCGTTTGGTTGGTGTTGCTTGGCTTCTATGATTTTGATGTTGTTCGGCTGCGTGTTTCGGGTTGTTGTTCTTTATGTCCTGTATCCCCTTGTGGGTCCTAGGGCCTCTACTACGCCTACGCGCCATCGCGTGCGGTTCCTGGCAATAAGCTTCAGCTCTCTCCAACTCTTCCCCAATTGCCGTGCCTCCTCTTCAACTGTTCTGCGCTATGTATTTCTCGGACGACCCGTTCTTCTACCATCCTGAGATAATGGGTTTAGTTTAGTTTGCTATGGAACTGTCGCCTTTTCGGAGTGTATGACCAATCCACTGCCACTTCCGTCGTTGGATGGTTGTGCCTATTGGTTCTGACCCGTTCTCTGGTAAAGATGTTCGTTAGAGATACGATTAGGCCAGAAAACCCTTTAGATGTTCCGTAGGCACCTATTTACGAATGTTTGTAATCTTTTTGTGATAGTAGCGGTCACCTTCCAAGTGCTGCACCCATACAACAGCACAGATTCAACATTTGAGCGGAACAGTCGCAGCTTGGTGTTTAAGCTGATCGCATTGCTTTGCCATATCATGGACATCATTCCAAAAACCGATTTTGCTTTGCCGATTCGGTTGACAATGTCCTGTTCGGTTCCACCTTCGGTCGAGACAATAGGGTTGTTGTTGCTATGTTGTAATAGGCATGCTCGTTTGCTCGGCTCGTTTATTAGTGTGCTGTTCGCTATGTCGCTCTTTTGTTGTTGGTGCTTTTTATCAGCGTTCGATCGTGATAGGTTGGGTTTGGTGAACCCTGCCGGCTATGTGTGTGGTGATCTGCTCTTTCTCACACTTGGAGGATAGTGGTTGGCCGCATTTGCCACTATCTGTATGGTTTGCCGACTTCAGTGACTTAGTTATGACTCCTCCTCAGTGTTCTGCTCTCCCATGCGAGTGCAGAGTCGGTGGTTCTCCGTCTCTCTCCCCCTCTTAATAGAGGTTTCGTACATTAAGAGTTTTGCGTGGAGAAATGTTCGAAAGTTGCAAAACGAGGGGAAATACACAAACGGCGAAATCAAAATTGTTCTCACTCTATTAGTGAGAGCTGGGCGGCAAGTGATCTTTCGCCTGTGACTAATAATAGTCACACTTGCGGCCACAATATCTGGTAGAGGTTGTATAAAAAATTAAAAAAGTTTTAAATTTGTGTGGGAGAAATTCGTCCCACGCTTTGACGAATTTGTTTCTCACACTCCTCCGTTGCTTGGGTACACATGCACCTTCCTGATAACTGGGACCTGGAAACGAACGCCCTCCTCGAAGTGAACGGACCAAAGCCGTAGCCAATTTTCCGTAGCAACGCGGCTCCTCTCTATATTGATTCTCTTTGTGACTGGGGTGACTATAGCCGGTGATAAGTGGTTTGGGGTTCCAGATGGCTGTGACGGCTGTGGCGACTGTGACGTCTGTGACGATTGTGACGACTGTGACGATTGTGACGACTGCGGTGACTGTGGTGACTGTGACGAAGGTGACGACTGTGACGACTGCGGCGACTGTGATGACTGTGACGACCGTGACAAGCAATGATGGAAGTTCTAACTGGAGTAGGTTCAAACAGATGTGGTAACACTTGAAGGTAGCGATGTATCACGTCAATTTCAGTACTGTGCTGGTTTGGGTAAAGGTAACTTTCGTTAACTTTTGTGCTTGTGATAACTTTAGACCGTGGTGTCTCTGCGAATGTAGTGGCTTCTGTGACGTTTGGTGAGTGCAAATGTTTTTGGTGACATCGACGTCTTCTGCTTGACTAATGACGACTGTGACTTTAGTGGCTACTGCATCTTTGAAAATTGTGGTTGCTTTGGTTCTCGGAGTATGTTGCAAGTCCGAAGTTTAACCGGCCGTGCTGGCCTAGTTTGGAGTGTTATACACTCACCTCCGAAGCTTAAAGTGGCTCTGGACCTTGTAAGAAAGTCCATTCCCAGTGTGAGATCATCAGTGGCGTTCGGTAATACCAGCAGGCGCATTAAGCATGAGGACTTCCCGAAGCGAACGTTGACGTTCAACTCTTCGCGGACTCTCGACTGACTCCCGTTGGCCATTTGAACTGGGATGTGCACAGGGGTTGTGTTGTCCAAATTTCGCAGTCTCTCAGCCAAAAGATCGCTCACGAAACTGCGGTATGCGCCGGTATCGATGCTGGCCTGAACGGTTTCGCGGCCGATGATGATGCGAGCGAGAAGTCGATTTTGGTCATGGATCAGAGCTGTCTTCTTGTTGGACTGGAGCGAATGACGCTGCTCAACGTGTGAAATACATTGACGGCAGCAGTCGATTGTCCCGATACTCCCTTGGCCACAATTCCAACAAAAAATCACCCGTGAATTAGCACACTCATGTTGAAAGTGACCTTCCTGTCGGCCCCAACGACAAGTCGTTCGGGGATTGTATAGTGCTTCTTCAGGCTGACTCACCATGCAATGCCTTTCTTGTGGACTTCTTCGAGATGTCGTCGTTATGCTGTCCTGGTTCTCCTGAATGCTTTCGTAGTCCTCTGCTAGCCCAATGAGTTCTTTGAGATTGTGAAAGTCCCTTCTTCGGATATAGAGTTGGTATTCTCGCCGGCAATCCCGAAAAATTCTTTCGATTTATTGCATCTCTGTGTAATTTGCATGTCTCATGAGATTCTGCATTACAATTACCAAATCCTTAAAAATTTCCTTTGGTTTTTGGTGGCGTTGGCGAATTTTGTCGTCCAAGTGTTCCCAGTACCTGGTGGGCAGGAAGAACTGTAAAAAGTCTGCTGTAAACGCTTTCCAACTTTCCCATTTTTGGTTATTGTTGCGGAACCACAGCAAAGCACGGTCCCTGTTTACGCAGTAGGCGTCAGCGAGTTCTTCCAGCCTTTCAATGAACTGAAGTGGTTCCTTCCCTTCATCGTACCTTACCGACCATTTCCTGACTTGGTCCACTATCTGGGCGTATGATATAGCTGCCTTATCGGCCCTATTTCGGGTTGGAGCCACTTCGGGTGGTATCGGCATTGCTGCTCTGATGGCTGCCTTTGGATCGTCGCGTCCTCTAGCTTCCGATGGGTCCAAAGTTAATAGGGGCAATGTCGATGGGTTGCGTCTGTGTTTCTCCTCTAATTCGCTTAGGCGTGTTTCGTCTTCATACGTGACGTCTCGTCCTGAGACGTAGTTGGAAAATATTTTCCTCTACTCTTCTAGTGTGCCGCTGTCGTCTAGTCTGAACTCGCCCATGTAATTCTTCAGCTCCTCTTTCGACAACGTATATATCCAGCTGGTCTTAACCATATTGGTTTTGTGCTGGTATTATTTGATGATTGATATGGTAGTGTATTTTTATTAAATTCCAGGGTCCCTGCTCGGGCGCCAATTGTAACGAGGTTTTCCCAGCCGGGGTAAAACTCAGTGTGACCAGGGTTTTTCGTTTATAAGGTCGTTACAATAAAAAGAATTTATTTGTTTGGTTTTATTTTCTTCTTTCAGTTAAAAATGATTTATTTGTGTAAATTAAAGTGTAATGCTTATGATATCCGGTCGTACCCTCGGTGGCGGTGTGCATGTGCTGGCGAAGCGTAGTACCGGGGCGTTCTGTATTGACTATGTGGATGGTGAGCGCCCTTTGGTTGTACCCCTTAGGTTGTAATATCAATGTTCGCTGAGACTTAGCGTGAAGCGTTTGGACGTAATGGCAAGGGTATCTCTCTTAAACCATTAATGCGACGAATGTGAAAGTCTAGCGTGCATCTTTTGTACGTAATGGCAAGGGTATCTCTCTTAAACCATTAATGCGAGGAATATGATAAGTCTAGCGTGCAGCTTTTGTACGTAATGGCAAGGGTATCTCTCTTAAACCATTAATGCGAGGAAATACTAGACGAGTTGCTAGTAGTAAGAATCACGGGGAAGGAAAGAGGCAGATTGTCGGAATTTCCTGCCCTTTTATACGTTTTGAATCGGGTGGAAAAGTCCTGTTATCCCTGAACCGTGGGACGATTGATGTTGTTTGGCTCCCACGGTCGGTCCGAGATCCCGTTGTTGCTATGCTCATTCTGTTTTGTGGTTCCGTTAAATCATCCGATTTTGTGTTGGCTTGTCCAGCTCTGTACATGCTTTTTGTTGTATTCCTGCGTTGCAGAAATCAAAACATAATTTGGGTTTTAGCTTTGCTTGTCAGTGTGCTGTTGTTCTGCTCATCGTGTTGTTTGTTGTTGTTGTGTCTTGGTACGAAAATATTTTGCAATATGCAAATTCATTTGGTTTGAGTTGTTTTGGCTCAGCTCTGTGTGTTGGTTTTGTTGTTATTCGGCAGCGTTTTCGGGTTGTTGTTCTTTATGTCCTGTATCCCCTTGTGGGTCCTAGGGCCTCTACTACGCCTACGCGCCATCGCGTGCGGTTCCTGGCAATAAGCTTCAGCTCTCTCCAACTCTTCCCCAATTGCCGTGCCTCCTCTTCAACTGTTCTGCGCCATGTATTTCTCGGACGACCCGTTCTTCTACCATCCTGAGATAACGGGTTCCATTGCATTGCGTAGTTTGCTATGGAACTGTCGCCTTTTCGGAGTGTATGACCAATCCACTGCCACTTCCGTCGTTGGATGGTTGTGCCTATTGGTTCTGACCCGTTCTCTGGTAAAGATGTTCGTTAGAGATACGATTAGGCCAGAAAACCCTTAAGATGTTCCGTAGGCACCTATTTACGAATGTTTGTAATCTTTTTGTGATAGTAGCGGTCACCTTCCAAGTGCTGCACCCATACAACAGCACAGATTCAACATTTGAGCGGAACAGTCGCAGCTTGGTGTTTAAGCTGATCGCATTGCTTTGCCATATCATGGACATCATTCCAAAAACCGATTTTGCTTTGCCGATTCGGTTGACAATGTCCTGTTCGGTTCCACCTTCGGTCGAGACAATAGGGTTGTTGTTGCTATGTTGTAATAGGCATGCTCGTTTGCTCGGCTCGTCTATTAGTGTGCTGTTCGCTATGTCGCTCTTTTGTTGTTGGTGCTTTTTATCAGCGTTCGATCGTGATAGGTTGGGTTTGGAGAACCCTGCCGGTTATGTGTGTGGTGATCTGCTCTTTCTCACACTTGGAGGATAGTGGTTGGCCGCATTTGCCACTATCTGTATGGTTTGCCGACTTCAGTGACTTAGTTATGACTCCTCCTCAGTGTTCTGCTCTCCCATGCGAGTGCAGAGTCGGTGGTTCTCCGTCTCTCTCCCCCTCTTAATAGAGGTTTCGTACATTAAGAGTTTTGCGTGGAGAAATGTTCGAAAGTTGCAAAACGAGGGGAAATACACAAACGGCGAAATCAAAATTGTTCTCACTCTATTAGTGAGAGCTGGGCGGCAAGTGATCTTTCGCCTGTGACTAATAATAGTCACACTTGCGGCCACAATATTTGGTAGAGGTTGTATAAAAAATTAAAAAAGTTTTAAATTTGTGTGGGAGAAATTCGTCCCACGCTTTGACGAATTTGTTTCTCACACTCCTCCGTTGCTTGGGTACACATGCACCTTCCTGATAACTGGGACCTGGAAACGAACGCCCTCCTCGAAGTGAACGGACCGAAGCCGTAGCCAATTTTCCGTAGCAACGCGGCTCCTCTCTATATTGATTCTCTTTGTGACTGGGGTGACTATAGCCGGTGATAAGTGGTTTGGGGTTCCAGATGGCTGTGACGGCTGTGGCGACTGTGACGTCTGTGACGTCTGTGACGACTGTGACGTCTGTGACGACTGTGACGACTGTGACGATTGTGACGACTGCGGTGACTGTGGTGACTGTGACGAAGGTGACGACTGTGACGACTGCGGCGACTGTGATGACTGTGACGACCGTGACAAGCACTGATGGAAGTTCTAACTGGAGTAGGTTCAAACAGATGTGGTAACACTTGAAGGTAGCGATGTATCACGTCAATTTCAGTACTGTGCTGGTTTGGGTAAAGGTAACTTTCGTTAACTTTTGTGCTTGTGATAACTTTAGACCGTGGTGTACCTGCGAATGTAGTGGCTTCTGTGACGTTTGGTGAGTGCAAATGTTTTTGGTGACATCGACGTCTTCTGCTTGACTAATGACGACTGTGACTTTAGTGGCTACTGCATCTTTGAAAATTGTGGTTGCTTTGGTTCTCGGAGTATGTTGCAAGTCCGAAGTGCCGGCCGTGCTGGCCTAGTTTGGAGTGTTATACACTCACCTCCGAAGCTTAAAGTGGCTCTGGACCTTGTAAGAAAGTCCATTCCCAGTGTGAGATCATCAGTGGCGGTCGGTAATACCAGCAGGCGCATTAAGCATGAGGACTTCCCGAAGCGAACGTTGACGTTCAACTCTTCGCGGACTCTCGACTGACTCCCGTTGGCCATTTGAACTGGGATGTGCACAGGGGTTGTGTTGTCCAAATTTCGCAGTCTCTCAGCCAAAAGATCGCTCACGAAACTGCGGTATGCGCCGGTATCGA
Organism: Nephrocerus scutellatus; assembly: GCA_947095585.1. NCBI lineage: Eukaryota > Metazoa > Arthropoda > Insecta > Diptera > Pipunculidae > Nephrocerus > Nephrocerus scutellatus. Next base: position 48,817,509 of record OX352763.1, read on the forward strand.
TGCTGGCCTGAACGGTTTCGCGGCCGATGATGATGCGAGCGAGAAGTCGATTTTGGTCATGGATCAGAGCTGTCTTCTTGTTGGACTGGAGCGAATGACGCTGCTCAACGTGTGAAATACATTGACGGCAGCAGTCGATTGTCCCGATACTCCGTTGGCCACAATTCCAACAGAAAATCACCCGTGAATTAGCACACTCATGTTGAAAGTGACCTTCCTGTCGGCCCCAACGACAAGTCGTTCGGGGATTGTATAGTGCTTCTTCAGGCTGACTCATCATGCAATGCCTTTCTTGTGGACTTCTTCGAGATGTCGTCGTTATGCTGTCCTGGTTCTCCTGAATGCTTTCGTAGTCCTCTGCTAGCCCAATGAGTTCTTTGAGATTGTGAAAGTCCCTTCTTCGGATATAGAGTTGGTATTCTCGCCGGCAATCCCGAAAAATTCTTTCGATTTGTTGCATCTCTGTGTAATTTGCATGTCTCATGAGATTCTGCATTACAATTACAAAATCCTTAAAAATTTCCTTTGGTTTTTGGTGGCGTTGGCGAATTTTGTCGTCCAAGTGTTCCCAGTACCTTGTGGGCAGGAAGAACTGTAAAAAGTCTGCTGTAAACGCTTTCCAACTTTCCCATTTTTGGTTATTGTTGCGGAACCACAGCAAAGCACGGTCCCTGTTTACGCAGTAGGCGTCAGCGAGTTCTTCCAGCCTTTCAATGAACTGAAGAGGTTTCTTCCCTCCATCGTACCGTACCGACCATTTCCTGACTTGGTCCACTATCTGGGCGTATGATATAGCCGCCTTATCGGCCCTATTTCGGGTTGGAGCCACTTCGGGTGGTATCCGCGATGCTGGTCTGATGGCTGCCTTTGGATCGTCGCGTCCTCTAGCTTCCGATGGGTCCAAAGTTAATAGGGGCAATGTCGATGGGCTGCGTCTGTGTTTCTCCTCTAATTCGCTTAGGCGTGTTTCGTCCTCAGACGTGACGTCTCGTCCTGAGACGTAGTTGGAAAATATTTTCCTCTACTCTTCTAGTGTGCCGCTGTCGTCTAGTCTGAACTCGCCCATGTAATTCTTCAGCTCCTCTTTCGACAACGTATATATCCAGCTGGTCTTAACCATATTGGTTTTGTGCTGGTATTATTTGATGATTGATATGGTAGTTTATTTTTATTAAATTCCAGGGTCCCTGCTCGGGCGCCAATTGTAACGAGGTTTTCCCAGCCGGGGTAAAACTCAGTATGACCAGGGTTCTTCGTTTATAAGGTCGTTACAATAAAAAGAATTTATTTGTTTGGTTTTATTTTCTTCTTTCAGTTAACAATGATTTATTTGTGTAAATTAAAGTGTAATGCTTATGATATCCGGTCGTACCCTCGGTGGCGGTGTGCATGTGCTGGCGAAGCGTAGTACCGGGGCGTTCTGTATTGACTATGTGGATGGTGAGCGCCCTTTGGTTGTACCCCTTAGGTTGTAATATCAATGTTCGCTGAGACTTAGCGTGAAGCGTTTGGACGTAATGGCAAGGTTATCTCTCTTAAACCATTAATGCGACGAATGTGAAAGTCTAGCGTGCATCTTTTGTACGTAATGGCAATGATAAGTCTAGCGTGCAGCTTTTGTACGTAATGGCAAGGGTATCTCTCTTAAACCATTAATGCGAGGAAATACTAGACGAGTTGCTAGTAGTAGGAATCACGGGGAAGGAAAGAGGCAGATTGTCGGAATTTCCTGCCCTTTTATACGTTTTGAATCGGGTGGAAAAGTCCTGTTATCCCTGAACCGTGGGACGATTGATGTTGTTTGGCTCCCACGGTCGGTCCGAGATCCCGTTGTTGCTATGCTCATTCTGTTTTGTGGTTCCGTTAAATCATCCGATTTTGTGTTGGCTTGGCCAGCTCTGTACATGTTTTTTGTTGTATTCCTGCGTTGCAGAAATCAAAACATAATTTGGGTTATTTGTTGTTGTTGTGTCTTGGTACGAAAATATTTTGCAATATGCAAATTCATTTGGTTTGAGTTGTTTTGGCTCAGCTCTGTGTGTTGGTTTTGTTGTTATTCGGCAGCGTTTTCGGGTTGTTGTTGCTGTGTTGTTCGGTATGTCGCTCCTTTGTTGTTGGTACTTTTCGGGTGTTGTAATAGGCATGCTCGTTTGGTTGGTGTTGCTTGGCTTCTATGATTTTGATGTTGTTCGGCTGCGTGTTTCGGGTTGTTGTTCTTTATGTCCTGTATCCCCTTGTGGGTCCTAGGGCCTCTACTACGCCTACGCGCCATCGCGTGCGGTTCCTGGCAATAAGCTTCAGCTCTCTCCAACTGTTCCCCAATTGCCGTGCCTCCTCTTCAACTGTTCTGCGCCATGTATTTCTCGGACGACCCGTTCTTCTACCATCCTGAGATAACGGGTTCCATTGCATTGCGTAGTTTGCTATGGAACTGTCGCCTTTTCGGAGTGTATGACCAATCCACTGCCACTTCCGTCGTTGGATGGTTGTGCCTATTGGTTCCTGACCCGTTCTCTGGTAAAGATGTTCGTTAGAGATACGATTAGGCCAGAAAACCCTTAAGATGTTCCGTAGGCACCTATTTACGAATGTTTGTAATCTTTTTGTTATAGTAGCAGTCACCTTCCAAGTGCTGCACCCATACAACAGCACAGATTCAACATTTGAGCGGAACAGTCGCAGCTTGGTGTTTAAGCTGATCGCATTGCTTCGCCATATCATGGACATCATTCCAAAAACCGATTTTGCTTTGCCGATTCGGTTGACAATGTCCTGTTCGGCTCCACCTTCGGTCGAGACAATAGGGTTGTTGTTGCTATGTTGTAATAGGCATGCTCGGTTGCTCGGCTCGTCTATTAGTGTGCTGTTCGCTATGTCGCTCTTTTGTTGTTGGTGCTTTTTATCAGCGTTCGATCGTGATAGGTTGGGTTTGGTGAACCCTGTCGGCTATGTGTGTGGTGATATGCTCTTTCTCACACTTGGAGGATAGTGGTTGGCCGCATTTGCCACTATCTGTATGGTTTGCCGACTTCAGTGACTTAGTTATGACTCCTCCTCAGTGTTCTGCTCTCCCATGCGAGTGCAGAGTCGGTGTTTCTCCGTCTCTCTCCCCCTCTTAATAGAGGTTTCGTACGCAAGTTCGAAAGTTGCAAAACGAGGGGAAATACACAAACGGCGAAATCAAAATTGTTCTCACTCTATTAGTGAGAGCTGGGCGGCAAGTGATCTTTCGCCTGTGACTAATAATAGTCACACTTGCGGCCACAATATTTGGTACAGGTTGTATAAAAAATGAAAAAAGTTTTAAATTTGTGTGGGAGAAATTCGTCCCACGCTTTGACGAATTTGTTTCTCACACTCCTCCGTTGCTTGGGTACACATGCACCTTCCCTTCCTGATAACTGGGACCTGGAAACGAACGCCCTCCTCGAAGTGAACGGACCGAAGCCGTCGCCAATTTTCCGTAGCAACGCGGCTCCTCTCTATATTGATTCTCTTTGTGACTGGGGTGACTATAGCCGGTGATAAGTGGTTTGGGGTTCCAGATGGCTGTGACGGCTGTAACGGCTGTGGCGACTGTGACGTCTGTGACGTCTGTGACGACTGTGGTGACTATGGCGACTGTGACTACTGCGGCGACTGTGATGACTGCGGCGACTGTGATGACTGACGACTGTGACGACTGTGACGATTGTGACGACTGCGGTGACTGTGGTTACTGTGACGAAGGTGACGACTGTGACGACTGCGGCGACTGTGATGACTGTGACGACCGTGACAAGCACTGATGGAAGTTCTAACTGGAGTAGGTTCAAGCGGATGTGGTAACACTTGAAGGTAGCGATGTATCACGTCAATTTCAGTACTGTGCTGGTTTGGGTAAAGATAACTTTCGTTAACTTTTGTGCTTGTGATAACTTTAGACCGTGGTGTCTGCAAATGTAGTGGCTTCTGTGACGTTTGGTGAGTGCAAATGTTTTTGGTGACATCGACGTCTTCTGCTTGACTAATGACGACTGTGACTTTAGTGGCTACTGCATCTTTGAAAATTGTGGTTGCTTTGGTTCTCGGAGTATGTTGCAAGTCCGAAGTTTAACCGGCCGTGCTGGCCTAGTTTGGAGTGTTATACACTCACCTCCGAAGTTTAAAGTGGCTCTGGACCTTGTAAGAAAGTCCATTCCCAGTGTGAGATCATCAGCTGGATCAGTCGGTAATACCATCGGTCGGCATGAGGACTTCCCGAAGCGAACGTTGACGTTCAACTCTTCGCGGACTCTCGACTGACTCCCGTTGGCCATTTGAAATGGGATGTGCACAGGGGTTGTGTTGTCCAAATTTCGCAGTCTCTCAGCCAAAAGATCGCTAACGAAACTGCGGTATGCGCCGGTATCGATGCTGGCCTGAACGGTTTCGCGGCCGATGATGATGCGAGCGAGAAGTCGATTTTGGTCATGGATCAGAGCTGTCTTCTTGTTGGACTGGAGCGAATGACGCTGCTCAACGTGTGAAATACATTGACGGCAGCAGTCGATTGTCCCGATACTCCGTTGGCCACAATTCCAACAGAAAATCACCCGTGAATTAGCACACTCATGTTGAAAGTGACCTTCCTGTCGGCCCCAACGACAAGTCGTTCGGGAATTGTATAGTGCTTCTTCAGGCTGACTCACCATGCAATGCCTTTCTTGTGGACTTCTTCGAGATGTCGTCGTTATGCTGTCCTGGTTCTCCTGAATGCTTTCGTAGTCCTCTGCTAGCCCAATGAGTTCTTTGAGATTGTGAAAGTCCCTTCTTCGGATATAGAGTTGGTATTCTCGCCGGCAATCCCGAAAAATTCTTTCGATTTGTTGCATCTCTGTGTAATTTGCATGTCTCATGAGATTCTGCATTACAATTACCAAATCCTTAAAAATTTCCTTTGGTTTTTGGTGGCGTTGGCGAATTTTGTCGTCCAAGTGTTCCCAGTACCTTGTGGGCAGGAAGAACTGTAAAAAGTCTGCTGTAAACGCTTTCCAACTTTCCCATTTTTGGTTATTGTTGCGGAACCACAGCAAAGCACGGTCCCTGTTTACGCAGTAGACGTCAGCGAGTTCTTCCAGCCTTTCAATGAACTGAAGAGGTTTCTTCCCTCCATCGTACCTTACCGACCATTTCCTGACTTGGTCCACTATCTGGGCGTATGATATAGCCGCCTTATCGGCCCTATTTCGGGTTGGAGCCACTTCGGGTGGTATCGGCGATGCTGCTCTGATGGCTGCCTTTGGATCGTCGCGTCCTCTAGCTTCCGATGGGTCCAAAGTTAATAGGGGAAATGTCGATGGGCTGCGTCTGTGTTTCTCCTCTAATTCGCTTAGGCGTGTTTCGTCCTCATACGTGACGTCTCGTCCTGAGACGTAGTTGGAAAATATTTTCCTCTACTCTTCTAGTGTGCCGCTGTCGTCTAGTCTGAACTCGCCCATGTAATTCTTCAGCTCCTCTTTCGACAACGTATATATCCAGCTGGTCTTAACCATATTGGTTTTGTGCTGGTATTATTTGATGATTGATATGGTAGTTTATTTTTATTAAATTCCAGGGTCCCTGCTCGGGCGCCAATTGTAACGAGGTTTTCCCAGCCGGGGTAAAACTCAGTGTGACCAGGGTTCTTCGTTTATAAGGTCGTTACAATAAAAAGAATTTATTTGTTTGGTTTTATTTTCTTCTTTCAGTTAACAATGATTTATTTGTGTAAATTAAAGTGTAATGCTTATGATATCCGGTCGTACCCTCGGTGGCGGTGTGCATGTGCTGGCGAAGCGTAGTACCGGGGCGTTGTGTATTGACTATGTGGATGGTGAGCGCCCTTTGGTTGTACCCCTTAAGTCTAGCGTGCAGCTTTTGTACGTAATGGCAAGGGTATCTCTCTTAAACCATAAATGCGAGAAAATACTAGACGAGTTGCTAGTAGTAAGAATCACGGGGAAGGAAAGAGGCAGATTGTCGGAAATTCCTGCCCTTTTATACGTTTTGAATCGGGTGGAAAAGTCCTGTTATCCCTGAACCGTGGGACGATTGATGTTGTTTGCTCCCACGGTCGGTCCAAGATCCCGTTGTTGCTATGCTCATTGTGTTTTGTGGTTCCGTTAAATCATCCGATTTTGTGTTGGCTTGTCCAGCTCTGTACATGTTTTTTGTTGTATTCCTGCGTTGCAGAAATCAAAACATAATTTGGGTTTTAGCTTTGCTTGTCAGTGTGCTGTTGTTCTGCTCATCGTGTTGTTTGTTGTTGTTGTGTCTTGGTACGAAAATATTTTGCAATATGCAAATTCATTTGGTTTGAGTTGTTTTGGCTCAGCTCTGTGTGTTGGTTTTGTTGTTATTCGGCAGCGTTTTCGGGTTGTTGTTGCTGTGTTGTTCGGTATGTCGCTCCTTTGTTGTTGGTACTTTTCGGGTGTTGTAATAGGCATGCTCGTTTGGTTGGTGTTGCTTGCCTTCTATGATTTTGATGTTGTTCGGCTGCGTGTTTCGGGTTGTTGTTCTTTATGTCCTGTATCCCCTTGTGGGTCCTAGGGCCTCTACTACGCCTACGCGCCATCGCGTGCGGTTCCTGGCAATAAGCTTCAGCTCTCTCCAACTCTTCCCTAATTGCCGTGCCTCCTCTTCAACTGTTCTGCGCCATGTATTTCTCGGACGACCCGTTCTTCTACCATCCTGAGATAACGGGTTCCATTGCATTGCGTAGTTTGCTATGGAACTGTCGCCTTTTCGGAGTGTATGACCAATCCACTGCCACTTCCGTCGTTGGATGGTTGTGCCTATTGGTTCTTGACCCGTTCTCTGGTAAAGATGTTCGTTAGAGATACGATTAGGCCAGAAAACCCTTAAGATGTTCCGTAGGCACCTATTTACGAATGTTTGTAATCTTTTTGTGATAGTAGCGGTCACCTTCCAAGTGCTGCACCCATACAACGGCACAGATTCAACATTTGAGCGGAACAGTCGCAGCTTGGTGTTTAAGCTGATCGCATTGCTTCGCCATATCATGGACATCATTCCAAAAACCGATTTTGCTTTGCCGATTCGGTTGACAATGTCCTGTTCGGTTCCACCTTCGGTCGAGACAATAGGGTTGTTGTTGTTATGTTGTAATAGGCATGCTCGTTTGCTCGGCTCGTCTATTAGTGTGCTGTTCGCTATGTCGCTCTTTTGTTGTTGGTGCTTTTTATCAGCGTTCGATCGTGATAGGTTGGGTTTGGTGAACCCTGCCGGCTATGTGTGTGGTGATCTGCTCTTTCTCACACTTGGAGGATAGTGGTTGGCCGCATTTGCCACTATCTGTATGGTTTGCCGACTTCAGTGACTTAGTTATGACTCCTCCTCAGTGTTCTGCTCTCCCATGCGAGTGCAGAGTCGGTGGTTCTCCGTCTCTCTCCCCCTCTTAATAGAGGTTTCGTACATTAAGAGTTTTGCGTGGAGAAATGTTCGAAAGTTGCAAAACGAGGGGAAATACACAAACGGCGAAATCAAAATTGTTCTCACTAGTGAGAGCTGGGCGGCAAGTGATCTTTCGCCTGTGACTAATAATAGTCACACTTGCGGCCACAATATTTGGTACAGGTTGTATAAAAAATGAAAAAAGTTTTAAATTTGTGTGGGAGAAATTCGTCCCACGCTTTGACGAATTTGTTCCTCACAATGTCTTCTAGCTAAGGCCTCGCAAAACATGTTGCATCAACCGCTTGAATGTAGCTGGAGCTTTGCACAAACCAAACGGCATTACAGAAAATTGATACAAGCCGGTTCCCGCAGTAAATTCTGTCTTCTTCTTTTTGACATCGTTTAGTTTCCGATAGTCCACACAAAATCTCGTTGAACCATATTTTTTTTGAACAAGTACCACAGGGGGCTCCATGGGCTCTTTGACCTCTCTATGATTCCATTAAGTTCCATCTTCTTGACCAGTGTTTCTGCCTCTTGTTGTTTAGCAAGTCGTAATCGTCTTGGCACCTGTCGAATTGCAGTTGCATTTCCTGTATCTATTCGATGTCGCACTTTATTGGTTTTACCCATGTCGTTGTCGCTGACAGCAAACACGTCGGCAAATTGCTCTAGCGCCTTTTCTGCTGCTTGTTGCTGTGCTGCTGGAACACGTTTACACAGCGAACGAATTATCTGCTTCCTTTCCAGATGTAGTTGCGTACTCTTTATTTTAACATGCTGTCGATACAGTTTGCGATACAGTATTCTCCCTAAGTCTTGCCAATGACTGTTTCTTCTTTTATCACGGTCGGTGATGGGCTAACATTCATCTTGGGCTGGAGTTTCACTATGGTTCTTCCACATAGCAATCCGTTCTTGTTGAAATTGGTTGGCTCCACTATACCTACTCTACTGTCCCCAAGATCACCGTTCACCTTGCCATATATGATTTTCTCGCACATCGGTGGTATCTCCACTTTTTCTTCAGTAATGACTCTTAGCCCACCACTCTGGTTGTCGTTTATTTGCAGGGGTACTTCCACATTACGCCATTTTAACACGTGGTTCTTCAGATCAACTGACATCTCGTGCTCTGTCATGAAATCCAAGCCCAATATGCATTCATCTGTAATGCTGGAAACAATAAAACCGCATTCCTTTAAACATGACACTACAGGAGCACTCTCCTTTAATTGCTGCAACTTCAACGGTCACTGTCCTCAATTATAACGAAATACTTTTTCCACTTGACCTATGGACACCACTTTGTGATTTACAACCGATCTGGAAGCTCCTGTATCCAAGGTAAACGTACATGGGTTTCCTTCTAACACACCCATAACAACCAAGATGTTGCTTTCCTATCCAAGTTTGGCAATGTTCACCGTGATCCTGGGGCTCTCTCCCTCTTCACCAGCTTACCAGTAAAGCTGGTGTAACTTAGTTTTCCTGGTCTGCAGCTACGAGGTAAGCTGGCTGCTGCACTTCATTTATCTGTGATGCGCCTAGCTGCCTCAGGGCTCTTGACACGATTCACTGGTTGCATTGTAGTTTGTACCGGTCTTGGTTCCTTGCAGTCGCGGATGAAATGTCCAGGTTTCTGGCATCTAAAACATTTTGGACGATAATTAGATGTGGAATTTCTGTCGTTCTGGAAGCCTTTGATTTTTTGGTATTCTCATCAATGAGGGCTTCTATTTGTGTGAAGTCCTCAGTTTCCAAATTGCACAAACTGGTTCTAGATGTTTCGTATTCCAAAGCCGATGCCAATACTTCATTCATCGACTTTCCTCTGGCTGTTGTCCTCAAATGAAGTTTTAATTGCTCATCTCGGAGCATTGATGAACGCATCCACTACCAGTCCATCCAAGATACCAGCCGGAACTTCACAATAGGCTTGTCGTGCGAGCTTAGTTATTTCCCGCTTTAATTCTTGAAGGCGTTCTCCTCACTGTTGTTTCTGGAGCTGTATTTTGGTTAGCTCCTGTGTGTGTGACTGTCCATAACGCAAGTCTAACTCTTTCAATATACTTCCGGAACTTATCTCGGCATTTGGAATCATTTGTAATACGGCAGCTACGTTGCCCCTCAACGATAGAATCAAAGAGTTTAGCTGTTCTTCCAAACCCCATCCATTATGTTGTACGGCAGCTACAAACTGGACTTTGAAATTTTCAAACGCTGTCTCACCATCGAACGCAGGAGGCTTCAATATTCCTTTCTGGGTGCTAGATGATTCTGGAATGAGTCTGGCAATGTTGTGTTGAAGTCTTTCCATGACAAACTGGGTACGGTTATCCAATCGGGTCTCGAACTCTTTAATTTTTTCTTTCAGACAGACCACTCACTTCTTCATGAATTCCATTTAATTCTCCTTTGAGCGTTTCTTAAATTTCGCCCATTTCACCTCTTAGTTGTTCTTGAATAACATCCAGCTTTTGATTTTGCTGATCAAATTTGGAGTTCAATTCCTGCTTCACTTCTTGTTTTGTTTCTGTGATTGTTGAATTTGCTGTTCAAACTTATCAGTCAATTTGGAATCTAACTGCTGATTTTGTTGGTCAAATTCTTTCTTCAGCTTTTTGCTATGCTGGTAACTTGTCGCTAATTTAAAAATTCAATTCTTGCTTCATCTCCCGGTTCTGTTGCTGCGATTGTTCATTTTGCTGCTACATTTGAGAATTCAAATCCTTTCTTAACTATTCACTTTGTTCACTTTGCCGCTGCATTTGTTCTCTCTGCTGGTTAAACATGCTATTCATTTATTGCATTCGAACTTGCAACATGGCATTGTGGAAATTCAAATGTAGGTCGAATAAAAGGAAGCCTGCGAATTAGGTTTTATTAATATTTAACTTTATTTAATAACTAGCGAACCCCGATGCACTTCGTTGCAACCAACCAAAAAAATAAATTAAATATTTTTTTGTGAAATGAGTGCATTGTATTTCAAAATTATTAATGTCAATCCAAAACATTTGAATATACAATATTTTTCGTTTGCCCATTTGAAGCGAGCACAAACAAACAATTTGGAGTTCCAACTCTTGAGCAGGACACGTATAGCTGTCAATGTGAAAAGCACGGCTCCTCCAAATTTAATCCGCATATTTGAAGCGTTTGTACTTGCGCCTTATTGATGGAAATGGCAAATGATAGACGCACTGGGAATTGCAAACGCATAAATTCAAATGACATGTCTGTTGGAATACGTGGAATGAGCACAATTTCACCTTTCGCGTTTCCGGTCAATATTGTGGCTTCAATTAAATTCGGCATCAATTTTTTTACTGCCAATCTTGTGCCATTGCACAGTTTTGGTGCATTTAAATTCCGCAGTAAAATAATTGATGGGCCAACCTTTAAATTCAAACAATGCGGTGGTTCCAATGAATTCAAAAATTCAATTGGATAATTCACTGCATCATCTGTATTCATTTCGCTATCAACAGATTTATATGATGTTACTACACCTGGTAATTTTTCTTTTTCTTTCGAGCAAATGTTTTTCTAGAAAATGTCATGGAATCATTATATTTTACAATAATTAATATCGATTAAATTTTAAAGGGATCAGTCAATAAATATAAACACACCTGCACATTCAACGGCAATTTTAATGCAGAGTGTGCTGTTCGTCCACCATCCAATAGAGTAGCAGCGATTACCGACGATGCAAGTGCCAATGCAATTTTTGTTGCGATAATGCCAAAATCAGTGATATCACAAATGTTTTTCCCGTACCACCAGACGCATCCAAAAAATATAATCCACCGTCTTCATTTTGTACAGCTTGCATGATGGTATCATAGACATGTTTTTGATGGTCATTTAATTTGGGAACGTTCAAATTCACAAATGTTTGCAATTCATTGGGATCATACTGTTGTTCACGTTGCAATTCTCGATCAAATAAATCATGCATTGGACGATTGGGTGGTGACAAACCTAATTGCCCTAATGCTTTATTTGCATTAGTGACCTTATTTTTTCGCTCATATGTTTTCGAGATATTTGCAATTTTTCAATTTTACGTGTATTTGTTGTTGTTTTAGAAAGAGCGAGTTCATTTCAGGAAAAAAATCATAACTCGAGAATGGCTGGACCGATTTTGGATCAACTGACCATCATCACTCCTCCCTGCACCTTCCCTAAAAATGTTATGGCAATCGGTTGAGCCGTTCTCGAGTTATGGAGTGACAATCAAAATGTACACTTCTTTTTATATATATAGATAAGAATATTGATGTTTGTCGATTTATAATTAGGTGCGGAGCCGGTACACGTCTATATCACGTTCAAACCAAAAGAGAAAGAGAAAGTCGAATTATACTGTCGGTGTGACAATGCTGCTTCTGTCAGCATATTTTTTTTTGACAGCTGGGCAGGGTTGCCGAGCATCCATCAATAATTGTGGTGAGGCAGGGTTGCCACCACAGTACTCCCCCCGTGAGTGAGGGTGTTATGTAATGCTGAGGTCTTTAAAACGTACCTTGCGTCCGAAACGAGTTTTGTAACTGGTTGTTTTGCTATCAGTTTTCGGTGTGTTTTTAACGTATCCGTCATCATCGATTGTTGGTTCACTAGGAACATGTGCGGCCTTAAGTCGATCGATCGAGATATTCTTCTCCTTACCGCCAACATCTAGGGTGTAAAATTTATTCTCTCGACGAATGACTCGAAATGGGCCGTCATATGGTTGCTGTAACGGCTTTCGGACTGGTTCGTTGCGGATGAAGACGTGTGTTGTTATTTTTAAATCTTGCTGCAGGAATACAGTTCTCGGCGAATGGTTACTGGCAGGTGCTGGCTTTACGCTTCGCATGTAAGTACGGAGTTGCTTGAAAAATTCGTTCTCAATGATTGTATTTGATTTACTCGTTGGTGCTATGAAATCTCCAGGTGGCCGTAGTGTTATTCCATAAATCATTTCCGCTACTGTTCCGCCAATATCCTCTTTCAATGTCGACCTTAATCCCAGCAATATAATTGGCAGAACTTCCTTCCATCGTTCCGTATTGTGGCATTTGATAGCAGTTTTGAGCGAACAACGGTGCCAACGTTCGATCAAACCATTTGCGGCTGGATGGTATGCAGTGGTTCGCAGGTGATGTGCACCGATCATTCCGGTGAGATCATTAAAGAGGTCACATTAAAATTGGGGTCCTTGGTCTGTCGTTATCCGAAGAGGCACTCCAAATCTCGGAAACCAGCAAGTGAAAAGTGTTGATGCGATGGTTTTTGCGGTTATATCAACGTTGGGTACGCTTCAGGCCAACGTGAGGTTCGATCGATGTATGTTAAACAGTATCGGCAACCATTTGAAGGCCGTAGCGGGCCAACAATGTCCATATGTTTTTGTTCGAACCGCTGATTCGGCATTTCATAACTGCCAAGTGGTGCGACATTGTGGCGTTGAATCTTCGATTTTTGGCACGGCACGCAGCATTTTGCCCACTGACGGCAGTCTATGTTCAATCTCGGCCAAACGAACATTTTTGCAACCATCTTGATAGTTTTATTGACTCCTGGATGACATAACTCGTGCACATTGTTGAATGCTGTTATGTGGAAGTCGCGAGTTAAATATGGTCGCGAAGTTCCCGTTGAAGTGTCACAACGTGTAAACTTGAATTAGAAAGTAAAAACCTTTTTATTTCTTGATCAGCCTTCTGTGAGTCAGAAAGCTTTTCGAAATCGAGTGTTGAAAATGCTGTGATGTCGTTGATTCTGGAAAATGTGTCAGCAACAACGTTTTGTTTTCCAGGCATGTACCGGACATCCATGGTGAACTGGCTAAGAAAATCTAGGTGTCTAAGTTGTCGTGGTGACGCTTTTTCGGGTTTCTGTTCGAAAGCGTATACAAGCGGCTTGTGGTCGGTGTAGATACAGAAGTTCTGTCCCTCCTTACTGCCTTACTGCCTTGTAAGCACTTAACAATTCACGGTCGTAAGTACTGTACTTAGATTGCGCAGGTGATAATTTTTCAAGAGGCTCCCAGGAATTCTCCTGAAACTGTTGTAATGCGGCACCCACGGCACTGTTAGAAGCATCAACCATGATGGCGAGTTGTGCTTCGGGTTTGGGGAAAGCTAAGAGTGTGGCTCTGCCGATATCTTCCTTGCAACTGTCGAATGCTTGGATTGCCGTTTCGTTCCAGCATATTACTGAACGGTCGTTCCTTTTGTTGCCTTTAAACAGGTCGAAAAGCACTTGTTGCTTTTCGGCAGCTCGCGGGATGAAACGACGGTAGAAATTTCTTGTTGCGAGGAATCGTCGTAGGTCGCACACAAGTTTAGGCAGCTCGTAGTTTTTTAAAGCTTCTATTCGTTCGGGTAGTGGTCGTACGCCGTGTTTTCCAAAGAAGTGACCCACAATACATTTTGAGACGTTGTGTTCCAGCAGTTTTTGAAACAGAATTCGAAGGTGTTGACGGTGCTGTTGCTCGTTTTCGGAAGCAACCAAAATGTCGTCCAGATATGCTTTGGCGAAATCAAAGTCTTTGACGATTTGGTCGATAAATCTTTGGAATGTCTGTCCAGCATTTCGTAAGCCAAAGGTCATCTGAACGAATTCAAACATTCCGAAAGGTGTGGTGATGGCAGTTTTGGGCACATCGTCTGGTTCCACGGGATTTGGTGATACGCTCTTTTTAGTTCCACTGTCGAGAAAATTCGTTTGCCGAGCAAAAGTTGTGCGAAATCATGGATGTGTGGCAGGGGATAACGGTCTGGTTCTGTTACAGCGTTTAGTCGTCGGAAGTCGCCGCAAGGTCTCCATTCGCCGTTTGATTTCCTAACGAGGTGTAGTGGGCTTGCCCAAGGGCTTCTCGATAGGCGGCAGATTCCTTGCTCTAACATTATTTTAAACTCGTCTTTAGCGACTTTCAACTTTTCGGGACATTATCTTCGTGGTTGTGAAAAGATCGGCGGACCTTTGGTGACGATGTGGTGTGTGTCACCACGTGTTGAATTTTACTTAGTACGATGGTACTGCGAGTAATGTCCTTAAAATCTCGTAATATATCCTGAAAAGGAAGAGAGTCATTGATTGTGGATAATTTAGCTGTTACCGTTCTTGCCACACTTCCACGAATCGCACAGTTGGTTGTTTCGTCCAACAATTTTTTTTGGCGAATGTCGACTTGGAGGTTATATTTTTGTAGGAAGTCGACTCCAAGTATCGATTGCGAGACATCTGCGACGATGAATAACCATGGAAACGATCTTCTAAGTCCCAGGTCAATCACAAGATGTTTTTCTCCGTAAGTCTGGATGTGAGTTCTGTTCGCAGCGTAGAGAAATTTGTCGGCGTCTGGTTGATGTCTTTGCAGTTTATTGGGCGGTATTACCGAAATATCGGCGCCGGTGTCGACAAGAAATTTGAGCTTGCTTTTGTTGTCTGTCACAAAAAGGCGGCGGTTGTTAGCGAGTCGTCTGTCAAGTGCCGCTGTTGCTGACAGAAGAATTAATTTCCCGACTGGAATTTGCATGGTGCACGACATTTTTTTGCTGTATCGCCAAATTTTCTGTGGTACCAACATATATGTTGATGTTATGTTTGCGCGGTTCCGGGAAGTAGAACGATGGCGATTGCGGACTTCGATTCCCTTTGGATGTGAACGTAGTTCAGCAATCTGTTTGGTAAGCAGTGATACTTGTGCTTCCAACGTGTTATTGTGAACTTGTTGTGTTGTTGATATCACAGAAATATTTGAGGAATCGCTTATTTCGGCAATTTTGTCGGCTAAAACGGCAATTTGTTGCAACTTTTCATTGCTGATGGAAATGATGCTGCGAATTTTTGTAGGTAGCCTCTGCAGCCAGATCGCCTTAAGAATTTCTTCGCTCATAATGCTGCCACCTAATTCGCGCATTTCACGGAGTAGCTGAGACGGTCGCATGTCGCCTAATTCTGCATCTTGCAGGAGTTTTTTTTATTCGTAACTGCTCCGAGTCGGCGAATTGTTCGATCAGTCGTTTCTTAAGCGTGGAATACATATTCGATGGCGGAGGATTGAGAATTATGTCGCTCACGTGCACTAAAACGCTGCTTTCGATTGCAGCAACAACTGTGTGGTATTGTGTCTCGTCTTTTGAAATTCCACTTGCGAAAAATTGTGACTCCACTTGAGCAAACCATAGCTCCGGTTTGGCGCTCCAAAATGGAGGGATTTTTACTACTATGCGGGAGACTTCTCGTGTTTGTTGGTTATATTGGGAATTCGACGAATTATCTTCCGTCTGCATGTCGACGTCTGGGTCACCAATGTGGAAACTCAAATGTCGGTCGAATAAAAGGAAGCCTGCGAATTTATTAATATTTAACTTTATTTAATAATAAGAATATTGATGTTTGTCGATTTATAATTAGGTGCGGAGCCGGTGCACGTCTATATCGCGTTCAAACCAAAAGAGAAAGAGAAAGTCGAATTATACTGTCGGTGTGACAATGCTGCTTCTGTCAGCATATTTTGTTTTGACAGCTGGGCAGGGTTGCCGAGCATCCATCGGTAATTGTGGTGAGGCAGGGTTGCCACCACAGTACTCCCCCCGTGAGTGAGGGTGTTATGTAATGCTGAGGTCTTTAAAACGTACCTTGCGCCCGAAACGAGTTTTGTAACTGGTTGTTTTGCTATCAGTTTTCGGTGTGTTTTTAACGTATCCGTCATCATCGCTTGTTGGTTCACTAGGAACATGTGCGGCCTTAAGTCGATCGATCGAGATATTCTTCTCCTTACCGCCAACATCTAGGGTGTAAAATTTATTCTCTCGACGAATGACTCGAAATGGGCCGTCATATGGTTGCTGTAACGGCTTTCGGACTGGTTCGTTGCGGATGAAGACGTGTGTTGTTATTTTTAAATCTTGCTGCAGGAATACAGTTCTCGGCGAATGGTTACTGGCAGGTGCTGGCTTTACGCTTCGCATGTAAGTACGGAGTTGCTTGAAAAATTCGTTCTCAATATTTGTATTTGAATTACTCGTTGGTGCTATGAAATCTCCAGGTGGCCGTAGTGTTATTCCATAAATCATTTCCGCTACTGTTCCGCCAATATCCTCTTTCAATGTCGACCTTAATCCCAGCAATATAATTGGCAGAACTTCCTTCCATCGTTCCGTATTGTGGCATTTGATAGCAGTTTTGAGCGAACAACGGTGCCAACGTTCGATCAAACCATTTGCGGCTGGATGGTATGCAGTGGTTCGCAGGTGATGTGCACCGATCATTCCGGTGAGATTATTAAAGAGGTCACATTAAAATTGGGGTCCTTGGTCTGTCGTTATCCGAAGAGGCACTCCAAATCTCGGAAACCAGCAAGTGAAAAGTGTTGATGCGATGGTTTTTGCGGTTATATCAACGTTGGGTACGCTTCAGGCCAACGTGAGGTTCGATCGATGTATGTTAAACAGTATCGGCAACCATTTGAAGGCCGTAGCGGGCCAACAATGTCCATATGTTTTTGTTCGAACCGCTGATTCGGCATTTCATAACTGCCAAGTGGTGCGACATTGTGGCGTTGAATCTTCGATTTTTGGCACGGCACGCAGCATTTTGCCCACTGACGGCAGTCTATGTTCAATCTCGGCCAAACGAACATTTTTGCAACCATCTTGATAGTTTTATTGACTCCTGGATGACATAACTCGTGCACATTGTTGAATGCTGTTATGTGGAAGTCGCGAGTTAAATATGGTCGCGAAGTTCCCGTTGAAGTGTCACAACGTGTAAACTTGAATTAGAAAGTAAAAACCTTTTTATTTCTTGATCAGCCTTCTGTGAGTCAGAAAGCTTTTCGAAATCGAGTGTTGAAAATGCTGTGATGTCGTTGATTCTGGAAAATGTGTCAGCAACAACGTTTTGTTTTCCAGGCATGTACCGGACATCCATGGTGAACTGGCTAAGAAAATCTAGGTGTCTAAGTTGTCGTGGTGACGCTTTTTCGGGTTTCTGTTCGAAAGCGTATACAAGCGGCTTGTGGTCGGTGTAGATACAGAAGTTCTGTCCCTCCTTACTGCCTTACTGCCTTGTAAGCACTTAACAATTCACGGTCGTAAGTACTGTACTTAGATTGCGCAGGTGATAATTTTTCAAGAGGCTCCCAGGAATTCTCCTGAAACTGTTGTAATGCGGCACCCACGGCACTGTTAGAAGCATCAACCATGATGGCGAGTTGTGCTTCGGGTTTGGGGAAAGCTAAGAGTGTGGCTCTGCCGATATCTTCCTTGCAACTGTCGAATGCTTGGATTGCCGTTTCGTTCCAGCATATTACTGAACGGTCGTTCCTTTTGTTGCCTTTAAACAGGTCGAAAAGCACTTGTTGCTTTTCGGCAGCTCGCGGGATGAAACGACGGTAGAAATTTCTTGTTGCGAGGAATCGTCGTAGGTCGCACACAAGTTTAGGCAGCTCGTAGTTTTTTAAAGCTTCTATTCGTTCGGGTAGTGGTCGTACGCCGTGTTTTCCAAAGAAGTGACCCACAATACATTTTGAGACGTTGTGTTCCAGCAGTTTTTGAAACAGAATTCGAAGGTGTTGACGGTGCTGTTGCTCGTTTTCGGAAGCAACCAAAATGTCGTCCAGATATGCTTTGGCGAAATCAAAGTCTTTGACGATTTGGTCGATAAATCTTTGGAATGTCTGTCCAGCATTTCGTAAGCCAAAGGTCATCTGAACGAATTCAAACATTCCGAAAGGTGTGGTGATGGCAGTTTTGGGCACATCGTCTGGTTCCACGGGATTTGGTGATACGCTCTTTTTAGTTCCACTGTCGAGAAAATTCGTTTGCCGAGCAAAAGTTGTGCGAAATCATGGATGTGTGGCAGGGGATAACGGTCTGGTTCTGTTACAGCGTTTAGTCGTCGGAAGTCGCCGCAAGGTCTCCATTCGCCGTTTGATTTCCTAACGAGGTGTAGTGGGCTTGCCCAAGGGCTTCTCGATAGGCGGCAGATTCCTTGCTCTAACATTATTTTAAACTCGTCTTTAGCGACTTTCAACTTTTCGGGACATTATCTTCGTGGTTGTGAAAAGATCGGCGGACCTTTGGTGACGATGTGGTGTGTGTCACCACGTGTTGAATTTTACTTAGTACGATGGTACTGCGAGTAATGTCCTTAAAATCTCGTAATATATCCTGAAAAGGAAGAGAGTCATTGATTGTGGATAATTTAGCTGTTACCGTTCTTGCCACACTTCCACGAATCGCACAGTTGGTTGTTTCGTCCAACAATTTTTTTTGGCGAATGTCGACTTGGAGGTTATATTTTTGTAGGAAGTCGACTCCAAGTATCGATTGCGAGACATCTGCGACGATGAATAACCATGGAAACGATCTTCTAAGTCCCAGGTCAATCACAAGATGTTTTTCTCCGTAAGTCTGGATGTGAGTTCTGTTCGCAGCGTAGAGAAATTTGTCGGCGTCTGGTTGATGTCTTTGCAGTTTATTGGGCGGTATTACCGAAATATCGGCGCCGGTGTCGACAAGAAATTTGAGCTTGCTTTTGTTGTCTGTCACAAAAAGGCGGCGGTTGTTAGCGAGTCGTCTGTCAAGTGCCGCTGTTGCTGACAGAAGAATTAATTTCCCGACTGGAATTTGCATGGTGCACGACATTTTTTTGCTGTATCGCCAAATTTTCTGTGGTACCAACATATATGTTGATGTTATGTTTGCGCGGTTCCGGGAAGTAGAACGATGGC
This sequence comes from Nephrocerus scutellatus, assembly GCA_947095585.1. NCBI lineage: Eukaryota > Metazoa > Arthropoda > Insecta > Diptera > Pipunculidae > Nephrocerus > Nephrocerus scutellatus. Next base: position 48,836,662 of record OX352763.1, read on the forward strand.
GATTGCGGACTTCGATTCCCTTTGGATGTGAACGTAGTTCAGCAATCTGTTTGGTAAGCAGTGATACTTGTGCTTCCAACGTGTTATTGTGAACTTGTTGTGTTGTTGATATCACAGAAATATTTGAGGAATCGCTTATTTCGGCAATTTTGTCGGCTAAAACGGCAATTTGTTGCAACTTTTCATTGCTGATGGAAATGATGCTGCGAATTTTTGTAGGTAGCCTCTGCAGCCAGATCGCCTTAAGAATTTCTTCGCTCATAATGCTGCCACCTAATTCGCGCATTTCACGGAGTAGCTGAGACGGTCGCATGTCGCCTAATTCTGCATCTTGCAGGAGTTTTTTTTATTCGTAACTGCTCCGAGTCGGCGAATTGTTCGATCAGTCGTTTCTTAAGCGTGGAATACATATTCGATGGCGGAGGATTGAGAATTATGTCGCTCACGTGCACTAAAACGCTGCTTTCGATTGCAGCAACAACTGTGTGGTATTGTGTCTCGTCTTTTGAAATTCCACTTGCGAAAAATTGTGACTCCACTTGAGCAAACCATAGCTCCGGTTTGGCGCTCCAAAATGGAGGGATTTTTACTACTATGCGGGAGACTTCTCGTGTTTGTTGGTTATATTGGGAATTCGACGAATTATCTTCCGTCTGCATGTCGACGTCTGGGTCACCAATGTGGAAACTCAAATGTCGGTCGAATAAAAGGAAGCCTGCGAATTTATTAATATTTAACTTTATTTAATAATAAGAATATTGATGTTTGTCGATTTATAATTAGGTGCGGAGCCGGTGCACGTCTATATCGCGTTCAAACCAAAAGAGAAAGAGAAAGTCGAATTATACTGTCGGTGTGACAATGCTGCTTCTGTCAGCATATTTTGTTTTGACAGCTGGGCAGGGTTGCCGAGCATCCATCGGTAATTGTGGTGAGGCAGGGTTGCCACCACAGTACTCCCCCCGTGAGTGAGGGTGTTATGTAATGCTGAGGTCTTTAAAACGTACCTTGCGCCCGAAACGAGTTTTGTAACTGGTTGTTTTGCTATCAGTTTTCGATGTTTTTTAACGTATCCCTCATCATCGCTTGTTGGTTCACTAGGAACATGTGCGGCCTTAAGTCGATCGATCGAGATATTCTTCTCCTTACCGCCAACATCTAGGGTGTAAAATTTATTCTCTCGACGAATGACTCGAAATGGGCCGTCATATGGTTGCTGTAACGGCTTTCGGACTGGTTCGTTGCGGATGAAGACGTGTGTTGTTATTTTTAAATCTTGCTGCAGGAATACAGTTCTCGGCGAATGGTTACTGGCAGGTGCTGGCTTTACGCTTCGCATGTAAGTACGGAGTTGCTTGAAAAATTCGTTCTCAATATTTGTATTTGAATTACTCGTTGGTGCTATGAAATCTCCAGGTGGCCGTAGTGTTATTCCATAAATCATTTCCGCTACTGTTCCGCCAATATCCTCTTTCAATGTCGACCTTAATCCCAGCAATATAATTGGCAGAACTTCCTTCCATCGTTCCGTATTGTGGCATTTGATAGCAGTTTTGAGCGAACAACGGTGCCAACGTTCGATCAAACCATTTGCGGCTGGATGGTATGCAGTGGTTCGCAGGTGATGTGCACCGATCATTCCGGTGAGATCATTAAAGAGGTCACATTAAAATTGGGGTCCTTGGTCTGTCGTTATCCGAAGAGGCACTCCAAATCTCGGAAACCAGCAAGTGAAAAGTGTTGATGCGATGGTTTTTGCGGTTATATCAACGTTGGGTACGCTTCAGGCCAACGTGAGGTTCGATCGATGTATGTTAAACAGTATCGGCAACCATTTGAAGGCCGTAGCGGGCCAACAATGTCCATATGTTTTTGTTCGAACCGCTGATTCGGCATTTCATAACTGCCAAGTGGTGCGACATTGTGGCGTTGAATCTTCGATTTTTGGCACGGCACGCAGCATTTTGCCCACTGACGGCAGTCTATGTTCAATCTCGGCCAAACGAACATTTTTGCAACCATCTTGATAGTTTTATTGACTCCTGGATGACATAACTCGTGCACATTGTTGAATGCTGTTATGTGGAAGTCGCGAGTTAAATATGGTCGCGAAGTTCCCGTTGAAGTGTCACAACGTGTAAACTTGAATTAGAAAGTAAAAACCTTTTTATTTCTTGATCAGCCTTCTGTGAGTCAGAAAGCTTTTCGAAATCGAGTGTTGAAAATGCTGTGATGTCGTTGATTCTGGAAAATGTGTCAGCAACAACGTTTTGTTTTCCAGGCATGTACCGGACATCCATGGTGAACTGGCTAAGAAAATCTAGGTGTCTAAGTTGTCGTGGTGACGCTTTTTCGGGTTTCTGTTCGAAAGCGTATACAAGCGGCTTGTGGTCGGTGTAGATACAGAAGTTCTGTCCCTCCTTACTGCCTTACTGCCTTGTAAGCACTTAACAATTCACGGTCGTAAGTACTGTACTTAGATTGCGCAGGTGATAATTTTTCAAGAGGCTCCCAGGAATTCTCCTGAAACTGTTGTAATGCGGCACCCACGGCACTGTTAGAAGCATCAACCATGATGGCGAGTTGTGCTTCGGGTTTGGGGAAAGCTAAGAGTGTGGCTCTGCCGATATCTTCCTTGCAACTGTCGAATGCTTGGATTGCCGTTTCGTTCCAGCATATTACTGAACGGTCGTTCCTTTTGTTGCCTTTAAACAGGTCGAAAAGCACTTGTTGCTTTTCGGCAGCTCGCGGGATGAAACGACGGTAGAAATTTCTTGTTGCGAGGAATCGTCGTAGGTCGCACACAAGTTTAGGCAGCTCGTAGTTTTTTAAAGCTTCTATTCGTTCGGGTAGTGGTCGTACGCCGTGTTTTCCAAAGAAGTGACCCACAATACATTTTGAGACGTTGTGTTCCAGCAGTTTTTGAAACAGAATTCGAAGGTGTTGACGGTGCTGTTGCTCGTTTTCGGAAGCAACCAAAATGTCGTCCAGATATGCTTTGGCGAAATCAAAGTCTTTGACGATTTGGTCGATAAATCTTTGGAATGTCTGTCCAGCATTTCGTAAGCCAAAGGTCATCTGAACGAATTCAAACATTCCGAAAGGTGTGGTGATGGCAGTTTTGGGCACATCGTCTGGTTCCACGGGATTTGGTGATACGCTCTTTTTAGTTCCACTGTCGAGAAAATTCGTTTGCCGAGCAAAAGTTGTGCGAAATCATGGATGTGTGGCAGGGGATAACGGTCTGGTTCTGTTACAGCGTTTAGTCGTCGGAAGTCGCCGCAAGGTCTCCATTCGCCGTTTGATTTCCTAACGAGGTGTAGTGGGCTTGCCCAAGGGCTTCTCGATAGGCGGCAGATTCCTTGCTCTAACATTATTTTAAACTCGTCTTTAGCGACTTTCAACTTTTCGGGACATTATCTTCGTGGTTGTGAAAAGATCGGCGGACCTTTGGTGACGATGTGGTGTGTGTCACCACGTGTTGAATTTTACTTAGTACGATGGTACTGCGAGTAATGTCCTTAAAATCTCGTAATATATCCTGAAAAGGAAGAGAGTCATTGATTGTGGATAATTTAGCTGTTACCGTTCTTGCCACACTTCCACGAATCGCACAGTTGGTTGTTTCGTCCAACAATTTTTTTTGGCGAATGTCGACTTGGAGGTTATATTTTTGTAGGAAGTCGACTCCAAGTATCGATTGCGAGACATCTGCGACGATGAATAACCATGGAAACGATCTTCTAAGTCCCAGGTCAATCACAAGATGTTTTTCTCCGTAAGTCTGGATGTGAGTTCTGTTCGCAGCGTAGAGAAATTTGTCGGCGTCTGGTTGATGTCTTTGCAGTTTATTGGGCGGTATTACCGAAATATCGGCGCCGGTGTCGACAAGAAATTTGAGCTTGCTTTTGTTGTCTGTCACAAAAAGGCGGCGGTTGTTAGCGAGTCGTCTGTCAAGTGCCGCTGTTGCTGACAGAAGAATTAATTTCCCGACTGGAATTTGCATGGTGCACGACATTTTTTTGCTGTATCGCCAAATTTTCTGTGGTACCAACATATATGTTGATGTTATGTTTGCGCGGTTCCGGGAAGTAGAACGATGGCGATTGCGGACTTCGATTCCCTTTGGATGTGAACGTAGTTCAGCAATCTGTTTGGTAAGCAGTGATACTTGTGCTTCCAACGTGTTATTGTGAACTTGTTGTGTTGTTGATATCACAGAAATATTTGAGGAATCGCTTATTTCGGCAATTTTGTCGGCTAAAACGGCAATTTGTTGCAACTTTTCATTGCTGATGGAAATGATGCTGCGAATTTTTGTAGGTAGCCTCTGCAGCCAGATCGCCTTAAGAATTTCTTCGCTCATAATGCTGCCACCTAATTCGCGCATTTCACGGAGTAGCTGAGACGGTCGCATGTCGCCTAATTCTGCATCTTGCAGGAGTTTTTTTTATTCGTAACTGCTCCGAGTCGGCGAATTGTTCGATCAGTCGTTTCTTAAGCGTGGAATACATATTCGATGGCGGAGGATTGAGAATTATGTCGCTCACGTGCACTAAAACGCTGCTTTCGATTGCAGCAACAACTGTGTGGTATTGTGTCTCGTCTTTTGAAATTCCACTTGCGAAAAATTGTGACTCCACTTGAGCAAACCATAGCTCCGGTTTGGCGCTCCAAAATGGAGGGATTTTTACTACTATGCGGGAGACTTCTCGTGTTTGTTGGTTATATTGGGAATTCGACGAATTATCTTCCGTCTGCATGTCGACGTCTGGGTCACCAATGTGGAAACTCAAATGTCGGTCGAATAAAAGGAAGCCTGCGAATTTATTAATATTTAACTTTATTTAATAATAAGAATATTGATGTTTGTCGATTTATAATTAGGTGCGGAGCCGGTGCACGTCTATATCGCGTTCAAACCAAAAGAGAAAGAGAAAGTCGAATTATACTGTCGGTGTGACAATGCTGCTTCTGTCAGCATATTTTGTTTTGACAGCTGGGCAGGGTTGCCGAGCATCCATCGGTAATTGTGGTGAGGCAGGGTTGCCACCACAGTACTCCCCCCGTGAGTGAGGGTGTTATGTAATGCTGAGGTCTTTAAAACGTACCTTGCGCCCGAAACGAGTTTTGTAACTGGTTGTTTTGCTATCAGTTTTCGATGTTTTTTAACGTATCCCTCATCATCGCTTGTTGGTTCACTAGGAACATGTGCGGCCTTAAGTCGATCGATCGAGATATTCTTCTCCTTACCGCCAACATCTAGGGTGTAAAATTTATTCTCTCGACGAATGACTCGAAATGGGCCGTCATATGGTTGCTGTAACGGCTTTCGGACTGGTTCGTTGCGGATGAAGACGTGTGTTGTTATTTTTAAATCTTGCTGCAGGAATACAGTTCTCGGCGAATGGTTACTGGCAGGTGCTGGCTTTACGCTTCGCATGTAAGTACGGAGTTGCTTGAAAAATTCGTTCTCAATATTTGTATTTGAATTACTCGTTGGTGCTATGAAATCTCCAGGTGGCCGTAGTGTTATTCCATAAATCATTTCCGCTACTGTTCCGCCAATATCCTCTTTCAATGTCGACCTTAATCCCAGCAATATAATTGGCAGAACTTCCTTCCATCGTTCCGTATTGTGGCATTTGATAGCAGTTTTGAGCGAACAACGGTGCCAACGTTCGATCAAACCATTTGCGGCTGGATGGTATGCAGTGGTTCGCAGGTGATGTGCACCGATCATTCCGGTGAGATCATTAAAGAGGTCACATTAAAATTGGGGTCCTTGGTCTGTCGTTATCCGAAGAGGCACTCCAAATCTCGGAAACCAGCAAGTGAAAAGTGTTGATGCGATGGTTTTTGCGGTTATATCAACGTTGGGTACGCTTCAGGCCAACGTGAGGTTCGATCGATGTATGTTAAACAGTATCGGCAACCATTTGAAGGCCGTAGCGGGCCAACAATGTCCATATGTTTTTGTTCGAACCGCTGATTCGGCATTTCATAACTGCCAAGTGGTGCGACATTGTGGCGTTGAATCTTCGATTTTTGGCACGGCACGCAGCATTTTGCCCACTGACGGCAGTCTATGTTCAATCTCGGCCAAACGAACATTTTTGCAACCATCTTGATAGTTTTATTGACTCCTGGATGACATAACTCGTGCACATTGTTGAATGCTGTTATGTGGAAGTCGCGAGTTAAATATGGTCGCGAAGTTCCCGTTGAAGTGTCACAACGTGTAAACTTGAATTAGAAAGTAAAAACCTTTTTATTTCTTGATCAGCCTTCTGTGAGTCAGAAAGCTTTTCGAAATCGAGTGTTGAAAATGCTGTGATGTCGTTGATTCTGGAAAATGTGTCAGCAACAACGTTTTGTTTTCCAGGCATGTACCGGACATCCATGGTGAACTGGCTAAGAAAATCTAGGTGTCTAAGTTGTCGTGGTGACGCCATTTCAGGTTTATGTTCGAAAGCGTATACAAGCGGCTTGTGGTCCTTACTGCCTTACTGCCTTGTAAGCACTTAACAATTCACGGTCGTAAGTACTGTACTTAGATTGCGCAGGTGATAATTTTTCAAGAGGCTCCCAGGAATTCTCCTGAAACTGTTGTAATGCGGCACCCACGGCACTGTTAGAAGCATCAACCATGATGGCGAGTTGTGCTTCGGGTTTGGGGAAAGCTAAGAGTGTGGCTCTTCCGATATCTTCCTTGCAACTGTCGAATGCTTGGATTGCCGTTTCGTTCCAGCATATTACTGAACGGTCGTTCCTTTTGTTGCCTTTAAACAGGTCGAAAAGCACTTGTTGCTTTTCGGCAGCTCGCGGGATGAAACGACGGAAGAAATTTCTTGTTGCGAGGAATCGTCGTAGGTCTAGGGTTTTTTTTATTCGTAACTGCTCCGAGTCGGCGAATTGTTCGATCAGTCGTTTCTTAAGCGTGGAATACATATTCGATGGCGGAGGATTGAGAATTATGTCGCTCACGTGCACTAAAACGCTGCTTTCGATTGCAGCAACAACAAGGAAGCCTGCGAATTTATTAATATTTAACTTTATTTAATAATAAGAATATTGATGTTTGTCGATTTATAATTAGGTGCGGAGCCGGTGCACGTCTATATCGCGTTCAAACCAAAAGAGAAAGAGAAAGTCGAATTATACTGTCGGTGTGACAATGCTGCTTCTGTCAGCATATTTTGTTTTGACAGCTGGGCAGGGTTGCCGAGCATCCATCGATAATTGTGGTGAGGCAGGGTTGCCACCACAGCCTCCATGCTTGGCACACCACCTTTTTCTTTCGAAGTGGATGATTTTTGTTCGACTAACTCTAACTTTATGAGCTATCGGCTATCAGCCTTAAAGATGAGAAGGCAAAGGAGGTGATTAAAAAACACACCTCCTCACAAACTTCCCCCTGGCTTAAAGCTACGCTTGATGCAAAGAGGCATCAAAAACAAAAGTCGTTAAAAAAACCACAGAAAAGGTAACAGCGACTATCGCTAAAATCCCGGAGAAGAAAAATGAAAATGCACCGAAAACGGGAGAAGGCGAATGGACAAGGGTTGTCGCCAAAGGAAAAAAGGTCAAAACCAACGCCATTAGCAATGAGACTGCCACCAGGCAAACAACAAAAAAAGTCAGAAAGACAGGACCCGACGCTATTGTTATACAAGCGAAGGGTGAAATGTCCTATGCGCAGATTTTGCGCAACGTGAAAGCGGACCCAAAAATGGAGCTAATTGGAAAAGAAGTTTCCAGGATCAGGAGAAGACAAAGAGGCGATATTCTCATCCAGATTAAGGATACAGGGGAAAAAACCGCCGAATTCAAGAGTGCCCTCAGCGAAGCAGGCGAGCAGGCATTTGTTAGGACTATTACCCAACGGACTAGCATCGAGATCATGGACATCGATGAAATAACTTCAAAAGAGGAAGAGGATATGCGGCGCGATAAAGTCCCAATTTGACGTAGAAATCATTTCACCGGCTGACTTCCTTTCCTTGCGAAGAGCCTATGGTGGAAACCAAACAGCGACAATTAGTCTTCCTGAAGAGAAGGCAAAGAAGCTTCTTGAAAAAAGAAAAATTAAAATTGGCTGGGTCGTCTGTCGCATCCGCGAACGGACACTCCTCAAAAAGTGCTTCAAATGCCTGAAATTTGGGCACATTGCCAAGCAGTGTAAAAACGGAGAAGATCGCTCCAAGCTGTGTAGAAGATGTGGGGATGAGGGCCACATAGCTAAGTCTTGCGCAAAGGAGCCTTCGTGCATGTTCTGTAGAAAGGAACACCCAGAAGATGCGAAGCATGTAGCGGGCAGCAGCAAATGCCCAGTCTTTAGGAGAGCTATCGCCAGCAGAAAAGTATGAAGGTTATCCAGATAAACCTAAGTCACTGCGAGATAGCAGAGGATATCCTGTCACAGACGGCTAAAGACGAGAGAGCGGACATAATTTTAATAAGCGAACCGTACAAATCTCGTGACATCAACGCTTGGGCATGTGACAAAACAGAAAAGGCTGCAATATGGATTTGCGGCAGACATGGCTTTCAAGATGTAGACGGGCAGGCGGAGGGCTTCGTACGGGCAAAAATAAATGGAATCAACTTTTATAGTTGTTACGCAAGACCCAGCTGGACGATGAGCGAATACTCAGCAATGCTAGGAAATTTAACGGCCGATGCTCGAGGAAGAGCTCCAGTGGTTATAGGCGGAGACTTCAATGCCTGGGCAACAGACTGGGGCAGCAGATTTACTAATACCAGAGGACATTATCTGCTAGAATCTTTCGCCTCATTAAATATAGGCATAGCTAACACGGGACGAGCAAATACGTATCGCAAAGCAGGAAGGGGATCGATCATCGATATTACCTTCGCTAGCAGTTCCCTCCTGCGGATGATAAAATGGTGCGTCAGCGAAGACTATACGCACAGCGACCACCAGGCGATTGTAATTGAAATTAAAGAAAAAAAAGCCGTGCAACGCCCAAAATTAGGGGGACCTAAATGGAAAGATCAAGGAACTTGCTTGATAAAGAAATGTTTGAGGAAGTCATAAACTCAAGCTTCCTAATCGAAAGCGGAACATCTGAGATACTGTCGCAACAACTTACCAGTATAATCACTACAGCGTGCGACGCAGCTATGCGCAGGAGAAGACCTAGCAAGATAGGTGTACACTGCTATTGGTGGAATGAGCAGATAAAAGCACTGAGAGCTACCTGCTTACAAGCCAGACGCAGAGTGCAGCGATAAAGAAGGGGATCAGACATTCAAGAACGTCTTGATATGCTAAGATTAGATAGACGAAATTTAAAAAATGCAATTAAATAAAGCAAGTCGAAGTGCTTCAAACGACTATGCGACGAGGCGGACATCAATCCCTGGGGCACAGCATACAAAATAGTTATGGCAAAGCTAAAAGGCTGTAAGACCCCACAAATATCATGCCCAATAAAGCTTAGGTCCATCGTAGAACACCTATTTCCGAAAGGACCATATACTATGTGCAACATAATAAGAGAAATTAGCACAGAAAGTATTCCAAGGCTAACAGTTGATGAACTCGTGAACGCAAGTAAAAGAATACGAGACAACAAAGCTCCTGGACCCGATGGCATTCCTAATAAAGCATTGAAAGCGGCCATCCGAAGTAGGCCGGACATGTTCATGACACGCATGCAACAGTGTCTAGATGAAGGAGTTTTCCCTGAACCTTGGAAACTGCAGCATTTGGTATTGCTTCCAAAGGGAAACAAACCACCGGGCGAACCATCATCGTACCGCCCAATATGCCTACTAGATACAATGGGAAAGATACTCGAGCGGATCATATATGACAGATTGCTTAATATAGCGGATAATAAAGGAGCACTGTCAGATCATCAGTTCGGGTTTCGAAAATCGCGCTCGACCGTCGACGCCATAAAGGCGGTGGTCAACATAGCAAAGAATGCGATTGAAGGAAAAAGATGGCGGTGGGGCACAAAGGAATATTGTGCAGTAGTGACACTGGACATAAAAAACGCATTTAACTCTGCAAAATGGTCCTCAATAAGAAGATCACTCGCCAGAATGGATGCACCACACTATATAAGAAAGATAGTGTCAAGCTACTTAAGTTATAGAAGGTTGAGGTACGAAACCAATGAGGGTACAAAGTACTATAACGTCTCCGCAGGAGTCCCACAAGGATCGGTGCTGGGTCCCCTTCTATGGAATATTATGTACGATGGAGTTCTAAGACTAGCATTACCACCAGGCGTAGAAATATTTGGATTCGCTGACGACATCGCCGTTGTCACAGTGTCAAAGACAATCAATGGAATAGAGTCAGCCACGAATGAAGCAGTTGGCCAAATCAATGAATGGCAAGTATCCGTCGGTCTAGAATTAGCCGACCATAAAACGGAAGCAGTCCTGATTACCAGCCGGAAAAATATAGAATATATAAATATACGAGTTGGTAACCAGACTATTAGATCAACGGATTTTGTCAAATACCTAGGAGTAATGCTTGACAATAGGCTCCGTTTTAAAATACACGTGGACTACTCGAGCAAAAAGGCTTCCCAGATTCAGGCAGCATTATTCCGGATTCTGCCAAACGTTGGAGGACCAGGATATCCAAGGAGGGTCCTAATGTCCAGAGTAGTCAGCTCTGTCCTCCTTTACGCAGCCCCAGTTTGGGCGGATGCACTAGTGACTAAAGAAATAAGAAGAAACTTATCGTCTATATACAGACTGAGTGCACTAAGGACGATCAGCGGGTTCCGAACGATCTCCGATGATGCTGCCCTCGTTATAGCAGGAATGGTTCCAGTAGATATCCTCGCAGATGAAATGCTTAGGATCTACAATAGAAGAGCCTTATCACAACAGGACCAACGATCAATCGAAATGATCAAAGAGGAAGAAAAGGCCACCTCAATGGCTGTATGGCAAGACCGGTGGGACATAAGTTTGAAAGGAAGATGAACCTACAAGCTGATCCCGAACATCGAGATTTGGACAAACCTATCTTACGGTAACTGCAATTACCAATTAACGCAGTTTCTGTCAGGCCATGGCGGCTATCGAAAATATCTTTATCGATTTGGACACGATAGCTCACCTTTTTGCCCAGATTGTCCGGACATAGAAGAAGACACAGAGCATGCGATTTTCCATTGCAGACGCTTCAGAGAATGGAAAAGAAACCTGCCAAGTCCACACGTCCTTTTAGAAGAAATGCTTAGATCCGAGGATAAGTGGACAGAAGTGTGTGTATTCGTAACGAATGTGCAAAAGGAGCTGCGAAGAATCGAAAATATAAGGCGATCAGCAGCAGCAGAAGATGTAGAAGGCATAGAATAATCTGCTAACCAGCCCCGTGATGTAATACCTAACGGCAGTCCCTCGAGGAGAGTGGTTGAAGTGTGTAAGGAGGGTTTAGTACGTATGCGTAATTCCTGGTACGAACATTCAGGTTTACGAATCGTGCATGCTAGTACCCCTGGAGGGCTCTATTGGTATCTTTGGAAGATTCCCCACCTTTGGCACAGCCATAAAAAAAAAACACTGCGTGCTCGTTTTGTGGCAAAATAATCTACCAGATGACGCAGCGGCAGCGAACAGCGCTGCACACAAAGCACAGAGCTCAGACTTTGCCGTGATCTGATGCGATATAGCGATATTTAAAAATTGTATATGGGGGACCCAGGGGGCCGATCACTCCAAATTTTTACAAAAAGTGTTTTCCACCGAAGACACACATGTGTAAAAAACATGTGTAAAGAAAATCGGGTAAATTTTGTAAAATATTTGTATGGGAGCCCCCCGAACACGAGGTCCAAGGGGCTTCAAATTCCTAAAATCGGACTATGGGAAGTGGCTTAAAAATTGATCAGAAAATCTGACCAGCCAGCCAGCCACGTGCACGCGAAGTTAATATAGAGAATTTAATAACACAAGTTCACAATTTTACACTGGACAATTTTTAAATGCACACAAAAACACTTATAATACTTGTACTTTACAAGTATTAGCTTTATCATTTTGCAAGAACTTTTACAACTTGACTGGTTAAATTCCAACTAAATATTGAATCCTCTGCAGCGAACGCCACTTTTCATACTCATTGAAAAGTTTCCAGAAACTTCCAATCTACAGAAATATCCAGGAAAGACCAGAAAATTGTGGCCTTATTCCCTTATTTACAACTAACGATACTCATATCTAATGATTCATCTTCTAAAAATAAACTACATGTACAATCATGTTCTTTCACAAAAACCGGGCAAACCGCACAAACCGGTTTTGACCAGTACGTTCAAACTTCCAGGCGGTTACTTTTCAAGGAATCTAATAAATCTTATAGCCTATTTTTAGTATTCAGTATGTACATTGCGATTTTTCTTAGGATTCGAATTCCATTATATACTAACTTCTTCTCGTAACAATATAGTAATACAAATTCAAAAACAGGACTATAAAATAATCTTTTTCAATATCTATAATTCTTTACCAATTCGAAAAATGCTTATGTCAAAAAAAAATTTTTTTTTTACTACGATATCTATGTAACAAATTTTTACTTTACTACTATTAATTTTTAATTTATTAAACTAAAAAATTATCTTTAATTTTCTTTTAATAGTTTTAAAAACTATATGGTAGCATTAATGAATAAGAATTTACTGCCAGTAAGGTTTAACATACCAATTGTGGGTGAAGTTGTATCACTTAGTCGTGGTCTTTTATACAATATCGATTTTATATTGTTCCGTAAGTATATCTCCACCCGCAGTAGTTATTCTATTTTTCATATTTTATTTTCAATAGGTGGACCTGGATCACCATTTCAAAATAATTGGCAACTACGCGATGATTATACTGTGAGAAGCAATCAAATGGAATTAGCGCAACGTCTTTCAAAGCAAATTATGTGGGTTGCCGTAGCTAATTTAATTTTCGCACCAGTAATATTTATATGGCAATTTATTTACATTTCATTCTCCTACGCAAATGTAAGTTTAATAAAAAATTATATTAAGAGCAGCAACATAATTTTCTCTATCTATACCGAGTGATTTTAAACTGGATTTTTTTAAATAAAAAGTTATTGTTTTGTGGGGCCATCATTTCCATCACGTTAATCAAGCACTCCAAAGGGAACGGAAAACTACTACGTCATCGTTATTGTTCCTGGGTTACGCTAAAAGTATTTTATTTGCCAGATAATTTTACAGTTATTTCAAATTTGCATATTAAAATAATTGTGTTGAACAATATTTTTAAAGCGTTTATGACAAAAAGTGCTATTTTTATTGCAAATGTATGGCAGCATCGAATGTATTGTTTTTTAATTGAAGAAATGGGAAAATTAAATTTCTTCAACGACAGCGCCATCTATCATGAATAGAAAAAATGTTTTATCTTAATCTGACATAAAAATATGGTGGTTCTCATTTAAGATTTAAATTAACCTCGCTCCACCCACAAAGGTTAATTTTAGCACTAATGAATTCCTCGCTCTGTAAACTGTTAACTTTTTATTTCGATTTTTTTTGGTAGTATGCTTTTTACTCCAGATATTAAAAAAATCCAGGTAAAAAACTCTCCCGGTATATGTGAAATATTTAGTTGTTTGTTTGTTTCAAAAAATCATATTACAGCTCCGTAACTCTAGTATATCATCATCACCATCATTATATTAATAGACAAATATGAATTTTGTGACCACTTTTACGTCGAAACTATCCAAGCGATTTTCATAAAAATTATTAAACTTCGCGTACGGATATGTTTGTTAGTTTGTGGCTGGCCAAGTCTTGTTATCAACTTTTAATCCACTTCCAAAAACCCGATTTTATTCAAACTTTGCACACATGTCTCCGATGACAACATTTTCTATAAAAATTTGAAAGTGATCGGGCCACACATAACACATTAGTTTTCATTGACACCTTCGTGTACATTTTATGTGACTTTTATGGTTAATTCTTTAAGTCCCCGGACGTGTCGCGATCTTATGTGAAGTGAAAAAAGTGTTGAATGTGAGACGTTCATTAAATAAGTACTTGTTCAATTTTGTTCTAGTAGTTATTTATTTTTATTAAGAAATTTTTTTTAATTTCTCTATATTTACTTCACTTGCCCGTTTGTTTGTGGGTTTGTGGATTTGTGTGTCATGGAATCTTGCGATCAATTTTTAACCAACTTCCCATAGCCCAATTTTATTGAAATTTTGCCCCTCGGACCTCGGGGTCGGGGGGCTCCCATTCAAATATTTTAAAAAATTTACCCGATTTTCTTAAAACACCTTTTGTAAAAAATTTGGAGACCCCGGGCCCGGGTTCGTGGGGCCCCATAACTTTTTTTTAAAAAAATTAACCCGATTTTCTTCAAATTTAATACACATGTGTATCTCTGATAGATAACACTTTTTGTAAAAAATTTGGAGACCCCGGGCCCCAAAAAATTTTTTAAAAAAATTAACCCGATTTTTTATAAATTTTATATACGTGTGTATCTTCGATGGGAAACACTTAAATTGATGATAAACTTAAAAAGTACATAAAAAAGTTAACTTCTGAGTTCATATTCATGTAACAAGGGAGAAAGAGTGTATGGAGGTGCAACTGCGGTTCTGGTGTCTGACTCTGACATTATTATACATTTTATGGTTTAGTCTGGTCAGTACTGCGATTGTAGGACGTCGGCATTAGTATGGTGTTTTATAAACGTTCTGTTTTAATATAATATATCTTTTCTTAATATTAATAAATAATTATTAAAAGTCCAAAGATCACCTAGTCTACGCATGAGCGGAGCACTTCGTACAACCCCCTCCGCCGCATTGTACGACCTTACACCTACGAAATTTACAGCAAGAAAGTTGCTGCTAGTTCGGCTATTCGCCTTAATGCTATCTCCCAGTGGACTAGAAATGAAATCGGTCACTCCTCTATCCTGAATTTAGTCAGGATCCCATACAGCAAAGATTACACCATTCCGCAACTCTATTTCAACAAAAACTTCCAAGTCACCTTTACCTCCAGATCATTATGGGACGAAGACGCCTACCTGGAAGATAAACACATTCATTTTTACCCGGCGAGTCAAAAAGTGAAGACGGAGTCGGCGGAGGTGTTTTCTCACAAAAGCTAAATCTTAGCCTCTCTTTCCGTCTTCCAAATCACTGTATTGTTTTACAGGTTGAAATTATGGCAATCAGTCAATCCTTGTCTTGGCTGAAGAGAAACATCATATCCGGTAAGGATATCCGTATAATCTCGGATAGCCAAGCTGCACTGAAATCCCTGGAATCAGTCTCCGCAAGTTCAATTTTAGCCCTTAACTGCCGTTCATATCTCGTGGAGAGAGACATTCCGGATAACTGTATGGCTGACGAACTCGCCAAGCAAGGAACTACACAACCCTTCTTACCTGAATATGGTTCCATAGGCATCCCAATCGCTAAATGCAAATTCTTGTTAAAGCGGGATGGTAACGTAAAAACTAACTGTAGGTTGTCAAACGGTACAACTTGCACAGCGACAAAGCAGATCTGGTCCAAGCTGGAACCGAAACGGTCCAAGTGTTTGATCTCTCAAAAAAGATCGCACATCGGCGGTATTGTAGGTGTCATCACTGGACACTGTCTCATAGGTAGGCATGCAGCAAGACTGGGAGTCTTCTCGAATGACTTCTTTAGAAGCTGGATGGACGAGGAGGAGGAGACCATCGTCCTTCTTCTTTGTACTTGTCCAGCCCTCTCCCAAAGACGGAAACTCTATATGGGAGCTTAATCCTACAACGACACTAATGATCTCATCAACATTGACATTGGTAGTCTCCTACGCTTCTTACGCTCTAATTGGTTCATCGAGTAGGTGGAAGAAATTCTTCCGTGTGGTATCACAATGGACCAATACTGGTCTAAATGTGTCGGGTCGGTTCCACAGACAGCCACCTTAAACTAACCTAACCTAAGCTAACCTAAGGAGAATAGTATCGGACCGTGGGGCGGCTTTTACGTCGAAAAACTTCAAGACTTGTTGCTCAAGAAACAACATCGATCACGTAGAGGTCACATCAGGATTTTCTGAATGGTCACGTTAAACGAGTCAACCAAGTTCTCATCCCAGTTATAAGCAAGTTATCTATTAAACATCCGGAAAATGGTTTAGATATGTGCCACAAGTTCAACGTTGTTTAAATTCTACCTTTCATAGCAGTGTAAATTTAACCCCACATGAAGTTCTGCCTGGCGTTAAGATGCGGATCGGCGATGATGGTGTTATTCTAGAAGTTCTTCAGAGTGAAGTAACCAAACAGTTTACTGACAATCGGTCCGAGGATCGTGAAAGGCTACGACAGAGCATAACTCGTGCTCAGGAGCAACAAAAGCTACAGTACGACAAACATCGTCAAGGTGCTCGTAAATATTTGGTGGGCGATAATAGAAGCAGTAAAGCGTACACAATTTGGAAGCCATTTGAAATTGCGTAATCGCTTCTTCGGTCCATACAAAGTCATAAAAAGAATGGATAATGAACGGTAGGAAGTGGAGAAAATTGGTGTCAGCGAGGGACCATACCACACTTGTTCTTCGGCAGATAATATGATGACCTGGAAGCTGAATTGATCGGGGTCCGATGAACATTAGGAATGGCCGTGTAACAAGAGAGAAAGAGTCGGATTGGGGTGCAACTGCTGTTCTGGTGTCTGACTGTGACATTATTTTACATTTTATGTTTAAGTCTGGTCAGTACTGCGATTGTAGGAGGTCGGCATTACTCTGGTGTTTTTGTAAACGTTCTTTTTTAATATAATATATCTTTTCTTAATAATAATAAATAATGAGTTCAATGTTTCAATTGTAGTTTACATTCATATAGTCATATTTTTCAATGAGTCAGCGGAAAAATGTTGTGAAATTTGTGAAAAAAAGTTTCAACCCAATAAGTTTTTTTTAAATTTTTTAAAACAATTGATGAAAATAATTCTTTTGGCCATTTGGCCACTAAATGTCATCAAATTGATTATCATTTTGAAATAATGTTTTCCAATGGCTGAGTTTCGGACGAAAAAATTTCTAAAGGAAACGAGAATCAAGATGAGATCGGTGGAAAAGATAACCATAAACTAAAAAGAAAACAAATAATTAATATAAAAGAAAACAACCCATAAAAATACAATTTTTAATGTAAATTCTCTAATAGAAGATGGGTATTTGTTAAAATTTGAAGAAAATAGAGCTAATTTTTAAAAAATGTATATGGGCACCCATCACCAAACTCGGACCTCAGGGCCTCACTCCAAAAACTTTACAAACAATTTTGTCCATCGGAGATACATATATATAAGTTTTTTAAAAAATTTGTTGGAGCCCCATGACCCTCCAAACCCTGTCTCCAAAAGTGTTGCCCATCGGAGATACACACGTATATAAAATTAAAAAAAAAATCGGGTTAATTTTTTTAAAAAAAATTTTGGGGCCCGGGGTCTCCAAATTTTTTACAAAAAGTGTTTTTCATCGGAGATACATACGTATATAAAATTTAAAGAAAATCGGCTTATTTTTTTTTTAATTTTGGGGCCCCACGACCCCGGGACCCAGGGTCTCCAAATTTTTTACAAAAAGTTTTGTCTATCGGAGAGACACATGTGTATTAAATTTGAAGAAAATCGAGTTATTTTTTTAAAAAATGTATGGGGCCTCACGAACCCGGGGTCTTTAAATTTTTTACAAAAAGTGTTGTCTATCGGAGATACACATGTGTATTAAATTTGACGAAAATCGGGTTAATGTTTTTAAAAAAAGTTATGGGGCCCCACGAACCCGGGCTCGGGGTCTCCAAATTTTTTACAAAAAGTGTTGTCTATCGGAGATACACATGTGTATTAAATTTGACGAAAATCGGGTTAATTTTTTTAAAAAAAAGTTATGGGGCCCCACGAACCTGGGCCCGGGGTCTCCAAAATTTTTACAAAAAGTGTTGTATATCAGAGATACGCAGTGTATAAAATTTAAAGAAAATCGAGTAAAATTTTGTAAAATATTTGTAGGGGAGCCCACCGACCCCGTGGCCCGAGGGTCCTCAAATTTTAATAGAAAGTGTTGTCATCGGAGATATGCATGCTGCTGTGGAGCTTTTAATAAAAACCTAGAACTCAACTATTTTAAATTTATCTAAAACCAACCTTAATAGGATTAACTCTATTTTAGGAAATAAATTAAATAATATAAACCTACCCATGAATTATAATATATCAAACTGTGATATTGATCAAATAATACTTAAATTGAATAACGGATTATAATAATAATGTCATACTTCTTACACTGCCCGATAACATCCTTAACCTAATTAAACATAAAAATTGTCTAAGAACTGAACTGGGTCCAGTAACCAATATAATAACAATATGCAGCACTTACAAGCTATTATAAAGTTGTTATCCAAAATTATTAAAGATAAAATAAAATAAACCAAATAATTATTTTTACTTCTGACTACTATAACAATCTTTGTTCTTCCTTAAAGATAAATAAAGATACCTTTAAAGTAATTAAAAAATTAGGTAGGCGATGCGTTGCATAATATTATAAAATCTTGTAGTAATAAAAAATCCTCTGGAACTGATGCGATTCCCAACTATCTTTTGCGTAAAACCAAACCCTTTCTGCCGAAATTATTATCCATTCTTTTCAACAATTGTTTCAATAACTGTTATTTTCCTTATATTTGGAAAAATTGCAAATATTTTCCCTATTTTTAAACCTGGTAAATCTCCAAATGACGTTTCAAGCTATAGAACAACTAGCTTTTACCTAAGCGCTCTGCTACCCGCACACATGAATCCCCGTCTTGCCATCACTACCACGGGAGGGGTGTACTATTGCCTAAACCTAAATAAAGCGCCACCTCGATCGTATTCACACTATGTGGCTTACCGAGATCTTGTTAAGACGCATATTCTGTGAAAGTTTTAGCTCAATCGGATGTCTAGTTTTAGTGTCTAGTATTACAAACCAACCATTATATATATATATACATACGTACGTACAAAGCAACGCAGCACATAGCACACAGTCATTATGATGCCGCTATAGGCGTGAAATTCGTACAAAACATAACACAGAAAGCAGCGCAGCGAACAGTGCACAGTCATTATGATACGCGACCGTTTTTTCGTCGACTTTAGGTGTTCAGTTACAAAATTGGTCGCCACAGAAGGCCCTTTTTAAATTCTCTATATTAACTTCACTTGCCCGTGGCTGACCGGCCGGCTGGCTGGCTGGCACACCAAATCTTGTGATCAGGGGGCTCCCATACAAATATTTTACAAAAAGTACCCGATTTTCTTCAAATTTTATACAAATGTGTATATCCAATGAAAAACACTTTTTGTAAAAGTTTGGAAGTGATCGGGCCCTGGGGTCGGGGGCACCCATACAAATCTTATAAAAAAAAGTACCCCGAGATCGGAATAGGGGGCTTCTAAACAATTTTATTCAAACTTTGCACATTGTGTATCCCCCGATTAGAGAATTTACACGAAAAATTTACATTTTTATGGGTTATTTTATTTTAAACGGGATAATGTAGCACACAGTTATTATGATACGCGACCGTTTTTTCGTCGACTTTAGGTGTTCAGTTACAAAATTGGTCGCCACAGAAGGCCCTTTTTTTAAACGGGATAATATATAGCCTGTGAGCGCCGTGGCTCAGTGGAAATGCACATGGCTACTGAGCAGGGGTTCGTGATTCCAATCCCAGTAACACCAAAAGTATTTTTCACGGTGTCACACCACAAACGTTCCGAGAGTAATAACTTGTCACGGAAAACTTCTCAATTCGCCATTCGGACCCGGCCTTAAATTGTAGGTCCCTTCCATTAGTGTCCAAAAATATACATGCGCAACACAAATGGTCGCGAGAAGCTAGGCCTTAAACCGCAATGGTCTGTCGCGCCTAATATTATTATTAACATATAGCCTATGTTCACGCTGAAAGTCCATTCTTAACATTGGTGAAATAATTTTTGAAATCTGTTCAGTAGTTCCGAAGATTACCTCCTACTCACAAACTAATATTACCTCTTTATAATATTAGTATAGATTTTCCTATTATCTAACATTTCTAAACTTTTTGAAAAATGTGTTCAATACAAACTAATTACGCATATAAATCAACATAATATAATAAAAAAAACAAATGGGATTTCGTAAAGGGTTGTCTACCCTACATCCACTTTTGCTATTATCCGACTTCAAATCTAAATATAAGACGATCTACCTTTGCTTGTTTTATTGACGCTCAAAAAGCATTTGATTAAATTAATTCAATCTTTCTTCCTTAATATAACTTTTCAAATCAAATTAAATAACGTTTATTCTTCGAAATTTAATGCGGTTGCTGGAGTACCACAGGGCTATATTTTAGGTCCAGTTCTTGATAATATTTTTTTATCGGATATTCCAATTCCTCCTGTGAATGTAAAGACTCTTTGTTATGCTGATGACGTTGTATATACCGCAGATGCAAAATTAAAAAAAAAATTAATTAAAGATTAATAGCTACTTAGATGTTTTATATAAATATTATTATGAACAAAAATAAATATGGACAAATGTGAGTCTCTTCTATTTATTGGCACTATATCGAGTTATAAAAATGTTCGTACTAATAAACCAATAGTCAAAATAAGCAATGATATAGTTATAAATATAAATGTTGTTGTTGTTGTAGCAGCTCCAGGTCTGTTAAACCTATTGCTGAGGAGTTGGCGATTCTTGGTCCAGTGTGTGAATCAGTGCAGTCCTTTCGGTGCATATAACCGATCGTCGTAGAAAGGAAATAAAAATGTTAACTTGGCTTGACCTTTGACCATAAATATAATTTTTGTGAACATATCAGCAGAGTTTTGTAAAAGTTTATTACGAAAATTTAAAAAAAATGAGCGAAATCGGTTCAGCCGTTTAGCCGTGAAAAGGTAATAGACAGAAGTCAGACAGAGTTACTTTCATATTTCGAACATTAGTATGGATTAGTATGGATAAACAAGCTAAACGACTGATTATTTCATACGGCCTCCCTATTTGGTTTGAAGTTATGGAGAAACTACGTGTTTTAGAAAGACAATGTTTAAGATACGGTAACAACATAAAAATGTATAATATATTAAGTTAATATTCATGTATATGTTTCTAATAAAAATTTGTACGAACTTTTTTAAATAACAATTTTATGATGGATTTAGGATATAATTTTGTTACTAAATTGGAAACTTATGATAATATTCTAGTAAATAATATGCAAAGACATAGTGAGTTGTTGCGAATTATTCCGAATATATAAAAAGAAAAAACAGCACAATTGATCGTCCACTAAGGGTTAAGTTTTATTTACGACTAAACTGCACTCACTTCATATTCACTCACATATTTGAGTGCATTGGTATTGAGCACACATATATTTTCAACACCCTTCCTCATTGCAAACATGTGTTACAAAAATTAATTCCAATTTAATAATTTTTTAAACTCATTATGCTTAACTTCGGCATATTTTTGGTTAAAATATCAGCTATCATTACATCTGTCGAAGCATATTTCAATATAATTTGACCATCGCTAACAATTTGTCGAACAGAATGATACCTAATGTTAACATGCTTTGTTCTTGCATGGTGCACGGGGTTTTTTGCAAGTTGCTGCGCACTTAAATTGTCGCCGTACACAACCGTTGGAGTGTCTGACAAACCGCAGCCAATTTCAATAATAAGTCGCCGTATGGTTATTGCGCCATACGCAATAACTCTGCCTCTGTACTCTGCCTCGGTGCTACTGAGTGCTACACTGCGCTGTTTCTCCGATTTCCAAGATATCGGACCACCAGCTAGGAAGTAAACGTAGCCAGTATACGATTTGCGGTCGACCTTGTCACCGCGCCAGTCGGCGTCGACGTAGCCCGTTAGTGCTTGCCCGCACTCTTTGTAATGCAGCTTCATTTCGACTGTAGATGCCAAGTGACTGAGAACGTGCTTCACACCCGAAAGGTGCTCGTTGTGTGGATATCTATTCCGCTGCGCCAATTTCGCAACTGAATGCAAAATGTCTGGTCTGGTTGTTAGTGACAGGCACATCAGCTCGCCAATTGCTGACTGATAGAAAGTCCCATCTACTTTCTGACACTGTCACACGCCACCTGATACCCTGCATCCAAAGGCGTTGCCGGTGGTCTGCAATGTTCGCTGCCTTGTCGTCGCAACAGCTCTTTAATGTGTTTCGACTGACCCAAAGTAATATCACCAAATTCACCGTAACGTTGAATTTCCATGCCAATAAACAATTTCAAAGGACTCTTGTCAACACACTAAACCGATTGCGCAATAGCTGTTTTTATGTTGACCAGGTCTCGTTAAGGTATGCCGTGCATACGTCCATCTGATGCAAATGTAATTTCAGGTCTGCAGCCAAGGCCAGTATCAAACGTATGCTTTCCAGTCGGCATACAGGTGAGAACGTTTCGTAATAGTTCACACCATACTGCTGCGAACAACCTTTTGCAACTAAACGTGCTTTGAAACGTTGTACCGCACCATCAGCATCTCGTTTCAGACTGAATATCCATTTACAGCCAATAGCTCGCTGATTTTTCGGTAAATCTGTGATCAGCCAGGTCTTATTCGTAATCAAATTCCTCATATTCCTTCTGCATAGTTCGCACCACTGCGAAGCGTACTTGCTACTTGTCGCCTCCTCGTAGGTCGGTATGTCACTGGAAACTAAAGCGCTGAGTATATTGTATTGCTTCCTCGGACGACCTGGTTTACCATTTTGAAGCAATTTTGGCCTGCCGGGTCCTACCCGCACGCCTTTTTTTTTCTCTCGTTTTTTTTTAAATAATGTATACACGCTAAAGGGGTTTGTACCCTTAGAGTTCCCACACATTAGAGACTTTCTGTCGGCCGATAGTTTAGTCGCGCTCGTAATGAGTATGAACATGTATGCAAGTGCGCAGACTACAACGATTTGGTATCGGCCGATAAATAAGTTTAATGTGCGACACGATTGCCTTTACACTTTGTCTTAGTCTGTGCACTCACCATCAACCCGACTGTTTAATCGGCACAGTGTGCGCACTAGCAGCCCAACAAGACCAAATTATCGGCAGATAAAAAAGTCTCTAGTGTGCGGGGACTCTTATAATGCGTAGCATAGCGTGGGCGTTAGGGAGAGGAAAAGATGAGATGTCTATGCACACGTGTCTTAAACGACTGCAGATCATATAAAAGCGGAAAAACAGAATCAGGAAATTAATTCCACATAACTATCGTGCGGCTAAAGAAGGAATCTCTGTATTGGTTAGTACGTCCGAAGATAGGCTTAATGGTGGACCCATGAGCTCGAGTTGAGACACGGGTATTACGGATGGGTTGGAGAATGGGCGGGATGCATCTGGATATTTCTTTTAAACACCACTTGTGGAAAAAGCGATAAACCAGTGACAGGCAGGAAACATTCCTACGATCTTCAAGCGATTCGATTGTTTTCGCGATATGTACGTCACCAATAAGTTTTAATGCGCGGTTCTGTTTAGTAGATGCAATGTGGTCTTGGGGGCACATGCCCAGACAATGCAGTTGTATTCAAGTTTAGGGCCAATATACGCCATGTAAATAGTAGCGAGAGCTGAAGGAGTGAAGTACATCTTGCACCGTTTTAGGAAACCTCGCAGCATTTTTGGCGATGGCAAATATGTGGTCATCCAACGAAGCTTGTTGTTGACGCACATACCGAGAATTGAGAGTTTTTCAGTTTCTTTGATGCAAGATCCATTCATGGATAAAGGTTGTGAGTTTAAATTACGCTTGGACGACAGAAGATAGCATTGGGTTTTAGAAGCGTTAAATTCAACTCTATTATGTAGTCCCCACCTTGTTATGCTGTCAAGATCAATATTTAACGTGCTTAACATACGTTGTTGTTCAAGTTCTACTTGTGACGAAGAGGGGCGCGCATAAAGCAAGAAGTCATATGAAAAGCTAAGAGTACTGTCGTCAGCAAAGGAATGGATTGGATTATAGGTGGTGGATAGGAGATCATTAATGAAAATCAGAAAGAGTGTCGGAGATAAAACAGAGCCTTGAGGAACAGCGTTTATGCGGATTTGAATCCGTCCAATACGACCTGGATTGAACGATCAGAAAGGTAGTTCCTAGTCCAATCGAGCAGGGTGTTATTACTTCCATAATAATGGTTTGTGGTCTACATTTTCGACAAAAGAGCTTGATGCCAGACTCTGTCAAATGCCAAGGAAATATCGAGTGCAACAACTTTACTTTCACCAAATTTGTGAATAGACTGGTTCCACTTTTCAGTGAGATAAGCCATCAGGTCACCTGTAGAGCGCTGCCTACGAAAACCATACTGCTGGTCACAAAGGATTTCACGTGATTCAAGGTATTGCATAAGCTTACGATTGATCAGGGTTTCCATGACCTTGGAGTGTATGGATGTTAGCGCAATGGGTCGGTACGAGGAAAGAGATGACGTTTCGGAACAGGCTGGATAAAGGCTGTTTTCCAATTCCTTGTGACGGGTCCAGAAGAATAAGAGAAATGGAAAAGTCAGCGCAGTGGTAATGCCAACGTTGAAGAACACCTCTTCAAAACTATAACGGGAATGCCATCAGGCCCAGCTGATTTATGAATGTTGAGATCATTTAATATCTAGCCACTTGACGAGTACGAAAGTAAATCTGTCCGATAGAGGATTCAACTCTTGCAAGTACAGGCGGCGACAACGCGGTATATGGCAGCGTAGAGCTAGCTGCGAAATGTGAAGCAAGCAGATTAGCCTTGTCTATAGAGCTGACAGTTGGAATGTGTAGTTTAATAAGATGTACAACCTTTAGTTTATCAAAATCAGTATTATAGTTTATTAAGATTTAGTAATTTAGTAATAAGTAAAAAAAAAACTTCACTAGTTCAGTTCTGGCGAAAGACTAAAACTACTTTAACAAATACATTACATCTTAGAGTACATAATATGCAACTAAATATGAGAGCATTGTACTCTACGAATTACATCGCTCTCTTCAACACCCCTTCTCGATGTGTTATTCCGAGCAACTTAACAATTTGTTTAAACTGGTGCTTTGGAAGTGCCTTCGTTAAGATGTCGGCCTCCTGTTCGGAACTACCACAAATTTCAGAACGACGTCCCCGTCTTCCAACTTTTGGCGTATAAAATGATGTTTAACATCAATATGCTTAATTCATTTATTTTCGAAGTTATTAGCCTTGATGCAGCTTTGGTTGTCTTCGAACATAATTATATTGTCTACTGTGGCAAATAGATCGTTCAATAATCCTCGCAGCCACACACCTTCTTGAACAGCTAATGACAACGATACATATTCGGATTCGGTTGTCGAGCATGAGACAACTTGTTGTTTCTTTGACGTCCAACTGACAATGTTTCCAAAAACGTTAAACAAGTAACCACTTGTAGATTTTCTGTCGGTTTCATCAGAAGCGTAATCAGCGTCGGCAAATCCCACTAAAGGCTTCTTCCCTTCCTTTTTATCAAAAACTAGTTCATGATCGACGGTGCCTTTCAAGTAGCGTACTAGTCTCTTTGCAGCGCTCCAGTGTACTTCTCCAGGATTTTCCTGATGACGACTAAGCTGAGATATTGCATAACAAATATCTGGTCTGCTGCATAGCATTATATACATCACTTTTCCAATAAGCTCTCTGTATGGTACATTCAACCTTTAATTAGCGTCATTTCTTTTTAGTTTGTTCGACGGATCCATAGGAGTTGATACAGTATGGTACATTCAACCTTTTATTAGCGTAATTTCTTTTTAGTTTGTTCGACGGATCCATAGGAGTTGATACAGCATTACAATCTTGCATTTTTAAATAAATCATGAGATCATTTATGGCTTTCTTTTGTGACATTTTTAGGCATGATTCTTGCCTGTTATATGATATTCCAATACCAAGAAATTGGTTAAATTCCAGAGAATCTTTCATTTCAAATTCTTTCCATAGTAGTGCCCTCATTTCTTCGTGATGTCGCTTATCTGAACTAACTAGAAGCAAGTCATCGACATATAGTACTAAATAAGTTACATGACTGCCGAACATAGATGCTATAGTCATGATGAGATCTTGTAAATCCAATTTTTACAGTTACGTCATGAAATTTTTACAGCTAATTATCTTCATATCCGGAGTTTTCCTTACTAACTCGAAAGCACCGTTTTTCTCTAAAGAAGTCAACTCATCTGCAACAGCCACTTGCCGATGTGCTCTATCAGGTCTAGATTTTATTTCCTCAAAGCTATTAGGGTTTTCTGTAAAATTAAATTCAGACAGATTTATCTGCTCAAAATTATGTCCGTATTGTAACTTGCCTGTAATCCTGCGCTCACGGCAACTTTGCTTTTGATTTACCAAATTTGAGTGTTGCCGGAGCGCCACTGGTCCATTATCCGTAGAAGCATCGCTGTCACCACTGCTGCAACTTGTTTCTTTATCATCTTCAAGCGATTTATAATCACTCTCATTATTGTTTGATGAAAAATCCCCTTCTGCATTTGGCATTTGTTTTTTTTCGATACACCAAACGCCCAAGTCTTCTTCATCAGGATCTGCACATTCGCCACCTTTTGCTGGAAATCTGGATTCGTTGAATCTAGCATTTCGTGCAACAACAATTTTTCTTCTTTTCGGATCCCAAAACCTATACCCGTTTATTCCGTATCCGACCATTATCATTTCATCACTTTTTGCATCGAATTTTTCTCTTTTTTCTTTCGGTAGGAGCACAAATACCTGGCATCCAAAGATCCTCAGTTTTCCAACGTCAGGCTTAAATCCGTGCCATATTTCGGCAGGCGTTTTGGAAGCAACACATCTGGTAGGACATCGCTTTAACAAATACGTAGCTTCCAAAACTGCTTCGCCCCACATTTCTTTGTTCAAACCGGAGTCAATCAACAATGTACTCGCTTTTTCCACTACCGTGCGATTGAAACGTTCTGCCACACCGTTTTGTTTTGGACAATAACCAACTGTGGTCTCAAGTTGGATTCCTTTCTCAATGTAATATTTTCTCTGTTCTTTTGATAAATATTCAGTGCCTTTTTCACAGGGTAAATAAGCAATATTATGTCAAAATTTTGCTTCTACGTGACTTTGAAACTGTTTAAAACAATCAAAGACATCTGACTTACGTTTCATTAAAAAAACAGAAGAGAAATGAGTATAATCATCAATAAAGCTCACGAAATATTTGTTTCTGTCATATGTAGCTGGCGTAAATGGACCCCACACGTCAGTGTGAACTCTTTCAAGTACTCTTGAAGTTTTTGGTCTATTCGGTTTACTTTGCTTGCACACACGGTTTGCATTTAATTTTTTCTTCTCTCACATTTAAGCCAACTACCATATTGTCTCTTATCATCTTATTTAAATAAAAATCATTAACATGACCGAGTCGTTGATGCCACACGTCACTTACTTTTCACACATTTGCTATCTCTCTTAATGGGTGTAATTTAATTTCATATAACGCATTATATAATTTAGCAGTTGCAATAACGCTATGTTTTCTTTTAATTACGGCACTATTTCCACTAGGAAAATACACTTGCAATCCTTTTTCTTGAAGTGCTTTTATTGATAGCAAATTCGATCTGAGATCTTTGGCGAAGAGAACTTCGTACACATCAAATTTTATTAATTTGCCACCAACTAACGTTTTTGCTTGAAACAAACCTATGTGCGTTGCTTTTACGGCGCTTCCTTGCGCTGCTGTACTTATTACCAACGGCGTCTCAACAACTTAATATCATTTGTTGCATGTCGTGTACTGCCAGAATCTAGCAGTCAAACGTTTGATCTACCGTTTCCATCAAGCATAAATGCAACGGCTGAGCTCTCCCTTGGGTTTTTATAGTTTTTACCCTTTCTCTTGTAGTTAGTTGTGTACATCGTTTTATTCTTTTGTTCTCGTTGGGGACAATTGACTTTTGTGCCCTCTCCTTCTGCACTTAAAACACTCTCCTGTTAAGTTTGCAGAAAATACAGCTTCGCCGTCGCTGCCGACACTGTCACTTTGTTCTTTTATAGTTTGCTGTCTTATTTCTTCATTTAACAAGCGAGATTTTGCATATTCAAGCATTAATGTTTCATCAGCCAAATTTTCAAGCGCCGTTGTTAACGGCTGAAATTCTTCTGGAAACGTCTTGAATAAGTAATAAATTACTTCGTTACAATCAATTTTTGCACCTGCGGCAGATAACTCCCTAACACATTCATCAAATTTTGCAAAATGCACTTTCATATCACTTAACGGCTCATACCTTAACCGATCCAAACGAGTTCGCAACATGTTCTGCTTTGCCATATTTGTGCCAGAAAATATGGTATTTAATGCATGCCACATTTCTTTTTGTCGTAGTCTTACACCTTATGAACTCTAGATGATTATCGTCCACTAACGAAATAATCAAATTTTTTGCTGTGGCATTTTGCTGACGCCACAACACAAAACCTTCCGCAATAGGCTCTGGTTTCTCCTGCGACAACACCTCTAATGCGTTTTGTGTGTCGAGAAAGTTTTCCACGCGGTATTTCCAGGAGTCGAAGTTTCTTCCATCAAAAGGTTTTATCTTGGCAAATACTAATTCCAGAGTGTTAGCGTGTCTGGGCCCATAACCTGTAGTTTAATAAGATGTACAACCTTTAGTTTATTAAAATCAGTATTATAGTTTATTAAGATTTTGTAATTCAGTAATAAGTAAAAAAACAACTTCACTAGTTCAGTTCTGGCAAAAGACTAAAACTACTTTAACAAATACATTACACCTTAGAGTACATAATATGCAATATGAGAGCATTGTACTCTACGAATTACATCGCTCTCTTGAACAGAATGGCATTGTGAATAAGCGTTGGAATTGAAGACGAGGCAGTATTTTTAATTCGTTTCACGAATGACCAAAAATGTTTACTTCATTTGGGACATTGAAGTATTTTTTGTCTCAGTTTTTGGTCATAATCGAATTTGGCTCGTTTAAGGTAGGCATTGCAATCATTTCTGACTCGTCTAAATTTGGTTCGGTTTTGCACAGTGGGTTTTTTTTAAATAACCGAAAGCATACCTCACGGTTCCTAGTAGCCTCTTTGCAGCTTAAATCATACCAAGCATACTTGAAGATTAAAATAATCATGCATACTGAATACCTTGTCCAAGTCTTTGAGATGATCTTCGAATATTTCTGAAAATATTATATCTCTTGATATACATTGCCCATTGGTCCATAAGGCGTTGAAACGTTGCAGAAGCTTTTCGCAGACCGAATGGCATCCTGTTAAAACGAAGTATTCCAAATAGAGTGATGATCCAGAGTTTGCCTCGTGCAAGAAGTCATTAATCCATGGGAGAGGGGATCGGTTAGGAACGGTAATTGTGTTAAGTAATCTTTAATCCACGTTAACTCGGATACCACCACTCTTCGGGGTGTAATGTTATGTCAGCTAGATTTATCGTCCATATATTTGGTGGTGCAAAGAGGTCTTCATGAAACCGATTTTAGTTGTTGTTGTGTTTAAAAATACGTTCGGTATGTTTTTCTTTTTCATTTCGCCAGGACTATCAACATAGGAGTAAGAGTATTTCTAAACAAATAATACATGTCGGTGGTCGTAAAATGTTCCTATTTGTCGATTCACATATTACAAACGTTTTCATCCTTGTCTGCATTTGCTACATAAACTGGTGTTACAGCTATTGGTGAAATGGGTTTGAAGTTGATGGTTTTATTTAAACACTCAGGAAATCCGAGAGGAGTCATGTAAATGGTGGCTTCTACATTGGTTTCGATAAACATTTATTGGGTTGATCAAGAATTCATCATCGACATCTTGGTTGTATTTCGGGCTCTTACGTTGGAGCGCTAAGATAGGATGGAGGTTGATAACTAGCGGTCCAGCAAACCATACGCACTAGAAAAGGGAAAAAGGATGGAGGTTGATGACTAGCGGTCCAGCAAACCTAGTTCTATTGGGAGGGGAGGAAGAGTGGTGGAGGAACTGATAATTTTGGCAATTATATTAATAAAACAACAACAGTATATTTCGGATGGTTTAAGTATAGTTTATTACTTGAACAATCGGCTTCAACTCGGCTCACGCGCCGTTTTATGCTACTTTTATAGAGCTCGAAAAGAGCTTTTACAACTTAATATAGTTTTCCCTCAGAGGGATCGAACAGAAAATCGAATATAAATTGATTTGAGTGTTTAATCTCGGCTTACAGTAAAGCTTATGCTCAGAGGGAGCGAACAAAGTAAGTGCATAGCGCACGTATTGAGTAATTACATTATAATTTTGCTCTGAGGCAAACAGGCAATCGAAAATTAAACAATTTGGGTATTCGGCGAATAGAAAAGCTTTCCATGACAATTATCACTCTTGGATGTTTGTTCGCGAGAAGTGGGACCTTAAAAAAACTTTTTGCTATTATCTGGGATTCGAACTTCGAACCTCCCGCTCAGTAGTCCAACGCTTTAACCAATCTACAATATTAATAAAGGCTGAAGTGATAATAATGGAACGTTAAACTCGTCAAATAATTACCTTAGCGCTGCACAAGTATTTGGTAAAGTAATCGTAATTTTCCATTGGCTGAGCTTATAATTTCACTTCAATCACCTATTTATTTTACTTTTCATCTGTAGCTTGGTACCATTGCTCAGCTTAGGAATATTTAGGAGAATTTAAGTTGTATCTGCTAAACAGCTTAAATGCAGAAGGATCCGTTGTCAAGAAAAAGTCTGTGGTTGCCGATGGTAATTTTCCCCAAAATAAGAAAATCTGAATGATCGAGGTAGTCCATTCAAAGTAAGTTTGGTCCGACACTTATAATATCACACGTAGAAACGCGTCTTTATGGAACCTCAAATCAGAGTCGGAAACAGTTGTCACAGGAGAGAAAAAAGCTAAATTATTAAACAATTTTCTTAGAAATGTACGCTCACTGTATAGAGCTCTGGAGCCGATATCCTGTTTAACTATAAAACTGTCATAATAGCAATCGATATATTAAATACATTAAAGCTGTCATGCAAACCATCATGTGCTCGGCGTGGGCTTTCTAGTCAGCAAAATATTGAATCCCTACGTTATCGACGATGAACGGCTGTGCACCCTTCGCGTGCAGGTTAATTTAAGAACATATTCCTTATAAACATTCAAGCAGCTAAAGAAGATGCCCTAGTCGATGGAAAAGAAGAATTATTTGAATCAGTCGAGGGGGACTGCGTGCCTGCTCTCAGTTTGTTATGAGGATTTGAAGGCATTAATAAATCTGCAATCTGCGAATCATATTCGGGTTAACTCGGCTGACCTTTGGAACGAAGAAACAAGAAGCAACTATGGCCAAGCGATATGACTCGCTCGTAATAAAAGGAGAGTAAGTCCTGGGGCTAAAAAAATAATCACTATCAAGTGATGGAGAAAGTGATCCGAGACTACGATGTAACGGCGAGAGGAACAATCCTCTATAAATCCATTCAGGTACTGGTTTACGCAGACGATATAGACCTGGTTTGTAAAAACACAAGAGCTGTACAAAAAGCTTTCATACAGATCGAGTCAACTGAAGCAGCCGATAGCAGTATCGAATCAGAAATACGTGAACGCCAACAAAGCCTACTTTATACGGGACTAGCAAAAAACATTCTAGGCTTCGGTGGGCAGGACACCTTGCTCGCATGAGCGAAGAGAATCCTTCTCAGAAAGTCCTTTGCGGTAGGATTTATGGGACACGACAGCGATGCTGGCCAAATTTACGCTGGAAGGATGGCGTGGACCAGGACAACCAGAATTTAGGGATCGCAAACTAGATGGCATCGGCTCGAAATCGAGACCAGTGTAGAGCCAAATATGATGATGATGACACTTGGACATTCTTTGACAACTGTACATTTAAGCACTTAATATTAAATAATAAAATTATAAAATAAATGATTTAAAAGTGGGATAGTTGCAAAAAATAATAATGAAATAATAATTAAATTCATGTGGACGTAGAATATCGCGAACGTCCATACGAAGCGAAATACTATTTCAAACGGTAGAGCAAAAAATATCTTGTGTACAAAAGGCAACGAAACGAATATAATATACTTTAAAACGTTGGAATAATGACTAAGCCGCCTCCTGTACCTCCAGGAACATATTTACATTCGTACTCGTGCAGTTGCTGGAGTCTTAAATGACTCACAAATCCGATGGGCCATATGGTATTTCCCTATAAGTTCTGAAGAAGTGTTCTTCCAAGCTCGCAATACCATTGCGCAAGCTTTTCCATCTATCCTATTCTATACCCTTCCCGAGAAGTAGAAGTCTTTGTCCAGCCTATACCCAAAAAACGCGAGCCGTCTGCTTCTTCTTCGTACCGACCCATAGCACTTACATCCATTCTCTCCAAGGTCGTCAGTGTATGTCTCGGTTGTTCATTGGTTAGAATTTTTGGCTCCCCCTGGGAGGAAACCTGATTCGATTCCCGGCGCACCAAAAAAATGCACAATTTTTTCTCACCGCACTGATCATCTAGATTACAAGTAGACAGGATACGATGCTGTGTATTCAGTGGCCGTATACAGCTGTATAGAGTATGAATTAATCAAGATGATGGGTATCAATGTGGATTTATGAGCGCAATATTCCAGTTTGTGAACTCAACCCCACCCCTCACATCCACCACCCCTAACATTCCTCATTTCAAATTCATCTATTCATCTATTCAAATATTTCCAAGCCTACGCTGTGCCTAGGTATTATAAGGGTGCGAATCATTTAAAGTGTGCGCTAATTATAAAAAAAAGAAAAAAAAAGTATAATAAAAATATTTTCGTTGAGATTAAAAGTCTATCAACAAATGTTTTTGTAGAACCACACAATTTCACTTCAAAATACTCCTGAGCTATGTGTTGTCGAAAATTTTTACAATTACCAAAAGATTCTCCACGCAATATAAACTAACGTCCTTCTTTTATCTTACGTGTTAAAAATTACCTTATTTAGATTTTAACTCATTTATTTCTGGTTGTGTTAATTTGTATATTTTTAGATCCTAAAAAAAGAGCCCGGAGCGTTGGGAATGCGAACTTGGTCAAATTACGGACGTCTTTATTTGCGTCATTTCAACGAATTAGAACACGAATTAGATGCTCGTTTAAACCGCGCTTACGAACCTGCAGACAAATATTTAAGTTCTTTTTCATCTCCAATTATAACAGTTATTGCAAAGTAAGAGTTACACTTAGTTACGAAAACACTTAACGTATAAACGTATTTCCATACAGAAATTTACTTTTTATAAGTGGAGGAATGTTAGTTTTGATTTTGGCGTTAGGAATATATCAAGAATTTGTTTTTCAAATTGAGCATGTACTAACAATAATTACGGCCTTGTCAGCAATCGGACTTATATGCCGGTAACGTCTTTTGATAAAGTATGCTAATATTAATTTTTTAACTAAGTATGATTATTTTTTAGAACTCTTATACCAGATGAAAATCTTGTTTGGTGTCCGGAACAACTAATGACTGCGATATTTGCACATGTTCATTACCTACCAAGTGAGTGGAAAAATATAGCGCACACTTCAGCAGTGCGTCAAGAATTCGGCCACTTTTTCCAGTTTAGGGCGGTAAGACTCTAAATTTAACTGGATTCAACTTTCTGATTTTTGTTTAAATTGGATTAAACTTTTTCTTCTGATGTTTTAGGCATATCTTATAAATGAGATCTGCAGCCCACTGATGACTCCATTTATTTTAATGTTTGTTTTTCGTCCGAAAGCATTAGAAATTGTTAAGTTCTTTAGAAGTTTCACAGTGACAGTAAAAGGTGTTGGTAATGTGTGTTCTTTTGCACAAATGGATGTGCGTAAACATGGTAATCCAGAATGGCAACTTCCTGTATGTGTGGAACACCGACTTGAACAACCAATTCATCGCTATCCAGTAGAGAATGGCAAGACTGAGTTATCATTGGTCCATTTTACATTGACCAATCCCGAATGGCGAATGCCCCCAGATTCGATGAATTTTATAAAAGCTATTCGAAAAAATGCGCTTCAAGATTTAATGAGAGCTAAAACATCTGAAGGTAAGGAAAATACTGCAATGGCGGAAAGTTTGGTGTCGTTCGGAACAATTGGTGAAGAGGTGTGTAATAATGACTTTATTTTTTCTTAAACAAAAATTTATAACTTGTTTGTTCGGCTAACAGTACTCCTCGATCGCACACTCAGTATTTAATGCGCACAACATTTCCGGCAGTGTTCTAAGTAAATCAGTTTTTCCAATGGGAAAGGCTATTTTAAATGTTCAGCCCCAAGGTGATTTTAAAATTAGTTGTTCAAGACAAGGATGTGAATTTCAACAAATGTTACAACAAAATTTAGAAGACGCTTCAACGCCACAGACAACCGTTATAGAGGAAGATAAAGATACATCAAACATCATGGCGACATCAAATAATCGATTTGAAAAGAGCATGCGTAGAATGCGGGTAGGTAAAAGTGAGGGACGCTTGGAGGGACCATCTGATGGACTTTTGCATAGGTAAGAACGTTAATGAATCTCCACTTTTAAAAGTAAAACTTTTTTTTTTAAATTAGCATATATGGGTTGGATACAAACATGACACCTTATGCAACTAGCATAACTACAGCAGACATGTGCCTAAGTGCACTATATATGCACGAATTACACCGTAGACGTGTAGGTACAAATGTTGTAAAAAGTAGTATCTTAATTTTTAAGAAATTAATAAATTTATTAGATAAAAGACAAAAAGGTTTGGCACGCACCTATTCAGCCTCATCAACACGTTAATACAATTATTACAGCAAAACCAGCTGAAAGCACACCGCTGCTAGGCAGTAGTCGATCATAGCAGATGGCTGACTGGATATAAAAATACTCTATAAATACTCAGCACTAACAATAACAAGTATGAGATTTGAGACGGTGATTTTATGGATTTTTTGAAGGTTTCAACAGAATATTTATGACTTCCCTAATTTTTCTTATTTCTTTAAGACATTTTAAAAACTATGTATAAAAAAGGTTATGTCTAAGACATGCTCTAGTCTAATTGGAGAAACATTATATTTTTTAAAATTTAGTATAAAATATGATGCACTATGCCTCACTAGGGGTCGGAGTACATAAGTATCACACAGGCCAATATATTTTCATGTACAAAGTTAAAATTTCCCACAAATTATATATATAAAACAAAATAAGTAAAAATTAGTTGCCTAACTTGTTGTAAATAAAGAACAGAGAGCTAATATAATTTTTAAATAAATACATAGCAGAAGTTGGTAACATTCCAAGTTGGTAACATTCAGAGTGATATTCACTCGGATCCGTATGTAAGTATGCACTGGTAAGAACATACTCTTTTATAGCAGTACGGTAAGGTGTATTAATGTACTTGATTTGTAGCAGACGTTAAAATTATTCAAAACCTAGAGAAGAGTTTTACTTTTCCCAACAGGCAATTTTAACGTCAAAAATTGTTCTAAGAAAAAGCTTAAAGATGCATTCTTAAAGCTTCAGTGGCGGCTGCGAGTTGCCAAAATTCTGAAAACACATATAAAAAAGAATTCCAATACTTCGGAATAAAATTTGCCTGGGTAGAACTTGGTGCCTCTTTTTTTTCTACGGCGCCTACTTGCAATTTAGGTACGTATTGAAGTTGCTTTTCAACTTCAACCTAAATTCCGCTAAAGTTCCAATCCGGATTTTAATTTCATAGGGCTTAAAGTGAAGGTCCCCCTCCCCCCTTTTTACATCCTCATCCCCTGGGCTGGATTATGGTGTTATACGTTCCGTGCCGAGAATCAGCCTGGCTGGGAGCCCAGTTAAAAAATAGCCCAGTCACTCACGGAGTATCTGGATACCTGGCACCCTAATCATGGTAATCCAGAATGGCAAATGCCCATCACTCAGTAAGTACTAACCTAACTGTAACTGGTAATGAACCAGCATTCGCAACCAGGAGTCGACGAGAAGTGTTAGCTATTACTCTTGTCACCGACTCTCTTAACCAATTAGTTCTAGACTGGAAGATATCGGCTGAAGATTCTTCCTCCGATCACCGGTACATACAATTCAGCTTAGATGACAAACCCCCTCGCCAATCACCTTATAGAAATCATAGGAAGACTGACTGGCTCAAATACCGAGTAACGTTTAAAAACTATTTGAACGTACACTCTGATCTTACAATCCCCCCCCCCTTAAGCACTAATGAACTTGACAATATGGTCATGTTAGTCACTTGTGCTTTTAATCAAGCGCTTTCTGCCTTCTGCCCTCTCATTTGTTCAAGAGGCAAGAAGAGGCCACATTGGTGGACCTCGGAGTTAGTGCATTTCAGGAGCAGCTGCAGAATGCTATTCAACGTAGCCAAGGCTACTAGATTAGAAGCTGATTGGGATGCATACAAAGCATCTCTCAAACTTTATAAAAGAGAATTAAGGACAGTCTAGGCTAAGATCCTCGCAACCAATCAATAATGCTGCCTGAAAAAGGCAGATGGCTCGTGGACTACCTAAAGCGAAGAATTGCTAAATCTGCTTTTAGATACCCACTTCGTGGGAAGCTCCAATTTGATAAGTAATGTCGGCCTTGAAAGAACGATATCTACATACGCACATGCGTATTGTAAAGGCAAGTCTGTAGAAACAGCTCTGCAAACACTGGTACGTTCTATTGAACATTCCCTTCACCACAAGGAGTACACAATGGTGGTATTCATAGACATTAAAGGTGATTTTAGCAACGTCAACACAATTGCGATTACGGACGCGCTGTCGACTTTGAGGGTGGACGACTCGCTTGGCAAATTGATTAATCGTCTGCTCACAAGTAGGATTATTAATTCAAAGCTGGGCGTGTCGTCTGGCAGAAGATCTGTCTGCAGAGGAACCCACAAGGTGGAGTCCTGTCCCCCCTTTTATGGAACTTAGCGGTAAATGAACTGCTGGTATTCCTAAGAGGTGAGGGCTGCAGAGTATTTGCTTATGCAGATGACGTTGCTATTGTCGTCTAAGGAAAATACCCGAATACCCTAAAGAAACTCCTGCAAAATGCTCTCAATAAGCTAACTTGCTGAGCAGATTGGCTTAGAAGTAAATCCTCACAAAACTGAGCTTGTCCTATTCACCAGGAAATATAAACTTCCACTTAGTAACCCTCCTTCTATAAAAGGTATAAGCTTAACATTCTCTGATAGAGCCAAATATTTGGTTCTTATTTTGGACAGGAGGCTGAGCTGGACACCTAACATACAAGAAAGAGTTCGTAAAGCCACAGTGGCACTCTTTTCATGCAAAAAAGCCATTGGTAGCTGTTGGGGTCTTCAACCTCATGTAACCCATTGGCTATATACAGCGGTAGTAAGACCTACTCTTCTATACGGTGTATGGTGGACTGTCCTAAATAAAAAAGTAAACCTTTATATAGTAAGCAAAGTACAAAGATCACCTAGTCTACGCATGAGCGGAGCACTTCGTACAATCCCCTCCGCCGCATTGGACATCGACCTTACACCACTCGAAATTTACAGCGAGCAATGCTATCTCCCAGTGGACTATAAATGAAATCGGTCACTCCTGACACTCCTGACTCCTGAATTTATTCAGAATTCCAGACAGCATAGACTGCACCATTCCGCAACTCCATTTTAACAAAAACTTCCAGGTCACCTTTCCCTCCAGATCATTCTGGGACGAAGACGCTTACCTGGAAGATAAACATTTATTTTTATATAGACGGGTCAAAAACTAATGACGGAGTCGGCGAAGGTGTTTTTTTACAAAAGCTAAATCTTAGCCTCTCTTTCCGTCTCACTGTTTTCCAGGTTGAAATTAAGGCAATCAGTTAAGCCTTGTCGTGGCTGAAGAGAAACGTCATATCCGCTAAGGATATCCGTATATTCTCGGATAGCCAAGCTTCACTAAAATCCCTGGAATCAGTCTCTACAAGTTCAATTTTAGCTCTTTACTGCCGTACATCTCTCGTGGAGATGTCGGAGCAGTTCAATATCCACCTGTGTTGGGTACCGGGGCTCAGAGACATTTCGGGTAACTGTATGGCTGACGAACTCGCCAAGCAAGGAACTACACTACCCTTCTTACCTGAATTTGGTTCCATAGGCATCCCAAACGCTACATTCAAATTCTTGTTAAAGCGGGATGCTAACGTAAAAACTCACTGTAGGTGGTCAAACGGTACAACTTGCACAGCGACAAAGCAGATCTGGCCCAAGCTGGATGCGAAACGGTCCAAGTGTTTGATCATTCAAAAAAGATCGCATCGGCGGTATTGTAGGTGTCATCACTGGACACTGTCTCATAGGCAGGCATGCAGCAAGACTGTGAGTCTTCTTGAATGACTTCTGTAGAAGCTGCTTGGATGAGGAGGAGGAGGAGACCCTCGCCCATCTTCTCTATACTAGTCCAGCCCTCGCCCAAAGGCGTAAACTCCATATGAGAGCTTTCTTTTACAGCGACACTTATGATCTCATTGTTGTTGTTGTAGCAACTATTAATTCGTGTTAGTCCAAACGTTGGGTTGTTGTGTTTGTGTAGCTGTCGGAACAGTCCAGACCCAGAAATGCGGCTGCTTCGACAGGCTGTGTCCATAGTGATAGAGGTGTGAGTTCGGTTCGGGTGATCGGGTTTGAGACATGCCAGTAGAATTGTTTGGCGAGAAGCTCGTTGTGCTCTTTCACTTTAAGCATTTGGGTTTCTTGATGGAGATGGTCCTCATGTGACATGTGGTGGCAGCCAGTGATGATGCGAAGAGCAGCATTCTGACAGGATTAAAGCTTCTGCCATTGTGTGTGGTAGAGGCGAGGTGTCCAAATGGGTGCCGCATAGTTTAGTACCGATCTGCCAATCGCTTGATATGTGGTACGAAGGCTTTTTTTTGTCCTTACCCCATGTACTGCCCGCTAGGGATTTGAGGACTTTATTTCTGGACATGGCTCGTTTGTGAATGTTTCCCGAGTGAGTCGAAAATGTCAGCAGATTGTCGAATGTGACCCCCAAAATCTTTGGATGTTTGATTGTAGGGATTGTGCCGCCGTGTATTGAGATGTCGAGCTGTAGGTTGACTTCTTTGGTCCAGGTGGTGAAAAGTGTAGCGGACGATTTTTCTGGAGACAGGATTAGTTTTCGACTGGTAATAATGTCTTCTAGTGTATCGAGGTAGGCGTTGATGTTTCTGCAAATGGCGGGGATGTCCTTGCCTGAGGCAAGAATAGTGCAGTCGTCGGCGTACGGTATCAATTTGACTCAGGTAGGTGGTGCAGGGAGTTTTGCCATGTAGTGGTTGAAGAGTGTCGGTGAAAGGACCCCTCCTTGGGGTAAACCTTGCTTTACTTTCCTGTATAGCGATTTTTTGTTCCGAAATTCGACGTAGGATTTCCTACCATTAAGGTAGTTGGTAAGCCAACGTTTCGTGGTGTTGTGTGTGACTCTATGATGTCTAGGTCAACGGTGTCGAATGCCTTAGATAGGTCCAGTGCAACAAGGACAGTGCGGTCACAGGGACGCTGTTGGTTAAGTCCTTGCGAGATGAGTGTTGTGATCTCCGAAAGGGCTGTGGTTGT
Source organism: Nephrocerus scutellatus (assembly GCA_947095585.1). Taxonomy (NCBI): domain Eukaryota; kingdom Metazoa; phylum Arthropoda; class Insecta; order Diptera; family Pipunculidae; genus Nephrocerus; species Nephrocerus scutellatus. Next base: position 48,876,389 of record OX352763.1, read on the forward strand.
GCTGCACTGCTTGCGAAAGACGTGTTGGTGTTCAGCTGACTGGAGTTTGGAATGAAGCTGAGGAAGTAGTATAGCTTCTAGTATTTTCGCTGTTGGAGACAGGAGAGAAATTGGACGATACGAGGATCCTTGAGCTGCCTGTTTACCGGGCTTGAGTAGGGGAATAATTCTGCCCGTTTTCCAAGGGTCAGGGATGTCCAATGTTTCAAGTGAGAGGTTAAAGATTTGAGTGAGGTAAGTGATACCTGTTGAGCCCAGTTTTTTGAGCATAATCGTTGCGATTCCATCCGGTCCAATGGCTTTGGAAGGTTTTACACTGCGTATGGCTTATTCAACTTCGGAGGGAAGTAGAATATGTGAGGTGTTGTCGTTGTCAAGGCTGTGCAACTTCCTGAGAGTAGAACGCTTGCTCTTGTTACTGTGCGTTGGGTGTTCTATGAACTGGCGGCGGAACATTGAGGAACACTTCCTGGGGCAGTCTTGTTGTGTGCTGTTGAATGTGATGGCTGTTAGGTCTCAACGTCTGGTGGTGTTGGAGAGCTCCTTGATAGCTGACCAGAGTTTCTTTGAGCCCCCGTCACAAGATTGAAGGTACTCCAGCCATTTAGTTTGCCTATGTTTGTTGACTAGGTGATCAATCTCGTGATTTAGTAGATCGATTCTGGTACTTGCGGGGTTGATGCTGCGAATATGAGCACGCTCGTTAGCGAGCTGGACTGGTTCTGCTGTGAAGTTAGGCCTAATTGTAGGTATTCTGCCGGCTGGAATGAAACGTGCAGCTGCTCTAATGACGATCCGGCAGAAGATCCTTTCACCTGAAATTGCGTTGGTGGCGGGTGGTAACTGTCCCAATTGCCTGTCGACAAACCTAGTAAAACTTGGCCAGTCCGCCTTAGCATAATTGACAAACGTGCGTTTTTCCGCTGACACAAAGTTATCGGCTTTATCCACAGTAATTATGATCAGGATATGGTCGGAGTTTAACGCTATGTCTGTTCTCCATGACGTGCTAGCTAATAAAGAGTCGCTTACTATGCTGATGTCTGGGGAGCTGGAACAGATGGCACAGATCCTAGTGGGTGAGTTTTCATTGATGGTACCAAAGTTTGAATCATCGATTTTCTCGGCAATATGCGTGCCGCGACGATCGTTCTCTAGATTAGAGTGCCAGCAATCATGGTGGGCGTTGAAATCCCCGACAATCAGGCGGTTACCGTCTGTTAGTAGATGTTCTAGAGAAGGAAGGTAGCCGGATGTGCAGCATGTTGTTGGTGGAATATAGACATTTGTTATTTCGATTAGGGTGTCGTACTTGACTGCAATAGTTTGTGTTTCGAGGTGTAGATCGGGTGTGGTGGGTGCAGGTGTTGGCATGAGTCTGTAGTTGACTGAGTTGTGCACGATGAACGCAAGACCTCCTCCGCCTCCACTGTTTCTGTCCTTGCGTGAATCATTGACATTGGAAGGTCTCCTACGCTTCATACGAAGCTCTAATTGGTACATCGAGCAGGTGGAAGGAATTTTTCCTGATCCGTGTGGTATCACAATAGACTATTACTGGTCTAAGTGTGTCGGTTCCACTGATAGCCACCTTAACCTAACCTAACCTAAAGTGAATTTACAATTTTGGTTGCCTTCTAGGATTCGAGAGTTTTACCTTCGGTTTTACAAAGCAAAACTTAATAAAGAAATTTTAATTAGTTTTCAAAGGAGCCCTCCTTCGAATTCAATGCTTCCAAAACCTGAATCATGCATAAAAGAAACTGAAAAACTCAACAAGCTTCGTTGGAATGGTAAATTACCATCGCTTATAATGTAGTAGTTCCGAACACTCCTCTTTATAATATTAGTAAAGATGAAATGTTTTTAAATTCTCTATATTAACTTCACTTGTCCGTGGCACGAATGTCGGTCGGTCGGCAGTCGTGGAATCTTGCGATCAATTTTTAACCCGTGGGCTTCCATAAAAATATTTTACAAAATTTACTCGATTTTCTTCAAATTGTATACGCATGTGTATATCCGATGGGCAACACTTTTTGTAAAAATTTTGGAGACCCCGGGCCCCAGGGTCGTGTGTATCTCCGATGGACAACACTTTTTGCAAAAATTTTGGTAGCCCCATAAAAAATTTTCAAAAAAGTTAACCCGATTTTCTTCAAATTTCATACACATGTGTATCTCCGATGGATGACATTTTTTAAAAAATACGTTTGTAAATCTCGTGTTAAAATTTTACCTTTCTCTCCTTCCATCTATACCTATAACTTTCCCGTACCTGCCAATAATATATCTTAAAAATTTCATACAATTTAGTTTAAAAATGTGGCTGATGTTCCCTGTGTGTAAAATAAAATAACTACTAATCAAACAAATGCAGTTTTCGTGACTCATGTGTATAAAATTTGAAGAAAATCGGGTTAATTTTTTAAAGACACCTGTATGCAATTTGTGAAATGGTGACCCCTTGACCCAGGAGTCTGATCACTTCCAAAATATACCTATTTTGTGCCTATTATGGTATAAAACACCTCCGCAAAGTTTGAACGCAATCGATTCATAAAAACATGCAATTTGTAAAAACAATAAAAAAAATTCGTATGGTGACCCCTTGACCTAGGAGTCTGACCACTTTCAATATGTGCTTATTAAGTGCCTATTATGGTAGAAAACCCATATGCAAAGTTAGAACGCGATCGGTTGAAGGGTTTGGCAGTCCATACCGGACATAAATACATACATACATACATACATGCATACAAAGTTTCACTTTTATATATATAGATTAAATTTAAATTATAGCTACAGCATTCAAATTAAAAAATAAAATTTAAAAAATACATAATATTAATTTAAAACAAAACTTGGTTGTATACAATGTTTTTAATTTAACCTTCAAGAGCAAGAATAAATAAGTGAACCCACCCTAGAGAAAGCTAAATAAAGTTGTCCATGGTAAAAACATGGCTATCGTAAATCTATACTCCGCAGTACTTAAAAACACAAGTTTTACTGGAAATTGCAATCTTTAAAATTTAAAAGGTAGATTCATCAAAATTAGTGTTATACGAACAAATTTAAGACGAGCCAGAAATGATTGCAATGCCCATCTTCGGCGAGTCAAATTCGACTACGACCAAAAATTGAGGCAAAAAATACTACAATGCCTCAAAGACAGTAAAAATTTTTGTCATTCGTGAAAAGAATCAAAAATACTGCCTCGTCGTCGATTCCAACGCTCATTTATAATGACATTCCAGTTGTCAGCTTTAAAGACAAGGACAATCTGTTTGCTGCGAATTTCGTTGTGCAGTTGCTAGAGTTTTAAACGATCTCAAAACTCACAAATCCGCAGGGCCAGATGGTATTTCCCAATAGTTCTGAAGCGGTGTTCCTCTAAGCTGGCATTACCATTGCGTAAGCTTTTCCATCTATCCTATTCTTCTGGACTCTTCCCTAGAAAATGGAAAACAGCGTTTGTCCAGCCCTTACCCAAAAATCCGTCGAATGTCAAAAAGCCGTCGTCTTCTTCTTCGTACCGACCCACTTATATCAATTCATTCCAAAGTCATGGAAACGCTGAACAATTTTCAGCTCAAGAAATATCTTGAAACCAACAAAATCCTTAGTGACCGGCAGTATGGATTTCGTGGGCAACGTTCTACTGGTGATTTGATTGTATATCACACCGAACAGTGTAAGCGGTTGTAATGATTTTTTTATATATACAGGGTGACTGACACGAAGTGTTACCAAAACAAAGCGCCACCGAATTTTTATTTTTTGATGAATTTTATTAAATAAAAGTAAAAAATGTTCACAAATATTTAAATTTTCGAATTGCATTAGCAGTTTTCAATTTGGCCACCCTTAGCCGCGATTATGGCCTTCAAACGGCCGAAAAAGCTATTGCATGCAGCACGAAAGTGGCTCTGCGGTATTTTGGCCCATTCCCGGCGATGCGCTTGCTTGAGATGATCGACACTTTGGTATTTTTTTGTCCCAACCTTGCTCTTCAAAATACCCCAAACCGAGAAATCTAGCGGATTTGCATCCGGTGAATTTGGTGGCCATTGGGCAGGGGAAATGAACCGCGGAACGTTGTTTCTCAGCCAATCTTGATTGACGCGCGCTTTATGACTCGGCGCCGAGTCCGGTTGAAATGTCCAGGCTCTGCGGCCGAAATGTTTTTGTGCCCAAGGCTTCAACGCTCCCTCCAACACATGATCCCGATAAATTTGAGCATTTATCTTATTCCACGGTCCAAAAAACGAGCGGTGAACGGCTTTCGGCCGTTACGGCGACCCAAACCATCACCATCGGCGGCGCTTGGTTTCGAGTGGCAATCCGTTGGTCCAAATTTTCAGTAAAACGGCCGGGAAAGTAAATCCGGTCGTTTTGCTTGTTCACATATTGCTCAATAACAAACGGTGACTCATCGGAGAAAACCAAATTCGGCAAGTCGCCGCTTTCGTGCAAGCGTAACAACTCCTTTGCTCTTTTCTCTCTAACTTTTTTTTTGAGCATCGGTGAGACCATGCGTTTTTTGGAATTTCAAGGCCTTTAGTCCAAGATGATCTTTCAATATGTGCTGCATCCGTTCGAGTGAAATGTTCGCCTCACGAGCCATTTTTCTGCCGCTACGGTGCGGATTCCGAGCCAATTTGGCCTTCACTTTCCGAATGATATCCGGCGATGTTGCAGTGCGTTTTGGTCCACCACCATGGCGTTTTGCAATGCTGCCAGTATCGTTATAACGATTTACGGTGCGATACACAAACATTTTATTCACATACAGATGTTTGAACTGGTTAACAATCTGCGGCTGTGGTTTTCCAGCCAAAAATAGAGCAATCACAATATTACGCTTGAATTCGATTACGGATAACTTTTTTCTGAATATTTCCCACTAAAATGCTTTTGTACGCTTGTAAACAATGGAATGAACTGTCATTAGTGATTAGAAATTTGAGCGCTCTGTTATCACTGGTTTGACAGCAATGACAGTCTGAAGTTGGTAACACTTCCTGTCGGTCACCCAGTATATATTTATAGGTCCATCAGACTCTTGTGACAATGAGTAGTTCATCATTATTCCGATGTTAGAAACATATGACGACGATTATACCTGTTGATGTGGTACTTGGAGCAGTTTGTTTGGAGTGATGATCGGCGGAGTGCACGCCTAGCGATTCTCTTGCTTAAGCGTGCACTTTACTTGGTGGGGGAGGAGGAAAAAAGGAACAAGAAGGATATTCTGGAAAAGAAACCCAAGGCGAAGGAAAGCACCTAGCACAGTAAGAAGATCTAAAAGAAATAACATAACCGTACGAAAATAAACCCTGTGGGCGCGACCACTAAAGTCTCTGTGGACCCATTCGTGGTTCGGGACGAGAAGTTCTTCAAAGATTACGTCTGAATTCGAATTCATCGTCTTATTACTCCTCTGGGCACGGCTACCCTCTGAAACACGAAAAAAAACGAGAGAAATTGACCATGTTTGAGACAATTTAATACTCCATGGGGTCAAAAGTTAGGCATGAATTAAAAAAAATAGTTTTATTCTTTTAATTTCAACTTCTTTATTAATCTTGGCTTATTAACCTTTACGTATACCTAGGGTTAAATTATGTGACACCTTTACAGTATTAACATATTTACTGCGTCCTTAATTAATACTGCGTTTTGCTTACAAATCCAACAAAAAAAAAACGATTTTTACTACTATCTGGATTTTTAGCCAGAAAAGAGAGTAACTTAGAACTATTGTTGAATTATATGGCATCTTCACAGTATTTACATATTTACTCTGCCCTTAATTAATACTGGGTCTTTTTTCTATCTTTATCTCTAACACGAAAGAGATGGGGAGAAAGAGAGATTGTTCATTACGAAGGTAAAACCAGACAACAACAACATTTTTGTAACCATGTTTAAAGATAAGAGAATCAAAAATGCTACTTACATGAACATAAAATCCTGATCGTGTCCTCCAGCAGCTCTGACAAATTCGACGTACTGGTTTCTTTATCTAAACATAAGGGAGGGTAAAGCAAGTGTTAAGGAATCATAAGGAACCGCTCTCTCGCCACAGATTAGCCCATGGAATCCTGGTCCGAAAATTTCTCATTGATAAAAAAATTTAAGCCTTTTTTTCTTTAGGGCTATTTAATGTTCGCCACCCATGGGAACATGGTAAGTTTTTTTGCATTGCATTGCACATAGCATTGGCTTAAATATTTGCAGGACAAAAACTGAACACTTAATATATTTTTATAACGCCGTTTCCTAGGAGAAGTCTGCGGGTGACGCACACAAAAAGTAAATTCTCGCGAAATTCATCCCAAAAAAACAAAAAAACGGAAATTCATAGTACTTGTTGTGTGTCCTTAGTCCTTAATAAATAATTAGATGAAATCAAAACTAAACTAAGACAACGTTCCCGTTCCCGTTGTTCTTTTATGTTTCATAGTTTTAGGAGAGACAAAAATTTTGACTCCAGAATTTGAAGCGAATAATGAAAGGACCAGAAGGCCGATTTCGGTCGCAAATGAGTCTAGACTCCTGAAGGTGAGATGTCATTTTCGTATATGTACGAGGTGTATAGCATACAATTTTATTGTTGTGTTATGTTTTTTCTTTCTTTGGGTTAGTGTAAATTTAATGACAGAAAGTAGTAAAATCTTGTACATAATTGCCGAATCGGTTCACTCTTGCCTCATGCAGTAGTTTAGCCACATGCTGGCGACTACGTGAAAAGTCTTTATCTGTCAAAATTGCTTATGACCAGTGCTGCTGCTAAATTGCAATCAAGGTATTATACTACTATTTCATTAGCCGCACTATTATACTACCTTAAACCTAATTATACTACTTTTATGAAGTAATTCTAAATCGAAACGATACCAAATTTATTTGATTTTTTAGCAAAAAAAATGGTTTCTTTTACAATTACATGTTATTAAGTCTGTAAATTTCTCTCCGAACTATCAATAATTATTATAAAGGAATTTTTACATTTCCCAAAAATTATATTGACCAAGAATGTATGTCAAAAAATAAACAAAACACAAATAACAAAATTTGGTATTTTATTTCAATTGATGCCTTTGCTTCCAAATTGAAAGCCAAATACTATTATATAATATACTAAGAAACCGACAAGTTTTTAAATTCTCTATATTAATTTTACTTGCCCGTGTGTTTGTGGGTTTGTGGGCTTGTGGATTTGTCATGGATTCTTGCGATCAATTTTTAACCCACTTCCTACAGCCCGATTTTATTGAAATTTGGCACACATGTGTATTTCCGGAGACAACACTTTCTATTAAATTTTGAGGCCCTGCGGGGTCGGGGGGCTCCCATACAAAAATTTACCCGATTTTCTTCAAATTTTACACACATGTGTATACCTAATAAACAATACTTTTTCTAAAATTTGGTAGTGATCGGGTCCCGGGTTCGGATTTTTGTAAAATCTTTGTATGATTTTGTTTTCGGATATATAATACACAAAATAAACGTCGGTTTATTTGTTATATTTTGGTACTTTATTTAAGGCATTTGTATTTAGTTGTTGTAATGTAGTAAAATAATAAAAGTATAAGTACATCATCGTACTTGTGTAGACATTATGAAACACAGGAATATAAGCATGGAATAATTTATTTTGTGCAATTGCAAAAAAGGGCGAAAAATCAATCACAAAATATTTATATAATTTAAAAGGCTTTTTTGTTTTCTGTTGGAACTATTTTTACAAATATTTTTATCGTATAATCCAGTATACTTCCAAAAAGCCGATAATATACTCCGCTCTAAAAATGTAAACCAGCAGCACTGTTCTTGACATAAAAGCAAAATCAAATCATGCGCATGCGTCAAAACGTCGTACCACTACACATAACATCTACTTACACCACAAACTTGCGGTTGTTCAGGAGTCTAGACTCATTTGCGACCCAAATCGGCCCCCAGGTGCACATCGTTCCAGGGGATTCGTGAAGTTCCATCCTAGGCATAGTGGGAAGCCTTTCTTTTTGTTCTTGTTTCCTATGCCGCTTACAATCCTTTGCACTAGTGGCCATTTTGTCATGCAGCGTGATGCGTCATAAATAATTCGCAAAATATTACCACACATGGGCACAAGGTAAGTTTTTTATGTTTTTTTTTTTTGAGGCTCCGAGTATTTTTTTGTTTTCATAAATTTTCATAAATAAATTGTGCCTCAATATCATTTCCTTCTTTGGCTTGGGAACGCATAATTTCCCGTAATATATGAACTAAATTGCCTGGTGTGTCTCGTTCATAAATTTGTTTTAATGCTGTCAATGCGTCTTTGGTTGTTGTGTGTTTCGAATGTGCCTAATTTGACTGTCTTCAATGGACAATGCAATTGTTGCATGAGCCTTTTCATCATTCCGATTTGTGGAGGCGACTACCATGTAAAATGCCCAGTAGTCACCACAATAATGTATAGCAATTGCTACTGGTTGCACAAAATTGAGCGTGATTTTTTTTACGATTTGGCGACGACCAAAGGCGAATCAATGGGAAAAACCCGGTTGGTTAGCGAAAATTCCTATACTGGATGCCTGTTGAGTTCTGGCCTTGAAGTCAAGCGAACGAACGATTGTTCCGCTCTCGATACGCATGAGTGTTAGTGTCGGTACCATGGTATGAACATTTTTTTGTTCCTCTCGCTCCCGCTTTTCGTGACACATGTTAGCATCGCCTCATAGCATCGCGATGACGACCAGTCCGTTGTGATACCACAAGGATCTATGAAAATTCCACGCCTAATCTTTGAACCACTTGGAGCTTCGTATGAAGCGCAAGAGATTATTAATGTCAATGTGGGTTAGATCTTTGAGATCGTTGAAAAAGAACGCACCCAGATGGAGCTTCCGCCTATTCGAAAGGGCTGGGCACATACACAGTAGATTGAGAATGGTTTCCTCCTCCTCCTCCTCATCCATGCAGCTTCTGCAGAAATCGTTGGAAAAGACTCCTTGTCTTTCTGCATGCTTGCCTATGAGACAGTGTCCAGTTATGACACCTATAATGGCACTCTGTTATAATGGCAGTCTGTTTCGAGAGATCAAACACTTGGAGCGTTTGGTATCTAGCTTGGGCCAGATCTGCTTCGTTGCTATGCAAGCTGTGCCGTTTGACCATCTATAATTAGTTTTTACTATAGCATCCCGTTTAAACATGAGTCTGTACGTAGCGATCGGCATGCCTAGTGAACCATATTCAGGCAATAGGGGTAGTGTGGTTCCATATAGTGAGGAACAAAATTCTTGTGGCCGAATTTTGTTCACACAAAACATGCCATATACTTTTTCCCGAATTCGGGTGCACCCTGTACCCACGCAGTGCAGCCAACAAACGGATATAAAAGCAAAACGACAAACAACAGCAACATCACGCCACCGGACTGGCCAATCACAGTGCAGCACGTCACGTAGAATTTTGCCATGCAAAATAGTATAAAACGGCGAACACGCAGGCGGACGCTCTCTTAGTTTTTCTTCGGTTGCTGTCGAGATCACTTCGGTAAGTCATTGTGATATTTTTTCTTTGATTTCGCTGCCAACGTCGTCGTATAACGTAGCATCACTGTTTGATTAATCTGCGGGTTCCTACGTTGGTACAGTTCAGCTTATCGCTGCAATCGTTTTCCTCTGCTTTCGCTGCCAACGTAGCATCACTGTTTGATTAACCTGTGGGTTGCTACGTCGGTACAGTTCAGCTTATCGCTGCAATCGTTTTTCTCTGCTTTCGATGCCAACGTCGTCGTACAACGTAGCATCGTTTGATTAACCTGCGGGTTGCTACGTCGGTACAGTTCAGCCTATCGCTGCAATCGTTTTCCTCTGCTATCGCTGCCAACGTCGTCGTACAACGTAGCATCACTGTTTGATTAACCTGCGGGTTGCTACGTTGGTACAGTTCAGCTTATCGCTGCAATCGTTTTCCTCTGCTTTCGCTGCCAACGTAGCATCACTGTTTGATTAACCTGCGGGTTGCTACGTTGGTACAGTTCAGCTCATCGCTGCAATCGTTTTCCTCTGCTTTCGCTGCCAACGTAGCATCACTGTTTGATTAACCTGCGGGTTGCTACGTCGGTACAGTTCTGCTTATCGCTGCAATCGTTTTTCTCTGCTTTCGCTGCCAACGTCGTCGTACAACGTAGCATCACTGTTTGATTAACCTGCTGGTTGCTACGTCGGTACAGTTCTGCTTATCGCTGCAATCGTTTTTTTCTGCTTTCGCTGCCAACGTCGTCGTACAACGTAGCATCACTATTTGATTAACCTGCGGGTTGCTACGTCGGTACAGTTCAGCTCATCGTTGCAATCGTTTTCCTCTGCTTTCGCTGCCAACGTAGCATCACTGTTTGATTAACCTGTGCGTTGCTACGTCGGTACAGTTCAGCTTATCGCTGCAATCGTTTTTCTCTGCTTTCGATGCCAACGTCGTCGTACAACGTAGCATCGTTTGATTAACCTGCGGGTTGCTACGTCGGTACAGTTCAGCCTATCGCTGCAATCGTTTTCCTCTGCTATCGCTGCCAACGTCGTCGTACAACGTAGCATCACTGTTTGATTAACCTGCGGGTTGCTACGTTGGTACAGTTCAGCTTATCGCTGCAATCGTTTTCCTCTGCTTTCGCTGCCAACGTAGCATCACTGTTTGATTAACCTGCGGGTTGCTACGTTGGTACAGTTCAGCTCATCGCTGCAATCGTTTTCCTCTGCTTTCGCTGCCAACGTAGCATCACTGTTTGATTAACCTGCGGGTTGCTACGTCGGTACAGTTCTGCTTATCGCTGCAATCGTTTTTCTCTGCTTTCGCTGCCAACGTCGTCGTACAACGTAGCATCACTGTTTGATTAACCTGCGGGTTGCTACGTCGGTACAGTTCTGCTTATCGCTGCAATCGTTTTTTTCTGCTTTCGCTGCCAACGTCGTCGTACAACGTAGCATCACTGTTTGATTAACCTGCGGGTTGCTACGTCGGTACAGTTCTGCTTATCGCTGCAATCGTTTTTCTCTGCTTTCGCTGCCAACGTCGTCGTACAACGTAGCATCACTGTTTGATTAACCTGCGGGTTGCTACGTCGGTACAGTTCAGTTTATCGCTGCAATCGTTTTTCTCTGCTTTCGCTGGCAACGTCGTCGTACAACGTAGCATCACTTTTTAATTAACCTGCGGGCTGCTACGTCGGTACAGTTCAGCCAATCGCTGCAATCGTTTTTCTCTGCTTTCGCTGCCAACGTCTTCGTGCAACATAGCATCACTGTTTGATTAACTGTTAACATAGAGAATATCCCACTACAGGCACCCGTTATAATATAGAAATATTGAATAACAATATAAGATATTCACAGTATGTAATCACATAATCACATAGAATTAGAATAATGTAAATGCGATCCAACTTCATATCTTGTTTACCAATTTCACAACATGATGAAATCATCTTGTTTACTACTTTAACATTCAAGGCCAATCTTATCTCACAATACGAATTTTGTCAACATGTTTACCATCTTCAATTCAAGGCCAATCAATGATCAAAACGCCAGATGGTCAATTACGACGAATTTAGATATCTATTCAAAACATGTTAGAACATGAAAACAACCTTATCTCAAATCAGATCTAAGACAATAACATGTTTACGTCCTCAAAGACGAAAACAAGTTCAAAGTCCAAAACTATTTCACAACACAAGTTGGATCACATAACAAAATAAGTATATAGAAATAAGTATAAAAGCAGAAGCATTCAGTATTCATAATTCATTAAGTATCCGGGATTCATTAAGTTTCCATCCAACATTCATTAAGTATCTGGTATTCATTAAGTTAACGGATTGTATTATTAACACTTCCATTCTACAAATTTATACACAGTGATACAGGATATAGAATCTTTCAATAAAGATATTGTCTTAAATAATTTTCTTGTGACTTGTAATATTATTTTAATAAAGAAAGATCTTTTTTAAAAGTTACATTGAAAACATAATTGGCGCAGTCGGTAGGATAGTGCTAGTCAACTAAGACTTATTTTTTTTAAAAAATTTAAAGCACTCCACAACATTTCTACAGCAGAAGTGCAGAAATTTCACAAAATTCTACGAAAATTATTGCATTATTCGCAATAATAGTGAACAAAATTTCTACAGCAGAAGTGCAGAAATTTCACAAAATTCTACGAAAATTATTGCATTATTCGCAATAATAGTGAACAAAATTTCTACAGCAGAAGTGCAGAAATTTCACAAAATTCTACGAAAATTATTGCATTATTCGCAATAATAGTGAAAAAAAAAATTTCTACAACAGAAGTGCAGAAATTTCACAAAATTCTACGAAAATTATTGCATTATTCGCAATAATAGTGAAAAAAAAAATTTCTACAGCAGAAGTGCAGAAATTTCACAAAATTCTACGAAAATTATTGCATTATTCGCAATAATAGTGAACAAAATTTCTACAGCAGAAGTGCAGAAATTTCACAAAATTCTACGAAAATTATTGCATTATTCGCAATAATAGTGAACAAAATTTCTACAGCAGAAGTGCAGAAATTTCACAAAATTCTACGAAAATTATTGCATTATTCGCAATAATAGTGAACAAAATTTCTACAGCAGAAGTGCAGAAATTTCACAAAATTCTACGAAAATTATTGCATTATTCGCAATAATAGTGAAAAAAAAAATTTCTACAACAGAAGTGCAGAAATTTCACAAAATTCTACGAAAATTATTGCATTATTCGCAATAATAGTGAAAAAAAAAAATTCTACAGCAGAAGTGCAGAAATTTCACAAAATTCTACGAAAATTATTGCATTATTCGCAATAATAGTGAACAAAATTTCTACAGCAGAAGTGCAGAAATTTCACAAAATTCTACGAAAATTATTGCATTATTCGCAATAATAGTGAACAAAATTTCTACAGCAGAAGTGCAGAAATTTCACAAAATTCTACGAAAATTATTGCATTATTCGCAATAATAGTGAAAAAAAAAATTTCTACAACAGAAGTGCAGAAATTTCACAAAATTCTACGAAAAATTATTGCATTATTCGCAATAATAGTGAACAAAATTTCTACAGCAGAAGTGCAGAAATTTTACAAAATTCTACGAAAAATTATTGCATTATTCGCAATAATAGTGAACAAAATTTCTACAGCAGAAGTGCAGAAATTTTACAAATATTTTTACAAAAATAATTACATTATTCACAAAAATAAGTGAACCATTTTTATAAACATTTTTACAAAAATAAGTGAACCAATTTTATAAATATTTTTACAAAATAATTGCATTATTCACAAAAATAAGTGAACCATTTTTATAAACATTTTTACAAAAATAATTACATCATTTACAAAAATAAGTGAACCATTTTTACAAACACTTTTTTACAAAAATAATCGCATTACTCACAAAAATAAGTGAAAAATTTTACGAACATTTTCTACAAAATAAAGAACATTAACAAAATAAACTATTGGTCAAATCAACATAAAGAAGACGAATCAAAGACAATTATCCGCAGCATCATTAGAAGACAAATCAAAGACACTTCTCCGCAGCACAAGTAGAAGACAAATAAAAGACGATTATTCACAATATCACTAGAAGACAAATTAAAGACGATTCAACATAATAAATTAACAAAGAACATCAATCAATATTTATCATCAAATTGCTGATCTGAAAATTAAATCAAGGTGAAATCATAGACATTTTTACTATTAAAAAATATATACACAATTTAAATAATTTTTAACAAATATATTATATATATAAAATATAAGGTTACTTTATTTTTTTTATTATTACAAACAAATATTTAATAGAATCAAAATGGAAAATCAAGTAAATAATTTAATGCAAGATAATTTAATGCAAGAAAATAATATTATCTTAGAAAATAAAATAATCCTAAATCCTATTAAATACATAAACGCCCTTCCTTACTTTGACGGAAATTCGGACAACTTATTAACATTCACTAATTTAGTAGACAGAATAAATCCCCTATTAATAACTTACGATGACCTTTCTCAATATTTATTTTCGGACATAATAAGAAGCAAACTTATCAGAAAAGCTAGAGAAGTAATAGAAATTAATACCCAAGCCATTGCTTGGAATGATATAAAAATCGTTTTACAAAATAACTTTGCCGAAAGACGTAGTGTAGAACAACTTTTCGACGAATTGAGAGGTGTTACTTTCAAAAACAATGTTTTAGGTTTTTTCAACGAAATAAAAGATAAACTACGAAAATTAAATAACAAAACTTTATTAGTAACTGGCCCTGGTAAAATAGCGAACGAATGTTCATTAAATAACATACGTACTGCACTTGATATATTTAAAAATAAAATACCTGAACCAATGAAAACAATTCTAATTTGTAGAAATCCTGAGAATTTAGAATCAGCAATTGATATACTTAGTCAAACAGGCTACGCAGATCAATCAAATCCAGAACCATTCTATAATCACAATAATAATAGGAAAATACGTTATAATAATAATTACAATAAAAATAATAATTTTTCTCCAAATAAACAAGAATATGGAAATAAATACCAACAAAACCCAAACAGAAATGAACATCTTAACAATTATAGATACAGACAGACAGAACCAAATCAGAATAAAAAAGAACAATTTAATAAAAATGACCAAAGACAAAATAGAGAAAAACAATATAATAATTATAGATCCGACCAATATCAGAATAGGAACAGGCAGTTCAACAATTATAGAAATGATAGCTATAATAATTATAGATCCGATCAATATCAGAATAAGAACAGACAGTTCAATAATTATAGAAATAATAGTTATAATAATTATAGACAACCAAATTATCATCAATTCACAAGTGACATTCCAAATAATTTGCCTGATATCCAACAAAATCAAACTGTCGAACCTATGGACATAAAAAAATGCGAAACAAGCGAAAATTTTCACTTACAAGCCTCGGAGGAGATTTACCATATGTAAAAATCAAATCTAATAAAAATCTATTAAAATTTATTATCGATACTGGAGCAACAAACTCTATTATAAATCCAGGTCTTTGTAACCCTAAATGGAAACTACCAATTAATAAAATTCAAATTAAAACGTTACAACATAATATAAACGTAACTGAAAGAGTATCAGTTCCCCTTTTTAAAGAATTTGGTGATCTAAAGCAAAAAATTGACTTTTTAGTCTGCGCGTTCCATGACAAATACGACGGTATTATTGGAAACGACATACTAAAACGATTTAACGCTAAAATAGATTATAAACATAATCTATTAGAAATCAATGGACAAACTATACAAATGTTGTTTGAAAGATCAAACAAACATACTGTACAGTTATTGGTGAATCAACAAGAAGGATTAGTTTACCTCAAGAAGCAGAAGTTCTTGAAAAACGAAATAATTTTTGATGAAGGAATTTACAATGTTGAAAATCATAAGATTGAAGTTCAAACGAATGTAAAATGCCAAGGTCCATTTGAAATAAATCCAAATGAAATTGAAGAAGTTAATATAAAAAATTTCTCTATAATAGAAGAATATAATAATAAATTATTAACGGAACAAATACGAACTCAACATCTCAACGCAGAAGAGAAACAAAAATTATTGAAAATAATAAACCAATATTCAAACATTTTTTATCAAGAAAATTCAAATCTCTCTTTTACAAATGCAATTAAACATGAAATACGTACCACTGATAATGTACCAATAAACGCGAAGTCATACAGATATGCTTACATACATAAAGATGAAGTCAAAACCCAGATTCAAGAACTCCTCAAAAATAATATTATAAGGCCGAGCCATTCGCCTTATTCAGCCCCTGTGTGGATTGTACCGAAAAAGGTCGACGCCAGTGGAAAACAAAAGTGGAGGCTTGTCATAGACTATCGTAAACTAAATGAAGTTACAATAGACGACAAGTACCCTCTACCAAATATTGATGATATATTAGATAAACTGGGCAGAAGCCAGTATTTCACAACCCTTGATTTAGCTAAGGGATTTCATCAAATAGAAATTGAGGAAAAAGATATTCATAAAACAGCCTTTAGCGTAGAAGGAGGACATTATGAATTCTTAAGAATGCCATTTGGACTGAAGACAGCCCCAGCGACATTTCAAAGACTTATGAACAATATCTTAAAGGATTATATCAATAAGATTTGTTTAGTCTATCTGGACGACATTATCATCTTCTCTACTTCAATACAAGAGCATATACATTCAATCAATTTAATATTTAATTGCTTAAGGAAAGCAAATCTAAAAATTCAATTAGATAAATCAGAATTTCTAAAGAAAGAAACAGAATTTCTTGGACACATTGTGACACAAAACGGAATAAAGCCAAATCCAAAAAAATAGAATGCGTAAATAAATTTCCAATACCCAAAACTACGAAACAAATTAAAAAATTTTTAGGACTAACGGGTTATTACAGAAAATTCATTAAAGACTATTCATTAATAGCAAAGCCAATGACATTATTCTTAAAAAAGAATGCTAAATTAGACATTTCAAATATAAAATATCAAGAAAGTTTTAACACACTTAAAAAATTATTAATAAATGATCCAATATGAAGTTATCCCGATTTCAATAAAAATTTTACCCTTACAACAGATGCTAGTAATTATGCTTTAGGAGCAATACTTTCTCAAAATAATCATCCGATATGTTACGCTAGCAGAACATTAAATGAACATGAAATAAATTACAGCACCATTGAAAAAGAACTATTAGCAATCGTCTGGTCAACAAAATATTTTAGACCATATCTTTTTGGACGTAAATTTACAATCGAAACCGATCATAAACCTTTAACTTGGCTTTTCTCAATCAAAGAACCAAATTCAAAACTAGTAAGATGGAGACTAAAACTATCCGAATTTGATTATGAAATCACATATAAAAAAGGAACCAAAAATAAAAATGCAGATGCACTCTCCCGAATAGAAATAAATCTTACAGAAAGAAATGAAGAAAATAGATCAAACATATTTCCACTTAGTAAATCCCCTTTAAATATATTTAAAACACAAATAGCAATCTTTAAAATTACTTCCGGTTCATTAAGAATTAAACAAATAAAAATTTTTAATAAAAATAGAAAAGTTATTTATATCAAATCACTGGGTGAAGAAACAGCATTAATACTCTTAAAATCGCATTTTAACCCAAAATACTTAAACTGTCTTTATGCAGATAACGAAGAATTTATAAAAACATTAGAAGATGTTTATCAAAAATATTTTGCAGACCAAGGACAATTAAAAATGATTAAAACTAACAAATTCCTAAAAGATATAACAGATGAAGAAGAATTATTTGAAATCATTAAAAATGAACATCTCAGAAATAACCACAGAGGAATCATAGAAGTATACAAAGAACTATTCTTAAAATTTTATCATCCAAAGTTCAATATTAGAATAACCCAATTTATCAACAATTGCGAAATATGTAATTTAGAAAAATATGATCGAAATCCAATTAAAAATAAATATCAACTAACGGAAACCCCTTCAGCACCAAACGAAATTATTCATGCAGACGTTTTCTATTCACTTGAAAAACAACTCTTTGTCACGTTCATAGATAAATTCAGCAAATTCGCTCAAGCAATAAAAATCACAGCAAGAACATGGACAGAATTTAAAAGAAGCATTCTGTAATAGCATGGAGCGGTTGATAGAATGAAAGACGTGTCAGACGACTGAGTGTCTATAATATACTGAGTGGCTTTATTCATATTTGTTGCATACACTAAGGTGTTGCCAGATAGGCATGTGACATCCCCCTTTTTTTAAAGAATATATAAAGAATATAAATATATATAAAGAACAAAGAACAAAAATATATTGAATGTAAATTTAACGAAAATTAAATGAAAGTTAATATTAATTTTAATTAAATTAAATGCGTTATGTTAATGGGTGGATTGTCACTACAATGAAAATGTTTTGATTTATTTCGTTTGCATGTACTTTGGATTCGGCTTTGAGACACGACCACTTCGTGTTATGTATGAACCCACTGTCGACGGTATAGGCTCTTTTGATGTTGTAGCGTTGGTTTTCGTCGAAGTGGTAGCACTCGCAGTTGAAGTTGGTTCATCATGCGTGCTACGATTTGCATCCATTTGATCTTCCGTGGTAGCTGTCGTGTTCGTTAAGCCGGCGTTGTCATGCGAATTCGATGTGTTTGCTTCGCTTGTATCGAATGATGGCCATTCGATGTTCGGGTCGTGAATATTTGCTTTTGTTTTGTGCAAATGATGATTGTTACGACGATAGCGTCTGCCATCGTTGGTTTGCACAATGACTGAGCGTGGATACTCCGTTTCGTTGACCACCTTTGCCGATGTCCAATCACGATGACCTTTTTGCATTCGCACTTTGTCGCCAATTTTCAGTTGTTTGAATGGGTTAGCGACACGATCAACGTAATGCTTTTGTTTCAATCGCAGATTGCGTAGTTCATCGGTGACGCTTTCGACCACCTTCGGTTTCAATTGCTCTCTGTCGGTTGGTATCATTGTACGTGTTGATCGACTGAACAAGCGTTGACACGGTGACTTTAATGTGTCATTGCGTGGCGTATTTCTTAGCATCAATAACGCCTTGTATACGTCGGTGTTGTCGAGATACGCCTGTTTCATTAGATTTTTCGCTGTTTGGACATTTCTCTCGGCGAAACCATTTGATCGTGGATAATATGGTGATGACATCCGATGTGTAAAGTTCCAATCACGCGCAAAATCGGCGAATTTTCGCGATGCATATTGCGGTCCACCATCGGTTTCCAAAATTTCAGGTATTCCATGAATCGAAAACCATTGTTTGAAGTACTGAATTACCTCAACTGATGTCGATGCCTTTAATTCTCGAAAATCGATGAATCCCGAATAATGATCAGCGATTAGAAGAAATTCATCGCCCTTGAAGTAGAAAATATCCCTCGAAAAGTGTTGAAATGGGTAAACTGGAACAGTTTTCATCAGCATTGGCTCACGGACGTTGCTTCTTTGCGTGCTTTGACACGCGGCACACTTTTCGACGTAATTTGTGATATCGTTCGTTTGACCGTACCAATACAGCGATTGCCTGGCTCCGGCCAATGATTTCGTGATGCCAGCGTGACCAGTGTGAACCTGTTTGATGATATTTTTAATATCAGATTCAGGCACTATCACTTTATGCGCTTTGAATAGCAATCCATTTTCGTATGCTATCTCTTCCTTGAACGTAGCGTATTTTTTGATTGCCTTTGGCAATTGATCGTCTTCGTCGGGCCATCCACGTTGCACGATTGCTTTGAGCGAACGTAACTCAAAATCGTTTTGCGTCGCTTCTATGAATCGTTGCTCAGCCTCTTTTGTCATTGCTAACACGATGTTCACCGCGTATTGCTCTTCCTCTTCGTATTCGTTCGGGTTGCAATCGCGACTTAGTGTGTCAGCGATTGGTATTTCTAGTCCTTTGACATATTTGACGGTTGGTGAATATTGCAAAACATCCCAAAGAATTTTTTGCAATCGAAGGGGCGCATTTTGCAATGGTTTCTTGAAGATGGTTTCCAACGGTTTGTGATCTGTTTCCACTTCCAGTCGTTTGCCATACACATACTGATGAAATTTTATGCATGCGAATTTGATTGCCATTGCTTCTTTCTCGATTTGAGGATAGTTTTGCTGCGATTTTGTGAACGCTCTGGTCGCGTAAGCCACTGGTCGACCTTCTTGCATCAGGCATGCTCCCATCGAATGTGAACTCGCATCGACTGATAGCTTTACGTCTTGATTCACGTTGTAATATTTCAGAACCGGCGTCGTTGTCAACGTTCTTTTGATGTTTTCGAAACCTTCTTGTTGTTCAGCATCCCAAAACCACTCCACGTCTTTGTGAAGCAATTTTCGTAGGGGTTCAGTTAATTCTGACAAATTTGCTATGAATATGCCCAAAAAGTTTATCATTCCAAGCAAACGCTGCAGTTCCGTAACATTTTCCGGTATTTTTAATTGTTTGATCGCTTCGATTTTCTCTGGATCTGCTTCGCAACCATTTTGTGTAAAAATATGTCCGAGGAATTTAACTCGTGTTTTGTTGAACTCACATTTTGTCTTGTTGAGCGTAAAACCAGTTTGAGTAAGCCGATCAATGACGATTTTCGTTGTATTTTCCAGCTCCTTGATTGTTTCAGCGTAGATGAAAAAGTCGTCCATTGCTACTTCGCAATTGTTGATTCCATTCAATGTGCGGTTCATTACTTCCGAAAAAATCTCTGGCGCTGATGAAATGCCAAATGGCAGTCGAAGATATCTATATCGACCCCATGGCGTCGCCATTGTCAAATATTTCGATGTGCGCTCAGTGACTTTGAGTTGCCAAAAACCTTTTTGACAGTCCAATTTGGTGAAATATTTAGCGTTGTGCACTTTTGCTGCGATTTCTTCAACCGTTTTCAACGGATAATGTCGACGTTTGATATTTTTATTTAATTCGGTTGGATCCATGCAAATGCGCGTCTTTTCACCTTTGTTAACGATCACCATTGGGCTGACAGCTGGTGTTGGTTCGGTAATCGGTTCGATCACTTTTAGTTGGACCATTTTATCTAATTCCTTTTTCACTTTGTCTCTCAAAGCATGAGCGATTCGACGAGCCGGAATTATTTTGAACTTCGGATTTTCGATAAAAATCGATATCGTACACAAAATTGTTGCAGCAGCCCAGTTCATTCTCTGCTGGATCATCGATTCGATGTACTCGTACGATAAATCCAAGTTTTTCGCACATTGCGCCGCCCAGAATCGATGGCACATCATTTTTTACAATTTTGAATAAGACAGGCACAAATTTGTTTTTCACTTTACATGCGATGAACGTTTCACCGATCACTTTAATCGGCCTGTTGTTGTAAGCGATTAGTCGTTTGGTCGTCGATTTTTCAATTTTCGCTTTTAATTCTTTCGCCACATTTTTCGAGAGTACATTGCATTGAGCTCCAGTGTCTAATTTCAATTGAAGCTCCTTTTCACTAACCCGCACTTTCGCAGACCATTGATCGTCTTCGTTAACTAAATTGACTTTTTTTGATTTTTTGTTTTCTATTTTCACCAAGCCGACCTTGAATTGGTTCGGCTCATCACTGTCGGAATCGCTCGACTCACCTGAATCGTTTTCGTCTTCGCTGTCCGGATCTGATTCCACACAATTCACTCTTTTTCCTTTTTTATTTTTATATTTCTTAAATTTTTTCGAATTTTCTTTTACTTTTTTGTCTTTTTTCGAATTGGATTTGCACATTGATTCGAAATGACCTTTTGTGCCACACTTTATGCACTTTTTATTAAATGCTGGGCAACTGCGATAACCGTGTGTGGTGCCACATCGTTTGCACTGAAACACTTTCTCCTTGTTTAAAGCGTTGACATATGCGCTTGTGCTCGCATTTGCACCGTCTTGGATTTCCGAAATCTGTTTCGTTGCACGTTCAGCTGCTCGACAAATCTTTTTTGTTTTTGCGAAATCCAATTCCTCTTCCGTCCACAATTTTTGTCTGGTGGCATCTGAATGAATGCCAACGACTATTTGATCCATTGTAAATTCGTCTTCTTTGTTTCCGTACGAACATTTTTTTACTTGCGTCTGCAGCTTCTGTAGAAAACTTTCGAACGATTCACTTTGCTGTTGCTTGATGCGATGAAATTGGCATCGTTCGTAGGTTTTATTTTTCGCCGGCGCAAAATGTTGCGTCAGTTTCGTTTTTATGGTGGCCAACTCCTTTTTTTCATTATTGCTTAGCCCCAAATTGTTGATCACTTTTAATGCGTCGCGACCAATAATTGCAAGAAAATTCGCAGCTTGAACTACTGCTTCTTCTTTATTAATTTTTGCCGCCGTGAAATAATTTTCGTAAACTTCGAGCCATTCGGTCCACTCCTGTGACATGTCGATGTCACTGTTGACCGACAGCGGCTTCGGCGGTTTGATCGACATTTCGTAGTTTTCGTTTTCACTTTTGTCGTTGCTGGTTCACAAATATTTATTTGTCTGAAATCAATTTATTTCGCTGTTTCGATGCGAATCGTACAATGCCGCTGACTCATATACACACACACGAGCTCTTTGTTCAAATTCAGTTTTTTAATTCCCAGAATCGATTACACTCGCGATTTGTTTTTCTCTGCTTATTCTATCGTTCTGTTGTCACCACAGCGTCGCTCGCATACACACACACTCTCGTTTGTTACTTGTTCGTTAATTTTCACGAATTTGATTTTTGATGCGCAATAACGAGCCGCTGTGTAATAGGCGTATGTTCTATGCCGGCGATTGTCAATATTTTTCGTTTCACTCGCGATGCCTTTTATCGACAAAACTTTCGATGAAAACTAATTGTTTTTGTTATTTCACTCGCGATGCCTTTTTTCGGCAAAACTTTCGAATAATAATTGATATTTTTACCAATAAAATCGCTCAGCTTTGTATTAATCCCGTATCTGACACCATGTAATAGCATGGAGCGGTTGATAGAATGAAAGACGTGTCCGACGACTGAGTGTCTATAATATACTGAGTGGCTTTATTCATATTTGTTGCATACACTAAGGTGTTGCCAGATAGGCATGTGACACATTCTAACGTTAATCGCTGCTATTGGACCAATAAATAAATTAATTGTAGATAACGAGCTAGGATTTAAAGCTCTTCCACTTAAAGAATTTTTACAAAACGAAAACATAGAAATTCATTATACCTCAAATTATAACCACACATCCAATTCAGATGTAGAAAGACTACATAACACAATCAATGAACACATTAGATTATTAAGGCATGATCCAAACACAAATAATAATACTGTTGAAGAAAAGATATTAAAAATTATAAATTATTATAACAATACCATACATTCAACTACTGATAAAAAACCAATCGATTTTAAAAATGGAAAAATACATAACAACGAATATGATTCTATTAAAGATAAAATATGCAAGAAAAAACAAACTTCCATAAATAAATTAAATAAAGAAAGAGAAGATTTAGAAATACAACCAGGAACTACTTTCATTAAAGAAACACGCGGTGGAAAAAATCACACGAAATTCAGAAAACTTGATGCAGAAAAAATAGACGAAAATCATATAATCGATAAACGAAATAATTTAAAATATTATAAATCACACATCAAACGGAAAAAGAAATATCAAAACTACAATTCACCAACAATTAAAACAAAAGGAAAAACACATGAAAGTAACTCATAAACTAGTAAAATCTTAAAACAGAAGAAGAAAATTTAAAAAAATAACATAACATAATATAAACTACGAGTAACTCCAATAAAACAAGAATTTAAAATTAAATCTTTTACAGATGAATCATTTTATCAACTATACTATACTGTTATCCAAATACTAAAGCACAATTTCTTGAGATACACGATTTAAACAATAATAACGGATACATGACAATTAAAAAGGAAGATATAAACATTATTCAAAATTTTAATAAAATTCTACATATAATAAACATAACAGAAATAGAAAATACTATAGATCATTTAAATGAAAATATTAATCTTATACAAACCAAAATAGGTATAACTAACCCAATGTTTAATACACTAATACATAACTTCAGACAATTAAAACGAAAAATATCTAATCTTAAACCACATCCAAAAGTAAAACGAGCATTAATAAACATATTAGGTACAGGACTTAAATATATAGCAGGCACAATGGATTCTCAAGACGAAATTGAAATAAAATCTCAACTAAAAGCTCTTAAATCAAAAAACAAAGAATTAATTTCAGAAAATAATAAACAAGTTTCATTCAATTTTAAGATATATCAACAGATAGGAAATATAACTAATCATATTCAAAACCAACAAAAGAATATTACACGATTTTTAAATGACTTTAATAAACTAAATAAAAAGGACATTACTAAGATAGAAAAAGATATAAATTACATAGAACATATTTATCAAATTAATTATGACATCAATCTTTTCCGACATCACATAGACGACATAGAACAAATTATTCTAACAAGCAAACTTGGTATACTTACAAGAAATATTTTAACAGAAAAGGAACTAAAACTAGCTAAAAATATCCAAGGACTTAAAGACACAAAAATAGCCGTAATATTCGAATATGAACTTATTATAATAATCCTCTTAATACCTGAATATTCTAACTCCTCATATTCCACTATTATCATTGAACCAATGCCAAACAAAAACAATAAAGCCATATCATTAAACGAAAGTACCTTTATAATAGATCAAAATAATAATATATATGATAAAAATGTAAAAGATAAGTTAGAGAAAAACTTAAATAAAATAAGAAACAACTGTACTACAAATATTATTAAATTTGAAAAAGCCTATTGCAAAATGAAAAATTTTACAGAGGAAGAAATTAAAGAAATAATCCCAGGAATTGTAGTAACGAAAAATATTTCTAAAACAAATATCAAACATAACTGTTATCAATTAAAAATAGATATATATGGAAGCAAAATAATTAAATTCGAAAACTGTAATATAGAAATCGAAAATAAAACATATATAAATTCATATTTTAAAATAAAAGATGATATCATTCTTCCATACTTTATATCAGAAGTAATAGAAAATAAAAGTATCGAAATAATCAAATTAGAAGATTTTCATATCGAAAAAATAGAAAACAATAGAAAACATATTGAAGAAATTACTATAAAAACTAAAGAACAAACCTATTTTCATACATCTTATATATCCATAATTTTCATACTAATAATCATATTATCAATTTATAAATTTTTAAAATATAAGAAAAAATCAATATGTAAAGCTACTACTTCGTCGGAGCCTCAGGCTAGCGGTGGGGGTGTTAACATAGAGAATATCCCACTACAGGCACCCGTTATAATATAGAAATACTGAATAACAATATAAGATATTCACAGTATGTAATCACATAATCACATAGAATAAGAATAATGTAAATGCGATCCAACTTCATATCTTGTTTACCAATTTCACAACATGATGAAATCATCTTGTTTACTACTTTAACATTCAAGGCCAATCTTATCTCACAATACGAATTTTGTCAACATGTTTACCATCTTCAATTCAAGGCCAATCAATGATCAAAACGCCAGATGGTCAATTACGACGAATTTAGATGTCTATTCAAAACATGTTAGAACATGAAAACAACCTTATCTCAAATCAGATCTAAGACAATAACATGTTTACGTCCTCAAAGACGAAAACAAGTTCAAAGTCCAAAACTATTTCACAATACAAGTTGGATCACATAACAAAATAAGTATATAGAAATAAGTATAAAAGCAGAAGCATTCAGTATTCATAATTCATTAAGTATCCGGGATTCATTAAGTTTCCATCCAACATTCATTAAGTATCTGGTATTCATTAAGTTAACGGATTGTATATATTATTAACACTTCCATTCTACAAATTTATACACAGTGATACAGGATATAGAATCATTCTTTAAAGATATTGTCTTAAATAATTTTCTTGTGACTTGTAATATTATTTTAATAAAGAAAGATCTTTTTTAAAATTTACTAAGTTACATTGAAAACATAATTATTAACCTGCGGGCTGCTACGTCGGTACAGTTCTGCTTATCGCTGCAATCGTTTTTCTCGGTTTTCGCTGCCAACGTCTTCGTACAACGTAGCAACACTGTTTGATTAACCTGCGGGTTGTACATTGTGTACAACGTACAACGTACGTATGATACGTGTGTTTGTTGTTTAATTGATAAGGGAAATGCATGCGGTATACAGGTATGTATGGATGGATGGATGGATGATATGCTGATTTAGGCGTCAGGCAAATATTCAATTAACGAAGTTCGGAGTTAGTAGATATATATTGATTATTAATTTGTATGCAAATGTTATGAATGGGAAATGAGAATATGATCACTGGTGTAATCCCTTCACACCACCCTCCTGGGGGAAAAAAAAGAGAAATCTCGGGGCACGAGGTTTCCTCCTTTTTGTTGTGTCATTTGTACACTGGGATCTGTTTTTATCATAATGTATTTAGTAACTTTTTTTTGTTTTGCTTTTATACATATGATTAAAAAAAAAAATCAAAAAAAAATTTTTTTTTTCTAATATCGGGTGTTTCAACAGGTGCGCTTCAACTTTGCTCCGATAGGGACGGCGAACGACGCCATATTTTTTATTGTTCTTTTGTCATTTGGAAACTTCATTAGTATACATTTTATCATGGAACGCTACACATGTGAACAGCGATTGCAAATCGTGCAAATTTTTTATCAAAATAATCGTTCTGTTGCCGCTACTTTAAGAGCATTACGGCCATTTTACGGTCCATTTAACGATGAGGCTCACTTTTGGCTAGAAGGATTTGTCAACAAGCAAAATATGCGTTACTGGGCAGAAAGCAACCCACACGTGATTCATGAGGCACCGTTGCATCCCGAAAAAGTCACTGTTTGGTGCGGATTACATGCCGGCGGCGTCATTGGGCCATATTTTTGGTTCAAAGATTGGACTTCGTAAAACGTGCACGCGGTGGTCATGCAAAAGAAATCGAGTTTCATACTTAAATGTATCATATGAATGTGTTCAAATTCGTTAATAAAAAAAAAGTTAGTTCAAAAGTCGAACAGTTTGTGTTTTATTCAAAAAAAAAGTTGAAGTGCTCTTATTGAAAAACCCTATACAATTTTCTTATGATAATTTTTTTTCTTTCTAAATGCAAATTTCTTATAAATATATTTTCTGTAATTAATTTATACTTATACACTTAAATTTAAAACTTTTATTTAATTTTCAAAAATTATTATATAGCTAATTTATGTTTTTTTTTTCTAGTACAAGTTTCTTATTAATATTTTCTTTTGAATAATTTATAAATTTGTATTTATATTTTGTTTTTTTTTTCTAATACTTGTTTTTTAAAGTTTTTTCTTAATGGCATTTTAGTACATATATTGTTTAAACTAGTTCATTCTTATAAATATTTAAATTTGATTATTCTTAGTTAATGTATTGTTTAAACTATTTCATTCTTATAAATATTTCGTTTCCCTTCGTATTTGATTTCACAATTTACGCCCTCTTCGGACAGTACTTCGTATGGTCCTATGTAAATGGGATCTAACTTTCTTCTGTTTTCGTTTCTTAACAAAACTAAACTACCTACTTCAAAACTAGTTTGTTTACTTTTAGCTTTCCTATCGTAATCAGTTTTCCTAGCATTTTTCTTTTCTAAAAGTGTGTCTCTAGCATCCCTATGAGCGATTTACAGTTTTTGTTTCAAATCAATTAAGTAGTCCTCATAATTGTACCTTGGGTCCACCTGTTTTGTCAAATTTGAGGGTAACGTACATTGTCTTCCGAATACTAATTCGAATTGTGTATACTCTGTTTCTGTATACTGCGGTGTTATAACAAAACACATAATATGGTAACCAAGTTCACCAGTCTGTATGCTTTTCGGACTCCGAGAACTTTATGGGAATTTTCTAATGCTCCTATACTTTCGTGATGATATGCTGTAGACTGTAGTTATTCTATTTTTAATAGTTTGCACATATCTTTGAAAATTTTGTTGATAAATTCTGTTCCTTGGTCAGAGGCTATAGTCTTTGGAACTCCATATTTAAGGACAAAACATTCTATTAGCCCTTTGGCTACTGTGCTAGCTTCTTTATTTTCGAGTGGAATAGCTTCGGTAAATTTTGTCAGTTCGTCTTGTAAGGTTAGTATGTATCTATATCCATTTACTGATTTGTCTAGATGACTTACTAAGTCAAGTCTAGATAGATTTTGTCGAAACTTGATTCTATTATTTCCATGGGCTGTTTTTTGGGTGAAATATATTTAATTTTCTGACATTTTTGAATTTGAATTTTTCTTTGTAAAGCATTGTACAAAGGAAGCTATGTCATTCTGCATTCCAGTCCAGAAGTATTTTTTCTTGATTGTCTTGATCATGCGGTTTATTCCTGCATGTCCGCTTGTTGGTAATATGTGGTAGTCGTTGAGCAATAGTTTCTTTTTATGAGGATCGGTAATTTCTATATATTTATATATGAGGTGCACCTTTACATTACTTGTTTTAAACATTTCTCCTAAGATTTTTTATAACTCGGTTATGTTGTATTCTCGACGGCCGTCTGCAAGTTTTTTCATTTCTTCTTTTGTAATGTATAATTAATTGATTGATAATGGTCCGCAGATGCGATGCAGACAACAGATCGCAAAATGATGTCGATTGGGCTGTAGTGCCATCATTGTTCCTTCTTAGGAGAATACAATTTTTCTCTGGGATGTATGCCAAAACTCTGTTTGGTCCCAGGATTATATTAATATTTCTTATTTGATATTCTTCGTTCTCGTCACTGTCACATATTTTTAGCTCAATTATTTAATGTCAACATTCTGGTAGTATGATAGTGGAATGAATTGCGTTGTTGTAAGTCATTTTGGTTTCTGGAAGTTATTCGTCATGGCCTAAACTTAGGTTATTTATTTACTTTTATTAAAGATGGCCCTATTGAAGTAATTTTAAAATTTGGTATAAGTTAATTTTAATTGGATAAAGCGTTTTTAGTTAACCGTATTTTATTTGGAAGATATAAGACGTTATTGCAATGGGGTGTTAATTGTGAAATTCAAATATTAGGATTCTGTCTGTATTGTCGTTTGAATTCTATGAAATTTTTGTAGGATGGGTTTGGGTTTTTTTTTGTTTTGTTTAGTTTTTAACATGTTGATAAAACCTTTGTATATTATTTCAAAATCTATTTTATTCATTTTTGAAGATTCGTTAATAGTAATAATAATTACTATGAATAAAATAAAGAAAATATGTGTTCTCCATTAAGTAACTTATTCCAGTATTTCTAGCATTAATAATAATAAATTAATTTGTAGTCATATAAATTGTATGCAGCTGTAAATTTATTCATTTAAATATTTTTGTAAATATATAATGTTAATATTATTTTTATTTAGCGAAAAATGAATCATTGTTGGTTCCTGTTCTTCTGAACCATCCACTGCTCAAGATGTCGAGGATGTTTTACTAATTTTGGTTGGTTGTTGTGTTGAAGATAACTACTAACAGCACCTGAATCTGTAGCTGGAGTATTGGGAGATACCGAAACAGCAACATTTGCAGTTTGGTTATCTGATGATTTCGCTGCTGTGCCTGTCGTTCTGGCGCCTCTGTGTGGATTTGAAGTTGAGTCTGTGGTTGCCCTTGCAACAGAACTGGACCGATTAGGAATATCATTTTGCTGATTTTTAGCAGCGAGTGTTGTAATATGTTTGGCTGTATTGATATTGATTGGCTGTATTGATATTGATTGGTAATAATTGTCTTCTGGATCCCATCTATCGATGGCTGCGAAAATTTCTAGATGTGGGAATTGATCCACCTCGGCATTTACTTCGTTTATTCGGCTTATTGTGCATCGGCGTATGACGTCCTCGTAGTCGAACTCGTCGGTTTCCCTGCCGCTATCGTTGTTTCGTTGTTCATTTTTAAGTTATCTTTTGTAGAAAAGCGCATTTTCCTGGATACATTTTTAATAATTGGCAGAGTGAATTTTTGATGATTTTAAAAACAAATTTGGCAGAGTCAAAGTTCGCCCAAATTTAAATTTAACGCTCGAGTCTGGCAGGATCGCCATGTAAAGTTATAGCAACGTGGATTAAAACTGGCAGGATTGCCAGGTAAAGTTATTGTAAGTTAACGTAAACTGGCAGAATCGCCATGTAAAGTTATTGTCGGAATCGTCGTTAGTACTATTGTAGGGTTCGTCGTATCGTTCCTATAACTTCAACTGAAATACTTAGTTATTGGTTAAGCCAGCTCCGAAACGTTAGCCGTTAGGCTGTCGTTTACCTCTATAAGCGGTGAACCGCTTTATGTATAGAGCGAGCTGCTACAGTGAGTTCAAATTTAGCGAGTTGCTCGTAAAAATAAAACTCAATGTAGACCGGAGGATTGAGTAGACAAGTCGTTGTTTAAGGTAAAAACTGATCTGATTTATTAGCGAAATTGATTGGGTTTTTATAAAAATTTTAGGGTTTCAATTTTCGTTTAATTTCCATTCAATTTTCCGACCTTCGATAATTGAACCCAAATCACCTCGCATACTTTATTGCGTCAGCATTATTTTTCTAGATTCAGCATTATTTTCAATAAATTGTATTCCCTATATGCATTCGGCGCGTCAGCATTATTATTCCAAGTTCATGAACCTGACAGAGCGCATGTAATATGAACCATCAATAATAATGTTTGGCTTTACGCTAGCCGTCGTTTAATGTCGAGGGCAATGCATTGTGTACAACGTACGTATGTATGATGCGTGTGTTTGTTGTTTAATTGATAAGGGAAATGCATGCGGTATACAGGTATGTATGGATGGATGCTGATTTAGGCGTTAGGCAAATATTCAATTAACGAAGTTCGGAGTTAGAAGATATATATTGATTATTAATTTGTATGCAAATGTTATGAATGGGTAAATGAGGAAATGATCACTGGTGTAATCCCTTCACAGATCTACCGGCAGAGCGCATCAATCCAGCACCAGCGTTCAGCAAACTCGGGGTAGATTTATGCGGTCCCTTCCACATAAAAGCCAGCGCAATTTGGTTCGACAAAGTCTTCAAAGTATGGGTGACAGTCTTTGTCTGTTTGGTTACAAAAGCTGTTCACTTAGAAATTTGTTCGGACCTAAGCACTGAAATGTTCCTCGTCGCCTTCGCACGCTTCGGAAATAGAAGATGCTGGCCTTCCTTAGCCCTCTCTAACAATGGCACCAACTTTATCGGAGCAAAAAAGAGGATAAACAAAGAATGGAGCAAGATAACCAGAGACAGTAAGGACCGAATAGCTATCCAAGAGATTGTTTGGAAATTCAACACGCCCTACAGCCCTAACTTCGGTGGACTATGGGAAGCAGCCGTTAAGTCAATGAAACATCTTATGAAGAAAATGTCTAGTACAACTAATCTGAACTATGAAGAATTTAACTCGCTATTATGTCGCATCAAAGGTATCCTAAATATCAGACCATTATATCCAGTCATCGGAGGCAGAAGACCCACCCGCCCTTACACCATTCCATTTCATCACGCAACGCAACTTTAAAAACTCCGTAGTCGATGCAGGTCCGTCAGCTGCTGTTCCGATCACAAAACGCTAACTACAAGTACAACAACTTCAACAACAATTTTGGGATTTGACTTGAATTTGAATTTGACCTCCGGTCTGATTGCCATCGACACGCGTATTAAGGACTTCAACGACTACTGCCAACAATTTCCGAACAGTAACATTGCTGGACCCTAGAAGAAGCAGTGAAACCTCTAGGCCATGACAATTAAAGAAGGCATCACTGCAAGCTATAGTAGTAGACGGACAAAACGTTTCATAATGCCAGGGTTTTAAAAGGTATTGTCAAATACGCTCCCCAAATACTTATGACCGCCGGCGTAGCCTATCAAACAGCAGAAAACTATCAACTGGAGCATCAAATCGTAAAATTGGAGGACAAAATTAAAAAAGTTTTAAAACCTTACCCTTATCACAGACATCAATGACATAGAGTCTAAAACTGTTGACATGCAACTTCATGCACTGGTAGAACAGCAGCAACAGCTCCGAATTCAAGAACAAATGAATGACTACTCCTCCAGCATTCAACTACTCATCAACGCTATCCAAGCAAATCATCAGAACATCATCAACATCCACCCCGCTTTAACAACGTATGTCAGTAAAATAAACGGTGACTTGAACTTCTGCAGGTTGCCAAACGTATCAGATACATCTATGCTATTCACGTTCAACAAAGTAACAGAATCTGTCCAAAAAAATATGGTTACCGTGACGTTCAACATTCCTATGGTTTAATCAAGAATCTTCTCTAAATTTACTCTTATCAGTGTTCCAACTATCGAGTCTCATGCGGTTCTCCTAGACCGTGAAGACTTTGTTCAACAAATTGTGCTCACCAGTGATAACAAAACTTACTTTAATCCAACTCAAGCCATTGATCTTGGGGAAGGAATTTACGAGAAAGTTGAAGAAAACCAATTAAGTGACTGCTGGAAAACTGCGTTGAGTCCTACACCAGATTCTCTTTCCGACACCTGCAGAGCAAAACGACTTAAAGAGGAATTCAATAAAATATACCTTTTGGATAGTGATCTTGTAGTCATCTATAGAACTGCTACCAACGAAGTTAATATTGTATGCAACGACACACTGACACCCCTCATAACATCTGGTAAGATTTCCAGGATGCAGAATTTCCGGCACTCAATTAAACATTACGGCTCCCACCAAAAGGTTCGAGAAAGTGGAAACCAACATCAAGAGTTTTCCAGACGAGAAAAGTTTGTCTCCCCCCAAAATCGATCTAAGCGAGATATTCCCAAAAGATCCTCGCCTCGCTATTCTCAAGGAAAATCTCTCAGATGAACTGAATAGATATGACTGGGGCACCTTGGATCATCGGTACTGGTATTTTGGTGTAGGAAGTATATGCACCATACTCTGCATCAATCTCTATTTCATCGTTACCATACGCAAACAGCGCCAAAGAAAAAAATCAGAGATTGCTAGCGTCAGTTACCTCAATAATGAAGATAAAATACCCGGAAGCTAGGTACGTCCATACATGATCAATAACGAGTCGATATCGCACATAACCACAGAATCAGTCTAGATTTTTCCTCCATTACAACTAACAACCTTTTCCCGCCGGGAGTTTGTTTATGACAACAAAAAATACTACTAAAACAAAACAAAAATAAACGTACTAAGCATTTTTTGAATTGTTGTGTACATACTCCGCAACGAATATGGGTCATCATCGATCGGACGTTTACCCCAAAAATTACACAACAGTCAACACAGGAAATAATTTATAAGCATTAATTGCACAATAATTTAGCCTGCTACATTTATTCTTAGGAAGCATAAATTGTACAATAATTTAGCCTGTTACATTTATTCTTAGTAAGCATAAATTGCACAATAACAATTTAGCCTAGTTTAAGCAAATTACATTTATTCATAGTAAGCAAAATAAATTGTATTAATAGTAAGGAAATAAGCATAATAAAGTCAGAATAAGTTACCATTTCAAAAGACTTCTTTTCAAATAAATACCCAAGGTAAGGTGACTATTTTTATTTCAAGTGCAAGGAACAATTTCTACAAACAGTGGTCCTTCGAGCTTCGACAGTTTATAATCATTTCCAAGCCATTCTTTCGTATCCTAGTGTGAGGCTGCACTAGGGTGGTTATAAACAGTCGCATACATTAAAGTAACAGTTTACTTTGCCAAGCATTTAAAAGTAATAGTTTACATTATCCGCATTTAAAAGTGATAGTTTACTTTATCCGCACTTAAAAGTAATAGTTTACTTTATCCGCATTTAAAAGTGAAAGTT
The DNA here is from genome assembly GCA_947095585.1 of Nephrocerus scutellatus. Taxonomy (NCBI): domain Eukaryota; kingdom Metazoa; phylum Arthropoda; class Insecta; order Diptera; family Pipunculidae; genus Nephrocerus; species Nephrocerus scutellatus. The sequence continues at coordinate 48,909,991 of OX352763.1, forward strand.
TATTTTATCCGCATTTAAAAGTAATAGTTTACTTTACCAACACGCACTTCACTTCAACATGGACCAACTTGGACGTGTTATCGATAACCTACAAGATGTCATCACCCAGCTGGAAGAGGTAAGAGTTAATCTCGTCAAACTTGGATTAAGAAAACATTCTCCAGAAACGGTTTCCAGGCAGTACGATAAGGCTAAGAGCCTTTGGACTTCCATCGAGACTTACTACGCCAACTTATCTAAGCTAAGCAGAAAAGGCCAAAATTTGAGGCAGCTCAAACAATCTTCGCAAAAATTAAAGAGTTCATCAAGAACAACTCCCCGCAGTTGTTGGATGAGGACAAAACCGAAGACGGAAATCCTGGAGATGCAGTTGCCCCAACTGATGAGGAAACCAGCCATGCTCCCGAAGCACAAACGGACGCAAGTTCCAGTCCTCAAACAGACGAAAGGAATAATTCACCAGAGCATAATTAATAGCAATAACTCCCGCTACATCTGTCGATAGCTGCAAGGCGGAGTCCAAGGCGTCTAACGATCCCCAACTCTCCATGCCCGTTCAACCAATATTTACATACGTTCAAGGTGTTGGGTCTGTCGTACAAAATCCCGCGGGAGAGATGTGTGGTCAGGAATACATCACTCCATCGCAGCCGTCCAACTTAGCTCAACATGTAAGTAATACAACCGAAGCATTTCTACATGCCATAGAAAAACTAACGCATGAATCGAAGGCAGACAGACCGCGTGTAGAGGGTATCAAAATCCCGCAGGTACACCTAAGAGAATATAGTGGTGACATCACGAAGTACCGTGAATTGAAAGAGCAGTTCGATTAACTGGTAGTGAAAAGCCGAATGTCAACATCGATTCACTTTACTCAAGTCGAAGCTCACTGGGGAAGCATAGGAAGCAATTACCGATTTGGACTTGACTGGAGATAACTATCCGATTGCCTGGTCAACATTGGACCGAACGTTTGACAATCCGAGACATTTAGCAAAAGTTGAACTAGAGGCTATGCTAGCTCTACCACGACGTCCAACAATCCCAGGAAATGCAGAGTCAATAATTTCATACATGTATGTAGTGTATAAAGGACGGGTCTTTAATCTCAAAAGAAATAAAATAAGTGGAGAACAGATCATGGCCTATTTAATCCTTCGTAGTTTGGATCCTATCACATGTGGTAGATTGGACGATTTCTACAACTGTAAATCCAGACTTCCCGCCTTAGAGGAAAAAGAAGACTTCATGTTCAAGGAATAACCAGCATCATCTACTAGTAGATCAAGTCGACAATTGTCAAATTGTTCAGTCATCTCATAAGGTACCTAGGAAGGATTTCTGTATGCCGCATACCAAAGTACATGTTACACTTCAATCGAAAGACCACAAGATCTGCATCTATTGCTTAAAGCATTGTTTCGACTATCGCTCCCCTTGCAAATCAAGAGAGTATTTAAAATGCAGAACCTGTCAAGAACCTCATATTACGGAAATGCATCCGTAACCAAATTCCACGGCTAACCTTCCATCGACGAGTAGCACTTACCTGTGCCAAAATGAGTCGGATGCGTCTTCTAGTCTACCTACAGCTATTGCGACGCTTTTAGTTAATGATGACAACATTCCAGTTCGTTGCTTGCTGGATCAAAGCAGCCAAGCCAATTACATATCCGAAGATTTTGTGCAGAAGTTGCGATTGCCTAAAAAACGAACACTTGTCAAAGTTATTGGAGTAGGAGGGGAGATTGGTACAGTCCGCTCTATTGCCAATATAAAACTAAAACTTGATAATCCAGATCAACCATTCATAAACATAAAAGCAATCGTGGTCAAACGAGTTACCGGATCACTTCCCAGCATGTCCAGTCACATCGCCTGGAAATCCTCCTTTGACAAACCTCTTGCAGATTCACATTTCACCAAACCAGCACATATTCCTTTGCTATTGGGTGGAGCAGTATATTCAACAGTGTTACGTCCAGGTTTGGAGAAGAAGGAAGAATTATTACTGCAAAACACATTTCTTGGTGGGTGGATCGTATATGGAGACCCGGGAAACGGAAGTGGCAAACGAACCTCAGCCTTTACTACACTATCATAGTTCGAGTCAAACCTAATGGATTTCTAGGACATGCCAATTAACAAAGAAGACATCTGTAAAGTTGAGAGTTCGTACTGCGAAAACTTATTCATTGAAAACCAATCTCGAATTAAGACGGCCGCTACATCGTCCCAATCCCTTGGAAGATTGACGCACCTGAATTGGGAAGTTCGTATAGGAATGCAGTAAAATTCTTTATTGGACAAGAAAGACGTTGGGAAAAAACGAGACTTACAAGAAAATATCAAACGAATTCATGGAAGACTATCTCACGTCGAGGCAGCGAGACGAGACCGGAAACGCTTACTACATCCCATATATCTGCATCATCCGAAAATATGCTGTTACAACAAAGTTGAGGAACGTTTTTAACGGTAGCGCGCCATCAAGCAACGGAATCTCTCTAAATCAGCTCATCTACCCAGGTCCGAAATTGCAGAGTCACATCTTTGATATTATCCTTCAAAATAGACAGTACGAGTTTACTTACACCAGCGACATGAAACAGATGTTTCGCCAGTTCCTGATCAAGAAACCAGACCGTGAGAAATTTCAAATCCTCTGGCGACCAAACAAAACAGAACCATTGGGCGAATTTTTCCTTAACACTGTGACATACGGTGTGGACTGCGCACCATGGCAAGCAATTCGTTCTATCCATCAAATCGCAGATGACAACGCACCGGATTTGGAGACCAAGGACATAATCAAGAACTCTATTTACATGGATGATCTGTTTCACGGAGCTGATAGCATTAAAAAATGTCAAGAGCAAATTGCTAAGATAACAACTACACTAGAGGCCGGTAAGCTATCCCTAGAAAATGGTCATCAAACCACCTAGACGTTCTTCGTTACATAGAAGACAGCAAAAAACTCAGTGCCTACAAAGATAATGCCGATCCAATTATGAAAATCTCACGGATTAACTACAATCTAGGAGAGGACACATTTCTCATCCGAATCCCAACTCCACACCAGATTAAATTCACTAAAAGAGGTCTGCTTTCTATTGCTGCATCGCTTTACGATCCCATGGGTTGGATCTTGCCAGTAATAATGCTTTTCCGTATACGGATCCAAGAGTTATGGCTATTTAAGTACGACTGGGATGACCAGTTAGACGAGAAATTCTAAAAGAAATTCAGCAAACCATTAGAAACTCTATCTCAACTCAATGACATTAGAATTCCCCGCTGGATCGACGGAACCAAAAGCCCTGCAATTCAGCTCATTGGATTTTGTGACGCCTCAGGGGATGGATACGCGGCAGTGATTTACAGTCAAGTAAAGATCGCGGCAACGTACACTGTTCGTTTACTAGCAGCCAAGGGCCGCGTAAAGCCACTTAAGACAAGAACAAACAATATCACGATGACAGCATACACTGATATTGAGGTTGCCTTAGCCTGGATACGAAGCAATAAAGAGATAGACAACAAATTTGTGAATAGTAGAGTTACCAATATTTGGAAGGTGATTGGACCGGCGGACATCCACTACGGTAAATCATCGGAGAATCCGGCAGATCCAGCTTCACGTGGACAAACACCAGGCCATCTGGCCAAACTTCGGCTCTTGTTTGAAGGTCCAACTTGGTTACTGGATAACCAACTGCCATTCACACCATTTAAAGATATGGAGATCACCATGACGCATGCCTCTCGAACTGAGGTGGAAAAATAAAAATATTATTGAATCACCGCTGAAGAAATTTCCAATGCAAAGGCAAAAATCATCAGGTTTCAGCAGCAACAATGCTTTACAAGCGAAATAGCCCACTTCAAAAAATCAAACACTTTTCTAAAAAAAAGCTGGTTAACCTCTCTAACTCCAATATTTGGTCCAGACGACAACATTCTTCGTGCAAGGGGAAGGATTTCTCTTGCCAACATCAGCGAAAGTCGTAAGCATCCCATTTTAATAACCAAATGCCATTTAGTTGATTTAATTGTACGTCAAACACACCTAGATCAACACCATTGCGGAAACTCTCTAACGGAACACGGGAAGAACTCTGGATCCCTGCTGTAAAATCACGCACCAAGAAATGTATTCGGAGTTGCCCAACCTGCATCCGATGGAAGGCTCAAATTGTTCAACCGATCATGGGAGATTTACCGGCAGAGCGCATCAATCCAGCACCAGCGTTCAGCAAAATCGGGGTAGATTTATGCGATCCCTTCCACATAAAAGCCAGCGCAATTTGGTTCGACAAAATCATCAAAATTTGGTTACAAAAGCTGTTCACTTAGAAATTTGTTCGGACCTAAGCACTGAAATGTTCCTCGTCGCCTTCGCACGCTTCGCAAATAGACGATGCTGGCCTTCCTTAGTCCTCTCTAACAATGGCACCAACTTTATCGGAGCAAAAAAGAGGATAAACAAAGAATGGAGCAAGATAACCACAGACAATAAGGACCAAATGGCTATCCAAGAGATTGTTTGGAAATTCAACACGCCCTACAGCCCTAACTTCGGTGGACTATGGGAAGCAGCCGTTAAGTCAATGAAACATCTTATGAAGAAATTGTCTAGTACAACTAATCTGAACTATGAAGAATTTAACTCGCTATTATGTCGCATCAAAGGTATCCTAAATATCAGACCATTATATCCAGTCATCGGAGGCAGAAGACCCACCCGCCCTTACACCATTCCATTTCATCACGCAACGCAACTTTAAAAACTGCGTAGTCGATGCAGGTCCGCCAGCTGCTGTTCCGATCACAAAACGCTGGATACAAGTACAACAACTTCAACAACAAACCTCTTTGAATTTGACCTCCGGTCTGATTGCCATCGACACGCATATTAAGGACTTCAACGACTACTGCCAACAATTTCCGAACAGTAACATTGCTGGACCCTAGAAGAAGCAGTGAAACCTCTAGGCCATGACAATTAAAGAAGGCATCACTGCAAGCTATAGTATTAGACGGACAAAACGTTTCATAATGCCAGGGTTTTAAAAGGTATTGTCAAATACGCTCCCCAAATACTTATGACCGCCGGCGTAGCCTATCAAACAGCAGAAAACTATCAACTGGAGCATCAAATCGTGAAATTGGAGGACAAAATTAAAAAAGTTTTAAAACCTTACCCTTATCACAGACATCAATGACATAGAGTCTAAAACTGTTGACATGCAACTTCATGCACTGGTAGAACAGCAGCAACAGCTCCGAATTCAAGAACAAATGAATGACTACTCCTCCAGCATTCAACTACTCATCAACGCTATCCAAGCAAATCATCAGAACATCATCAACATCCACCCCGCTTTAACAACGTATGTCAGTAAAATAAACGGTGACTTGAACTTCTGCAGGTTGCCAAACGTATCAGATACATCTATGCTATTCACGTTCAACAAAGTAACAGAATCTGTCCAAAAAAATATGGTTACCGTGACGTTCAACATTCCTATGGTTTAATCAAGATTCTTCTCTAAATTTACTCTTATCAGTGTTCCAACTATCGAGTCTCATGCGGTTCTCCTAGACCGTGAAGACTTTGTTCAACAAATTGTGCTCACCAGTGATAACAAAACTTACTTTAATCCAACTCAAGCCATTGATCTTGGGGAAGGAATTTACGAGAAAGTTGAAGAAAACCAAATAAGTGACTGCTGGAAAACTGCGTTGAGTCCTACACCAGATTCTCTTTCCGACACCTGCAGAGCAAAACGACTTAAAGAGGAATTCAATAAAATATACCTTTTGGATAGTGATCTTGTAGTCATCTATAGAACTGCTACCAACGAAGTTAATATTGTATGCAACGACACACTGACACCCCTCATAACAACAGTATATCTGGTAAGATTTCCAGGATGCAGAATTTCCGGCACTCAATTAAACATTACGGCTCCCACCAAAGGGTTCGAGAAAGTGGAAAGTGGACGAGAAAAGTTTGTCTCCCCCCAAAATCGATCTAAGCGAGATATTCCCAAAAGATCCTCGCCTCGCTATTCTCAAGGAAAATCTCTCAGATGAACTGAATAGATATGACTGGGGCACCTTGGATCATCGGTACTGGTATTTTGGTGTAGGAAGTGTATGCACCATACTCTGCATCAATCTCTATTTCATCGTTGCCATACGCAAACAGCGCCAAAGAAAAAATCAGAGATTGCTAGCGTCAGTTACCTCAATAATGAAGATAAAATACCCGGAAGCTAGGTACGTCCATACATGATCAATAACGAGTCGATATCGCACATAACCACAGAATCAGTCTAGATTTTTCCTCCCTTACAACTAACAACCTTTTCCCGCCGGGAGTTTGTTTATGACAACAAAAAATACTACTAAAATAAAACAAAAATAAACATACTAAGCATTTTTTCAATTGTTGTGTACATACTCCGTAACAAATATGGGTCATCATCGATCGGACGTTTACCCCAAAAATTGCACAACAGTCAACAAATGAAATTATTGTATAATAAAATCAGAATAAGTTACCATTTCAAAAGTCTTCTTTTCAAATAAATAACCAAGGTAAGGTGACTATTTTTATTTCAAGTGCAAGGAGCAATTTCTACAAACAGTGGTCCTTCGAGCTTCGACAGTTTATAATCATTTCCAAGCCATTCTTTCGTATCATAGTGTGAGGCTGCACTAGGGTGGTTATAAACAGTCGCATACATAAAAGTAACAGTTTACTTTGCCAAGCATTTAAAAGTAATAGTTTACTTTATCCGCATTTAAAAGTGATAGTTTACTTTATCCGCATTTAAAAGTGATAGTTTACTTTATCCGCATTTAAAAGTAATATTTTACTTTATCCGCATTTAAAAGTGAAAGTTTATTTTATCCGCATTTAAAAGTAATAGTTTACTTTACCAACACGCACTTCACTTCAGCATGGACCAACTTGGACGAGTTATCAATAACCTACAAGATGTCATCACCCTGGAAGAGTCGGTAATGTAATCGGTAATTTTTTTTTGTTTTTTTTTATATTTAAACTTATTGCCAAGGGAATACTCCCTGAATGACTTGCGCCACGGAAATAAGGTGGGCTAAGCCCTTTATTAAAATTAAGAATTAAATCGGAGAAATGTGATTTAAAATATCTCACATTTCTCACGTTTGTAGCCGGTTTCAATTTTATTTTCTCGGAATTCTCCCTGATTCATTGAAAAAAGCAATACGGAAAAAACGTTCACGAATTTAAAACGACGCGAGTCCAAATGCTTTAATGAATGGATCATGGTCAAGGAAAACTACAAAAAACATTGACCAAGAAAATATTACAAAATAAATGACATACGTGAACCTTGAAAATTCTTGGAGCCTCTATTGAAAAATTCGGTCTATCAGGAACTAGCTGACTTCTTACTTGAATGCCCACAACTCGACAGTTAATTGTTCCGGATTCGTTTGTAGTACCAGGCCTAACAAACGAAAAAGGCACGCACAACTATCGAACCGATAAGCTGCAACGCCAAACATTACACCAAGGATGAGCGAAAAAGCTGGACTCTCTTGAAGATTCTCTGCGGTTCCTCGTAACTTCCTCCAATTCAAGCCTTTCATGAAGATTTGTAATTTTATTTTTTTCTTTAAAAATTGTATGATTTAAAAAGAAACAACGAAAAACGACTAACTACTACGACAATTATTGATTACGGTGGATTAAGGACCGATCCCATTAAAATCCAAGCAATTGTGGAGTACCCCGTCCCTAAAACGGTGCGTAAGCTTCGCCGCTTCCTCGGTATGCAGGTTGGTACAGGAAATTCATTTCTAATTTTCCGCAAACTTGTACCCCTTTGAAAGACTTGCTATAAAGGTCCCAGAGCTTATGTTGGAATAGCGAGGCTCAGGCTGCGTTTGACGCACTTAAGGGTAAACTCACGTCTCCATCTGTGTTGTATACACCTGACTTTTCAAAACCATTCTTGATTCAATGCGACGCTTATCAGTCTGGAGTTGGGAGCGTTCTGGCACAAATCCTTGAGGATGACTCTGACGTGCCGATAGCGTATTGGTCGCGGAAGCTTAACAAGGCCCAACAAAATTACAACGTCACAGAACAAGAATGCCTGGCCGCTGTGCTCAGCATTAAGCGTTTCCGTTCTTTTGTTGAAGGTTTAGATTTTACCGTAATAATGGACCACCCGTCCCTGCAGTGGCTCATTCGTCAGACGGACCTTAATGGTAGATTGGGAAGGTGGGCGTTAAAACTGCAAGAGTACAAATTCTCTACCCGTCACCGAAAGGGTTCGGAACACAATGTTCCGGATGCATTATGTAGGGTCCACGAGAACCTTGAGACCGCCCATGGGCCGCAAGAATGACTCGCTAAGACCCTTTCAGCGCCTCTATATGGACCTGATTGGGTCATTCCCACGATCCAAAGCGGGACACATTGGGTTGTTGATCATTCTGGATCACTTTACGAAATACCACTTCCCGCTTCCCCTCAAGAAATTTGTTTCGAAACCGATCACCGACTACTTAAAAAATAACATCTTCCCGACGTTCGGGGTCCCAGAAACCATTGTCACCGACAATGGAGTGCAATTTAAAAGCCAAAATTTCAACCAGCTTTTGGCCAACTAAGGCGTGGAGCATATTTACACCGCGCTCTATGCCCCTTAGGCAAATGCGTCGGAGCGAGTAAACCGATCCCTAATCGCGGTTATCCGCGCTTTCCAGAAGAACGATTATTCGAACTGGGATATTAACCTGGGACACATCAGCTGTTTGCTACGGAGCTCCAGACATGCGGCCACGGGGTTTTCACCGTATTTCCTAACATTTGGCCAAAATATGATCACACACGGGAAATTGAACCTGCTGGAGCCACCCGATACCTTAATTTCCCACGAGGACGGGCTATCCCAGGTTCGCAACAAAGCAAAGCAAAATATGAAATAGGCATACGAGGCTAGTGAGCGAAGTTATACCAGTCAGTCCAGACCGATGGATTTCCAGTTAGGACAGGAAGTTTATATACGTAATTTTGCACAAAGCAACTGGAAGAAGGGGTTCAATGCAAAACTGTCAACAACCTTACTAAAGGCTCGTATTAAAGACAAACTGGGCTGAAGCTATTATGTGCTAGAAGACCTACAAGGGAAATTGTTAGGCACCTTCCACGCAAAAGACATGAAACAGTGGTGGCCTCGTTTCAGCCTTTCGGTGTTGATGATGACCCTGTATAACAATTGCTACTGGTTGTACAAAATTGAGCATGATTTTTTTACGATTTGACGACGACCAAAGGCGAATCAATCCGGTTGGTTACCGAAAATTCACATACTGGATGCATGTTGCGTTCTAGCCATGAAGTCAAGCGAACGAACGATTGTTGCGCTCTCGATGCATGAGTGTTAGTGCCGTGTTGTTCCACTCTTTACCGCTTTTCGTGACGCATGTTAGCGTCGCCTGATAGCGACGCGATGCATCGCAATGACGACCAGTGGTCAAACACACACACACACAAGGAAAGGGAAGAACAAAATAAAAGAGAAGAGATCAATGAGACAAGACGAAAAGCGACACGAGTTACGTGGTCAAGGGTGGGTGTGAGAACATTCAGTCGGTGCTAAAGATTTGCGGAGAGTAGTCATTTGATTTTTATTGTCTACTGATACAGTGGCAAAAATGGCGTCATCCTTTATTCTAAAAATTAAAAAGAAATAATTGAATTTACAAATTAAAAGTAATACTTACCGGAACGATTAGAAATGCGCAAGCGGTGCACTAATCCATATTTTATCGTGCCTGAAAAGGACAATTTAAAATTTTTAAATAATTTTTGTATTGACGCCATAGAAAATGTGCGTAACTTTTAGTCGAGAACATTCAGTCGGTGCGCGTCATCATTTACTCTAAAAATTAAGAGGAAGTTATTGAATTTACGAATTAAAAGTTAAACTTATCTGAACGAATGGAAATGCGCAAGCAGTGCACTATTTTATCTTTTATCGTGCCTGAAAAGGAAAATTTAAATTTTTAAATAATTTTTTTTTGTATTGGCGCCATAGAAAATGTGCGTAACCTTTATTCGAGAACATTCAGTCGGTGCTAAAGATTTGCGAAGTGCAGTCAATTGATTTTTATTGTACGCGTCAACTGATCAAGTGGAAAAATTGGCGTCATCATTTCTTAAAAAAAAATAAAAAAACAAACAAAGGGTGCTAAAAGTTAAGCCATCTGGATTACTATTTGGGAGTTCCGAGTTTTGCCCTTGTTATGTAGCGAGGTCCCAGTGACACCTCCTCATGAACAAAAAAAAATTATTCGTGTCGAATTATAGAAAAATAACAAGAAAGGAACTTGGGATATGGGATAGGTATGAACGAGGAAAGAGGATGTCTCTGTCTAAATACAGTCAGGTCATTCCCTTTTAAAAACTTATCTCTAAACTATTTCTATTTCCAATAATTACGTTAAAACTATAAAAATTACATGATAAAAAAATTTTGCCTGCAATCTAACAATTAAAACTATAAGGAATTACCTGGTTACATCTATACTGAGCGCTCGCAAAACCGTCGAGGAAAGGTCGACTTCGTCCAGTACATCAGTCCACTATCCGTCAGGTCATTATCTGAATGATATGGCGAATTGAGTAGGGCCAACAAAAGAGAAATATGCCTCCTACCCACCGGGCAACGGCAAAAAAATTCAAGACCTCTTCATTCACAACGTCATAAAAACTTTGGCTAAACTGCAGTATAAACCACATTGGATTTGGGGTTCCAGACACCCCTTTCCTGAAAGCCCTAATTGTACACTCCCTGAAAACCGCATTTTCTCTTGACGGTCACGCCCCCTTTTTGTAGGAGGGGCTGTCAAAGTTTTGTTTTTTTTCTTCAGAAAAATCCATTTTCCCAAGTGATTTGAAGGAGGTTTGGGGGTTAATTGGTACCATATGAAGGGTAATAAAAATACCTTCCATTTAAAAAATTAGGCCAATCGAGCCACCTTCGGCAGTTGTAGAGTAAAAAAACTGTCTTTTATATAAAAGGTGAAAAAGAGGCGTGCTTAAAAGTGGATGGGCCTAAATATTGGTAAAAAATGAAAGGTAAAAATTAGTTCTACACGGTCCTACTGTTTTTATGGGCGTGGCATAGTTTAAACGGAAGGTGGATAAATTTATATTTCATTATATTACAAATATAGGCACACTGTAAAATACTATGCGTTCAATTATTTTATATTTAAGAAGGAGTTCTTCCTTTTAAAAGGCGTTTTCGAAAAGTATGGGCACACTGTAAAATACTATGCGCTCAATGAATTTATATTTAAGAAGGAGTTCTCCTTTTAAAAGGCGTTTTTGGAAAGTATGGGCACACTCTAAAATAAGGAGGTTTGGGGGTTAATTGGTATCGAATGAAAGGTATTACGGGTAAGTTATAATAAACAAAAAAAAGGGACCAATCGGACCACCCTTGCCAGTGGTAGGGTAATAAGAGAGCGTTTTAAAAAGTGGGCGGACATAAATATTGGTACCAAAAAAAAGGTTGACATTACCCCTATACGATCATACCATTTTTATGGGCATGGTCCAATTTTAGTGGAACGTGCATCAGTTTGTATTGCTTTTATTTCCCCATACGAAATTAGGTGTTATATGGCGAACAGCAGTATAACCCGCATTGGGTGAGGGACACCACTCTAATGAAAGCCCTCATTGAGGACACCATGAAAAACGCATTTTTTCTTGGCGGTCACGCCCCCTTTTTGTAGGAGGGAGGCACATAAATTCGGTTTTTTCAGGAAAATTAATTTTTTTAAGCCTTTTCCTCATTACCCATGAGGTAAGCTTACAAATGCATTTTTTTTACATGCTATCCCCGGTAGGCATAATGCATGAGTCCTGAAAAGAACTTAGTTAATTATTTTTAACTTTAACCTTGCCGTTTAAGTAACTAACAACATTTCTTATTGTACAATATGAATAACATTTATCAGTATATCTGCCCAAGCTAAATTGTTCGTACAGGACTTTAACTTTATCCCACTTAATTGGCGTTAAGCGTTTTCGAACAATTAACTGCAAATTTTCAATAGAAATGCCGTTTAAAAATGCAAATGTTGTTATAATTAATCTTTCATGGTACGAAGCGTCACTAAAAAACGCATCCACTATGAATCCAGGAACTCTTTGGAAACAGCATATGTCGTACCTGTTTAGCATCTTCTTGCGTGCCGCCAGGCGATTCGCTGCAATTCGTGCTTTCTGTTCCAGATTCATTTCGTATATAATTGTAATTTTATAATTACATATAATATCGATAAATGAAGATGAAGGGAATAATATTATCAGAGTTGGCTCCTACTTACAAAAATAAGTAATATTGAAATGAAATGAAAAAAAAACATATAGTTACCGTTGCTATAGATTTTGAAATTTCAATTTTTCAAAATAATTTGTTTTGAAAATTAGTGAAAATTTGTGAATTTTTGTGAATTTTGAATTTTTTTAGTAATTTAGAATTTTTAAAATAAAAATGCAGGACCTTGGGGCTATACCCCAAACAATAAAATGCTGCAATGGACACATTATGGATTTAAAAAACGGTATAATGGCTTCTATTGGGTGTGCAATGGACGTATCGCACACCAAAAGAAAAAAACTCGACGATGTAACGAACACTTCTCCTTGCAGAAAGCAATGCAAGATTTCCAGCTGCCATTCAGTGACGGATTGGGCATCTTTTTCGAGAGAAGTCCTCATTGATTGGGTAAGTCAAACTTTAATTTCATACTAGTCGAAGTGATCTCATTCTGCAGATGACCGCTTTTTTATTAATTTTTTTTAACTTTTTATCATATAAATATGTGTTAATTCTTATAGGTTTTGGTCAACAAGACCAAATAGGAGGCATTGGAAAAATCGTAAACTCCTCTGGACGAAGAAAAAACTTTTTTGCTGGCTAGTTGGCGAAACACATGTTTTCTAAAAGGTGTAGACTCTACACTGTAGAGTCACCAAAGTGAATCCATTCGTGGATTTCATGAAGGCAGCGGGATCGTTACATTTCTGAGCTGCTGGACGGAGAAGAATTGGAAGAATCTGAAGAAATGTAAAAAGCAACAAAAAGTTATTTTCAGAACTCATGCATTATGCTGTTACGTACACGTACGTCATGGCTTTACGTTCAACAAAAAAAATAAATTAACAACAAAAAAAACAACTCAATATGTTATAAACACTCACCAAATTTTAATTCCCAATAATTGATGTCGGCAGCGAGGCGGCATTGCACCAATGGTATCTGAAAAGGAAGAGAAACAAAAGCAGAATCCCAACTTCATAAAAATAAACCTCACTTACCTGCACAATGAGAAAATCCTCAGCTGACGTCGACGTCGAATCTACGAGCCGAGAAAGAAAAACCAAAAGAATATGGAAATAGTATTCTAATGGCAGACATTTAAACCGAAACGCGATATCTATTTCCCAAATAGTTTTCTTTTTTGAGAAGCAGAAATCGCGCCTCTATATCAAAGAGGCACACTTACCTGTTGATTTTGCTTAGCACTGCATAGTGGAATTTGCCACCACTTCGGTATAGATGTAAAAATGCATGGCATTTTTTTTTCCTAATGGATTTCAAGGCCAGGAGCTGGATATTCCCCCAGCCCTATCGGAACTATATTTATTCGACACAAAATATGAATTTTGATCCCCGAATTAATAAATAAAATTGAAAAAAAAACAACCAAACTAAATGTAAACAAAACACAAAACAAAAAGCCGACACTCACGATTTGACAACTGACAACAAAACAAATTATTGACAAATATCTGCCACTTGATATGTTGACAAAAGTCATCTGTTCTAAATGGACTAGAGTGATTGTGGTGGAAAGGTTTTTTTTTTAGATGAAATGACAAATGCTCCATTTCACACAGATGGTGGTGGGGAAGCAAAAGAGACAAAATATATGTTGGGGTAAAGTTGGTTTGAGGGTTCGCTGTAAAAATATTTAAATGTATGTACTTAACATTAATTGTAGGTGTTAAATGTATGATATTCGTGTGTTATGTTGTTAGTAAATGTGACTAAAATTTAAAAAAGGACGGGATGATGGAATTGGTTTCCACAAGAGACAAACAAAGATAGAATGTATATTTTAGGGGAAAGAAATTTAGGCGCCAACATTTTAATAAAATCAGATAGCGTTTTTGGGACGGCCGACGAAAAGGACAAAGCTGTAATAAAGATAAAAGGGTATAGTGACTGACGTAAAGAAAAAGGAAAGCAAGAGGAATTCTTTTTCTAGAAGGTTCGGAAAAAAGAAAAGGTTTCTTTAGGCGGAGACAGAATTTTTAGCGGCAGATGAAGAATTATCATCAGCGGATAGAGTGTTTCGAGCGTTCAGGTTGAAGTCGATAAAGTGAGGAAAAAGAGTTAACTTTAAAATTTAATTTAAAAAAGAGAAAAAAAAGGAAGGAACCATTAATTGTGGAGACTTAAAAATAAGCTAAAGTTCTGTGAACAAAAAAACGTAATTTTACACAATTCCAACAATTCGGAATTTTAAAACTTTTCATAAAAAGGATACTCCATTTTCCTTTAAGAAATAGTGAAAGTAGTGCAAAGGCGCTAAACGCCATTTTCTGCTTAATTTGAGGTGATCGAAATTATAAAATTCTTAAAAGTGAAAATAGTGCAAACGCGCTAAACGCCAGTTTCTGCTTAATTTGAGGTGATCGAAATTATAAAATTCTTAAAAGTGAAAATAGTGCAAACGCGCTAAACGCCAGTTTCTGCTTAATTTGAGGTGATCGAAATTATAAAATTTTTAAAAAGTGAAAGTAGTGCAAATGCGCTAAACACCATTTTTATACAATTCCAACTAATCGAAAGAGTAAATCGCCTAGTTTTTTTCATAAACCAAAAAAAAAAAAGGAGGATTCAATAGTTGAAAACTACATCCAAAACCATCAGTGTAGTTAAAATTAATACAACAACAACCATTGTGCCAGCGTCGGAGCTTTTCAGCTCATCCAAAGCGTCGGAGCTTTCTCAGCTTACCCGAGACACGAGCCACGAGTCATAGAATAAGTTCCTAATTGCAACTATAATAATCAGGAAGAAAAAGAATGAGGACTGCTTCCCAAACTGCGCGGCTGAGTTTTCTTTGATTTTAGCTTTGAAATTTGAGTTTGATTTTTATAATTTTTGATTGAGTTTTTTTTTATTTAAATTAAGTTTTATTAACTTTGAGATAAGATCGGGTTTTTCTTTATCCGAATTTAAGATTGAGTTTTCTCTACTTTTGAGTTTCTTCATCGAATTTATTCTAAATCGAGTTTTCTTTTTACTTTTTGAATTTATTAGATTCAGTTGATTTAAAATCAAGTTCTTTTAACTTCTGAATTTATTTTGATTCAGTTAATTTAAAATCGAGTTTTTTTTGGATTTTTTTGTTTTATTTAACTTACAATTAAACAGTAGTGTAAACTGCACTCAGTAGTTTCATATATCATTAACCCATACTTTGCAACAGGTTCGTCAACGAGATCCTGCCGGCAAGATATCATTGAGCTCAACCAAGTAAGTGCCAATTGCTTAATTTTTTTACACCAGTTTTTTTTTACTTCTAAGCGCAGTATATATATATATATAAAAAAAGGATGAAGAAACAGTCTTTTTAAATAACTTTCTATAAATAAAGATAATTACCATTATTTTCGAATAATTTTATTTTCATATCATTATACTCATAACTTTTGTGAAACATACATATATTACATACATCGCTTTCTTTTGATTTAATTTTTTTATATATTTCATTTTAAATTTGAAGTTTTAATAATAAAAGTTAATAGAAGTAATACATGTATATGAAATTTGAAAAGACAACAACGTGATTTTTCATTGCCGTGGCCCATTGGGGGTGTGAGGCATATTCCTTTTTTTTATATTTTTTCTTGTCCCCACCATGAGTGAGTAGACAAGTCGGCTGTAGGTGTGTGACTGGGATTGGTGATCCCACGATGATTTCTCTCGGCGCTTTTCAGAAATGACCCGACGGACTGCGGACAGATGGACTTTGTAAGGTCGACCCTTTCCTTCATGATTTTGTGAGGCCTCGGTACTGGTGCAATCAGGACATTCCTTCTAGATTTAGTTAGCTATTAATTAAAAAAAAAGAAAATTTTCTAAAAGAAGTCAAAATTTTCTTTTGTTAATTTTAAAGTAAATTTTAAAGTAGGATAATATAGTTGTAAGTTTAGTATATAAAAGCAAAGGAATGACCTGGCTGCACCGGGACTGAGGGACGGTATCCTTTATTCCCTCCTTTATCCAGTCTTTTTTTTTATTTCCCCTTTTTTGTTACATTTTTTTTATACAAGTCGACACGACAACAAAGTTTTTTTTGTTCATGACGAGGTGTCACTGGTAAGAGACAAGGACCGCCCGTCCGACGAGCTAAGCCGAGCAAGCGCGAGCGTGTCGCGACGTCCTTGCCAGTGGCAGAACCCCTAGTGGGACCTCGCTCCATAACAAATGGCGCCCAACGTTTTACGGCTCTACCCATCGTTTCTTGAAGGACAGGAGTTTCCGAAAGGAAGTTCCTGGCTTTCGACAAACGATGGTAGTATAGCATCTTTCTTTTTAATTCCTTTTTTTAACGTAGCTTCATAAATTTAATCATTTCTTTTACTTTTAATTTTGTTATTTTTTTTTTGATAAATTCCCTTTTTAATAAATAACCCTTTTAACTTCCATTTCCAAAATTCCCCATAATTCCCATTCCAAACTACCCTTTTTACAGATGACTAGACAACACATTTTGGACATCGACTGCTCTCCGAACGAGTTAACAATTCCGATTCAAGGATTTTATTAAATCCTGAATTCTGTGGGGTTGACTCGTTTGGAGACCAAAGTAGTCGATGTTAGTATTCGGTTAGGACATCGAATTAGGAGTATGACTCCGGTTCGCTTGACTACCGAATAGACACAGACGTGACACAGGGGCGCAGTGGGCAGCCGTTACCACAAGTACTACCAGTACAGGTAAATGTGGGTCCACTGCTCCTTTTGTCTGAAAGTAGAGGTTCTTCTCACTCACGGCGAATCGGCCTCATCATAGAGGCTACTCGCCAGTGCTTTGAGTTGCGATTCGCCGGGATGAGACAAAGCCTCAACTGACTTAGGACGACTTTCCGCAAAATCGTCAAGGAAACCGACTACGACTGGACTTACAAGACTAGGACAGACTACAACTTCTGAGCGTTGAGAACGACCATGGAAGAGCTGACCCAGCCACACATCAGCCCATCTGATTTAAAATTATAATTGTATAATATAATAACTCAGTAAACTCAATAAATCTTTCATACCCGAATTCAATTTTTTTTAAGAAGGAAGGAAAAAATCCGCTTTAACGGTTCAGTTTTTTTGAGAGGAATTTCCATTTTTTTTGTTTTGAGGATAAAACTTTTTTTTAACAATTATGAGCATGCATAATAGAAAGACGAGAGCTGTCTCTAAAGTCTGCCCCAACGAGAGATCGAGGGTTCAGACGAGACAAAGCCAGAGGAAGGCTTCAGGAGAAGCCTTAACTAGAACGAGAGGGCAAAGTAATGCAGGTTCAACTTCAGTAGACTTCGGCATTAACAAGTCAAAGTCGAGTGTCTCTAATGTAGAAAATAGCCATTCAAAAAAAATTAGAGAAAACCGCTTTGATTAAAAGCTAAATAATATGAACCTAGATAGTAGTCGAGGAAGGGGTAGATAGTTCACTTGATAGTGATCAAGGGGCAGTAGGGCCAAATCCTCCTCCTGGAGATAACCGCCTCCTTGACAGGATTCAGGATGTAGTTTCTGGGGTGATCCAGAGAGATCAGCTGGCACTGGGAGCACTTTTCACAAAAAAATTAGAATTGGTTTCGAGTACCCTAACAAGTCAGCTAGAAATGCTGTCAATAAAGGTGGAAATGCTGGAAGCACAACAGGCAGGGGGAGGGCGCATACCTCAGAGGTCCACGCCCCTTCAGAGGTCTGAAGCGAGGGAAACAGGACCTATCGGCCGGCGACAGAGTCATCCACCGGCTCGACATAATTTTCAATTAGAAACCCAAGACTTCATCAACGCGACTTCAACACATGCCCACCAAAAAGGTGAATCTGCATAAATGGAATATTAAGTTTGATGGTACAAAAAAGTCGATGCTGGTGGAAAGTTTCATTTTCCGCATCGAAACGATGCAGCAGAGATTGAACGTCTGCGAGGAACATGTATTCAACCAGTTCCACAACCTCCTTTCCGGAGTAGCGAGAGGTGGTACTGGCAGTTCCTGGAAGAGCGGGCCGACGATAGCTTTCTGAACTACCATGATGTGAAGAGGGAACTGTTACGACAATTCCGTGCGGCAGACTCTGATCACGAAATCATGAGGGACATCATGGAAAGAAAGCAGATGCCAGGTGAAAGCTGCGACGATTTTTTTTCAAATGTAAGGTCTCTGGTCTTCCAGATGAAGCAAAAGTTGCCTGAGGAAGAGCTCGTCACCATCCTGAAGCAAAACCTCCGCGACAAGATAGGTACGTTAATTTTCGGCTGTTCTATCTTCTCTCTCTCCGACCTACAATCAGCTTGCCGTCGGGCAGAGAAGCGGCTTAATGCCAGAGAAAACAATTTCAAAAGAAAGCAAATTAACGAAATGTTGACGATGACGGTAGAGGACGAGTATGATGACGAAAGTAGGGACATGTTAACTGACAAAATAAGTGCTATCAGGAACAATTATCCCAAGGACAAAATTAGACAAATCACAAATAAAAATAATACTGACGATAGAAAGGTTGTGTGTGGTGATGTTCAAAATCCATGTCCGTCTCATTTCCATTCACTTGTTTGTTTTCAATGTGATAAGCCCAATGTTCCCGTCTTGTTGTGTCCATCCTGCAAAAATAATCCGGAAAACCTGTTGAAGGGCGAAGCATCCGGGAGTGTTCGCCCAATAGACAAGGTCCCGGAGAAGCAAAACAAAAAGGAATAAACATTTTATTTTATTCAAACATTACCTGAAAGAAAAAGTCTCCACCAGCGTATCCTTGAATACGAAGAGGCGCGTAAAGGATTTTTGCAGAAGATCCTAAAAAAAAAAAAAAAAAAAAGAAGAGCTTTATAAAGATAGAGAAATTACGGGAAAAATTTGCTAAGAAAAGAAGTAGATTTAAGAATTTGGAAGCCACTGTCCTACAGACTGAAGATGACAATAGACCCTTCGCTAAGGTCAAATTAATAGACGATACGGTGTTAGGCCTTTTGGACAGTGGCGCGTCTGTAAGTTGCTTAGGAAAAGGGGCAATAAAGTTTATCGAAGACAATAGTCTTCAGATTAAAACGATCAACTGCAATATTCGGACAGCGGACGGAAAAAGACAAAAGATAATAGGCACAGTGACTATTCCAATATCTTGGAGGAACAGAACGGAAAATTTAGAATTTTATGTTGTTCCTTCCCTACAACAAACACTTTATCTCGGGGTGAACTTCTGGAAAACCTTAGGGTTGCTCCGGATATCATCTCCGAGATAGATATACTAGACACGACGACCACAGACCCGATGATGCAGGTTCTCTTGCCGGCACAAACGGAGGCACTACAGGCGGAGAAGGCTAAGTACCCGTCCTACGCAAAACTTGGCCTCGGAAAGACAAGCCTGGAGGAGCATGTGATCGAGACCGCCGAAGTAGAGCCGATCAAACAGAGACACTACCCAGTGTCTCCGGCGATCCAGAAGCTTCTCTTCGACGAGCTCGATCGCATGATTTCTCTGGGAGTGATTGAAGGGAGCCAGAGTGCGTGGAGTTCTTCGGTTGTGCTGGTGAGGAAACCTGGTAAAAACAGGCTGTGTCTAGACTCACGAAGAGTTAATGAAGTAACAAAAAAAGACGCGTACCCGTTGCCCCACATTGAGGGGTTGTTGAGCCGGTTGCAGGACACTCGGTTCATTCCGGTTATCGATTTGAAGGACGCATTCTATCAAATCCCTTTGGAGAAGAAGTCCAGAGAGAAAACGGCCTTCACAGTCCCTGGGCGGCCACTGTACCAATTTACAGTAATGCCATTTGGCTTGTGCAATGCAGCCCAGAGAATGTGTCGGCTTATGGACAGGGTGATACCGTCAAGGCACAAAGACAATGTCTTTGTATACCTTGACGATCACCTTGTCTGCTCTCCGGACTTCGAAAGCCATATGGGTTTGCTAGAGGACGTCGCTGGGTGTCTTCGCAGTGCTGGCTTAACGATAAATGTTGAGAAAAGTAAATTCTGCCAAAAGGAAATTAAATACCTTGGGTATATTGTGGGCGACGGGTGCCTTAGGACTGATCCCGCCAAAGTGTCTGCAGTTGAGCAGTTTCCAGTTTCGAGGACTCCAAAACAACTCAACTCAACTCAACACAACAATAACTGCACCAATGACGGAATGCCTGAAAAAAGGCAAAGACTTTAAAATGACTGACGAGGCAATTAAATCATTTGAAGAGCTTAAACAGTTTCTGATTTCAGCGCCAATTTTGACAAACCCAGACTTCACAAAGCACTTTTACATTCAATGCGACGCATCAACAACAGGTGTCGGCAGTGTTCTCTTCCAGACCGATGCAGAGGGTAGGGAGAGGCCAATAGCCTATATTTCTCAGAAGCTGAATTCAGCTCAAAAGAATTGTAGCATCACTGAGTTGGAATGCTATGCAGCTGTTCTCAGCGTGCAGAAGTTTCGGGCTTATGTTGAGCTCCTTCCGTTCACCATCATAACCGACCATGCCAGCTTGAAGTGGCTAATGTCCCAAAAGGACTTGTCGGGACGTCTGGCTAGATGGAGTCTTAAGCTGCAGGCATTTAACTTTACCATTTAGCATCGAAAAGGCACTCAGAATGTAGTGCCAGATGCTCACTCTCGCGTCCATATGGAGGAGATCACTGCTGACAGAGAACGCCACGATGTTGATTTTAACTCACCACATTTTTCTTCGGAGGAGTATGAAAGCTTTCGTAAAACAATAAAAGAGGACGAGAATAAATTTCCAGACGTATGCATCTCAGACGGCTACATATATAAAAGGACAGATATACGTACCGGGGATACCATCCAGGAAGACAGAGCTTGGAAGCTCTGGGTACCGTCGTGGTTGAGAGAGGGTCTTTTAATCTCGGCACACGACTCTCCAGCTGCGGGACATGGAGGGATCCATAAAACCCTCCATAAACTTCGACAGCAATATTTTTGGCCTGGAATGACTATAGATGTAAATGACTTTATAAAAAACTGTGATACTTGTAAGTGTAATAAAAGCATGAATCGGACAAATAGACCTCCAATGGGGGTACAGACTATAACAGAACGACCTTTTCAACGGTTGTACATTGACTTTCTGGGACCCTATCCTAGAACCAAAAATGGCAACACCCAAATTTTTGTTGTGCTTGACCACTTCAGCAAATTTGTCTTTCTTAAACCCTTAAGGAAGGCAACTTCAGCTGCAGTTGTCCAGTACTTAGAGGAAGCCATTTTTCATGTCTTTGGGGTTCCAGAATATCTACACTCGGACAACGGAAAACAATTCATTTCCGAATTATTTTCGAGCTTTTTAAAGCGCTACGGGGTTAAGCACGTGAGGACTGCGGTCTAATCTCCGCAGCCCAATGCCTCAGAACGTGTGAACCGTAGCGTACTGACTAAGATCCGTTCGTACCTTGGAAGCGACCAACGCGACTGGGACAAGCATGTTAGCTTTGCAGCATTCTCACTGCGAAGTGTTGCACACGAAGCTACGAGACTAGAGCCGTACTATGCTGTCTTCGGCTTCCAAATGGCACATAACGGATCCGCTTTTGATATTATACGACGGTTAAACGACATTAAACAATCAGACGTCAAGATTTTAGAGACAAAGGACAAACAGCAAGTTATAAGGGACGAAATATTTAGAAATTTAAGTAAGGCACATGACAAAGGAGAAAAGACCTACAATTTGAGAAGCCGAGACATTAAATACAAAGTTGGGCAGACTGTATATAGACGCAATTTCAGACAGAGTGACAAGACAGCAAGCTATAATGCCAAACTTGGACCGAAAGCTATTAAAAGTATTATCTTAAAGACTATAGGAAATTCCCTATATGAAGTAGGAAATATGAGAGGAGAAAAAGTAGGCATTTTTCATGCCAAAGACCTCTTTGCCCAGTAGTGATGGTAGGAACTTATGAAATTGACGACTATTTATTATCTATTATTTATTATTTATTTTATTATTTATTATTTGTTAATTATTATTTATTATTAATTATTTACCATTTGATTCAATGACTGACTAATTTCTGTGATAATTAGGTTTAAGGCTTTATGCAATTATTAGGACTATGTGCAATATTTTATATTAGATTAAGATTTATCTGTGATATTTTATGCAATCCTGACTATGTATTATCTATTTATTTTATGGATTATTTTATCTATGATCTGTAGATTAATTTATATGTATTATTTATTTACGTGTTGATTAAAAATATATTTTTTTTAAGAGCATAAACAGTATAACCAAAGTGAGAGCATGATCTCAGGGCGCAGGCCCTTTCCACACGTTAGGCAAAATGCTCGCGGAGACTTTTCTGAAGGTATGTGTAGGCTAAGTAAATAATCGCATGTAGTACGTTCCGTTTTTTTTACGTTATATTTCACTCGTGACCACTCATGAAATACAGACGAGCCGGTTACGTACACGTACGTCATGGCTTTACGTTCAACAAAAAAAAAATTAACAACAAAAAAAACATACTCAATATGTTATAAACACTCACCTTTTTTTAATTCCCAATAATTGATGTCGGCAGCGAGGCGGCATTGCACCAATGGTATCTGAAAAGGAAGAGAAACAAAAGCAGAATCCCAACTTCATAAAAATAAACCTCACTTACCTGCACAATGAGAAAATCCTCAGCTGACGTCGACGTCGAATCTATGAGCCGAGAAAGAAAAACCAAAAGAATATGGAAATAGTATTCTAATGGCAGACATTTAAACCGAAACGCGATATCTATTTCCCAAATAGTTTTCTTTTTTGAGAAGCAGAAATCGCGCCTCTATATCAAAGAGGCACACTTACCTGTTGATTTTGCTTAGCACTGCATAGTGGAATTTGCCACCACTTCGGTATAGATGTAAAAATGCATGGCATTTTTTTTTCCTAATGGATTTCAAGGCCAGGAGCTGGATATTCCCCCAGCCCTATCGGAACTATATTTATTCGACACAAAATATGAATTTTGATCCCCGAATTAATAAATAAAATTGAAAAAAAAACCAAACTAAATTTAAACAAAACACAAAACAAAAAGCCGACACTCACGATTTGACAACTGCCAACAAAACAAATTATTGACAAATATCTTCCACTTGATATGTTGACAAAAGTCATCTGTTCTAAATGGACTAGAGTGATTGTTGTGGAAAGGTTTTTTTTAGATGAAATGACAAATACTCCATTTCACACAGAAGGTGGTGGGGAAGCAAAAGAGACAAAATATATGTTGGGGTAAAGTTGGTTTGAGGGTTCGCTGTAAAAATATTTAAATGTATGTACTTAACATTAATTGTAGGTGTTAAATGTATGATATTCGTGTGTTATGTTGTTAGTAAATGTGACTAAAATTTAAAAAAGGACGGGTTGATGGAATTGGTTTCCACAAGAGACAAATAAAGATAGATTGTCTATTTTAAGGGAAAGAAATTTAGGCGCCAAAATTTTAAAAAAATCAGATAGCGATTTTGGGACGGCCGACGAAAAGGACAAAGATGTAATAAAGATAAAAGGGTGTAGTGACTGACGTAAAGAAAAAGGAAAGCAAGAGGAATTATTTTTCTAGAAGGTTCGGAAAAAAGAAAAGGTTTCTTTAGGCGGAGACAGAATTTTTAGCGGCAGTTGAAGAATTATCATCAGCGGATAGAGTGTTTCGAGCGTTCAGGTTGAAGTCGATAAAGTGAGGAAAAAGAGTTAACTTTAAAAGTTTAAAATTTAATTTAAAAAAGAGAAACAAAAAGGAAGGAACCATTAATTGTGGAGACTAAAAAATAAGCTAAAGTTCTGTGAACAAAAAAACGTAATTTTACACAATTCCAACAATTCGGAATTTTAAAACTTTTCATAAAAAGGATACTCCATTTTCCTTTAAGAAATAGTGAAAGTAGTGCAAAGGCGCTAAACGCCATTTTCTGCTTAATTTGAGGTGATCGAAATTATAAAATTCTTAAAAGTGAAAATAGTGCAAACGCGCTAAACGCCAGTTGATCGAAATTATAAAATTTTAAAAAGTGAAAATAGTGCAAATGCGCTAAACACCATTTTTATACAATTCCAACTAATCGAAAGAGTGAATCGCCTAGTTTTTTTCATAAACCAAAAAAAAGAGGAGGATTCAATAGTTGAAAACTACATCCAAAACCATCAGTGTAGTTTAAATTAATACAACAACAACCATTGTGCCAGCGTCGGAGCTTTTCAGCTCATCCAAAGCGTCGGAGCTTTCTCAGCTTACCCGAGACACGAGCCACGAGTCATAGAATAATTTCCTAATTGCAACTATAATAATCAGGAAGAAAAAGAATGAGGACTGTTTCCCAAACTGCGCGGCTGAGTTTTCTTTGATTTTGGCTTTGAAATTTGAGTTTGATTTTTATGATTTTTGATTGAGTTTTTTTTTATTTAAATTGAGTTTTATTAACTTTGAGATAAGATCGGGTTTTTCTTTATCCGAATTTAAGATTGAGTTTTCTCTACTTTTGAGTTTCTTCATCGAATTTATTCTAAATCGAGTTTTCTTTTTACTTTTTGAATTTATTAGATTCAGTTGATTTAAAATCAAGTTCTTTTCAACTTCTGAATTTATTTTGATTCAGTTAATTTAAAATCGATTTTTTTTTGATTTTTCTGTTTTATTTAACTTACACTTAAACAGTAGTGTAAACTGCACTCAGTAGTTTCATATATCATTAACCCATACTTTGCAGCAGGTTCGTCAACGAGATCCTGCCGGCAAGATATCATTGAGCTCAACCAAGTAAGTGCCAATTGCTTAATTTTTTTACACCAGTTTTTTTTACTACTAAGCGCAGTATATATATATATATATATAAAAAGGATGAAGAAACAGTCTTTTTAAATAACTTTCTATAAATAAAGATAATTACCATTATTTTCGAATAATTTTATTTTCATATCATTATACTCATAACTTTTGTGAAACATACATATATTACATACATCGCTTTCTTTTGATTTAATTTTTTTATATATTTCATTTTAAATTTGAAGTTTTAATAATAAAAGTTAATAGAAGTAATACATGTATATGAAATTTGAAAAGACAACAACGTGATTTTTCATTGCCGTGGCCCATTGGGGGTGTGAGGCATATTCCTTTTTTTTATATTTTTTCTTGTCCCCACCATGAGTGAGTAGACAAGTCGGCTGTAGGTGTGTGACTGGGATTGGTGATCCCACGATGATTTCTCTCGGCGCTTTTCAGAAATGACCCGACGGACTGCGGACAGATGGACTTTGTAAAGTCGACCCTTTCCTTCATGATTTTGTGAGGCCTCGGTACTGGTGCAATCAGGACATTCCTTCTAGATTTAGTTAGCTATTAATTAAAAAAAAAGAAAATTTTCTAAAAGAAGTCAAAATTTTCTTTTGTTAATTTTAAAGTAAATTTTAAAGTATGATAATATAGTTGTAAGTTTAGTATATAAAAGCAAAGGAATGACCTGGCTGCACCGGGACTGAGGGACGGTATCCTTTATTCCCTCCTTTTTCCAACCCCCTTTTGATTCCGATTTTTCCTTTTTTTATAAGTCGACCCGACAATTAAAAAGTTTTGTTCTTGAAGAGGTGTCACTGGTAAGTGACAAGGACCGCCCGTCCGACGAGCTAAGCCGAGAAACCGCGAGCGTGTCGCGACGTCCTTGCCAGTGGCAGAACCCCTAGTGGGACCTCGCTCCATAACAAATGGCGCCCAACGTTTTACGGCTCTACCCATCGTTTCTTGAAGGACAGGAATTTCCGAAAGGAAGTTCCTGGCTTTCGACAAACGATGGTAGTATAGCATCTTTCTTTTTAATTCCTTTTTTTAACGTAGCTTCATAAATTTAATCATTTCTTTTACTTTTAATTTTGTTATTTTTTTTTGATAAATTCCCTTTTTAATAAATAACCCTTTTAACTTCCATTTCCAAAATTCCCCATAATTCCCATTCCAAACTACCCTTTTTACAGATGACTAGACAACACATTTTGGACATCGACTGCTCTCCGAACGAGTTAACAATTCCGATTCAAGGATTTTATTAAATCCTGAATTCTGTGGGGTTGACTCGTTTGGAGACATCGGTTAGGACATCGAACTAGGAGTATGACTCCGGTTCGCTTGACTACCGAATAGACACAGACGTGACACAGGGGCGCAGTGGGCAGCCGTTACCACAAGTACTACCAGTACAGGTAAATGTGGGTCCACTGCTCCTTTTGTCTGAAAGTAGAGGTTCTTCTCACTCACGGCGAATCGGCCTCATCATAGAGGCTACTCGCCAGTGCTTTGAGTTGCGATTCGCCGGGATGAGACGAAGCCTCTACTGACTTAGGACGACTTTCCGCAAAATCGTCAAGGAAACCGACTACGACTGGACTTACAAGACTAGGACAGACTACAACTTCTGAGCGTTGAGAACGACCATGGGAGAATTGACCCAGCCACACATCAGCCCATCTGATTTAAAATTATAATTGTATAATATAATAACTCAATAAACTCAATCTTTCATACCCGAATTCAATTTTTTTGAAGAAGGAAGGAAAAAATCCGCTTTAACGGTTCAGTTTTTTTGAGAGGAATTTCCATTTTTTTTGTTTTGGGGATAAAACTTTTTTTTAACAATTATGAGCATGCATAATAGAAAGACTGGTGCTGTCTCTAAAGTCTGTCCCAAGGAGAGATCGAGGGTTCAGACGAGACAAAGCCAGAGGAAGGCTTCAGGAGGAGCCTTAACTAGAACGAGAGGGCAAAGTAATGCAGGTTCTACTTCAGTAGACTTCGGCATTAACAAGTCAAAGTCGAGTGTCTCTAATGTAGAAAATAGCCATTCAAAAAAAATTAGAGAAAACCGCTTTGATCAAAAGCTAAATAATATGAACCTAGATAGTAGTCGAGACAAGGAAGGGGTAGATAGTTCACTTGGTAGTGATCAAGGGGCAGTAGGGCCAAATCCTCCTCCTGAAGATAACCGCCTCCTTGACAGGATTCAGGATGTAGTTTCTGGGGTGATCCAGAGAGATCAGCTGGCACTGGGAGCACTTTTCACAAAAAAATTAGAATTGGTTTCGAGTACACTAACAAGTCAGCTAGAAATGCTGTCACTAAAGGTGGAAATGCTGGAAGCACAACAGGCAGGGGGAGGGCGCATACCTCAGAGGTCCACGCCCCTTCAGAGGTCTGAAGCGAGGGAAACAGGACCTATCGGCCGGCGACAGAGTCCTCCACCGGCTCGACATAATTTTCAATTAGAAACCCAAGACTTCATCAACGCGACTTCACCACATGCCCACCAAAAAGGTGATCTGCATAAATGGAATATTAAGTTTGATGGTACAAAAAAGTCGATGCCGGTGGAAAGTTTCATTTTCCGCATAGAAACGATGCAGCAGAGATTGAACGTCTGCGAGGAACATGTATTCAACCAGTTCCACTACCTCCTTTCCGGAGTAGCCGAAAGGTGGTACTGGCAGTTCCTGGAAGAGCGGGCCGACGATAGCTTAATGAACTACCATGATGTGAAGAGGGAACTGTTACGACAATTCCGTGCGGCAGACTCTGATCACGAAATCATGAGGGACATCATGGAAAGAAAGCAGATGCCAGGTGAAAGCTGCGACGATTTTTTTTAAATGTAAGTTCTCTGGTCTTCCAGATGAAGCAAAAGTTGCCTGAGGAAGAGCTCGTCACCATCCTGAAGCAAAACCTCCGCGACAAGATAGGTACGTTAATTTTCGGCTGTTCTATCTTCTCTCTCTCCGACCTACGATCAGCTTGCCGTCGGGCAGAGAAGCGGCTTAATGCCAGAGAAAACAATTTCAAAAGAAAGCAAATTAACGAAATGTTGACGATGACGGTAGAGGACGAGTATGATGACGAAAGTAGGGACATGTTAACTGACAAAATAAGTGCTATCAGGAACAATTATCCCAAGGACAAAATTAGACAAATCACAAATAAAAATAATACTGACGATAGAAAGGTTGTGTGTGGTGATGTTCAAAATCCATGTCCGTCTCATTTCCATTCACTTGTTTGTTTTCAATGTGATAAGCCCAATGTTCCCGTCTTGTTGTGTCCATCCTGCAAAAATAATCCGGAAAACCTGTTGAAGGGCGAAGCATCCGGGAGTGTTCGCCCAATAGACAAGGTCCCGGAGAAGCAAAACAAAAAGGAATAAACATTTTATTTTATTCAAACATTACCTGAAAGAAAAAGTCTCCACCAGCGTATCCTTGAATACGAAGAGGCGCGTAAAAGGATTTTTGCAGAAGATCCTAAAAAAAAAAAAAAAAAAAAAAAAAAAAAAAGAAGAGCTTTATAAAGATAGAGAAATTACGGGAAAAATTTGCTAAGAAAAGAAGTAGATTTAAGAATTTGGAAGCCACTGTCCTACAGACTGAAGATGACAATAGACCCTTCGCTAAGGTCAAATTAATAGACGATACGGTGTTAGGCCTTTTGGACAGTGGCGCGTCTGTAAGTTGCTTAGGAAAAGGGGCAATAAAGTTTATCGAAGACAATAGTCTTCAGATTAAAACGATCAACTGCAATATTCGGACAGCGGACGGAAAAAGACAAAAGATAATAGGCACAGTGACCATTCCAATATCTTGGAGGAACAGAACGGAAAATTTAGAATTTTATGTTGTTCCTTCCCTACAACAAACACTTTATCTCGGGGTGAACTTCTGGAAAACCTTTAAGGTTGCTCCGGATATCATCTCCGAGAAAGATATACTAGACACGACGACCACAGACCCGATGATGCAGGTTCTCTTGCCGGCACAAACGGAGGCACTACAGGCGGTGAAGGCTAAGTACCCGTCCTACGCAAAACTTGGCCTCGGAAAGACAAGCCTGGAGGAGCATGTGATCGAGACCGCCGAAGTAGAGCCGATCAAACAGAGACACTACCCAGTGTCTCCGGCGATCCAGAAGCTTCTCTTCGACGAGCTCGATCGCATGATTTCTCTGGGAGTGATTGAAGGGAGCCAGAGTGCGTGGAGTTCTTCGGTTGTGCTGGTGAGGAAACCTGGTAAAAACAGGCTGTGTCTAGACTCACGATGAGTTAATGAAGTAACAAAAAAAGACGCGTACCCGTTGCCCCACATTGAGGGGTTGTTGAGCCGGTTGCAGGACACTCGGTTCATTCCGGTTATCGATTTGAAGGACGCATTCTATCAAATCCCGTTGGAGAAGAAGTCCAGAGAGAAAACGGCCTTCACAGTCCCTGGGCGGCCACTGTACCAATTTACAGTAATGCCATTTGGCTTGTGCAATGCAGCCCAGAGAATGTGTCGGCTTATGGACAGGGTGATACCGTCAAGGCTCAAAGACAATGTCTTTGTATACCTTGACGATCACCTTGTCTGCTCTCCGGACTTCGAAAGCCATATGGGTTTGCTAGAGGACGTCGCTGGGTGTCTTCGCAGTGCTGGCTTAACGATAAATGTTGAGAAAAGTAAATTCTGCCAAAAGGAAATTAAAAACCTTGGGTATATTGTGGGCGACGGGTGCCTTAGGACTGATCCGGCCAAAGTGTCTGCAGTTTAGCAGTTTCCAGTTCCGAGGACTCCAAAACAACTCAACTCAACTCAACACAACAATAACTGCACCAATGACGGAATGCCTGAAAAAAGGCAAAGACTTTAAAATGACTGACGAGGCAATTAAATCATTTGAAGAGCTTAAACAGTTTCTGATTTCAGCGCCAATTTTGACAAACCCAGACTTCACAAAGCACTTTTACATTCAATGCGACGCATCAACAACAGGTGTCGGCAGTGTTCTCTTCCAGACCGATGCAGAGGGTAGGGAGAGGCCAATAGCCTATATTTCTCAGAAGCTGAATTCAGCTCAAAAGAATTGTAGCATCACTGAGTTGGAATGCTATGCAGCTGTTCTCAGCGTGCAGAAGTTTCGGGCTTATGTTGAGCTCCTTCCGTTCACCATCATAACCGACCATGCCAGCTTGAAGTGGCTAATGTCCCAAAAGGACTTGTCGGGACGTCTGGCTAGATGGAGTCTTAAGCTGCAGGCATTTAACTTTACCATTTAGCATCGAAAAGGCACTCAGAATGTAGTGCCAGATGCTCACTCTCGCGTCCATATGGAGGAGATCACTGCTGACAGAGAACGCCACGATGTTGATTTTAACTCACCACATTTTTCTTCGGAGGAGTATGAAAGCCTTCGTAAAACAATAAAAGAGGACGAGAATAAATTTCCAGACGTATGCATCTCAGACGGCTACATATATAAAAGGACAGATATACGTACCGGGGATACCAT
Source organism: Nephrocerus scutellatus (assembly GCA_947095585.1). Lineage (NCBI taxonomy): Eukaryota > Metazoa > Arthropoda > Insecta > Diptera > Pipunculidae > Nephrocerus > Nephrocerus scutellatus. Next base: position 48,940,697 of record OX352763.1, read on the forward strand.
CCAGGAAGACAGAGCTTGGAAGCTCTGGGTACCGTCGGGGTTGAGAGAGGGTCTTTTAATCTCGGCACACGACTCTCCAGCTGCGGGACATGGAGGGATCCATAAAACCCTCCATAAACTTCGACAGCAATATTTTTGGCCTGGAATGACTATAGATGTAAATGACTTTATAAAAAACTGTGATACTTGTAAGTGTAATAAAAGCATGAATCGGACAAATAGACCTCCAATGGGGGTACAGACTATAACAGAACGACCTTTTCAACGGTTGTACATTGTCTTTCTGGGACCCTTTCCTAGAACCAAAAATGGCAACACCCAAATTTTTGTTGTGCTTGACCACTTCAGCAAATTTGTCTTTCTTAAACCCTTAAGGAAGGCAACTTCAGCTGCAGTTGTCCAGTACTTAGAGGAAGCCATTTTTCATGTCTTTGGGGTTCCAGAATATCTACACTCGGACAACGGAAAACAATTCATTTCCGAATTATTTTCGAGCTTTTTAAAGCGCTACGGGGTTAAGCACGTGAGGACTGCGGTCTACTCTCCGCAGCCCAATGCCTCAGAACGTGTGAACCGTAGCGTACTGACTAAGATCCGTTCGTACCTTGGAAGCGACCAACGCGACTGGGACAAGCATGTTAGCTTTGCAGCATTCTCACTGCGAAGTGTTGCGCACGAAGCTACGAGACTAGAGCCGTACTATGCTGTCTTCGGCTTCCAAATGGCACAGAACGGATCCGCTTTTGATATTATACGACGGTTAAACGACATTAAGCAATCAGACGTCAAGATTTTAGAGACAAAGGACAAACAGCAAGTTATAAGGGACGAAATATTTAGAAATTTAAGTAAGGCACATGACAAAGGAGAAAATACCTACAATTTGAGAAGCCGAGACATTAAATACAAAGTTGGGCAGACTGTATATAGACGCAATTTCAGACAGAGTGACAAGACAGCAAGCTATAATGCCAAACTTGGACCGAAAGCTATTAAAAGTATTATCTTAAAGACTATAGGAAATTCCCTATATGAAGTAGGAAATATGAGAGGAGAAAAAGTAGGCATTTTTCATGCCAAAGACCTCTTTGCCCAGTAGTGATGGTAGGAGCTTAGGAAATTGACGACTATTTATTATCTATTATTTATTATTTATTTTATTATTTATTATTTGTTAATTATTATTTATTATTAATTATTTACCATTTGATTCAATGACTGACTAATTTCTGTGATATTTAGGTTTAAGGATTATGTGCAATTATTAGGACTATGTGCAATATTTTATATTAGATTAAGATTTATCTGTGATATTTTATGCAATCCTGACTATGTATTATCTATTTATTTTATGAATTATTTTATCTATGATCTGTAGATTAATTTATATGTATTATTTATTTACGTGTTGATTATAAATATATTTTTTTATAAGAGCATAAACAGTATAACCAAAGTGAGAGCATGATCTCAGGGCGCAGGCCCTTGCCACACGTTAGGCAATACGCTCGCGGAGACTTTTCTGAAGGTATGTGTAGGCTAATTAAATAATCGCATGTCGTACGTTCCGTTTTTTTTTACGTTATATTTCACTCGTGACCACTCATGAAATACAGACGAGCCGGTTAGGTACACGTACGTCATGGCTTTACGTTCAACAAAAAAAAAATTAACAACAAAAAAAACATACTCAATATGTTATAAACACTCACCTTTTTTTAATTCCCAATAATTGATGTCGGCAGCGAGGCGGCATTGCACCAATGGTATCTGAAAAGGAAGAGAAACAAAAGCAGAATCCCAACTTCATAAAAATAAACCTCACTTACCTGCACAATGAGAAAATCCTCAGCTGACGTCGACGTCGAATCTATGAGCCGAGAAAGAAAAACCAAAAGAATATGGAAATAGTATTCTAATGGCAGACATTTAAACCGAAACGCGATATCTATTTCCCAAATAGTTTTCTTTTTTGAGAAGCAGAAATCTCGCCTCTATATCAAAGAGGCACACTTACCTGTTGATTTTGCTTAGCACTGCATAGTGGAATTTGCCACCACTTCGGTATAGATGTAAAAATGCATGGCATTTTTTTTTCCTAATGGATTTCAAGGCCAGGAGCTGGATATTCCCCCAGCCCTATCGGAACTATATTTATTCGACACAAAATATGAATTTTGATCCCCGAATTAATAAATAAAATTGAAAAAAAAACAACCAAACTAAATGTAAACAAAACACAAAACAAAAAGCCGACACTCACGATTTGACAACTGACAACAAAACAAATTATTGACAAATATCTGCCACTTGATATGTTGACAAAAGTCATCTGTTCTAAATGGACTAGAGTGATTGTTGTGGAAAGGTTTTTTTTAGATGAAATGACAAATGCTCCATTTCACACAGATGGTGGTGGGGAAGCAAAAGAGACAAAATATATGTTGGGGTAAAGTTGGTTTGAGGGTTCGCTGTAAAAATATTTAAATGTATGTACTTAACATTAATTGTAGGTGTAAAATGTATGATATTCGTGTGTTATGTTGTTAGTAAATGTGACTAAAATTTAAAAAAGGACGGGATGATGGAATTGGTTTCCACAAGAGACAAATAAAGATAGAATGTCTATTTTAGGGGAAAGCAATTTAGGCGCCAACATTTTAAAAAAATCAGATAGCGATTTTGGGACGGCCGACGAAAAGGACAAAGATGTAATAAAGATAAAAGGGTGTAGTGACTGACGTTAAGAAAAAGGAAAGCAAGAGGAATTCTTTTTCTAGAAGGTTCGGAAAAAAGAAAAGGTTTCTTTAGGCGGAGACAGAATTTTTAGCGGCAGTTGAAGAATTATCATCAGCGGATAGAGTGTTTCGAGCGTTCAGGTTGAAGTCGATAAAGTGAGGAAAAAGAGTTAACTTTAAAAGTTTAAAATTTAATTTAAAAAAGAGAAAAAAAAAGGAAGGAACCATTAATTGTGGAGACTTAAAAATAAGCTAAAGTTCTGTGAACAAAAAAACGTAATTTTACACAATTCCAACAATTCGGAATTTTAAAACTTTTCATAAAAAGGATACTCCATTTTCCTTTAAGAAATAGTGAAAGTAGTGCAAAGGCGCTAAACGCCATTTTCTGCTTAATTTGAGGTGATCGAAATTATAAAATTCTTAAAAGTGAAAATAGTGCAAACGCGCTAAACGCCAGTTTCTACTTAATTTGAGGTGATCGAAATTATAAAATTTTTAAAAAGTGAAAATAGTGCAAATGCGCTAAACACCATTTTTATACAATTCCAACTAATCGAAAGAGTGAATCGCCTAGTTTTTTTCATAAACCAAAAAAAAAAGGAGGATTCAATAGTTGAATAGTTGTAGTTGAAACTACATCCAAAAACATCAGTGTAGTTAAAATTAATACAACAACAACCATTGTGCCAGCGTCGGAGCTTTTCAGCTCATCCAAAGCGTCGGAGCTTTCTCAGCTTACCCGAGACACGAGCCACGAGTCATAGAATAATTTCCTAATTGCAACTATAATAATCAGGAAGAAAAAGAATGAGGACTGCTTCCCAAACTGCGCGGCTATGTTTTCTTTGATTTTCGCTTTGAAATTTGAGTTTGATTTATATGATTTTTGATTGAGTTTTTTTTTTATATTTAAATTGAGTTTTATTAACTTTGAGATAAGATCGGGTTTTTCTTTATCCGAATTTAAGATTGAGTTTTCTCTACTTTTGAGTTTCTTCATCGAATTTATTCTAAATCGAGTTTTCTTTTTACTTTTTGAATTTATTAGATTAAGTTGATTTAAAATCAAGTTCTTTTTAACTTCTGAATTTATTTTGATTCAGTTAATTTAAAATCGATTTTTTTTTGGATTTTTTTGTTTTATTTAACTTACACTTAAACAGTAGTGTAAACTGCACTCAGTAGTTTCATATATCATTAACCCATACTTTGCAACAGGTTCGTCAACGAGATCCTGCCGGCAAGATATCATTGAGCTCAACCAAGTAAGTGCCAATTGCTTAATTTTTTTACACCAGTTTTTTTTTACTACTAAGCGCAGTATATATATATATATATATATATTTATATATAAAAAGGATGAAGAAACAGTCTTTTTAAATAACTTTCTATAAATAAAGATAATTACCATTATTTTTGAATAATTTTATTTTCATATCATTATACTCATAACTTTTGTGAAACATACATATATTACATACATCGCTTTCTTTTGATTTAATTTTTTTATATATTTCATTTTAAATTTGAAGTTTTAATAATAAAAGTTAATAGAAGTAATACATGTATATGAAATTTGAAAAGACAACAACGTGATTTTTCATTGCCGTGGCCCATTGGGGGTGTGAGGCATATTCCTTTTTTTTATATTTTTTCTTGTCCCCACCATGAGTGAGTAGACAAGTCGGCTGTAGGTGTGTGACTGGGATTGGTGATCCCACGATGATTTCTCTCGGCGCTTTTCAGAAATGACCCGACGGACTGCGGACAGATGGACTTTGTAAAGTCGACCCTTTCCTTCATGATTTTGTGAGGCCTCGGTACTGGTGCAATCAGGACATTCCTTCTAGATTTAGTTAGCTATTAATTAAAAAAAAAGAAAATTTTCTAAAAGAAGTCAAAATTTTCTTTTGTTAATTTTAAAGTAAATTTTAAAGTATGATAATATAGTTGTAAGTTTAGTATATAAAAGCAAAGGAATGACCTGGCTGCACCGGGACTGAGGGACGGTATCCTTTATTCCCTCCTTTTTCCAACCCCCTTTTGATTCCGATTTTCCCTTTTTTTATAAGTCGACCCGACAATTAAAAAGTTTTGTTCTTGAAGAGGTGTCACTGGTAAGTGACAAGGACCGCCCGTCCGACGAGCTAAGCCGAGAAACCGCGAGCGTGTCGCGACGTCCTTGCCAGTGGCAGAACCCCTAGTGGGACCTCGCTCCATAACAAATGGCGCCCAACGTTTTACGGCTCTACCCATCGTTTCTTGAAGGACAGGAATTTCCGAAAGGAAGTTCCTGGCTTTCGACAAACGATGGTAGTATAGCATCTTTCTTTTTAATTCCTTTTTTTAACGTAGCTTCATAAATTTAATCATTTCTTTTACTTTTAATTTTGTTATTTTTTTTTTGATAAATTCCCTTTTTAATAAATAACCCTTTTAACTTCCATTTCCAAAATTCCCCATAATTCCCATTCCAAACTACCCTTTTTACAGATGACTAGACAACACATTTTGGACATCGACTGCTCTCCGAACGAGTTAACAATTCCGATTCAAGGATTTTATTAAATCCTGAATTCTGTGGGGTTGACTCGTTTGGAGACCAAAGTAGTCGATGTTAGTATTCGGTTAGGACATCGAATTAGGAGTATGACTCCGGTTCGCTTGACTACCGAATAGACACAGACGTGACACAGGGGCGCAGTGGGCAGCCGTTACCACAAGTACTACCAGTACAGGTAAATGTGGGTCCACTGCTCCTTTTGTCTGAAAGTAGAGGTTCTTCTCACTCACGGCGAATCGGCCTCATCATAGAGGCTACTCGCCAGTTGCGAGTTGCAATTCGCCGGGATGAGACAAAGCCTCAACTGACTTAGGACGACTTTCCGCAAAATCGTCAAGGAAACCGACTACGACTGGACTTACAAGACTAGGACAGTCTACAACTTCTGAGCGTTGAGAACGACCATGGAAGAACTGACCCAGCCACACATCAGCCCATCTGATTTAAAATTATAATTGTATAATATAATAACTCAGTAAACTCAATAAATCTTTCATACCCGAATTCAATTTTTTTTAAGAAGGAAGGAAAAAATCCGCTTTAACGGTTCAGTTTTTTTGAGAGGAATTTCCATTTTTTTTGTTTTGAGGATAAAACTTTTTTTTAACAATTATGAGCATGCATAATAGAAAGACGAGAGCTGTCTCTAAAGTCTGCCCCAACGAGAGATCGAGGGTTCAGACGAGACAAAGCCAGAGGAAGGCTTCAGGAGAAGCCTTAACTAGAACGAGAGGGCAAAGTAATGCAGGTTCAACTTCAGTAGACTTCGGCATTAACAAGTCAAAGTCGAGTGTCTCTAATGTAGAAAATAGCCATTCAAAAAAAATTAGAGAAAACCGCTTTGATCAAAAGCTAAATAATATGAACCTAGATAGTAGTCGAGGAAGGGGTAGATAGTTCACTTGATAGTGATCAAGGGGCAGTAGGGCCAAATCCTCCTCCTGGAGATAACCGCCTCCTTGACAGGATTCAGGATGTAGTTTCTGGGGTGATCCAGAGAGATCAGCTGGCACTGGGAGCACTTTTCACAAAAAAATTAGAATTGGTTTCGAGTACCCTAACAAGTCAGCTAGAAATGCTGTCAATAAAGGTGGAAATGCTGGAAGCACAACCGGCAGGGGGAGGGCGCATACCTCAGAGGTCCACGCCCCTTCAGAGGTCTGAAGCGAGGGAAACAGGACCTATCGGCCGGCGACAGAGTCATCCACTGGCTCGACATAATTTTCAATTAGAAACCCAAGACTTCATCAACGCGACTTCAACACATGCCCACCAAAAAGGTGAATCTGCATAAATGGAATATTAAGTTTGATGGTACAAAAAAGTCGATGCCGGTGGAAAGTTTCATTTTCCGCATCGAAACGATGCAGCAGAGATTGAACGTCTGCGAGGAACATGTATTCAACCAGTTCCACAACCTCCTTTCCGGAGTAGCCGGCTCGTCACCATCCTGAAGCAAAACCTCCGCGACAAGATAGGTACGTTAATTTTCGGCTGTTCTATCTTCTCTCTCTCCGACCTACAATCAGCTTGCCGTCGGGCAGAGAAGCGGCTTAATGCCAGAGAAAACAATTTCAAAAGAAAGCAAATTAACGAAATGTTGACGATGACGGTAGAGGACGAGTATGATGACGAAAGTAGGGACATGTTAACTGACAAAATAAGTGCTATCAGGAACAATTATCCCAAGGACAAAATTAGACAAATCACAAATAAAAATAATACTGACGATAGAAAGGTTGTGTGTGGTGATGTTCAAAATCCATGTCCGTCTCATTTCCATTCACTTGTTTGTTTTCAATGTGATAAGCCCAATGTTCCCGTCTTGTTGTGTCCATCCTGCAAAAATAATCCGGAAAACCTGTTGAAGGGCGAAGCATCCGGGAGTGTTCGCCCAATAGACAAGGTCCCGGAGAAGCAAAACAAAAAGGAATAAACATTTTAAAAAGATTAGTCATAAAACAAGACGAAAGCGAAATTATTCAAACATTACCTGAAAGAAAAAGTCTCCACCAGCGTATCCTTGAATACGAAGAGGCGCGTAAAAGGATTTTTGCAGAAGATCCTAAAGAAAAAGAAAAAAAAAGAAGAGCTTTATAAAGATAGAGAAATTACGGGAAAAATTTGCTAAGAAAAGAAGTAGATTTAAGAATTTGGAAGCCACTGTCCTACAGACTGAAGATGACAATAGACCCTTCGCTAAGGTCAAATTAATAGACGATACGGTGTTAGACCTTTTGGACAGTGGCGCGTCTGTAAGTTGCTTAGGAAAAGGGGCAATAAAGTTTATCGAAGACAATAGTCTTCAGATTAAAACGATCAACTGCAATATTCGGACAGCGGACGGAAAATGACAAAAGATAATAGGCACAGTGACCATTCCAATATCTTGGAGGAACAGAACGGAAAATTTAGAATTTTATGTTGTTCCTTCCCTACAACAAACACTTTATCTCGGGGTGAACTTCTGGAAAACCTTAGGGTTGCTCCGGATATCATCTCCGAGATAGATATACTAGACACGACGACCACAGACCCGATGATGCAGGTTCTCTTGCCGGCACAAACGGAGGCACTACAGGCGGAGAAGGCTAAGTACCCGTCCTACGCAAAACTTGGCCTCGGAAAGACAAGCCTGGAGGAGCATGTGATCGAGACCGCCGAAGTAGAGCCGATCAAACAGAGACACTACCCAGTGTCTCCGGCGATCCAGAAGCTTCTCTTCGACGAGCTCGATCGCATGATTTCTCTGGGAGTGATTGAAGGGAGCCAGAGTGCGTGGAGTTCTTCGGTTGTGCTGGTGAGGAAACCTGGTAAAAACAGGCTGTGTCTAGACTCACGAAGAGTTAATGAAGTAACAAAAAAAGACGCGTACCCGTTGCCCCACATTGAGGGGTTGTTGAGCCGGTTGCAGGACACTCGTTTCATTCCGGTTATCGATTTGAAGGACGCATTCTATCAAATCCCTTTGGAGAAGAAGTCTAGAGAGAAAACGGCCTTCACAGTCCCTGGGCGGCCACTGTACCAATTTACAGTAATGCCATTTGGCTTGTGCAATGCAGCCCAGAGAATGTGTCGGCTTATGGACAGGGTGATACCGTCAAGGCACAAAGACAATGTCTTTGTATACCTTGACGATCACCTTGTCTGCTCTCCGGACTTCGAAAGCCATATGGGTTTGCTAGAGGACGTCGCTGGGTGTCTTCGCAGTGCTGGCTTAACGATAAATGTTGAGAAAAGTAAATTCTGCCAAAAGGAAATTAAATACCTTGGGTATATTGTGGGCGACGGGTGCCTTAGGACTGATCCCGCCAAAGTGTCTGCAGTTGAGCAGTTTCCAGTTTCGAGGACTCCAAAACAACTCAACTCAACTCAACACAACAATAACTGCACCAATGACGGAATGCCTGAAAAAAGGCAAAGACTTTAAAATGACTGACGAGGCAATTAAATCATTTGAAGAGCTTAAACAGTTTCTGATTTCAGCGCCAATTTTGACAAACCCAGACTTCACAAAGCACTTTTACATTCAATGCGACGCATCAACAACAGGTGTCGGCAGTGTTCTCTTCCAGACCGATGCAGAGGGTAGGGAGAGGCCAATAGCCTATATTTCTCAGAAGCTGAATTCAGCTCAAAAGAATTGTAGCATCACTGAGTTGGAATGCTATGCAGCTGTTCTCAGCGTGCAGAAGTTTCGGGCTTATGTTGAGCTCCTTCCGTTCACCATCATAACCGACCATGCCAGCTTGAAGTGGCTAATGTCCCAAAAGGACTTGTCGGGACGTCTGGCTAGATGGAGTCTTAAGCTGCAGGCATTTAACTTTACCATTTAGCATCGAAAAGGCACTCAGAATGTAGTGCCAGATGCTCACTCTCGCGTCCATATGGAGGAGATCACTGCTGACAGAGAACGCCACGATGTTGATTTTAACTCACCACATTTTTCTTCGGAGGAGTATGAAAGCTTTCGTAAAACAATAAAAGAGGACGAGAATAAATTTCCAGACGTATGCATCTCAGACGGCTACATATATAAAAGGACAGATATACGTACCGGGGATACCATCCAGGAAGACAGAGCTTGGAAGCTCTGGGTACCGTCGGGGTTGAGAGAGGGTCTTTTAATCTCGGCACACGACTCTCCAGCTGCGGGACATGGAGGGATCCATAAAACCCTCCATAAACTTCGACAGCAATATTTTTGGCCTGGAATGACTATAGATGTAAATGACTTTATAAAAAACTGTGATACTTGTAAGTGTAATAAAAGCATGAATCGGACAAATAGACCTCCAATGGGGGTACAGACTATAACAGAACGACCTTTTCAACGGTTGTACATTGACTTTCTGGGACCCTATCCTAGAACCAAAAATGGCAACACCCAAATTTTTGTTGTGCTTGACCACTTCAGCAAATTTGTCTTTCTTAAACCCTTAAGGAAGGCAACTTCAGCTGCAGTTGTCCAGTACTTAGAGGAAGCCATTTTTCATGTCTTTGGGGTTCCAGAATATCTACACTCGGACAACGGAAAACAATTCATTTCCGAATTATTTTCGAGCTTTTTAAAGCGCTACGGGGTTAAGCACGTGAGGACTGCGGTCTAATCTCCGCAGCCCAATGCCTCAGAACGTGTGAACCGTAGCGTACTGACTAAGATCCGTTCGTACCTTGGAAGCGACCAACGCGACTGGGACAAGCATGTTAGCTTTGCAGCATTCTCACTGCGAAGTGTTGCGCACGAAGCTACGAGACTAGAGCCGTACTATGCTGTCTTCGGCTTCCAAATGGCACATAACGGATCCGCTTTTGATATTATACGACGGTTAAACGACATTAAACAATCAGACGTCAAGATTTTAGAGACAAAGGACAAACAGCAAGTTATAAGGGACGAAATATTTAGAAATTTAAGTAAGGCACATGACAAAGGAGAAAAGACCTACAATTTGAGAAGCCGAGACATTAAATACAAAGTTGGGCAGACTGTATATAGACGCAATTTCAGACAGAGTGACAAGACAGCAAGCTATAATGCCAAACTTGGACCGAAAGCTATTAAAAGTATTATCTTAAAGACTATAGGAAATTCCCTATATGAAGTAGGAAATATGAGAGGAGAAAAAGTAGGCATTTTTCATGCCAAAGACCTCTTTGCCCAGTAGTGATGGTAGGAAATTATGAAATTGACGACTATTTATTATCTATTATTTATTATTTATTTTATTATTTATTATTTGTTAATTATTATTTATTATTAATTATTTACCATTTGATTCAATGACTGACTAATTTCTGTGATAATTAGGTTTAAGGCTTTATGCAATTATTAGGACTATGTGCAATATTTTATATTAGATTAAGATTTATCTGTGATATTTTATGCAATCCTGACTATGTATTATCTATTTATTTTATGGATTATTTTATCTATGATCTGTAGATTAATTTATATGTATTATTTATTTACGTGTTGATTAAAAATATATTTTTTTTAAGAGCATAAACAGTATAACCAAAGTGAGAGCATGATCTCAGGGCGCAGGCCCTTGCCACACGTTAGGCAAAATGCTCGCGGAGACTTTTCTGAAGGTATGTGTAGGCTAAGTAAATAATCGCATGTAGTACGTTCCGTTTTTTTTACGTTATATTTCACTCGTGACCACTCATGAAATACAGACGAGCCGGTTACGTACACGTACGTCATGGCTTTACGTTCAACAAAAAAAAAATTAACAACAAAAAAAACATACTCAATATGTTATAAACACTCACCTTTTTTTAATTCCCAATAATTGATGTCGGCAGCGAGGCGGCATTGCACCAATGGTATCTGAAAAGGAAGAGAAACAAAAGCAGAATCCCAACTTCATAAAAATAAACCTCACTTACCTGCACAATGAGAAAATCCTCAGCTGACGTCGACGTCGAATCTATGAGCCGAGAAAGAAAAACCAAAAGAATATGGAAATAGTATTCTAATGGCAGACATTTAAACCGAAACGCGATATCTATTTCCCAAATAGTTTTCTTTTTTGAGAAGCAGAAATCGCGCCTCTATATCAAAGAGGCACACTTACCTGTTGATTTTGCTTAGCACTGCATAGTGGAATTTGCCACCACTTCGGTATAGATGTAAAAATGCATGGCATTTTTTTTTCCTAATGGATTTCAAGGCCAGGAGCTGGATATTCCCCCAGCCCTATCGGAACTATATTTATTCGACACAAAATATGAATTTTGATCCCCGAATTAATAAATAAAATTGAAAAAAAAACCAAACTAAATTTAAACAAAACACAAAACAAAAAGCCGACACTCACGATTTGACAACTGCCAACAAAACAAATTATTGACAAATATCTTCCACTTGATATGTTGACAAAAGTCATCTGTTCTAAATGGACTAGAGTGATTGTTGTGGAAAGGTTTTTTTTAGATGAAATGACAAATACTCCATTTCACACAGAAGGTGGTGGGGAAGCAAAAGAGACAAAATATATGTTGGGGTAAAGTTGGTTTGAGGGTTCGCTGTAAAAATATTTAAATGTATGTACTTAACATTAATTGTAGGTGTTAAATGTATGATATTCGTGTGTTATGTTGTTAGTAAATGTGACTAAAATTTAAAAAAGGACGGGTTGATGGAATTGGTTTCCACAAGAGACAAATAAAGATAGATTGTCTATTTTAAGGGAAAGAAATTTAGGCGCCAAAATTTTAAAAAAATCAGATAGCGATTTTGGGACGGCCGACGAAAAGGACAAAGATGTAATAAAGATAAAAGGGTGTAGTGACTGACGTAAAGAAAAAGGAAAGCAAGAGGAATTATTTTTCTAGAAGGTTCGGAAAAAAGAAAAGGTTTCTTTAGGCGGAGACAGAATTTTTAGCGGCAGTTGAAGAATTATCATCAGCGGATAGAGTGTTTCGAGCGTTCAGGTTGAAGTCGATAAAGTGAGGAAAAAGAGTTAACTTTAAAAGTTTAAAATTTAATTTAAAAAAGAGAAACAAAAAGGAAGGAACCATTAATTGTGGAGACTAAAAAATAAGCTAAAGTTCTGTGAACAAAAAAACGTAATTTTACACAATTCCAACAATTCGGAATTTTAAAACTTTTCATAAAAAGGATACTCCATTTTCCTTTAAGAAATAGTGAAAGTAGTGCAAAGGCGCTAAACGCCATTTTCTGCTTAATTTGAGGTGATCGAAATTATAAAATTCTTAAAAGTGAAAATAGTGCAAACGCGCTAAACGCCAGTTGATCGAAATTATAAAATTTTAAAAAGTGAAAATAGTGCAAATGCGCTAAACACCATTTTTATACAATTCCAACTAATCGAAAGAGTGAATCGCCTAGTTTTTTTCATAAACCAAAAAAAAGAGGAGGATTCAATAGTTGAAAACTACATCCAAAACCATCAGTGTAGTTTAAATTAATACAACAACAACCATTGTGCCAGCGTCGGAGCTTTTCAGCTCATCCAAAGCGTCGGAGCTTTCTCAGCTTACCCGAGACACGAGCCACGAGTCATAGAATAATTTCCTAATTGCAACTATAATAATCAGGAAGAAAAAGAATGAGGACTGTTTCCCAAACTGCGCGGCTGAGTTTTCTTTGATTTTGGCTTTGAAATTTGAGTTTGATTTTTATGATTTTTGATTGAGTTTTTTTTAATTTAAATTGAGTTTTATTAACTTTGAGATAAGATCGGGTTTTTCTTTATCCGAATTTAAGATTGAGTTTTCTCTACTTTTGAGTTTCTTCATCGAATTTATTCTAAATCGAGTTTTCTTTTTACTTTTTGAATTTATTAGATTCAGTTGATTTAAAATCAAGTTCTTTTCAACTTCTGAATTTATTTTGATTCAGTTAATTTAAAATCGATTTTTTTTTGATTTTTCTGTTTTATTTAACTTACACTTAAACAGTAGTGTAAACTGCACTCAGTAGTTTCATATATCATTAACCCATACTTTGCAGCAGGTTCGTCAACGAGATCCTGCCGGCAAGATATCATTGAGCTCAACCAAGTAAGTGCCAATTGCTTAATTTTTTTACACCAGTTTTTTTTACTACTAAGCGCAGTATATATATATATATAAAAAAAGGATGAAGAAACAGTCTTTTTAAATAACTTTCTATAAATAAAGATAATTACCATTATTTTCGAATAATTTTATTTTCTTATCATTATACTCATAACTTTTGTGAAACATACATATATTACATACATCGCTTTCTTTTGATTTAATTTTTTTATATATTTCATTTTAAATTTGAAGTTTTAATAATAAAAGTTAATAGAAGTAATACATGTATATGAAATTTGAAAAGACAACAACGTGATTTTTCATTGCCGTGGCCCATTGGGGGTGTGAGGCATATTCCTTTTTTTTATATTTTTTCTTGTCCCCACCATGAGTGAGTAGACAAGTCGGCTGTAGGTGTGTGACTGGGATTGGTGATCCCACGATGATTTCTCTCGGCGCTTTTCAGAAATGACCCGACGGACTGCGGACAGATGGACTTTGTAAAGTCGACCCTTTCCTTCATGATTTTGTGAGGCCTCGGTACTGGTGCAATCAGGACATTCCTTCTAGATTTAGTTAGCTATTAATTAAAAAAAAAGAAAATTTTCTAAAAGAAGTCAAAATTTTCTTTTGTTAATTTTAAAGTAAATTTTAAAGTATGATAATATAGTTGTAAGTTTAGTATATAAAAGCAAAGGAATGACCTGGCTGCACCGGGACTGAGGGACGGTATCCTTTATTCCCTCCTTTTTCCAACCCCCTTTTGATTCCGATTTTCCCTTTTTTTATAAGTCGACCCGACAATTAAAAAGTTTTGTTCTTGAAGAGGTGTCACTGGTAAGTGACAAGGACCGCCCGTCCGACGAGCTAAGCCGAGAAACCGCGAGCGTGTCGCGACGTCCTTGCCAGTGGCAGAACCCCTAGTGGGACCTCGCTCCATAACAAATGGCGCCCAACGTTTTACGGCTCTACCCATCGTTTCTTGAAGGACAGGAATTTCCGAAAGGAAGTTCCTGGCTTTCGACAAACGATGGTAGTATAGCATCTTTCTTTTTAATTCCTTTTTTTAACGTAGCTTCATAAATTTAATCATTTCTTTTACTTTTAATTTTGTTATTTTTTTTTTGATAAATTCCCTTTTTAATAAATAACCCTTTTAACTTCCATTTCCAAAATTCCCCATAATTCCCATTCCAAACTACCCTTTTTACAGATGACTAGACAACACATTTTGGACATCGACTGCTCTCCGAACGAGTTAACAATTCCGATTCAAGGATTTTATTAAATCCTGAATTCTGTGGGGTTGACTCGTTTGGAGACCAAAGTAGTCGATGTTAGTATTCGGTTAGGACATCGAATTAGGAGTATGACTCCGGTTCGCTTGACTACCGAATAGACACAGACGTGACACAGGGGCGCAGTGGGCAGCCGTTACCACAAGTACTACCAGTACAGGTAAATGTGGGTCCACTGCTCCTTTTGTCTGAAAGTAGAGGTTCTTCTCACTCACGGCGAATCGGCCTCATCATAGAGGCTACTCGCCAGTGCTTTGAGTTGCGATTCGCCGGGATGAGACAAAGCCTCAACTGACTTAGGACGACTTTCCGCAAAATCGTCAAGGAAACCGACTACGACTGGACTTACAAGACTAGGACAGACTACAACTTCTGAGCGTTGAGAACGACCATGGAAGAGCTGACCCAGCCACACATCAGCCCATCTGATTTAAAATTATAATTGTATAATATAATAACTCAGTAAACTCAATAAATCTTTCATACCCGAATTCAATTTTTTTTAAGAAGGAAGGAAAAAATCCGCTTTAACGGTTCAGTTTTTTTGAGAGGAATTTCCATTTTTTTTTGTTTTGAGGATAAAACTTTTTTTTAACAATTATGAGCATGCATAATAGAAAGACGAGAGCTGTCTCTAAAGTCTGCCCCAACGAGAGATCGAGGGTTCAGACGAGACAAAGCCAGAGGAAGGCTTCAGGAGAAGCCTTAACTAGAACGAGAGGGCAAAGTAATGCAGGTTCAACTTCAGTAGACTTCGGCATTAACAAGTCAAAGTCGAGTGTCTCTAATGTAGAAAATAGCCATTCAAAAAAAAATTAGAGAAAACCGCTTTGATCAAAAGCTAAATAATATGAACCTAGATAGTAGTCGAGGAAGGGGTAGATAGTTCACTTGATAGTGATCAAGGGGCAGTAGGGCCAAATCCTCCTCCTGGAGATAACCGCCTCCTTGACAGGATTCAGGATGTAGTTTCTGGGGTGATCCAGAGAGATCAGCTGGCACTGGGAGCACTTTTCACAAAAAAATTAGAATTGGTTTCGAGTACCCTAACAAGTCAGCTAGAAATGCTGTCAATAAAGGTGGAAATGCTGGAAGCACAACAGGCAGGGGGAGGGCGCATACCTCAGAGGTCCACGCCCCTTCAGAGGTCTGAAGCGAGGGAAACAGGACCTATCGGCCGGCGACAGAGTCATCCACCGGCTCGACATAATTTTCAATTAGAAACCCAAGACTTCATCAACGCGACTTCAACACATGCCCACCAAAAAGGTGAATCTGCATAAATGGAATATTAAGTTTGATGGTACAAAAAAGTCGATGCCGGTGGAAAGTTTCATTTTCCGCATCGAAACGATGCAGCAGAGATTGAACGTCTGCGAGGAACATGTATTCAACCAGTTCCACAACCTCCTTTCCGGAGTAGCCGAGAGGTGGTACTGGCAGTTCCTGGAAGAGCGGGCCGACGATAGCTTTCTGAACTACCATAATGTGAAGAGGGAACTGTTACGACAATTCCGTGCGGCAGACTCTGATCACGAAATCATGAGGGACATCATGGAAAGAAAGCAGATGCCAGGTGAAAGCTGCGACGATTTTTTTTCAAATGTAAGGTCTCTGGTCTTCCAGATGAAGCAAAAGTTGCCTGAGGAAGAGCTCGTCACCATCCTGAAGCAAAACCTCCGCGACAAGATAGGTACGTTAATTTTCGGCTGTTCTATCTTCTCTCTCTCCGACCTACAATCAGCTTGCCGTCGGGCAGAGAAGCGGCTTAATGCCAGAGAAAACAATTTCAAAAGAAAGCAAATTAACGAAATGTTGACGATGACGGTAGAGGACGAGTATGATGACGAAAGTAGGGACATGTTAACTGACAAAATAAGTGCTATCAGGAACAATTATCCCAAGGACAAAATTAGACAAATCACAAATAAAAATAATACTGACGATAGAAAGGTTGTGTGTGGTGATGTTCAAAATCCATGTCCGTCTCATTTCCATTCACTTGTTTGTTTTCAATGTGATAAGCCCAATGTTCCCGTCTTGTTGTGTCCATCCTGCAAAAATAATCCGGAAAACCTGTTGAAGGGCGAAGCATCCGGGAGTGTTCGCCCAATAGACAAGGTCCCGGAGAAGCAAAACAAAAAGGAATAAACA
Source organism: Nephrocerus scutellatus (assembly GCA_947095585.1). Lineage (NCBI taxonomy): Eukaryota > Metazoa > Arthropoda > Insecta > Diptera > Pipunculidae > Nephrocerus > Nephrocerus scutellatus. Next base: position 48,957,487 of record OX352763.1, read on the forward strand.
TTTTAAAAAGATTAGTCATAAAACAAGACGAAAGCGAAATTATTCAAACATTACGTGAAAGAAAAAGTCTCCACCAGCGTATCCTTGAATACGAAGAGGCGCGTAAAAGGATTTTTGCAGAAGATCCTAAAGAAAAAGAAAAAAAAAGAAGAGCTTTATAAAGATAGAGAAATTACGGGAAAAATTTGCTAAGAAAAGAAGTAGATTTAAGAATTTGGAAGCCACTGTCCTACAGACTGAAGATGACAATAGACCCTTCGCTAAGGTCAAATTAATAGACGATACGGTGTTAGACCTTTTGGACAGTGGCGCGTCTGTAAGTTGCTTAGGAAAAGGGGCAATAAAGTTTATCGAAGACAATAGTCTTCAGATTAAAACGATCAACTGCAATATTCGGACAGCGGACGGAAAATGACAAAAGATAATAGGCACAGTGACCATTCCAATATCTTGGAGGAACAGAACGGAAAATTTAGAATTTTATGTTGTTCCTTCCCTACAACAAACACTTTATCTCGGGGTGAACTTCTGGAAAACCTTAGGGTTGCTCCGGATATCATCTCCGAGATAGATATACTAGACACGACGACCACAGACCCGATGATGCAGGTTCTCTTGCCGGCACAAACGGAGGCACTACAGGCGGAGAAGGCTAAGTACCCGTCCTACGCAAAACTTGGCCTCGGAAAGACAAGCCTGGAGGAGCATGTGATCGAGACCGCCGAAGTAGAGCCGATCAAACAGAGACACTACCCAGTGTCTCCGGCGATCCAGAAGCTTCTCTTCGACGAGCTCGATCGCATGATTTCTCTGGGAGTGATTGAAGGGAGCCAGAGTGCGTGGAGTTCTTCGGTTGTGCTGGTGAGGAAACCTGGTAAAAACAGGCTGTGTCTAGACTCACGAAGAGTTAATGAAGTAACAAAAAAAGACGCGTACCCGTTGCCCCACATTGAGTGGTTGTTGAGCCGGTTGCAGGACACTCGGTTCATTCCGGTTATCGATTTGAAGGACGCATTCTATCAAATCCCTTTGGAGAAGAAGTCCAGAGAGAAAACGGCCTTCACAGTCCCTGGGCGGCCACTGTACCAATTTACAGTAATGCCATTTGGCTTGTGCAATGCAGCCCAGAGAATGTGTCGGCTTATGGACAGGGTGATACCGTCAAGGCACAAAGACAATGTCTTTGTATACCTTGACGATCACCTTGTCTGCTCTCCGGACTTCGAAAGCCATATGGGTTTGCTAGAGGACGTCGCTGGGTGTCTTCGCAGTGCTGGCTTAACGATAAATGTTGAGAAAAGTAAATTCTGCCAAAAGGAAATTAAATACCTTGGGTATATTGTGGGCGACGGGTGCCTTAGGACTGATCCCGCCAAAGTGTCTGCAGTTGAGCAGTTTCCAGTTTCGAGGACTCCAAAACAACTCAACTCAACTCAACACAACAATAACTGCACCAATGACGGAATGCCTGAAAAAAGGCAAAGACTTTAAAATGACTGACGAGGCAATTAAATCATTTGAAGAGCTTAAACAGTTTCTGATTTCAGCGCCAATTTTGACAAACCCAGACTTCACAAAGCACTTTTACATTCAATGCGACGCATCAACAACAGGTGTCGGCAGTGTTCTCTTCCAGACCGATGCAGAGGGTAGGGAGAGGCCAATAGCCTATATTTCTCAGAAGCTGAATTCAGCTCAAAAGAATTGTAGCATCACTGAGTTGGAATGCTATGCAGCTGTTCTCAGCGTGCAGAAGTTTCGGGCTTATGTTGAGCTCCTTCCGTTCACCATCATAACCGACCATGCCAGCTTGAAGTGGCTAATGTCCCAAAAGGACTTGTCGGGACGTCTGGCTAGATGGAGTCTTAAGCTGCAGGCATTTAACTTTACCATTTAGCATCGAAAAGGCACTCAGAATGTAGTGCCAGATGCTCACTCTCGCGTCCATATGGAGGAGATCACTGCTGACAGAGAACGCCACGATGTTGATTTTAACTCACCACATTTTTCTTCGGAGGAGTATGAAAGCTTTCGTAAAACAATAAAAGAGGACGAGAATAAATTTCCAGACGTATGCATCTCAGACGGCTACATATATAAAAGGACAGATATACGTACCGGGGATACCATCCAGGAAGACAGAGCTTGGAAGCTCTGGGTACCGTCGGGGTTGAGAGAGGTTCTTTTAATCTCGGCACACGACTCTCCAGCTGCGGGACATGGAGGGATCCATAAACTTCGACAGCAATATTTTTGGCCTGGAATGACTATAGATGTAAATGACTTTATAAAAAACTGTGATACTTGTAAGTGTAATAAAAGCATGAATCGGACAAATAGACCTCCAATGGGGGTACAGACTATAACAGAACGACCTTTTCAACGGTTGTACATTGTCTTTCTGGGACCCTTTCCTAGAACCAAAAATGGCAACACCCAAATTTTTGTTGTGCTTGACCACTTCAGCAAATTTGTCTTTCTTAAACCCTTAAGGAAGGCAACTTCAGCTGCAGTTGTCCAGTACTTAGAGGAAGCCATTTTTCATGTCTTTGGGGTTCCAGAATATCTACACTCGGACAACGGAAAACAATTCATTTCCGAATTATTTTCGAGCTTTTTAAAGCGCTACGGGGTTAAGCACGTGAGGACTGCGGTCTACTCTCCGCAGCCCAATGCCTCAGAACGTGTGAACCGTAGCGTACTGACTAAGATCCGTTCGTACCTTGGAAGCGACCAACGCGACTGGGACAAGCATGTTAGCTTTGCAGCATTCTCACTGCGAAGTGTTGCGCACGAAGCTACGAGACTAGAGCCGTACTATGCTGTCTTCGGCTTCCAAATGGCACAGAACGGATCCGCTTTTGATATTATACGACGGTTAAACGACATTAAACAATCAGACGTCAAGATTTTAGAGACAAAGGACAAACAGCAAGTTATAAGGGACGAAATATTTAGAAATTTAAGTAAGGCACATGACAAAGGAGAAAATACCTACAATTTGAGAAGCCGAGACATTAAATACAAAGTTGGGCAGACTGTATATAGACGCAATTTCAGACAGAGTGACAAGACAGCAAGCTATAATGCCAAACTTGGACCGAAAGCTATTAAAAGTATTATCTTAAAGACTATAGGAAATTCCCTATATGAAGTAGGAAATATGAGAGGAGAAAAAGTAGGCATTTTTCATGCCAAAGACCTCTTTGCCCAGTAGTGATGGTAGGAGCTTAGGAAATTGACGACTATTTATTATCTATTATTTATTATTTATTTTATTATTTATTATTTGTTAATTATTATTTATTATTAATTATTTACCATTTGATTCAATGACTGACTAATTTCTGTGATATTTAGGTTTAAGGCTTATGTGCAATTATTAGGACTATGTGCAATATTTTATATAAGATTAAGATTTATCTGTGATATTTTATGCAATCCTGACTATGTATTATCTATTTATTTTATGGATTATTTTATCTATGATCTGTAGATTAATTTATATGTATTATTTATTTACGTGTTGATTATAAATATATTTTTTTATAAGAGCATAAACAGTATAACCAAAGTGAGAGCATGATCTCAGGGCGCAGGCCCTTGCCACACGTTAGGCAATACGCTCGCGGAGACTTTTCTGAAGGTATGTGTAGGCTAATTAAATAATCGCATGTCGTACGTTCCGTTTTTTTTTTACGTTATATTTCACTCGTGACCACTCATGAAATACAGACGAGCCGGTTAGGTACACGTACGTCATGGCTTTACGTTCAACAAAAAAAAAATTAACAACAAAAAAAACATACTCAATATGTTATAAACACTCACCTTTTTTTAATTCCCAATAATTGATGTCGGCAGCGAGGCGGCATTGCACCAATGGTATCTGAAAAGGAAGAGAAACAAAAGCAGAATCCCAACTTCATAAAAATAAACCTCACTTACCTGCACAATGAGAAAATCCTCAGCTGACGTCGACGTCGAATCTATGAGCCGAGAAAGAAAAACCAAAAGAATATGGAAATAGTATTCTAATGGCAGACATTTAAACCAAAACGCGATTTTGGGACGGCCGACGAAAAGGACAAAGATGTAATAAAGATAAAAGGGTGTAGTGACTGACGTTAAGAAAAAGGAAAGCAAGAGGAATTCTTTTTCTAGAAGGTTCGGAAAAAAGAAAAGGTTTCTTTAGGCGGAGACAGAATTTTTAGCGGCAGTTGAAGAATTATCATCAGCGGATAGAGTGTTTCGAGCGTTCAGGTTGAAGTCGATAAAGTGAGGAAAAAGAGTTAACTTTAAAAGTTTAAAATTTAATTTAAAAAAGAGAAACAAAAAGGAAGGAACCATTAATTGTGGAGACTAAAAAATAAGCTAAAGTTCTGTGAACAAAAAAACGTAATTTTACACAATTCCAACAATTCGGAATTTTAAAACTTTTCATAAAAAGGATACTCCATTTTCCTTTAAGAAATAGTGAAAGTAGTGCAAAGGCGCTAAACGCCATTTTCTGCTTAATTTGAGGTGATCGAAATTATAAAATTCTTAAAAGTGAAAATAGTGCAAACGCGCTAAACGCCAGTTGATCGAAATTATAAAATTTTAAAAAATGAAAATAGTGCAAATGCGCTAAACACCATTTTTATACAATTCCAACTAATCGAAAGAGTGAATCGCCTAGTTTTTTTCATAAACCAAAAAAAAGAGGAGGATTCAATAGTTGAAAACTACATCCAAAACCATCAGTGTAGTTTAAATTAATACAACAACAACCATTGTGCCAGCGTCGGAGCTTTTCAGCTCATCCAAAGCGTCGGAGCTTTCTCAGCTTACCCGAGACACGAGCCACGAGTCATAGAATAATTTCCTAATTGCAACTATAATAATCAGGAAGAAAAAGAATGAGGACTGTTTCCCAGGCTGAGTTTTCTTTGATTTTGGCTTTGAAATTTGAGTTTGATTTTTATGATTTTTGATTGAGTTTTTTTTTATTTAAATTGAGTTTTATTAACTTTGAGATAAGATCGGGTTTTTCTTTATCCGAATTTAAGATTGAGTTTTCTCTACTTTTGAGTTTCTTCATCGAATTTATTCTAAATCGAGTTTTCTTTTTACTTTTTGAATTTATTAGATTCAGTTGATTTAAAATCAAGTTCTTTTAACTTCTGAATTTATTTTGATTCAGTTAATTTAAAATCGAGTTTTTTTTGGATTTTTTTGTTTTATTTAACTTACAATTAAACAGTAGTGTAAACTGCACTCAGTAGTTTCATATATCATTAACCCATACTTTGCAACAGGTTCGTCAACGAGATCCTGCCGGCAAGATATCATTGAGCTCAACCAAGTAAGTGCCAATTGCTTAATTTTTTTACACCAGTTTTTTTTTACTTCTAAGCGCAGTATATATATATATATAAAAAAAGGATGAAGAAACAGTCTTTTTAAATAACTTTCTATAAATAAAGATAATTACCATTATTTTCGAATAATTTTATTTTCATATCATTATACTCATAACTTTTGTGAAACATACATATATTACATACATCGCTTTCTTTTGATTTAATTTTTTTATATATTTCATTTTAAATTTGAAGTTTTAATAATAAAAGTTAATAGAAGTAATACATGTATATGAAATTTGAAAAGACAACAACGTGATTTTTCATTGCCATGGCCCATTGGGGGGGGTGTGAGGCATATTCCTTTTTTTATATTTTTTCTTGTCCCCACCATGAGTGAGTAGACAAGTCGGCTGTAGGTGTGTGACTGGGATTGGTGATCCCACGATGATTTCTCTCGGCGCTTTTCAGAAATGACCCGACGGACTGCGGACAGATGGACTTAGTAAAGTCGACCCTTTCCTTCATGATTTTGTGAGGCCTCGGTACTGGTGCAATCAGGACATTCCTTCTAGATTTAGTTAGCTATTAATTAAAAAAAAAAGAAAATTTTCTAAAAGAAGTCAAAATTTTCTTTTGTTAATTTTAAAGTAAATTTTAAAGTAGGATAATATAGTTGTAAGTTTAGTATATAAAAGCAAAGGAATGACCTGGCTGCACCGGGACTGAGGGACGGTATCCTTTATTCCCTCCTTTTTCCAACCCCCTTTTGATTTGATTTGATTTAGAACAACAAGTTTTCACAATATTCTGTCATTTGGCGTTTTCATAAATTAGTTCAGAGCAGTCAAAGAGTTCTCAAGATAAATGTTCGTGTTTCTTATTTGCTCAGAGTATGAGCGTGCTCTAAGTGCTCAGAATAAAATGATCTGAGCTTTTTCAATTTTAACATCTGATGTCAAATGTTTGTTTCGATGATTTTCTTCTACAATAAAAAAAAATGGCCCAGGATCGAGGGGCTCCCATATCAATTTCTGCGATTAGAGGATTTAGATGAACAATTTTAATTTTTATGGGTTGTTTTTTTATAAGTCGACACGACAATTTAAAAGTTTTGTTCTTGACGAGGTGTCACTGGTAAGTGACAAGGACCGCCCGTCCGACGAGCTAAGCCGAGCAACCGCGAGCGTGTCGCGACGTCCTTGCCAGTGGCAGAACCCCTAGTGGGACCTCGCTCCATAACAATGCCTACCAGGGATAGCATGTAAAAAAAACGCATTTGTAAGCTTACCTCATGGGTAATGTGGAAAAGGCTTAAAAAAAATTCCTAAAAAAACTAATACAAACTTATCCACCTTCTGTTAAAATTATACCACGCCCATAAAAACAGTCGGAACGTCCAGATCTAATTTTTACCTATCATTAATTACCAATATTTAGGCCCACCCACTTTTAACCACGCCTCTTTTTCACCTTTTATATAAAAGACAGTTTTTTGACTCTACAACTTCCGAAGGTGGCTCGATTGGCCTAATATTTTTTTATATGGAAGGTATTTTTATTATCTTTTATATAGTACCAATTAACACCCAAACCTCCATCAAATCACCTGAGAAAATGGATTTTTCTGAAGAAAAAAAAACCTTGACAGCCCCCCCCATACAAAAAGGGGCGTGACTGCCACCTTCTTTATGCCGCCCCCAAAAGTGGGCGGAAAAGGCGTGGCTGGGGGCGTAAATTCGCATGCGGGTTATACTGCAGAAACGCCAAAACTTTATTAAAATATTAACTTGTTGGGTAGTTCGTTCGTCCTTTGAATTAAAAAAAAATTAATGATTTAATTAACCACTCAATGATGTATATATACTAAATTCAAACATGTATTGTAATTATGAGATATATCAGTATATCAAAAAAATGAAATGGAATTTTTCTCTTTTATTTAGTTAATCTAAGTATTATGATTGATTCCTTTTTTTTTTATTTAAATGTAATTAATTCAATTTGCAAACATTTCAACTGAGCCATTTATTTGCATATAAGAAATCCCAGCGTAGTGTCGTAGTCCATTTGAAACAACAACAAAAAATCAAAATTAGTTAACCGTATTCAAAAAGGAAAAAGGAGGCAGAGCAGCAAACAATATAATTATATTGAAACACCACTTACTTGATTATAGTTTCTTTTTGTCGGTTTTTTTTGCTTCTTTTTTGTTTTGTTTGGGACATTCCCATCGGCAGCGCTGGCAATGAAGAAGTCTTCCGACTGCAACAAAAGAAAAAAAGAGTTACGCGCGGTTGGAGTGAAACCTTTTCTGACGTTGTGGCCGATATTACGATTAAAGATGAGATGACGATGAGAAATGGCTTAGTTCCAAAAAATTCCAGACCCTATTGCCAGAACCCAGAATTTTCATAGGAACAAATCTTATAGTCGCATATTAGTCCTACGTTCCGATTTACATACGAATCGCTTGAGAAATGGCTTGGTTCCCAAAATTGCAGACCCTATTGGCCAGATCCCAGAATTTCCATAGGAACAAATATTATAGTCGCATATTAGTCCTACATTCCGAGTTTCATACGAATCGCTTGAGAAATGGCTTGGTTCCTAAAATTCCAGAACCTATTGGCCAGATCCCAGAATTTCCATAGGAACAAATCTTATAGTCGCATATTAGTCCTACAATCCGAGTTTCATACGAATCGCTTGAGAAATGGCTTGGTTCCAAATATTCCAGACCCTTTTGGCCAGATCCCAGAATTTCCATAGGAACAAATCTTATAGTCGCATATTAGTCCTACATTCCGAGTTTCTTACGAATCGCTTGAGAACTGGCTTGGTTCACAAAATTCCAGACCCTTTTGGCCAGATCCCAGAATTTCCATAGGAACAAATCTTATAGTCGCATATTAGTCCTACATTCCGAGTTTCATACGAATCCCTTGAGAAATGGCTTGGTTCCAAAAATTCGAGACCCCTTGACCGGATCACAGAATTTCCATAGGAACAAATCTTATAGTCGCATATTAGTCCTAAATTCCGAGTTTCATACGAATCGCTTGGTTCCTAAAATTCCAGACCCTATTGGCCAGATCCCAGAATTTCCATAGGAACAAATCTTTTAGTCGCATATTAGTCCTACAATCCGAGTTTCATACGAATCGCTTGAGAAATGGCTTGGTTCCCAATATTCCAGACCCTTTTGGCCAGATCCCAGAATTTCCAAAACTCCAGACCATATTGGTCAGATCCCAAAACTTCCATAGGAATAAATCTTATAGTCGCATATAAGTCCTACATTCCGAGTTTTATACGAATCCCTTGAGAAATGGCAATGGCTTGGTTCCCAAAATTCCAGACCCTATTGGCCAAATCCCAGAATTTCCAAAACTCCAGACCATATTGGTCAGATCCCAAAACTTCCATAGGAACAAATCTTATAGTCGCATATTAGTCCTACATTCCGAGTTTCATACGAATCGCTTGAGAACTGGCTTGGTTCACAAAATTCCAGAACCTATTGGCCAGATCCCAGAATTTCCATAGGAACAAATCTTATAGTCGCATATTAGTCCTACGTTCCGATTTACATACGAATCGCTTGAGAAATGGCTTGGTTCCCAAAATTGCAGACCCTATTGGCCAGATCCCAGAATTTCCATAGGAACAAATCTTATAGTCGCATATTAGTCCTACATTCCGAGTTTCATACGAATCGCTTGAGAAATGGCTTGGTTCATAAAATTCCAGAACCTATTGGACAGATCCCAGAATTTCCATAGGAACAAATCTTATAGTCGCATATTAGTCCTACAATCCGAGTTTCATACGAATCGCTTGAGAAATGGCTTGGTTCCAAATATTCCAGACCCTTTTGGCCAGATCCAAGAATTTCCATAGGAACAAATCTTATAGTCGCATATTAGTCCTACATTCCGAGTTTCTTACGAATCGCTTGAGAACTGGCTTGGTTCACAAAATTCCAGACCCTTTTGGCCAGATCCCAGAATTTCCATAGGAACAAATCTTATAGTCGCATATTAGTCCTTCATTCCGAGTTTCATACGAATCCCTTGAGAAATGGCTTGGTTCCAAAAATTCGAGACCCCTTGACCGGATCACAGAATTTCCATAGGAACAATTCTTATAGTCGCATATTAGTCCTACATTCCGAGTTTCATACGAATCGCTTGAGAAATGGCTTGGTTCCTAAAATTCCAGACCCTATTGGCCAGATCCCAGAATTTCCATAGGAACAAATCTTATAGTCGCATATTAGTCCTACAATCCGAGTTTCATACGAATCGCTTGAGAAATGGCTTGGTTCCCAATATTCCAGACCCTTTTGGCCAGATCCCAGAATTTCCAAAACTCCAGACCATATTGGTCAGATCCCAAAACTTCCATAGGAACAAATCTTATAGTCGCATATAAGTCCTACATTCCGAGTTTTATACGAATCCCTTGAGAAATGGCAATGGCTTGGTTCCCAAAATTCCAGACCCTATTGGCCAAATCCCAGAATTTCCAAAACTCCAGACCATATTGGTCAGATCCCAAAACTTCCATAGGAACAAATCTTATAGTCGCATATTAGTCCTACATTCCGAGTTTCATACGAATCGCTTGAGAAATGGCTTGGTTCCCAATATTCCAGACCCTTTTGGCTAGATCCCAGAATTTCCAAAACTCCAGACCATATTGGTCAGATCCCAAAACTTCCATAGGAACAAATCTTATAGTCGCATATTAGTCCTACATTCCGAGTTTCATACGAATCGCTTGAGAACTGGCTTGGTTCACAAAATTCCAGACCCTTTTGGCCAGATCCCAGAATTTCCATAGGAACAAATCTTATAGTCGCATATTAGTCCTACATTCCGAGTTTCATACGAATCGCTTGAGAAATGGCTTGGTTCCTAAAATTCCAGAACCTATTGGCCAGATCCCAGAATTTCCATAGGAACAAATCTTATAGTCGCATATTAGTCCTACAATCCGAATTTCATACGAATCGCTTGAGAACTGGCTTGGTTCACAAAATTCCAGAACCTATTGGCCAGATCCCAGAATTTCCATAGGAACAAATCTTATAGTCGCATATTAGTCCTACGTTCCGATTTACATACGAATCGCTTGAGAAATGGCTTGGTTCCCAAAATTGCAGACCCTATTGGCCAGATCCCAGAATTTCCATAGGAACAAATCTTATAGTCGCATATTAGTCCTACATTCCGAGTTTCATACGAATCGCTTGAGAAATGGCTTGGTTCATAAAATTCCAGAACCTATTGGACAGATCCCAGAATTTCCATAGGAACAAATCTTATAGTCGCATATTAGTCCTACAATCCGAGTTTCATACGAATCGCTTGAGAAATGGCTTGGTTCCAAATATTCCAGACCCTTTTGGCCAGATCCCAGAATTTCCATAGGAACAAATCTTATAGTCGCATATTAGTCCTACATTCCGAGTTTCTTACGAATCGCTTGAGAACTGGCTTGGTTCACAAAATTCCAGACCCTTTTGGCCAGATCCCAGAATTTCCATAGGAACAAATCTTATAGTCGCATATTAGTCCTACATTCCGAGTTTCATACGAATCCCTTGAGAAATGGCTTGGTTCCAAAAATTCGAGACCCCTTGACCGGATCACAGAATTTCCATAGGAACAATTCTTATAGTCGCATATTAGTCCTACATTCCGAGTTTCATACGAATCGCTTGAGAAATGGCTTGGTTCCTAAAATTCCAGACCCTATTGGCCAGATCCCAGAATTTCCATAGGAACAAATCTTATAGTCGCATATTAGTCCTACAATCCGAGTTTCATACGAATCGCTTGAGAAATGGCTTGGTTCCCAATATTCCAGACCCTTTTGGCCAGATCCCAGAATTTCCAAAACTCCAGACCATATTGGTCAGATCCCAAAACTTCCATAGTTACAAATCTTATAGTCGCATATAAGTCCTACATTCCGAGTTTTATACGAATCTCTTGAGAAATGGCAATGGCTTGGTTCCCAAAATTCCAGACCCTATTGGCCAAATCCCAGAATTTCCAAAACTCCAGACCATATTGGTCAGATCCCAAAACTTCCATAGGAACAAATCTTATAGTCGCATATTAGTCCTACATTCCGAGTTTCATACGAATCGCTTGAGAAATGGCTTGGTTCCCAATATTCCAGACCCTTTTGGCTAGATCCCAGAATTTCCAAAACTCCAGACCATATTGGTCAGATCCCAAAACTTCCATAGGAACAAATCTTATAGTCGCATATTAGTCCTACATTCCGAGTTTCATACGAATCGCTTGAGAACTGGCTTGGTTCACAAAATTCCAGAATATTCCCTATTGGCCAGATCCCAGAATTTCCATAGGAACAAATCTTATATTCGCATATTAGTCCTACATTCCGAGTTTCTTACGAATCACTTGAGAACTGGCTTGGTTCACAAAATTCCAGACCCTTTTGGCCAGATCCCAGAATTTCCATAGGAACAAATCTTATAGTCGCATATTAGTCCTACATTTCGAGTTTCATACGAATCCCTTGAGAAATGGCTTGGTTCCCAAAACTCAGACCATATTGGTCAGATCCCAAAATTTCCATATGAACAAATCTTATAGTCGCATATTAGTTCTACATTCCGAGTTTCATACGAATCCCTTGAGAAATGGCAATGGCTTGGTTCCCAAAATTCCAGACCCTATTGGCCAGATCCCAGAATTTCCATAGGAACAAATCTTATAGTCGCATATTAGTCCTACATTCCGGGTTTCATACGAATTGCTTGAGAACTGGCTTGGTTCCTAAAATTCCAGACCCTTTTGGCCAGATCCCAGAATTTCCATAGGAACAAACCTTATAGTCGCATATTAGTCCTACATTCCGGGTTTCATACTAATCCCTTGAGAAATGGCTTGGTTCCAAAAATTCGAGACCCCATTCGCCGGATCCCAGAATTTCCATAGGAACAAATCTTATAGTCGCATATTAGTCCTACAATCCGAGTTTCATACGAATCGCTTGAGAAATGGCTTGGGTCCCAAAATTCCAGACCCTATTGGCCCGATCACAGAATTTCCAAAACTCCAGACCATATTGGTCAGATCCCAAAACTTCCATAGGAACAAATCTTATAGTCGCATATAAGTCCTACATTCCGAGTTTCATACGAATCCCTTGAGAAATGGTTTGGCTTCAAAAATTCCAGACCCTATTGGCCAGATCACAGAATTTTTATAGGAACAAATCTTATAGTCGCATATTAGTCCTACATTCCGAGTTTCTTACGAATCGCTTGAGAACTGGCTTGGTTCACAAAATTCCAGACCCTTTTGGCCAGATCCCAGAATTTCCATAGGAACAAATCTTATAGTCGCATATTAGTCCTACATTTCGAGTTTCATACGAATCCCTTGAGAAATGGCTTGGTTCCCAAAACTCAGACCATATTGGTCAGATCCCAAAATTTCCATATGAACAAATCTTATAGTCGCATATTAGTTCTACATTCCGAGTTTCATACGAATCCCTTGAGAAATGGCAATGGCTTGGTTCCCAAAATTCCAGACCCTATTGGCCAGATCCCAGAATTTCCATAGGAACAAATCTTATAGTCGCATATTAGTCCTACATTCCGAGTTTCATACGAATTGCTTGAGAACTGGCTTGGTTCCTAAAATTCCAGACCCTTTTGGCCAGATCCCAGAATTTCCATAGGAACAAACCTTATAGTCGCATATTAGTCCTACATTCCGGGTTTCATACGAATCCCTTGAGAAATGGCTTGGTTCCAAAAATTCGAGACCCCATTCGCCGGATCCCAGAATTTCCATAGGAACAAATCTTATAGTCGCATATTAGTCCTACAATCCGAGTTTCATACGAATCGCTTGAGAAATGGCTTGGGTCCCAAAATTCCAGACCCTATTGGCCCGATCACAGAATTTCCAAAACTCCAGACCATATTGGTCAGATCCCAAAACTGCTATAGGAACAAATCTTATAGTCGCATATAAGTCCTACATTCCGAGTTTCATACGAATCCCTTGAGAAATGGTTTGGCTTCAAAAATTCCAGACCCTATTGGCCAGATCACAGAATTTTTATAGGAACAAATCTTATAGTCGCATATTAGTCCCACATTCCGAGTATCATACCAATCGCTTAAGAAATGGCTTGGTTTCCAAAAATTCCAGACCTTATTGGCCAGATCACAGAATTTCTATAGTAAAAAACCTTATAGTCGCATATTAGTCCTACATTCCGGGTTTCGTACGAATCCCTTGAGAAATGGCTTGGTTCCAAAAATTCGAGAAACCATTGGCCGGATCCCAGAATTTACATAGGAACAAATCTTATAGTCGCATATTAGTCCTACATTCCGAGTTTTACACGAATCGCTTGAGAAATGGCTTGGTTCCCAAAACTCCAGACCATATTGGTCAGATCCCAAAATTTCCATAGGAACAAATCTTATAGTCGCATATTAGTTCTACATTCCGAGTTTCATACGAATCCCTTGAGAAATGGCTTGGTTCCCAAAATTCCAGACCCTATTGGCCAGATCCCAGAATTTCCATAGGAACCAATCTTATAGTCGCATATTAGTCCTACATTCCGAGTTTCATACGAATTGCTTGAGAACTGGCTTGGTTCCTAAAATTCCAGACCCTTTTGGCCAGATCCCAGAATTTCCATAGGAACAAACTTTATAGTCGCATATTAGTCCTACATTCCGGGTTTCATACGAATCCCTTGAGAAATGGCTTGGTTCCAAAAATTCGAGACCCCATTGGCCGGATCCCAGAATTTACATAGGAAAAAATCTTATAGTCGCATATTAGTCCTGAATTACGAGTTTTATATGAATCGCTTGAGAAATGGCTTGGTTCCCAAAATTCCAGACCCTATTGGCCGGATCCCAGAATTTACATAGGAACAAATCTTATAGTCGCATATTAGTCCTACATTCCGAGTTTCATACGAATCGCTTGAGAACTGGCTTGGTTCCCAAAATTCCAGACCCTTTTGGCCAGATCCCAGAATTTCCATAGGAACAAACCTTATAGTCGCATATTAGTCCTACATTCCGGGTTTCATACGAATCCCTTGAGAAATGGCTTGGTTCCCAAAATTCCAGACCCTATTGGCCAGATCACAGAATTTCCATAGGAACAAATCTTATAGTCGCATATTAGTCCTACATTCCGAGTTTCATACGAATCGCTTGAGAACTGGCTTGGTTCCCAAAATTCCAGACCCTTTTGGCCAGATCCCAGAATTTCCATAGGAACAAATCTTATAGTCGCATATTAGTCCTACATTCCGAGTTTCATACGAATCGCTTGAGAACTGGCTTGGTTCCCAAAATTCCAGACCCTTTTGGCCAGATCCCAGAATTTCCATAGGAACAAATCTTATAGTCGCATATTAGTCCTACATTCCGAGTTTCATACGAATCGCTTGAGAAATGGCTTGGTTCCCAAAATTCCAGACCCTATTAGCCAGATCACAGAATTTCCATAGGAACAAATCTTATAGTCGCATATTAGTCCTACATTCCGAGTTTCATACGAATCGCTTGAGAACTGGCTTGGTTCCCAAAATTCCAGACCCTTTTGGCCAGATCCCAGAATTTTCATAGGAACAAATCTTATAGTCGCATATCAGTCCTACATTACGAGTTTTATACGAATCGCTTGAGAAATGGCTTGGTTCCCAAAACTCCAGACCATATTGGTCAGATCCCAAAATTTCCATAGGAACAAATCTTATAGTCGCATATTAGTCCTACATTCCGAGTTTCATACGAATCCCTTGCGAAATGGTTTGGCTCCAAAAATTCCAGACCCTATTGGCCAGATCACAGAATTTCTATAGGAACAAATCTTATAGTCGCATATTAGTCCTACATTCCGAGTTTCATACGAATCGCTTGAGAACTGGCTTGGTTCCCAAAACTCCAGACCCTATTACCAAATCCCAGAATTTCCATAGGAACAAATCTTATAGTCGCATATTAGTCCTACATTCCGAGTTTCATACGAATCGCTTGAGAAATGGCTTGGTTCCTAAAATTCCAGACCCTATTGGCCAGATCCCAGAATTTCCATAGGAACAAATCTTATAGTCGCATATTAGTCCTACAATCCGAGTTTCATACGAATCGCTTGAGAAATGGCTTGGTTCCCAATATTCCAGACACTTTTGGCCAGATCCCAGAATTTCCATAGGAACAAACCTTATAGTCGCATATTAGTCCTACATTCCGAGTTTCATACGAATCGCTTAAGAAATGGCTTGTTTCCCAAAACTCCAGACCATATTGGTCAGATCCCACAATATTCATAGGAACAAATCTTATACTCGCATATTAGTCCTACATTCCGAGTTTCATACGAATCCCTTGAGAAATGGTTTGGCTCCAAAAATTCCAGACCCTATTGGCCAGATCACAGAATTTCTATAGGAACAAATCTTATAGTCGCATATTAGTCCCACATTCCGAGTATCATACCAATCGCTTAAGAAATGGCTTGTTTACCAAAAATTCCAGACGCTATTGGCCAGATACCAGAATTTCCATAGGAACTGTGGCAGTAGTAATATATGTATTCATATATATATAGTTATATTTGTAGTTATATACATATATAGTTTCATACATATAAAATGTAACTATAGCATAAAATTAACAATAAGAAAAGTGAACAACAGAGCAATGTGTACAACAGTGTAACAAATGTGTACAACAGACTTTGTTGTTGTTGTTACTGGTTGTAAAAATTTAGGCAAAAATAATTTAAAATTTAGACAACTAAAAATTGATGTTTAAATTTAAGCCAAAGAAAAAATCTATTTTTAATATATGTATTTATATATATATAGTTATATTTGTCGTTATATACATATTTAGTTTCATACATATAAAATATAACAATAGAAAACGAGGCATGATATTAACAATAAGAAAAGTGAACAACAGAGCAATGTGTACAATAGTGTAACAAATGTGTACAACAGAGCAATGTGTACAACAGAGTAATAACAGTGTGACGCTTGAAAATTGTTGCCGCCTCCGTAAAAAAGTTTCACTTCAAAAAAAGTTGTCTTCTCTCTCCTATTATTTCCTATTTTTTTTTCCGATGTTTTTAGTTGTAGCTATTTGTGTTGGTTTGAGAATAAGTGTGTATAAATCCCTTTACATTAAATTCAAAATAAATCGAATCTTGTTGTTTTCCTTAAATTAATAATTAATTACTTATTTTGTTCTTTATCAATTTTAGTTTTTAATCAATTATTTCGCTGCTGTTACTGGTTGTACAAATTTAGGCGATAATAATTTAAAATTTAGAAAACTAAAAATTGACGTTTAAATTTAAGCCAAAGAAAAATCTATTTTTGGAGGTAAAATATTCTTAATCATTAATTTTTCGTTTGTTGTTATAAAAATGCAAAAATCTGTTCGATCATAATTTGAAACTAATGAGCCGAAGATTAAAAAAAATACTATTTTAATTTGGTTGGAAAAATAACTATGGATGATGCTTCTGCTGCAAATCGTTTAGCGTCAAAGACAAATCTAACCTTGTTCCTTTTGTTAGCATATATTTTGTTCTGTTTGTTTTTCTCATCATTTGGCTATAGAAATTATCCATAATCCATAACAGGGCGTTTCGTGTTGCGTATGCTGATCAACTATTGCTGAATTCGCTTCAAGCTAAGTGGAGTCACCGCCTGAATGAAACTGTCTTCCTCGAGCTGTCGAGCTATCAACGAAGTTCACCAACTCACTATAAAATGCGTCGACGGTCAGCCTTAACGGACGGTAATCACCACATCATCACACGGTGTTTTGCACTTGATTTGTTTGTGTGTTATGTTTCTATTCCGCAAAGCAAACATACACATTCACATGTCATTTGCACATTCCTGCAGTTCCAACAACTCACTACCGAATCAGGTGCCATACAATAAATTTATTACACGGCAGTCACAAATATCTTGGTGAGAATTACAACTATTTGAGGTGTTTTCTAAATTGCCACTAAGCACTATGTTTGCTTAATTTCTTTGCGTAGATGGGATGATTAGATGAGATGATGATATGACGACTGCGTAGTGCTTCAATGGCTTGAGAAATTTCACGTGTGATGTTGAATGCACGTTCTATAGCGACGTCAAAGAGTTATTCGATGTAAAAATGGTTAATCCTTCCAGTGATTGATTCAATTATTGTGGATTGAATTCACATCCATGTGTTATACGTTGTTAGACGTATAATAATAAAGTGTTCCTGCACCTCTATACGTGCAAATGTGAAGATAACTTTAATTTAACGCAAATGAAAAACTTTACACCGGTAGATTGATTTAAAAAGTGTATTTTATCAAATTTAAATTTAATACCAAATGGAATTTTCAAAATTCTACCAAAAGGAGAACACGTCTATACTGCATTTAAATTTAATACAAAAATGGAGTGCACAAATTCTGCATAAATTCTCTCTGTATTGTGTGGCAAATAAAATTAGAGAGAGTTAGTTGACATTTCGATTTGATTGATTTTCTTTTGACAACAACAAAAACTTATGATGGATACACAATTGGGTTTGTCAAACATATTACTCCCCCGCCTTAATGAATTTCATTTCTTAATGATTAATCGTACTAATTTTGTTACAGGACGTTTTATTTCGTTTCGAGATGCCTTCAGTGTTACTACCCTTGTAATGCCGTCACTTCCTGGCTGAATGGTTGTGATTCTGCCACGAATCCACTGACTTGGATGCATATTATCTTCTCGGATCAGTACCACATCATCAATTGCAAATTCGCATGTTGTCATTTTCCTTTTGTTTCGTTGGGACTTCTAAGTCAGCTGGATCTTCGTTTATTTTACAGAGAGGCCTGGAGTTAAGTAGCGATTCAACTTGAATTACTAGTGTAGTCATTTCTTCAAAGGTGAGGTTGGTGTTCGCTACCCTTTTGTGGTGATACTTGAAGTATTTCACTGACGCTTCCCATAGGCCACCAAAGTGCGCTGCACGTGGAGGACTAAAATTGAAGCTGATGCCTTTCTGTAATAGAAAATCAGAGATTACAAAATTGTTTGACTGCTTATGATCTGTTGTTATAACTGCTGCAATTCTCTATTTGCACCCACGAAATTTGACCCATTGTCACACCATATCTGTTCAGGAACACCGAGCCACGAAGCGTTTTAAAGCAGCCAAAAATGAATCTGTGTCTAAACTACCAACAACTTCCAAGTGTACAGCTTTAAAAGCTAGGCAGACGAATACCGCAACATATGCTTTTTCCAGAGGGGAATTTTCGTTTACTATTTTACGGACTATCAATTGACAAGCTGTATGATTTTTTGGTAATTTGACTAGGTGTTTGGCCGCATATGACTGATGATTTTCGTTATCGCCCACCTACTCGCAAGACTCCATTCGAATCAACAAATGGGCTAAGTGACGAGAGTGGGGTTTTCACAGGTAATGACTGATTCTTGCTTATAATCGTAAGTTCATAATTAAATGTTGATTTTTTTACATAACGAAGAAGTACTGCTTCTGCTTTATTCATTTCTGGTGGCGTTATTGATTTGATTTTGTTTTGTAATTTTGGACCGATATGAAGAATATCATTTAGCGACGTTTGTGTGCTGGTCTTGCAAAAACCGTCAAACACAACTCGCAGCTTAGTGGTGCTGGTACTGCTTTTGAAGACAGCGTGATGTCGTAAAAAATATTTTTTATCATATGTCATATATGTCATATGGTCCAATTGAATATATTCATTGATAAATGCATGATAGGCGTCGAAGAAATCTGGCGTTTTGGAGAACTTTCTTTCCATTGCTAGAACACGCTGATATGCAGCTTGAAATGAACTGCCTAGTTCCAGCATTGGCTCTTTAAATGGCAGTCTCACAATAAATTTGCCGCTCTGATCTCGTACTATCGTTTGGCTGTAATACTCTTCACATGTGTTTGCTGGCAATTCTGCTTGATACGAAACTTCCTCGATTTCCCAGAATTTCTTCAACAGTTGTTTAATATCTTCATATATTTTATAAATTGTTGGTTCGGTTTTTACATGTAACCTTATGTTGGATGGTTTACCAGTCAATGTTCCAGCAATTAACCATCCAAATTTAGATGAGACTAGTTTTGGGAGCCCTTCCACTACGCGCTGTTCTTGATTTAGTACTTCGAAAAATATTTCAGCCCCTAGCAGGACATAGATTTTATTCGGTTTGTAAAACTCCGGGTCCGCTAAGGCTAACGTCGAAGTTACGTTGTTTAATTTAATTGGTTTAGTTTAGTTGGTAATAAACTTGTAATGTTTCTTATGATATAAGCCGTGATATTTAATGCATAGTGCTTGTCTATACGAGAGAAGATTGTCATATCAATTTTCCCCTTTATTTTACCAGTCGATGTACATGCTAGCCCGTGAATACATATGGAAGCTTGGCTTCGCTTTAGGGCTAGGCGTTAAGCACAGTATTCGTTGACAAACGACGTTTGCGACCCGGAATTAAGTAGTGCTCGGAATGACTGGGGTTCTCCGGTACGTGATTTAACATATATGATGGAGTTGGTAGTACCATGTGTGGCGATGAATACAGTGTATGTAGAACTTGTGCATTTGGTTGAGTATTAAACAAATATGATGGTTTAACAAGGCGAAGTTTTGATAAGGGGGTACAGGATTACCGCTATCGACTATTGGTTTGTCAATGCAAGGTTCACTCCATGACACATGATGACTCGTCACTGCTGGATTGTATACTGATTGCGATTCAGCGTGACCAGAATGAAGTAGAGTATGGTGGCGTTTCGTGCAAATCATGCATGTGGACTTGCTGAAACATTTTGCAGTTGTGTGACCCCTCTTCAAGCAGTTTCTACATAAATCATAGTCGTTTACCAGTTTGAATCTCAAATCTACTGATTGATTTTTGAAGACTGGACATTTGAATAATGGATGCTGCTGCTTACAAGCTAAGCAATCGAAATTGTTGTTAGGACTAGCAGTTAAAATGATTTCGCAGTAGGTTTTAAGGATTGCCTTCTAGTTGTTGCGTCGCAAATTCCCAGAGAATCACACCTTTGGTTTAAAAAAATAATTAGATTTGCGAAGGTAGGAAAATTTGTACCGACTGAATGATTTGCTCATATTTGTTTCGACTCATTGTCAATTTTGTTCAACAATATGTGAATAAGCCATGGGTTGCGAGTTTCTGCTGCTGGTCCTAATGAGCAAAGTCTACGAATCACCTCGTCAGCTGTTTCTGAAATGCGACGTAGCTCCTTGGTGTTAGCTTGCACACATGGTTTCTGCTCAAAAAATGTTTGAGTTAGCGATATCACAATGAGATTCATTTTGTTGTAGCGACTACATAATTTGTCCCATGTTTCTGCATAATTGTTATCGGTGATGGTAATATGCCGTAAAAGAGCAACAGCTTCACCAGCTAATAGCTCTTTTTGCATTTGCAGTTTGTGTACATCACTGATATTTTGATTGCTATGAATCGTGGTTTCAAATAAGTCATGGAATGATGCCCAATACTTATAATCACCTGAGAATTGTTCAATGTGAATTTTTGGTAGACGTACTTGTTGTGATGTATTCACGCCTTCATAAAATGTCTTTTGTTGTTCGATAAACTGTTCTAGGGTGGTATTTAAACGATGTGCGGCATTGCCTTGTTCTCGACCTCGTTCTCGCTCGTTAATAATTTCTCTTTATAATGTACGCGCCTTGTAATAATAGAGATCTACCTGATCGGTTATTGAAGTATACGTGGGAAATTCAAACAATTCTACTTCATGGTCATTGAATGTTCGATACCTAACCTCTTAAAATCTCGTGGTGTGTTTTAATGGCTTCGAGGTTAGTTTCTGCCGTAATCTGTTCTGCAAATAGCAGAATGTGAATTTTTTGATTATGAGCCCTATCGCGCAATCGCTCTAATCTATCCATTGTAGTGCAAATATTTCAAACAAATAAAAAGAGATAAATTTTACTTATCTGTGGTTGTGGGAAGTTCCCGGGTTTCGGCACCAAAATGTTTGCTTAATTTCTTCGTGCAGATGGGATGATTAGATGAGATGCTGATGACGACTGCGAAGTGCTTCAATCGCTTGAGAAATTTCACGTGTGATGTTGTGACGTCAAGGAGTTATTCGATGTAAAAATGGTTAATCCTTCAAGTGATTGATTCAATTATTGTGGATTTAATTCACATCCATGTAATACGTTGTTAGACGTATAAGAATAAAGTGTTCTTGCACCTCTATATGTGCAAATATGAATATAATTTTAATTTAACGCAAATGAAAAACTTTACACCGGTAGATTGATTTAATAAGTGTATTTTATCAAACTTAAATTTAACACCAAATGGAATTTACAAAATTCTACAAAAAGGAGAACACGTCTATACTGCATTTAAATTTAATACAAAAATGGAGTGCACAAATTCTGCATAAAGAAACGTGGCAAATAAAATTAAAGAGAGTGAGTGACAACAACAAAAACTTATGATGGATACACAATTTGGTTTGTCAAACACACTAGTTCTAATCCAATTTAATTGGCGAAAACAATCTAAGTTTTGTTGTGGTGGTTTTGGTTTGCAAAACAGGACATTAACGAATGCGTCAAACCCCTTTCTTGTTTCTCGGGCTGGTATAAACCATTTACGCACCAAATACCGAATAATAAACACGTTTCTCGGGTCTGCGGCAAATCTGGAAATTGCGAAAACGCCACCACCTGCTAGTTTGGGTAGTTAATCAAAATTTTTTTTTGAAGATTTCATTTCGGTTTTCCTTATGCCCAGCGAAGAAGGAAAAACGTTACTCGCGCATTTATGACATCTTTCTTTCTTTCTTTCTTCTGGCTATTAGGACGAAGAAAAGAACGCGCAAGTGATTGCGATTTAACAAAAAAAATATTCCGAAAGCCTGAAAAACTTTTCTTCCCAATTTGGGAACGTCCTCTCGCCTTGAAAACTAATCGCAGAAGAAGGAAGTTCTCCTTCGCAAGATGCCGAATCACCCATCATTTTTATATATTGGAAGTGTCTATTTCATTCGCACCCCTATCACTTTGCTATTTCAGAAAAGTAAATTTGGACAGATGGTCCAAAACAATTAGAATGCCAATATTGCCTTGCTTAAATCTTTGAAAAGGTCCAATTATATCTATAAACAATTGCTGAAATACATGTTCCACTGGTACCATTTGACCCGTGGAACGCTTATATAAATATATATATATATACAGGGTGTACCAGAATTCGTGGCACAAACGAAGCAGGGTGATAGCGGAGGTCATTTCCAACCAAAATAGCCAAATGAAGTTTTATCGAATAGTTGATGGTTCAAAAGTTATTCCATTTTTAGTATTTTTGGGTAAAATCGCATACGCCGCCACTAAAAAATTAATTTAAAAAAAACCAACAGTTCTTTTGTTTATGTTTATTTTTTAATACGATCTGGAAGAGTGTGCCTTTCTAATAAAGTCATTTTTATAAACTTTATTATCTTCTGTCAAATTAAAACAATAGATTTGTGATGTCTGTTTGTTTCCCAAAATTTTTTGATAAATTTTTAAGTAGCTCTGGCGGAAAAACAATGTACTACAGAAAGTTGACCGACCATCAGAAAAACTTGCGACATTAATGCAGATTCTTAAATGGTATCACGCATAGAAATATTTAAAACAGAATGATTTTTATCAATTGTTTTGTGATGTACGTAGAGTTTTAAAACAGAGATACGTACTTTTGACCTTACATTACTTTACACCCTGTAATCCTTGAACACTTCTAGCTACAATATCACTGTTGGTCTATTTTGATTGAAAATATCAGCAACTCGTCGTAGCTCCTTCCCAATATTTTGTGTTTGTTTTTGATCAAAAAAAGTCTGAATCAGTGAGGTCACAATTGGAGTCATTTTCTCATAACGATTGCAAACCTTGTCCCATGCTTCGACGTAGTTATTGTCAGTAATAAGCATATGCCTTATAAGCGCTGCTGCTTCTCCCGAAAGTAAACTCCTTAATATTTGCAATTTGTGAACGTTAGAAAGATTGTGATTGTTATGCACTGTCGATCTATATAGATCACGAAAAGATGACCAACATTTATAATCACCAGCAAATTGTTCGATATTAATTTTCGGGAGGCGCATTTGTTGCGAGGTATTAACGCCTTCATAGAAGCTCTTCTGCTGATCGAGAAATTGTTCTAGTGTGGCGTTCAATTCGTGACTGTCCTTAACTGTATCTCGCCCATCAGCAGCACTCGCTCTGAGTAGCAGCGCACGTGTTGAAAAATATATGTCATCTGCAGCGTCTGTATTTGATGCATGCTGCGGGTCTTCACAGAGCTGTGCTTCAAAGTTGCTGAAGGATTGATATCTAATATCAAGAGCTTCTAGCCGCACCTTTATGTTTTCAATAGAAGTGTCTTCGGTAATGGTTTCACTAAACCGTTTTATATGAAGCATTTGGTTATACGCTCGGTCACGTAGCCTTACTAACCTATCACTCATGATAATTTAACCTTGTGCGTCTTTCACCTTATAATTATATAGTGGTTTTACGACAAGTGAACTTCTTGCACACGCGGTCTTAAGTGAGGTTATATATGATATATTTAAGATCGTACAATTAGGAATATTATACTTATCTGATATAATTGAGATAGCTTCCCGGGTTTCGGCACCAAAATATTTGTCGACAATGAAAATATTTATTAAATTCACTTTATTAAATTAACTTCAAAAAAAACTTTATTTCAAATTGACGAAAAAATTGTAAGAAAAATACAAAATGGTTACTGCTTGGCAAGAAGTATAAAAGCGAATAATCTATTCTACAATTCTACTTATAATGTGCAGTGAAGCTGGTTACAATTCAAGGTTTTTTTTTAAACAAAAAGTACAATGCAATCAGAAAGTTTGATACTGTAAATTATTATAAGAAAGTTTGATACTGTAAATTATTATATTTTACCAACAGTGGTGTGTGATCGAAGAGGCCGGGATCGTTAGGGACGGGTTCGATGGGGAGTGGGTCGATGGCAAGGGGTCCGTTGGAAGGGGTTCGAGTGTGTGGAGTTGCGCGATGTGCCGGGCAAAAAAATGTTTACTATATTTGAATAGTTGCTGTGTTACTCATTTATTAACTTAATTTAATAGATTATCTCAAATTTTTGAAATTAGAGGGTGTATAATATAATAAAAAAAAAAAAAAAAACTGTTAAAATTTCTCCTATGATAATATATGGATCTTCTACTGGTCGAGCTCCAATTCATGTAAGTAAAATTACTGAAATTACTATAATTCAAAATATAATCTGATTTATTGGATAAAATTGAATTCCTCTAAATTTTCTAAAATGACAAAATGGAATAATTATTAGAATAGCAATTGATATAATTAATGCAATTACTACCCCTAATTTATTAGGAATTGAACGTAAAATAGCATAAGCAAATAAAAAATATCATTCAGGTTGGATATGAATAGGGGTTTCTAAAGGATTTGCTGGAATAAAATTATCAGGATCTCCTAATAGATAAGGATTAATTAGTGTTAATAATATTAATATTATAATTATAACAATAAAACCAACAATATCTTTAAATGTAAAATAAGGGTGAAATGGGATTTTATCAATATTAGAATTTAATCCTAAAGGATTATTAGAACCAGTTTGGTGAAGAAATATTAAATGAATTATTACTATTGCTAATACAATAAAAGGTAAAATAAAATGAAATGTAAAAAATCGTGTTAATGTTGCATTATCGACAGCAAATCCTCCTCAAATTCATTGTACTAAATCAATTCCTAAATATGGGATAGCTGATATTAAATTTGTAATTACAGTTGCTCCCCAAAATGATATTTGTCCTCATGGAAGTACATAACCTATGAAAGCTGTAGCTATGACAAGAAATAGAATAATTACACCAACTATTCATGTTATTTTGAATATATATGAATTATAGTATATTCCTCGTCCAATATGTATATAAATACAGATAAAAAAAATGATGCTCCATTAGCATGCATAGTACGAAGTAATCAACCATTATTTACATCTCGACAAATATGGTTTACTCTATTAAATGCTAAGTTAATATCTGCTGTATAATGTATTGCTAGAAATAATCCTGTTAAAATTTGAATAATTAAACATAACCCTAATAAAGAACCAAAATTTCATCAAGATGAAATATTAATTGGAGCGGGTAAATCAATTAATGCATTATTAGCAATTTTAAATAAAGGATGTTTAATTCGTATAGGTTTATTCATTTGTTAATTTAATTTATTAGTCGTAAAGGTCCATAAAATATTTTTGTGATTTTTACAGTTGCAACTAAAGTAATTAATAAATAATTTATTAATAATAGAGTTATTAAATTAGTTGGAAAATTATATAATTTATTTAAATTTAATGAGTTTTCATTTAATAAGGTATTTAAGTTAATAATAGAAATTATTTCATTATTATTTATATATAAAATAAATCTTGATTTGTCTAATATAAAAATTAAAGTTATAATAAAAATAAAATATATAATTGAATAAACTAATATTTTTATAGAAAATTTATATTTCATTTGAAGCTAATGAAGTTACATAAATAAATAAAACTAATATACCCCCCAAAAAAAGTAAAAATAAAATATAAGAAAATCAAAAAGATTTTTTTATTAATCCAGTAATTAAACAAATTAAAAATGTTTGGATTAATAGTATAAAACCTATAGCTAATGGATGATTTATTTGTATAAATAAAAAATTACAAATTAAAATTAGAGAATATAACATAAGTTGAAAAATTTCAAGAAATAGTTTAATAAAAATATTAATTTTGGAGATTAATGATAAAGAAATTTCTTTTTTCTTGAAATTTTAAAAGATTATTCTTATTTTTGATTTACAAGACCAATGTTTTTATTAAACTATTAAAACTAATGATTATATTTATTTATTGAATATTACCAGTAATTTTATTGATAATGGGTTTTTTAATTTTTGTTTCTAATAGAAAACATTTGTTATCAATATTATTAAGATTAGAATATATTGTTTTAAGATTATTTATATTTTTATTTATATTTTTAAATATAATAAATTATGAAAGTTATTTTAGAATAATATTTTTAACTTTTAGAGTTTGTGAGGGGGCATTAGGATTATCAATTTTAGTTTCTATAATTCGTACACATGGAAGTGATTATTTTCAATCATTTAATATTTTACAATGTTAAAAATTTTATTTATATTTTTATTTTATTTTCCAGTATGTTTTATAAAAAATTCATTTTGGATGGCTCAGAGTTTTTTATTTTTAAATTCTTTTATTTTTATTATTATAAATATTTACTCAAGATATTGAATAAATATCTCATATTTTTTAGGGTGTGATATATTATCTTATGGATTTATTTTATTAAGTTTTTGGATTTGTTCTTTGATAATAATAGCTAGAGAAAGAATTTTCAAGTTAAATAATTTCAAAAATTTATTTATACTAAATATTTTATTTTTATTATTTTTTTTAATTGTTACGTTTATATCTATAAGATTATTTATATTTTATTTATTTTTTGAAAGAAGATTAATTCCTACATTATTTTTAATTTTAGGGTGAGGGTATCAACCTGAACGTTTACAAGCTGGAATGTATTTATTTTTTTATACTTTATTAGTATCTTTACCTATATTAATTGGTATTTTTTATTTATATAATCATTTAAATACAATAAATTATTATTTAATAATAAATTTTTTGATAAATTATGATTTATTGTATTTTATTATAATTTTAGCTTTTTTAGTAAAAATACCTATATTTTTAGTTCATTTATGATTGCCAAAAGCTCATGTTGAAGCCCCAGTATCAGGTTCAATAATTTTGGCTGGGATTATATTAAAATTAGGTGGATATGGATTATTACGAATTTTTCCAATTTTACAAATTATGGGATTAAAATTTAATTATATTTGAATTAGAATTAGATTAATTGGTGGGGTTTTAATTAGATTAGTGTGTTTGCGTCAAATTGATTTAAAATCTTTAATTGCTTATTCTTCTGTTGCTCATATAGGAATTGTTTTAAGAGGATTAATAACTATAAGATATTGAGGAATATGTGGATCTTTTACTTTAATAATTTCTCATGGGTTATGTTCTTCAGGATTATTTTGTTTAGCAAATATTACTTATGAACGATTAGGAAGACGAAGTTTATTAATTAATAAAGGTTTATTAAATTTTATACCTTCAATAACTTTATTTTGATTTTTACTTGGATCTGCTAATATAGCAGCACCTCCAACTTTAAATTTATTGGGGGAAATTTCTTTATTAAATAGAATTGTTGGGTGATCATGAAATTCAATATTTATGTTAATATTCATTTCATTTTTTAGAGCTGCATATACTTTATTTATATATTCTTATAGACAACACGGACAGGTTTATTCTGGGTCTTTTAATTTTAGATCAGGGGTTAACCGAGAATATTTGTTATTATTTTTACATTGATTTCCATTAAATTTATTAATTTTAAAAAGTGATATGTGTATTTTATGGTTATATTTAAATAGTTTATTAAAAATTTTGATTTGTGGTATCAATGATATGAATTCATTGCATTTTAAATTATTAAATATTTTTCAATTTGTAGAATTATATGTTTATGTTTATTATTTATTTCATTTAATTTTTTATTCGTTTAGAATAATTTTCCTCAATTTTGAAATAGTTTATTTTATTGAATGGGAAGTTGTTTCATTAAATAGATCAATAATTGTTATAACTTTTTTATTTGATTGAATAACTTTTTTATTTATATCAATTGTTTTATTTATTTCTTCTTTAGTTATTTATTATAGAAAAGAATATATAATAGGAGATATAAATATAAATCGTTTTATTATATTAGTAGTTATATTTATTTTATCAATAATGTTATTAATTATTAGCCCTTATTTTAATTAGTATTTTATTAGGATGAGATGGATTAGGGTTAGTTTCTTACTGTTTAGTAATTTATTATAATGCAGGAATGTTAACTGTTTTATCTAATCGAATTGGAGATGTAGCTTTATTATTAGCTATTGCTTGGATATTAAGTTATGGGAGTTGAAATTTTATTTTTTATTTAGATGTAATAAAAAATAATAATGAAATAATGATTATTGGTAGTTTAATTATATTAGCGGCAATAACAAAAAGAGCTCAAATTCCTTTTTCCTCATGGTTGCCTGCAGCAATAGCTGCTCCTACTCCTGTTTCGGCTTTAGTTCATTCTTCAACATTAGTAACAGCTGGGGTTTATTTATTAATTCGTTTTAATATTTTGTTAGAAAATACTGTATTAGGACAATTTTTATTGTTAATGTCAGGATTAACAATATTTATAGCTGGTTTAGGTGCTAATTTTGAATTTGATTTAAAAAAAAATTATTGCTTTATCAACATTAAGACAATTAGGGTTAATAATAAGAATTTTGTCAATAGGTTTTTATAAATTAGCATTTTTCCATTTGTTAACACATGTTTTATTTAAAGCTTTATTATTTATATGTGCTGGATCAATTATTCATAATATAAATAATTCTCAGGATATTCGATTAATAGGTGGGTTAAGAAAAAGTATGCCATTAACATCTTCTTGTTTTAATGTTGCTAATTTAACTTTATGTGGGATGCCTTTTTTAGCTGGATTTTATTCTAAAGATTTGATTTTAGAGACAGTAAGTTTAAATTTTTTAAACTTATTTTCATATTTTCTTTTCTTTTTTTCTACTGGTTTAAAAGTATGTTATTCTTTTCGGTTAGTGTATTATTCAATAACTGGGGATTTCAATTGTAGATCTATAAATTTTTTAAATGACGAAGGTTGAATTATATTGAAGGGAATAATTGGTTTATTAATAATGAGAATTGTTAGTGAAAGAATATTGAATTGATTAATTTTCTCAACACCAGTTATAATTAGTTTACCTAATTTATTAAAATATATAACATTATTTGTTTGTATTGTAGGAGGATTAATTGGTTATTTAATTTCTAATGTTTCATTTTATTTTATCAATGAATCTTTTAATAATTATATGATTTCTGTATTTATAGGTTCAATATGGTTTATACCATATTTATTTACTTATGGGATAATAAATTATCCTTTAATTTTAGGAATAAAATTTAATAAATTATTCGATCAAGGATGGTTGGAGTTTTATGGAAGACAAAATTTATTTATAAATTTAATAAAAATTTCAAAAATAAATAATTTATTACAGAATAATAATTTAAAAATATATTTATTATCTTTTATTTTATGGATTTTTATATTAGTTGTTATTATTATATTAAATTAAATTTAAATAGCTTATAAAGAGTATAACATTGAAGCTGTTAGGGAGATAAATTTATCTTTAAATAATTCAAAAATTAGAAAAGAATTTTATTTATTTATATAAATTGGGATTATATTAAGAGAAAATATTTATAATAAGTAAATAATATTATTAAGTAATAATTTTATTACAATATTTATATCAAATAAAATTAATTCAAAAATTAGAAAAGAATTTTATTTATTTAGAATAGAAATAAATAAAATAAATTTAAAAATTTTTAAGAATTTATAATCATTTCAATTTTTACAATAAAATCGATATAAAAATTTTAGAAAATAATTTTTTTATTTAAATTGGAATTTATTTAAAGTATAATAATTAAAATAAGTAAACAATATTTATATCAAATAAAATTAATTCAAAAATTAGAAAAGAATTTTATTTATTTATAAAAATATAAAATTTTATTTTTACAATGAAAATGTAAAGTTTTTATTAAACTATATAAATAGAAATATAAATGGAGTTAAACCATTAGAATAAAAAGTTAGCAGCTTTTTTTTGAGCCTCATATTTCCTTAATTGGAATTTAAATTCAATTATATCATTAACAGTGATAGGCCTCATATTTGGCTTCAATTAAAGAATAAGGGTAAATTTACCTAAAATTAGGTCGAAACTAATTGTGATTTATCACTTCATATTCTATATAAGGTAGATTGATATTCAATACTTTTTGATTGCAATTCAAATGTTATAATTAACTACAACCCTAAATTAGTTAGATCAATTTAATATTCCTTTATTTCATGATATAAACCAATAAGTAAAATAATAATGAAAATAATCGTAGTAAATGATCAAATTATTATGTTTGAATAATTTATAATTAAAATAATAGGTAAAATTAGGGCGATTTCTAATCAAAAATTAGAAAAATAATAGTAATTAGAAAAAATCGTAAAGAAAAAGGTAAACGAGATGAAGATTTAGGATCAAATCCGCATTCAAATGGAGAATTTTTTTCTCGATCTATAAGAGATTTTTTTGATAAAATTGAAGCAATCAATATAGTTAATAAAGAAATTATTAAAATAATTACTGAAATTAAAAATAATAATAAAATTATTTATACTATTATTTAATAAACTAAATGATTGGAAGTCATATATACTTAGTTATATTATATAAATAATACATTATCCTCCTCATCAATAAATTGAAATATATAAAAATAATCATACAATATCAACAAAATGTCAATATCATGCTGCTGCTTCAAATCCAAAGTGATGATTACAAATTAATAAAAATGTTGTTCCAATTAGGACATGAATTCCATGGAATCCAGTTGCTAAAAAAAATGTTGATCCAAATACAGAATCAGCAATTGTAAAAGGGGCTTCAATATATTCATAGGCTTGAAGGAAAGAAAAATAAATTCCCAATAAAACAGTAAAGAATCCTTGAGTAGTTTGTGAAAAATTATTTTCTATTAAACTATGATGAGCTCAAGTTACAGTTACACCTGATGCCAATAAAATTGATGTATTTAATAATGGGATATGAAATGGATTGAAAGATATAATTGCTAGTGGTGGTCAGGATGCCCCTAATTCAATATTAGGGGATAATCTTATATGAAAAAAAGCTCAGAAAAATGAAACAAAAAATAAAATTTCTGAAATAATAAATAAAATTATTCCTCATCGGAGTCCTGTAGTTACAGGACTTGTATGAAGTCCTTGGAAAGTTCCTTCTCGAGATACATCTCGTCATCATTGATATACAGTTAAAATAGTAATTAAGTTTCCTAATAAAAATAGTGAATTATCATATTGATGAAATCATTTTACTATTCCTGATACTGTTGTTATAGCTCCAATTGCACCAGTTAATGGTCAAGGTCTATTATCTACTAAATGGAATGGGTGATTAGAATGTGTTGACATTTTAGACAACTTCTCTAGAATATAAAGTTCTTAATACGGCAAATACGTAGGCTTGAATAATAGAAACAGCTGATTCTAAAACTAAAAGTGCAATTTGTACAATTAATAAAATTAAAATTATGAAATAGGTTATTGAAGGTCCTGTATTTCCCAAAAGAGTTATTAATAAATGTCCAGCAATTATATTAGCTGCTAAACGTACGGCTAAAGTTCCCGGACGAATTAAGTTTCTAATTGTTTCGATACATACTATAAATGGTATTAATATAGCTGGAGTACCTTGAGGTACTAAATGAGAAAATATATGTTGTGTATTATTTAATCACCCAAAGATTATTAATGATATTCATAAAGGTAATGATAGAGATAATGTTAATGTTAAATGTCTTGTTCTTGTAAAAATGTAAGGAAATAAGCCTATAAAATTATTGAACACAGTTAATGAAAATAATGAAATAAATATAAATGTTCTTCCATTGTGTGTTGATGTTCCTAATAAAGTTTTAAATTCTTTGTGAAGAATTGTATAAATATTATTTCAAATAATTTGAAATCGTGATGGTATAAATCAATATATAGATGGAATTATAAATAATCCAATAAAAGTTCTTATTCAATTTAATGATAAATTAAAAATTCTAGATCTAGGGTCAAACACAGAAAATAAATTAGTTATCATTTTCAGTTTATTGAATTTAATGGTTTAATTTTAAAAGTTAAAGATTTAGGGGTAGAAGGTAAAATTAAGAAATAGTTAATTATATTTATTAATACTAATATAATAGAAAAAATAATAAATAAACTTAATCATCCAATTGGACTTATTTGTGGAATTAAAAAATATTATATATTTTAATAATTTCAGTTTGACATACTAATGTTATTTTATTTAACTAATTTTTTAAAAGATAGTTAAATCATTAGAAGTAAGTGCTAATTTACTATATAATGGTTTAAGAGACCAGTACTTGCTTTCAGTGATCTAATGAAGAATTTATATTTGTATAAATTCATTTAATAAAATAATTTACTGGAATACTTTCAATCACGATAGGTATAAAACTATGATTTGCACCACAAATTTCTGAACATTGTCCAAAAAATAAGCCTGGACGATTAATAAAGAAATTAGTTTGATTTAGTCGCCCAGGTGTTCCATCAATTTTTACACCTAAAGCGGGAACAGTTCAAGAATGAATTACATCTGCTGCTGTTACTAAAATTCGGATTTGACAATTTATCGGTAAAATTACCCGGTTATCTACATCTAATAGTCGAAATATTCTTTTTGATAATTCATTTGTTGGGATTATGTATGAATCAAATTCTGTATTTAAAAAATCTGAGTATTCATAACTTCAGTATCATTGATGGCCAATTGTTTTCAAGGTGATTGATGGTTCGTTAATTTCGTCTAATAGATATAATAGACGTAAAGATGGAAATGCAATAAATAATAAAATAATTGCTGGTAAAATAGTTCAAATTGTTTCAATTATTTGTCCGTGTAATAAGAATCGGTTAATATATTTGTTAAAAAATAATATAATTATTAAATAACCCACTATAATTGTAATTATTACAAGAATTAATAAAGTATGATCATGGAATAAAATCAGTTGTTCTATTAATGGACATGCACTATTTTGTAAATTAAAATTTGATCATGTTGACATTTTTCTAATAAAAATAAAGTATTTTATATATAGAGCTTAAATCTATTGCAGTAATCTGCCATATTAGAAATTAGTTAATATAGGTAATTCATTATATCTATGTTCAGCTGGAGGAATATTTTGGTATCATTCAATAGAAGAATTTAATTGAATTGGATAAATTACTTGACGTTGAGAAGTTATTCTTTCTCAAATAATAAAAATAAAATAAAAAATTCCAAGTATTGAAATTGAAGAACCAATTGTTGAAATTACATTTCATGTTGTGTAAGCATCAGGATAGTCAGAATATCGACGAGGTATTCCTGCAAGACCTAGAAAATGTTGGGGAAAAAATGTTAAATTTACTCCAATAAATATAATAATAAATTGTGTATTTAAAAATTTATTATTTAATATTAGTCCAGTAAATAATGGATATCAATGAATAAATCCTGCTATAATTGCAAATACAGCTCCTATAGATAAAACATAATGAAAATGAAGAATAATATCAACTGATGAATTTGCTAATACAACTTTAGTTAAACCCCCAACAGTAAATAAAAAAACGAATCCTAAAGATCATAAAAGTGCTGGGGAGTAATTTAATTGAGTTCCATGTAATGTGGCTAATCAACTAAAAATTTTAATTCCTGTAGGAACAGCAATAATTATTGTTGCTGAAGTAAAATAAGCTCGTGTGTCCAAGAAAGAAGAAGTAATAAAGCAGTAATTACAACTGATCAAACAAATAAAGGTATTCGATCAAATGAAATACCGGAAGTGCGTATATTAATTACTGTTGTAATAAAATTTACGGCCCCTAAAATAGATGAAATTCCTGCTAAATGAAGAGAAAAAATTGCTAAATCAACAGAAGCTCCTCTATGAGCAATAGTAGAAGATAGAGGAGGGTAAACTGTTCACCCAGTACCAGCTCCGTTTTCAACTATTCTACTAACTAGTAATAATGATAAAGAAGGGGGTAATATCCAAAAACTTATATTATTTATTCGTGGAAATGCTATATCTGGGGCTCCTAATACTAATGGAACTAATCAATTTCCAAACCCACCAATTATAATTGGTATTACTATAAAGAAAATTATTACAAAAGCATGAGCTGTTACAATTACATTATAAATTTGATCATCTCCAATTAATGATCCAGGATGTCCTAATTCAGCACGAATTAAAATTCTTAATGATGTTCCAACTATCCCTGCTCAAGCTCCAAATAAAAAATATAAAGTTCCAATATCTTTATGATTTGTTGAGAATAACCATTGTCGCGATTAAATGGCTGACAATTAGGCGATAGACTGTAAATCTATTTATGAGAATTTATTCTTTTTAATTATAATTAAGTAAGTTTTATAGTCAATTTATGACATTAGATTGCAAATCTAAAGGAGTAAATTATTTTACTAAGACTTGCTAGTTTTTTTAACTTAAAATCTTAAAAAATTATAAAAATTAATGTAATTAATATTAATCCAAAGTCGAGATAAAAGATAATAATAGAAAACATTTTATTATAAAATTATTTATTTTCATATAAAAAATAAAATTTATTTCAAGGTAATTTAATATAAATGTTGTATAACATAATCGAAGATAAAAAAATAATGTAATTAATGATGTTATCAATAAAATAAAAATTATTAATAATTGATTATTTATAATTAATTGTTGAATTGTTAATCATTTAGGAATAAATCCTATAAAAGGGGGTAATCCACCTAAGGATAAAAAATTCAAAAATAAAAAAAAATTAATTAATTTATTTTTAAAAAATAATGAAAATAATTGGTTAATATGAAAAAATTTAAAAAGGTTGAATAAAAAAACTAAATTAAATCTTAAGAAAGTATAAAAACAAAAATATAACATTCATATAGATTCATTAAAATATATTGTTATTAATATTCATCCTAAATGATTAATAGAAGAAAAAGCTATTAATTTCCGCAATGAAGTTTGATTTAAACCTCCTAGAGACCCAATAATTACAGATGAAATAACACAAAATAAAATTATTGGTTTAATTACAATATAAGAAATTAATATTAATGGGGCTAATTTTTGTCAAGTTATTAAAATTAAAGAATTTATTCAAGATAATCCTTCTAATACATTAGTAAATCATCAATGGAAAGGAGCTGTCCCTCTTTTTAACAATAAAGAAGATAAAATTATTAAATTTTCATAATTTAAATAATTATTTAAAGAAAAAATTATATTATACTTTATTATGAATATAATAATAGCTATTAAAAGGACAGAAGATGCTAAAGCTTGTGTTAAAAAATATTTTAACGACGCTTCTGAGGATATTAAATTAATTTTATTATCTTTTATTAGGGGGATAAAAGATAATAAATTAATTTCTAATCCTATTCATGTTCTTAATCATGAATTAGGGGAAACAGAAATTATTGTTCCTAAAATTAATATTAATAAAAATATAATTTTATAAGAATTATTAAAAATTAAAAAGAAAAGGAGTGTAACCTTTATAAATGGGGTATGAACCCATTAGCTTAATTAGCTTATCTTTTTTTTATTTAAATTTTATATTTTAGTGTATGACGCACATAAGTTTTTGATACTTTTAGGTATAGTTTAATTCTATAAAATATAATTATTAAAATTTTAAGTTATATTTATAATGAATGTAACAAATTACATAATTAACTCTATCAAAGTTATCCTTTTTATCAGGCAATTCATTTAATTCCAATTTTTTTTTTTTTTTTCAATTGTTTAATATATAATTTTAATAATTTAAAAAAATACTTGTTTATTAAATAAATAAATTTCATTCTATTTTTTTACAATAAAATCGATAAGATAAAATAATATTTTTTTTATATATTTATACTTAAATTTTGAAGATAAATAATTTAATTATATTTTAATTTTATTTTAAATTTGATAATAAAAATTAGTTTTCAAAAATTAGATAAAAAAATTCTTAAAATGTTTTATATTAAATATTTATACATATAAATGTTTAATTTTTTTATTAATTATTTATATGTATAAATATTGTATTTAAATAAAATTAATTATATAATAATTTTATTAAACATTTATTATTTATATATATATTATATATATATATATTATATATATATATATTATATATATATAAAAATATATATAAAAATTAAAGATATGATATTATAGGATAGGATATAGGATGAAGATATATCTTAAAATATTAGATTTTTTTAAAAAAAAAAAAATTGGAGAAATTATTAAAAATTTTCAAATTTTTTAAAAATTTTTCAAAATTTTTATGAGGATTTATTAAATAATATTAATTTAGGTTTTTACTAATTAATTAATTCAAAAATCTTTTACTTTAATAGTTTCTCATGGGTTATGTTCTTCAGGATTATTTTGTTTAGCAAATATTACTTATGAACGATTAGGAAGACGAAGTTTATTAATTAATAAAGGTTTATTAAATTTTATACCTTCAATAACTTTATTTTGATTTTAACTTAGATCTGCTAATATAGCAGCACCTCCAACTTTAAATTTATTGGGGGAAATTTCTTTATTAAATAGAATTGTTGGGTGATCATGAAATTCAATATTTATGTTAATATTCATTTCATTTTTTAGAGCTGCATATACTTTATTTATATATTCTTATAGACAACACGGACAGGTTTATTCTGGGTCTTTTAATTTTAGATCAGGGGTTAACCGAGAATATTTGTTATTATTTTTACATTGATTTCCATTAAATTCATTAATTTTAAAAAGTGATATGTGTATTTTATGGTTATATTTAAATAGTTTATTAAAAATTTTGATTTGTGGTATCAATGATATGAATTCATTGCATTTTAAATTATTAAATATTTTTCAATTTGTAGAATTATATGTTTATGTTTATTATTTATTTCATTTATTTTTTTTTCGTTTAGAATAATTTTCCTCAATTTTGAAATAGTTTATTTTATTGAATGGGAAGTTGTTTCATTAAATAGATCAATAATTGTTATAACTTTTTTATTTGATTGAATAACTTTTTTATTTATATCATTTGTTTTATTTATTTCTTCTTTAGTTATTTATTATAGAAAAGAATATATAATAGGAGATATAAATATAAATCGTTTTATTATATTAGTAGTTATATTTATTTTATCAATAATGTTATTAATTATTAGCCCTAATTTAATTAGTATTTTATTAGGATGAGATGGATTAGGGTTAGTTTCTTACTGTTTAGTAATTTATTATAATAATGTAAAGTCTTATAATGCAGGAATGTTAACTGTTTTATCTAATCGAATTGGAGATGTAGCTTTATTATTAGCTATTGCTTGGATATTAAATTATGGGAGTTGAAATTTTATTTTTTATTTAGATGTAATAAAAAATAATAATGAAATAATGATTATTGGTAGTTTAATTATATTAGCGGCAATAACAAAAAGAGCTCAAATTCCTTTTTCCTCATGGTTGCCTGCAGCAATAGCTGCTCCTTCTCCTATTTCGGCTTTAGTTCATTCTTCAACATTAGTAACAGCTGGGGTTTATTTATTAATTCGTTTTAATATTTTGTTAGAAAATACTGTATTAGGACAATTTTTATTGTTAATGTCAGGATTAACAATATTTATAGCTGGTTTAGGTGCTAATTTTGAATTTGATTTAAAAAAAATTATTGCTTTATCAACATTAAGACAATTAGGGTTAATAATAAGAATTTTGTCAATAGGTTTTTATAAATTAGCATTTTTCCATTTGTTAACACATGCTTTATTTAAAGCTTTATTATTTATATGTGCTGGATCAATTATTCATAATATAAATAATTCTCAGGATATTCGATTAATAGGTGGGTTAAGAATAAGTATGCCATTAACATCTTCTTGTTTTAATGTTGCTAATTTAACTTTATGTGGGATGCCTTTTTTAGCTGGATTTTATTCTAAAGATTTGATTTTAGAGACAGTAAGTTTAAATTTTTTAAACTTATTTTCATATTTTCTTTTCTTTTTTTCTACTGGTTTAAAAGTATGTTATTCTTTTCGGTTAGTGTATTATTCAATAACTGGGGATTTCAATTGTTGATCTATAAATGTTTTAAATGACGAAGGTTGAATTATATTGAAGGGAATAATTGGTTTATTAATAATGAGAATTGTTAGTGAAAGAATATTGAATTGATTAATTTTCTCAACACCAGTTATAATTAGTTTACCTAATTTATTAAAATATATAACATTATTTGTTTGTATTGTAGGAGGATTAATTGGTTATTTAATTTCTAATGTTTCATTTTATTTTATCAATAAATCTTTTAATAATTATATGATTTCTGTATTTATAGGTTCAATATGGTTTATACCATATTTATTTACTTATGGGATAATAAATTATCCTTTAATTTTAGGAATAAAATTTAATAAATTATTCGATCAAGGATGGTTGGAGTTTTATGGAAGACAAAATTTATTTATAAATTTAATAAAAATTTCAAAAATAAATAATTTATTACAGAATAATAATTTAAAAATATATTTATTATCTTTTATTTTATGGATTTTTATATTAGTTGTTATTATTAAATTAAATTAAATTAAATGGCTTACAACAACAATAGCATAAGCATAAAACCGAAAATAAATCCAAAAATCTTAACGATTTAAAAATTAAAGCCATTTTATAGTTATGGTACTCGCTTTTTTTCCTTTTTAAAAGACTCCAGTTAATAAAAAACATTCTCAAAATTATTCCATCGCAAGACGATCGCTAAACAATTGTTTAAAAACAAGTCCGATCAAATTTTTACTGGTGAAAGTCGACATTCGAGTGAGCAAACTCACGAACAAACAAGTAAATAAATAAATAAAATTGATATTTCTTGAGTTATACTCGTATGTATATAAAGTAAAAACATATGATGGTGAAAGTTAGAGTAGTTTGTGGTCGATGCAAAATCGAAGTTTTAAAAAATATCCAAAATAAAATAACTGTACATTAGAGAACTTTTTGCCAAATTAGTCAGAATGGCATGCATTTAAATCGGTTCATAAGATTACAAGCAATTACATACAAATGAATGAAAAATCTGTTATTGGATTTTTAGGAACATTGATTTTTAAAACAATTTTTTTAGCCTACTTTGTTGTTCGGGTAGAATTTTGTAATTGATTTTAAAATAACTTTCCTGTGAAATAGAGACTTGAAACTTTAACTATAGCTTTGAATCTGAACTGTAGTGACTATAATGCTAAGTTGGAGAGTTGCAACAACAAACCAATTAAGGTGAACAGTGCATACTTAAAATGGAGAATTTAGGCTCGAAGAAACCAAGTGGATGATCATTGACAATAATGCAAAAAAAAAAATTTTAATTTAAAACGTTTTAAAAACGACCCAATACAGTAGTCCTGTACATATCTTTTCGTAGAACGTAGAATGTTAGGACCTGGATGTGTGTGTAAATGTAGGAGTGTGTGAGAGAGAATTATAAATTTAGATTTAGGTTTGGATTTAGATTTAGATTCAGATTTAGATTAAGATATAGATTTAGATTTAGAAAAGGATTAGATTTAGGTTTAGATTTAGATTTAGAAATAGATTTAGCTTTAGATTTAGATTTAGGTTTGGGTTTAGATTTAGATTTAGAGTTGGGTGTAGACTTAGATTTTGGTTTAGATTTATATTTAGATATAGATTGAGGTTTAGACTTATATTAAGATATAGATTCAGATTTAGAATTACGTTTAGATTGAGATTTAGGTTTAGATTTAGGTTTGGGTTAAGATTCAGATTTAGAGTTGGATTGAGACTTAGATTTTGGTTTAGATTTAGGTTTTGATTTAGATTCAGATTGAGGTTTAAATTAATATTAAGATATAGATTCAGATTTAGAATAAGGTGTAGATTTAGATATAGATTTAGGTTTAGAATTAGGTTTCGATTAAGATTTAGGTTTGGATTTAGGTTTAGATTTAAAATTGGTTTAGGTTTAGATTTAGGTTTTTAGATTTAGGTTTTAGATTTAGATATAGATTGAGGTTATATTAATATTAAGACATAGATTCAGATTTAGAATAAGGCTTAGATTTAGATATAGATTTAGGTTTTTAGATTTAGGTTTTAGATTTCGATTTAGATATAGATTGAGGTTTAGATTAATATTAAGAAATAGATTCAGATTTGGAATAAGGTTTTGATTTAGATATAGATTTAGGTTTAGAATTATGTTTAGATTAAGATTTAGGTTTGGATTTAGGTTTAGATTTAGAATTGGTTTTAGACTTAGATTTAGGTTTAGATTTAGGTTTAGATTTAGATATAGATTGAGGTTTAGATTTATATTAAGATATAGATTCAGATTTAGAATTAGGTTTAGATTGAGATTTAGGTTTGGATTTAGGTTTGGGTTTAGATTCAGATTTAGAGTTGGATTTAGACTTAGATTTTGGTTTAGATTTAGGTTATGATTTAGATTTAGATTGAGGTTTAGATTTATATTAAGATATAGATTCAGATTTAGGATAAGGTTTTGATTTAGATATAGATTTAGGTTTAGAATTGGGTTTAGATTAAGATTTAGGTTTGGATTTAGGTTTAGATTTAGAATTGGTTTAGGTTTAGATTTAGGTTTTTAGATTCAGGTTTTAGATTTAGATATAGATTGAGGTTTAGATTAATATTAAGATATAGATTCAGATTTAGAATAAGGTTTAGATTTAGGTATAGATTTAGTTTTTTAGATTTAGGTTTTAGATTTAGATATTGGTTGAGGTTTAGATTAATATTAAGATATAGATTCAGATTTAGAATAAGGTTTAGATTTAGATATAGATTTAGGTTTAGAACTAAGTTTAGATTAAGATTTAGGTTTGGATTTAGGTTAAGATTTAGAATTGGTTTAGGTTTAGATTTAGGTTTTTAGATTTAGGATTTAGATTTAGATATAGATTGAGGTTTAGATTAATATTAAGATATTGATTCGGATTTAGAATAAGGCTTAGATTTAGATATAGATTTAGGTTTTTAGATTTAGGTTTAAGATTTAGATTTAGATATAGATTGAGGTTTAGATTAATATTAAGATATAGATTCAGATTTGGAATAAGGTTTTGATTTAGATATAGATTTAGGTTTAGAATTATGTTAAGATTAAGATTTAGGTTTGGATTTAGGTTTAGATTTAGAATTGGTTTTAGACTTAGATTTAGGTTTAGAATTAGGTTTCGATTAAGATTTAGGTTTGGATTAAGGTTTAGATTTAAAATTGGTTTAGGTTTAGATTTAGGTTTTTAGATTTAGGTTTTAGATTTAGATATAGATTGTGGTTATATTAATATTAAGACATAGATTCAGATTTAGAATAAGGCTTAGATTTAGATATAGATTTAGGTTTTTAGATTTAGGTTTTAGATTTCGATTTAGATATAGATTGAGGTTTAGATTAATATTAAGAAATAGATTCAGATTTGGAATAAGGTTTTGATTTAGATATAGATTTAGGTTTAGAATTATGTTTAGATTAAGATTTAGGTTTGGATTTAGGTTTAGATTTAGAATTGGTTTTAGACTTAGATTTAGGTTTAGATTTAGGTTTAGATTTAGATATAGATTGAGGTTTAGATTTATATTAAGATATAGATTCAGATTTAGAATTAGGTTTAGATTGAGATTTAGGTTTAGATTTAGGTTTGGGTTTAGATTCAGATTTAGAGTTGGATTTAGACTTAGATTTTGGTTTAGATTTAGGTTTTGATTTAGATTTAGATTGAGGTTTAGATTTATATTAAGATATAGATTCAGATTTAGGATAAGGTTTTGATTTAGATATAGATTTAGGTTTAGAATTGGGTTTAGATTAAGATTTAGGTTTGGATTTAGGTTTAGATTTAGAATTGGTTTAGGTTTAGATTTAGGTTTTTAGATTTAGGTTTTAGATTTAGATATAGATTAAGGTTTAGATTAATATTAAGATATAGATTCAGATTTAGAATAAGGTTTAGATTTAGGTATAGATTTAGTTTTTTAGATTTAGGTTTTAGATTTAGATATTGGTTGAGGTTTAGATTAATATTAAGATATATATTCAGATTTAGAATAAGGTTTAGATTTAGATATAGATTTAGGTTTAGAACTAAGTTTAGATTAAGATTTAGGTTTGGATTTAGGTTAAGATTTAGAATTGGTTTAGGTTTAGATTTAGGTTTTTAGATTTAGGATTTAGATTTAGATATAGATTGAGGTTTAGATTAATATTAAGATATTGATTCGGATTTAGAATAAGGCTTAGATTTAGATATAGATTTAGGTTTTTAGATTTAGGTTTAAGATTTAGATTTAGATATAGATTGAGGTTTAGATTAATATTAAGATATAGATTCAGATTTGGAATAAGGTTTTGATTTAGATATAGATTTAGGTTTAGAATTATGTTTAGATTAAGATTTAGGTTTGGATTTAGGTTTAGATTTAGAATTGGTTTTAGACTTAGATTTAGGTTTAGATTTAGGTTTAGAATTAGGTTTCGATTAAGATTTAGGTTTGGATTTAGGTTTAGATTTAAAATTGGTTTAGGTTTAGATTTAGGTTTTTAGATTTAGGTTTTAGATTTAGATATAGATTGAGGTTATATTAATATTAAGACATAGATTCAGATTTAGAATAAGGCTTAGATTTAGATATAGATTTAGGTTTTTAGATTTAGGTTTTAGATTTCGATTTAGATATATATTGAGGTTTAGATTAATATTAAGAAATAGATTCAGATTTGGAATAAGGTTTTGATTTAGATATAGATTTAGGTTTAGTATTATGTTTAGATTAAGATTTAGGTTTGGATTTAGGTTTAGATTTAGAATTGGTTTTAGACTTAGATTTAGGTTTAGATTTAGGTTTAGATTTAGATATAGATTGAGGTTTAGATTTATATTAAGATATAGATTCAGATTTAGAATTAGGTTTAGATTGAGATTTAGGTTTAGATTTAGGTTTGGGTTTAGATTCAGATTTAGAGTTGGATTTAGACTTAGATTTTGGTTTAGATTTAGGTTTTGATTTAGATTTAGATTGAGGTTTAGATTTATATTAAGATATAGATTCAGATTTAGGATAAGGTTTTGATTAAATATAGATTTAGGTTTAGAATTGGGTTTAGATTAAGATTTAGGTTTGGATTTAGGTTTAGATTTAGAATTGGTTTAGGTTTAGATTTAGGTTTTTAGATTTAGGTTTTAGATTTAGATATAGATTGAGGTTTAGATTAATATTAAGATATAGATTCAGATTTAGAATAAGGTTTAGATTTAGGTAAAGATTTAGTTTTTTAGATTTAGGTTTTAGATTTAGATATTGGTTGAGGTTTAGATTAATATTAAGATATAGATTCAGATTTAGAATAAGGTTTAGATTTAGATATAGATTTAGGTTTAGAACTAAGTTTAGATTAAGATTTAGGTTTGGATTTAAGTTAAGATTTAGAATTGGTTTAGGTTTAGATTTAGGTTTTTAGATTTAGGATTTAGATTTAGATATAGATTGAGGTTTAGATTAATATTAAGATATTGATTCGGATTTAGAATAAGGCTTAGATTTAGATATAGATTTAGGTTTTTAGATTTAGGCTTAAGATTTAGATTTAGATATAGATTGAGGTTTAGATTAATATTAAGATATAGATTCAGATTTGGTATAAGGTTTAGATTTATATATAGATTTAGGTTTAGAATTAGAATAAGATATAGATTCAGATTTAGAATAAGGTTTAGATTTAGATATAGATTTAGTTTTTAGATTTAGGTTTTAGATTTAGATATAGATTGAGGTTTAGATTAATATTAAGATATATATTCAGATTTAGAATAAGGTTAAGATTTAGGTATATATTTAGGTTTTTAGATTTAGGTTTTAGATTTAGATTTAGATATAGGTTGAGGTTTAGATTAATATTAAGATATAGATTCAGATTTAGAATAAGGTGTAGATTTAGATATAGATTTATAACTAAATCTATATAGTAATTTCTAAAGCGATTCGTATGAAACTCGGAATGCAGGACTAATATGCGACTATAAGATTTGTTCCTATGGAAATTCTGGGGTCAATAGGGTCTGGAGTTTTGGGAACTAAGTAATTTCTCAAGCGATTCGTATGAAACTCGGAATGTAGGACTTATATGCGACTATGAGATTCGTTCCTATGGAAATTCTGGGATCTGTCCAATAGAGTCTGATTCTGGAAACCAAGCCATTTCTCAAGGGATTCGT
The DNA here is from genome assembly GCA_947095585.1 of Nephrocerus scutellatus. Classification (NCBI taxonomy): domain Eukaryota; kingdom Metazoa; phylum Arthropoda; class Insecta; order Diptera; family Pipunculidae; genus Nephrocerus; species Nephrocerus scutellatus. The sequence goes on from OX352763.1 coordinate 49,002,155, forward strand.
ATGAAACTCGGAATGTAGGACTAATATGCGACTATAAGATTTGTTCCTATTGAAACTCTGGGGTGTGGCCAATAGGGTCTGCAGTTTTGGGATCCAAGCCACTTCTCAAGCGATATGTATGAAACTCGGAATGTAGGACTTATATGCGACTATGAGATTTGTTCCTATGGAAATTCTGGGATCTGGCCAATAGAGTCTGATTCTGGAAACCAAGCCATTTCTCAAGTGAATCGTATGAAACTCGGAATGTAGGACTAATATGCGACTATAAGATTTGTTCCTATTGAAATTCTGGGATGTGGCTAATAGGGTCTTTTTTTTATAATTCGCGCACGCTTCAAGGGGTTCGCACCCTTATAATGCTCGGCTATATGCTTGGCACAGCGTGGGCGTTAAGGAAGAGGAGGAGAAAAGAGGAGATGTCTGTGAGCTTGTGTTTTGAATGCCTGTGGATCATAGTGATGTGGGAAGACAGAGCTTGGCAAAGCATTCCACATACGAGTTGTACGGCTGAAGAACGAATCCCTGAATTTAGCTGTACGTCCGAAGATGGGCTTAAGGGTAAACTGATGAGCATTTAGAGCGCCACGAGTATTGCGGTTGAATTCAAGGAGAGGTGGCATGCAGCTGGCTATTTCTCTTGAGCACCGCTGGTAGAAGAAGCGATAAAACAGTGACAAGCAAGAAACGTTCCTGCGGTGTTCAAGCGAATCAATCGATTTCGCTATATTTTCGTCACCGATAAGTTTTATCGCACGGTTTTGTATTCTATCTAGCTGATGCAAAGTAGTCTTAGGCGCACCAGACCAGATATGGCAATTGTACTCAAGTTTTGGGCGAATAAAAGCCTTGTAAATGGTAGCCAGATCAGAGGGAGTGAAATATTTCTTGCACCGGGCTAGAAAACCTAAACATTTCGCAGCGTTTTTAGCGACGTTAAATATGAGGTCATTCCAACGAAGCTTGTCGTTAACGCACATACCGAGAATTGCGAGATTTTCAGTTTCCTCGATGCAAGTGCCATTCATGGCTAATGGCATGGGGTTTAGGATTCGCTTGGACGACAGGATACAGCATTGGGTTTTGGAAGCGTTAAATTCTACTCGATTGATTTCTCCCCATTGTATTATGCTGTCAAGGTCAGAATTTAACGTGCTTAACATACGAAGTTGTTTGAATTCCACATCAGAGGTGGAGGGACGTTCCTCAAACTTATATGAGAAGCTGAGAGTGCTGTCGTCAGCGAAAGAGTGAATTGGATTAGAAGTCACAGATAATAGATCATTATTAAAAATGAGAAAGAGTGTCGGGGTCAGAACAGAGCCCTGGGGAACGCCAGCATTTATGTGGTGTATTTCAGATTTGAAACCGTCTAAAACAACTTGAATTAAGCGGTCCAAAAGATAGCTTCTAATCCATTGAAGCAGTTTATCATCGACACCATAAGCACGCATTTTAGACGAAAGAGCTTGATGCCAAACTCTGTCAAATGCCTTTGAAATATCGAGTGCAACAGCTTTGCTTTCTCCAAAATGATGCAAAGATCGGTTCCACTGTTCGGTGGGATAAACCATCAAATCACCAGTAGAACGTTGCCCACGAAACCCATACTGCCGGTCACTAAGGATTACGTTGGTTTCAAGATATTTCTTAAGCTGATAATTGATCAGCGTTTCCATGACCTTGGAAAGAATGGATGTAAGTGCTATGGGTCGGTACGAAGAAGGAGACGACGGTTCGCCTTTTTGGGTATGGGCTGAACAAATGTTGTTTTCCAACTTCTCGGGAAGAGTCCAGATGAATAGGATAGATGGAAAAGCTTACGCAATGGTAATGCCAGCTCGGAAGAACACCTCTTCAGAACTAATGTAGAAATACCATCTGAAACAGCGGATTTGTGTGTGTTGAGATCATTTAAAACTCTAGCAAACTGCACGAGTACGAAAAAATATCTGTCCCATAGAGTGTTCAATACTCTGAGGTGCAGGAGGCGGCAATGCACAATCTGGAAGCGTGGAGCTAGCTGCGAAATGAACAGTGCATACGGTACGAAGAAGGAGACGACGGTTCGCCTTTTTTGGGTATGGGCTGAACAAATGCTGTTTTCCAACTTCTCGGGAAGAGTCCAGAAGAATAGGATAGATGGAAAAGCTTACGCAATGGTAATGCCAGCTCGGAAGAACACCTCTTCAGAACTAATGTAGAAATACCATCTGGACCAGCGGATTTGTGTGTGTTGAGATCATTTAAAACTCTAGCAAACTGCACGAGTACGAAAAAATATCTGTCCCATAGAGTGTTCAATACTCTAAGGTGCAGGAGGCGGCAATGCAAAATCTGGAAGCGTGGAGCTAGCTGCGAAATGAACAGTGCATACTTAAAATGGAGAATTTAGGCTTGAAGAAACCAAGTGGATGATCATTGACAATAATGCAAAAAAAATTTTTTTAATTTAAAACGTTTTTAAAACGACCCAATACAGATAGTCCTGTACATATCTTTTCGTAGAGCGTAGAATGTTAGGACCTGGATGTGTGTGTGAATTATAAATTTAGATTTAGGTTTGGATTTAGATTTAGATTCAGATTTAGATTAAGATATAGATTTAGATTTAGAAAAGGATTAGATTTAGGTTTAGATTTAGATTTAGAAATAGATTTACCTTTAGATTTAGATTTAGGTTTGGGTTTAGATTTAGATTTAGAGTTGGGTTTAGACTTAGATTTTGGTTTATATTTAGATTTATATTTAGATATAGATTGAGGTTTAGAGTTATATTAAGATATAGATTCAGATTTAGAATTAGGTTTAGATTGAGATTTAGGTTTAGATTTAGGTTTGGGTTTAGATTCAGAATTAGAGTTGGATTTAGACTTAGATTTTGGTTTAGATTTAGGTTTTGATTCAGATTTATATTGAGGTTTAGATTAATATTTAGATATAGATTCAGATTTGGAATAAGGTGTAGATTTAGATATAGATTTAGGTTTAGAATTAGGTTTCGATTAAGATTTAGGTTTGGATTTAGGTTTAGATTTAGAATTGGTTTAGGTTTAGATTTAGGTTTTTAGATTTAGGTTTTAGATTTAGATTTAGATATAGATTGAGGTTATATTAATATTAAGACATAGATTCAGATTTAGAATAAGGCTTAGATTTAGATATAGATTTAGGTTTTTAGATTTAGGTTTTAGATTTCGATATAGATATAGATTGAGGTTTAGATTAATATTAAGAAATAGATTCAGATTTGGAATAAGGTTTTGATTTAGATATAGATTTAGGTTTAGAATTATGTTTAGATTAAGATTTAGGTTTGGATTTAGGTTTAGATTTAGAATTGGTTTTAGACTTAGATTTAGGTTTAGATTTAGGTTTAGATTTAGATATAGATTGAGATTTAGATTTAGGTTTAGATTTAGGTTTTGATTAAAATTTAGGTTTTGGATTTAGATTTTTTAGTGGATGGATAAATAGATGGATAGGGAGATAGGTAGATGGATAGATAGATAGTGAGATAAATGGTAGTAAAATATTCAAAATCATATCAATGCGCTGGTACATCCAGCAGATCGCTGCCGACGTCTTCCTCTGCCTTCGTCATTCGTACGACGCAACTTCACTGTGTGGCTCCCCTACGGGTTGTTGCGCTGGTACATCCAGCAGATCGCTGCCGACGTCTTCCTCTGCTTTCGTCATTTGTACGACGCAACTTCACTGTGTGGCTCCCCTACGGGTTGTTGCGCTGGTACATACAGCAGATCGCTGCCGACGTCTTCCTCTGCTTCCGTCATTCGTACGACGCAACTTCGCTGTGTTGCTCCCCTACGGGTTGTTGCGCTGGTACATCCAGTAGATCGCTGCCGACGTAGTCCTCTGCTCCCGTCATTCGTACGACGCAACTTCGCTGTGTGGCTCCCCTACGGGTTGTTGCGCTGGTACATCCAGCAGATCGCTGCCGACGTCCTCCTCTGCTTCCGTCATTCGTACGACGCAACTTCACTGTGTGGCTCCCCTACGGGTTGTTGCGCTGGTATATCCAGCAGATCGCTGCCGACGTCTTCCTCTGCTTCCGTCATTCGTACGACGCAACTTCGCTGTGTGGCTCCCCTACGGGTTGTTGCGCTGGTACATCCAGTAGATCGCTGCCGACGTCTTCCTCTGCTCCCGTCATTCGTACGACGCAACTTCGCTGTATTGCTCCCCTACGGGTTGTTGCGCTGGTACATCCAGCAGATCGCTGCCGACGTCTTCCTCTGCTTCCGTCATTCGTACGACGCAACTTCGCTGTGTGGCTCCCCTACGGGTTGTTGCGCTGGTACATCCAGCAGATCGCTGTCGACGTCTTCTTCTGCTTCCGTCATTCGTGCGACGCAACTTAACTTCGCTGTGTGGCTCCCCTTCGGGTTGTTGAGCTGGTATATCCAGCAGATCGCTGCCGACGTATTCCTCTGCTTCCGTCATTCGTACGACGCAACTTCGCTGTGTGGCTCCCCTACGGGTTGTTGAGCTGGTACATCCAGCAGATCGCTGCCGACGTATTCCTCTGCTTCCGTCATTCGTACGACGCAACTTCGCTGTGTGGCTCCCCTACGGGTTGTTGCGCTGGTACATCCAACAGATCGCTGCCGACGTCTTCCTCTGCTTCCGTCATTCGTACGACGTAACTTCGCTGTGTGGTTCCCTACGGGTTGTTACGCCGGTACATCCAGCATATCGCTGCCGACGTTCTCTCGCTGCATTACTCAGGTCACTCACGTCAAGGCTCGTCACCATTCACGTCGCTCGTCGTCACTAACGTCAAAGCTCGTCACCATTCTCGTCGAAACTCACGTCAATTTGTCAAGGCATTACTCAGGTCGATCACGTCTAGGCTCGTCGATACTCACGTCAATTTGTCAAGGCATTACTCACGTTACTAACGTCAAGGCTCGTCACCATTCACGTCAGTCACGTCACTTCGTCAAGGCATTACCCACGTTACTTCATCGAAGCTCTCACGTCACACACGTCACTTCGTCGCTCAAGAGTCCCGACTGTCTCACGCCTACACACCGCTCAGAAGTCTCGACTGTCTCACGCCTACGCACCGCTCAAAGGTCTCGACTGTCTCACGCCTACACACCGTTCAGAAGTCTCGACTGTCTTACGCCTACGCACCGCTCAGAAGTCTCGACTGTCTCACGCCTACACACCGTTCAGAAGTCTCGACGGTCTTACGCTAACGCATCGCCCAGGACTTACGCTCGTCAAAGGCTAACGCATCGCTCAGGACTTACGTCCGTCAAAGGCTAACGCATCGCTCAGGACTTGCGCTCGTCAAAGGCTAACGTATCGCTTAGGACTCACGTTAAATAATAGATTATAAGAAAAGTAGAAAAATATAGAAAATACTTCGAAAAGTCCCAAAAATAGAAATTTTATTGTACACCGGCTGGGAAAACTCCGTTACAATTGGCGCCAGAGCAGGGACACTTCGATAACGTAAAACAAAATAATAATAATAAAACTTACCTGACTATTGAGAAAGCAAGAAAGACAAGTTGGTCAAGACAAGCTGGGTATACACCCTCTCAAAGGAGGAGCTGCAGACGTACATGGCCGAATTTAAGTTGAACAATTCCGGTGGAGTGGAAGAGTTAAGGAAGCGCTTCATAACCCACATCTCGGGACATGACGTAACGTCGGAAGATGAGGCTCGGCTGGCCGAACTGGAAGCGAAGCACCAATGCGGCACATCACCATCACCGCCAGTGATCCTAACACCAGCCGACATACAAAAGGAAAGGAAGACCACCGTTGCGACCGCTCTGACACCACACGGGACAACAATGGCCCATGACACTAAGGAAACCGTACCGAGCAGCACAAGGTCCTGGGAACCGCAGGTCGCAATGCCGTCCCATCAAGCGAAGGAGACATCTGCGGGATCATACCCAGTGGTTATAGACACGGTGCGAAAGTGGTATGTGAAGTATGACGGTGGGAAAGACCCCATCGCTTTTGTCGAACGGCTGGAGGAACTGGCCGATGCCTACTCACTTGACAAGGATCTCCTGGCAAAAACTATGCCGGAATTACTGCGAGACCGAGCTCTGTTGTGGTTACGAAATAATAACCAGCGGTGGTCGAACTGTGATGCATTTAAGAAGGACTTCCTGAGGTTCTTCTTGCCAGCCAGATACATGGAGCAACTGGACGATGAGATACGACAGCGCCATCAGAATGCTGGAGAGCCCTTTAAGGACTATGTCATAACCATGCAGAACCTCATGCGACATGCCAACTATACGAGGGCCCAGCAGACCGACCGGATCTTCAGGAACTGCCGCAGAGAGTACCAGCTGTACATCCGTAGGAGGGACTTCCAGGACTTACAGGATCTGATTGGATTAGCAGAAGATCTGGAGGATATAGCTGGCGCGCCAGAACAAATCAGACAGACACCTAGACCCCGACAGATGGAGAGGAACCTTCTGGTCACAGAGAGTCAGGAGGAGCGCATCAACGTTCGAACGGCATGCCGACGCTGCGGCCAGGACGGGCACACCTGGCGAAGTTGTTAAAAACAACAATTGATGTTCTGTTGGGATTGTGGCCAACGAGGAATCAGAACAAACGACTGCTGCCGTCAACTTACTTCACACGTTGAACAGCGTCATTCTGTCCAGTTCAACAAAAGGGCAGCTCTGATCTAGGACCGACAGCGAATTCTTGCCCGCATCATGATAGGCCGCGAATCCCTCCAAGCCACCATTGATACCGGCGCATCCCGTAGTTTTGTTAGCGAACGTTTGGCCGATAGTCTTCGAAACTTAGGCAACCCCATTCCCGTGAACATCCAAATGGCCAACGGGAGTCGGACAACAGTCCGCGAAGGGTTGAATGTCAACGTTCGTTTTGGGGTGTCATCGTATGCACTGCGCCTGCTGGTGCTACCGACCGCCGTTGATGACCTCACACTGAGGATGGACTTCCTTGCAAGGTCGCGAGCCACTTTAAGCTTCGGAGGTGAGTACCTATCACTCCAAACTGAACCAGCAAGACCGATTAAATGTCCGACTTGCAACAAACTCCGAAAACCAATGCAGCCACAACTACCAAAGACGCAGCAGCCGACAACGTCTTCTAATCACCTCTTTCCAAAGCAGCACTGTACTACAGTTGGCGTGATACAAGTGTTACCAGCTCCGATTGAACCAACTCCAGTGACGACTCCCATCAGAACTTGCCACAGACCCTCCAAGAGCCAGCACAGCAAGAAGTCGACAACAGTAACCCAACCACAAAACCAACAACGGCAGCGGGACGATCACAATAGCGTGCGCAACAACAAAAGCCCCAATGTAAAAGGTGCAACAAAAACGATCGCAGCCGAAAAATTTGTTCAACAACAACCACAGAAACAGCGAAGGCAATGCCAGTTAATCTGGAGAACAACGGAGTGCACTAGAAGAATTATACAACAACGAGCACAGCAACAGAACTCAACGCATTAACCGAACAGCAATAACAACAGGCACCGCAACAATGAAGTCGACAGCAGCAGCGAATTCAACAGAAGCAGCGGAGTCAGCATAAGCATTGGCAACAGAGGTAGTACCAGCAGCAGACGCAACAATGTAAACTGGGACTACGAAAGTAGACTCCCCGCTATTCAAACTAGTTAGGGAAGCACAAGTTTTTCGCCGAAGTAACGGGGGAGTGTGAGGAACAAAATTCTTTTGTTCACACAAAACATGCAATATACTTTTACCAAATTCGGGTGCACCCTGTACCCACGCAGTGCAACCACCAAACGCATATGAAAACAAAACAGCCAAAACAGCATCACGCCACAGGATTGTCCAATCACAGCGCAGCACGCTATTTAGAATTTTTGCTGCGCAAAAAGGTATAAAAGGGCGACCATGCAGTCAGTCGCTCTCTTACTCTTAGTCTGCTTCCTGTGCAGTTCGGATCACGTGGTGGTAAGTAATTGTTAATAAAATTAGTTCACTTAATTCACTGACTATCGCTGCTGACGTCTTCCTCTGCTGCCGTCATTCGTACGACGCAACTTCACTGTGTGGCTCCCCTACGGGCTGTTGCGCTGGTATATCCAGCTGATCGCTGCCGACGTCTTTCTCTGCTTTCGTCATTAGTACGACACAACTTCACTGTGTGGCTCCCCTACGGGTAGTTGCGCTGGTACATCCAGCAGATCGCTGCCGACGTCTTCCTCTGCTTTCGTCATTCGTACGACGCAACTTCACTGTGTGGCTCCCCTACGGGTTGTTGCGCTGGTACATCCAGCAGATCGCTGCCGACGTCTTCCTCTGCTTTCGTCATTCGTACGACGCAACTTCACTGTGTGGCTCCCCTACGGGTTGTTGCGCTGGTACATCCAGCAGATCGCTGCCGACGTCTTTCTCTGCTTTCGTCATTCGTACGACGCAACTTCACTGTGTGGGTCCCCTACGGGGAGTTGCGCTGGTACATCCAGCAGATCGCTGCCGACGTCTTCCTCTGCTTCCGTCATTCGTACGACGCAACTTCGCTGTGTGGCTCCCCTACGGGTTGTTGCGCTGGTACATCCAGTAGATCGCTGCTGACGTCTTCCTCTGCTTCCGTCATTCGTACGACGCAACTTCGCTGTGTGGCTCCCCTACGGGTTGTTGCGCTGGTACATCCAGCAGATCGCTGCCGACGTCTTCCTCTGCTTCCGTCATTCGTACGACGCAAGTTCGCTGTGTAGTTCCCCTACGGGTTGTTGCGCTGGTACATCCAGTAGATCGCTGCCGACGTCTTCCTCTGCTCCCGTCATTCGTACGACGCAACTTCGCTGTGTCGCTCCCCTACGGGTTGTTGCGCTGGTACATCCAGCAGATCGCTGCCGACGTCCTCCTCTGCTTCCGTCATTCGTACGACGCAACTTCGCTGTGTGGCTCCCCTACGGGTTGTTGCGCTGGTACATCCAGCAGATCGCTGCCGACGTCTTCCTCTGCTTCCGTCATTCGTACGACGCAACTTCGCTGTGTGGCTCCCCTACGGGTTGTTGCGCTGGTACATCCAGTAGATCGCTGCCGACGTCTTCCTCTGCTCCCGTCATTCGTACGACGCAACTTCGCTGTGTTGCTCCCCTACGGGTTGTTGCGCTGGTACATCCAGCAGATCGCTGCCGACGTCTTCCTCTGCTTCCGTCATTCGTACGACGCAACTTCGCTGTGTGGCTCCCCTACGGGTTGTTGCGCTGGTACATCCAGCAGATCGCTGCCGACGTCTTCTTCTGCTTCCGTCATTCGTACGACGCAACTTCGCTGTGTGGCTCCCCTACGGGTTGTTGAGCTGGTACATCCAGCCGATCACTGCCGACGTATTCCTCTGCTTCCGTCATTCGTACGACGCAACTTCGCTGTGTGGCTCCCCTACGGGTTGTTGCGCTAGTACATCCAACAGATCGCTGCCGACGTCTTCCTCTGCTTCCGTCATTCGTACGACGTAACTTCGCTGTGAGGTTCCCCTATGGGTTGTTACGCCGGTACATCCAGCATATCGCTGCCGACGTTCTCTCGCTGCATTACTCAGGTCACTCACGTCAATGCTCGTCACCATTCACGTCGCTCGTCGTCACTAACGTCAAAGCTCGTCACCATTCTCGTCGAAACTCACGTCACTTTGTCAAGGCATTACTCAGGTCGATCACGTCTAGGCTCGTCGATACTCACGTCAATTTGTCAAGGCATTACTCACGTTACTAACGTCAAGGCTCGTCACAATTCACGTCGCTCGTCGTCACTAACGTCAAGGCTCGTCACCATTCACGTCAGTCACGTCACTACCGCTCAAAAGTCTCGACTGTCTCACGCCTACACACCGTTCAGAAGTCTCGACTGTCTTACGCCTACGCACCGCTCAGAAGTCTCGACTGTCTCACGCCTACACACCGTTCAGAAGTCTCGACGGTCTTACGCTAACGCATCGCCCAGGACTTACGCTCGTCAAAGGCTAACGCATCGCTCAGGACTTACGTCCGTCAAAGGCTAACGCATCGCTCAGGACTTGCGCTCGTCAAAGGCTAACGTATCGCTTAGGACTCACGTTAAATAATAGATTATAAGAAAAGTAGAAAAATAAAGAAAATACTTTGAAAAGTCCCACAAATAGAAATTTTATTGTAACGACCCTTTGCCTCAGAACCCTGGTTACGCTGAGTTTACCCCGGCTGGGAAAACTCCGTTACAATGGATATATAGAAGGACGGGGAATTAAAATTAGAAAGTCAGGATGATGGAAAATTAGAAAGATATATAGATAGAAAGAGTGTAAGTGTGGAAAAGTGTGAAAAGAGTGTGTGTGTGTGTGTAAATGTAGGAGAGTGTGAGAAGTGAGAGGGAATTATAAATTTAGATTTAGGTTTGGATTCAGATTTAGATTCAGATTTATATTAAGATATAGATTTAGATTTAGGTTTAGATTTAGAATTGGTTTAGGTTTACATTTAGGTTTTTAGATTTAGGTTTTAGATTTAGATATAGATTGAGGTTTAGATTAATATTAAGATATAGATTCAGATTTAGAATAAGGTTTAGATTTAGGTATAGATTTAGGTTTTTAGATTTAGATTAATATTAAGATATAGATTCAGATTTAGAATAAGGTTTAGACTTAGATATAGATTTTGGTTTAGAATTAGATTTAGATTAAGATTTAGGTTTGGATTTAGGTTTAGATTTAGAATTGGTTTAGGTTTAGATTTAGGTTTTTAGACTCTCTCTTTTTATTTAAATATTATATGGTGTGAATTTGAGCCAAATCGTTCCATAAATAAGAATTAAAAAAAAAAAAAAAAAAAAACGACACCAGCGCCACCTAGCGGGGACCAACTCAGAAATCATTGCGGGCTCATGCACAACAACTTTGCTAAAGATCATCACATGATCAAATGCATAGTTTACGATTCTATTGGAGTCAAACACACAGACATTAATTTTTATATATAAGGTACATCAAAAACAAAAATGAACGATTTTGAGTTGTAATAAATACATTACGCAGTTATGTTTTTAATGAAATTTTATTTTATATGTAAACCTTTGTTTTTATAAACAGTCAAACACCGACTTGACCAAGATTTAAGTGCCCGTTGAATCATTGCCAGAGGAATGTTCCTAATCTTGCGCTGGTACATCCAGCAGATCGCTGCCGACGTCTTCCTCTTCTTTCGTCATTCGTACGACGCAACTTCACTGTGTGGCTCCCCTACGGGTTGTTGCGCTGGTACATCCAGCAGATCGCTGCCGACGTCTTTCTCTGCTTTCGTCATTCGTATGACGCAACTTTACTGTGTGGCTCCCCTACGGGTTGTTGCGCTGGTACATCCAGCAGATCGCTGCCGACGTCTTCCTCTGCTTCCGTCATTCGTGCGACGCAACTTCGCTGTGTGGCTACCCTACGGGTTGTTGCGCTGGTACATCCAGTAGATCGCTGCTGACGTCTTCCTCTGCTTCCGTCATTCGTACGACGCAACTTCGCTATGTGGCTCACCTACGGGTTGTTGCGCTGGTACATCCAGCAGATCGCTGCCGACGTCTTCCTCTGCTTCCGTCATTCGTACGACGCAACTTCGCTGTGTGGTTCCCCTACGGGTTGTTGCGCTGGTACATCCAGTAGATCGCTGCCGACGTCTTCCTCTGCTCCCGTCATTCGTACGACGCAACTTCGCTGTGTGGCTCCCCTACGGGTTGTTGCGCTGGTACATCCAGCAGATCGCTGCCGACGTCCTCCTCTGCTTCCGTCATTCGTACGACGCAACTTCGCTGTGTGGCTCCCCTACGGGTTGTTGCGCTGGTACATCCAGTAGATCGCTGCCGACGTCTTCCTCTGCTCCCGTCATTCGTACGACACAACTTCGCTGTGTTGCTCCCCTACGGGTTGTTGCGCTGGTACATCCAGCAGATCGCTGCCGACGTCTTCCTCTGCTTCCGTCATTCGTACGACGCAACTTCGCTGTGGGGCTCCCCTACGGGTTGTTGCGCTGGTACATCCAGCAGATCGCTGCCGACGTCTTCTTCTGCTTCCGTCATTCGTACGATGCAACTTCGCTGTGTGGTTCCCCTACGGGTTGTTACGCTGGTACATCCAGCAGATCGCTGCCGACGTCTTCCTCTTCTTTCGTCATTCGTACGACGCAACTTCACTGTGTGGCTCCCCTACGGGTTGTTGCGCTGGTACATCCAGCAGATCGCTGCCGACGTCTTTCTCTGCTTTCGTCATTCGTACGACGCAACTTCACTGTGTGGCTCCCCTACGGGTTGTTGCGCTGGTACATCCAGCAGATCGCTGCCGACGTCTTCCTCTGCTTCCGTCATTCGTGCGACGCAACTTCGCTGTGTGGCTCCCCTACGGGTTGTTGCGCTGGAACATCCAGTAGATCGCTGCTGACGTCTTCCTCTGCTTCCGTCATTCGTACGACGCAACTTCGCTGTGTGGCTCCACTACGGGTTGTTGCGCTGGTACATCCAGCAGATCGCTGCCGACGTCTTCCTCTGCTTCCGTCATTCGTACGACGCAACTTCGCTGTGTGGTTCCCCTACGGGTTGTTGCGCTGGTACATCCAGCAGATCGCTGCCGACGTCTTCCTCTGCTTCCGTCATTTGTACGACGCTACTTCGCTGTGTGGCTCCCCTACGGGTTGTTGCGCTGGTACATCCAGTAGATCGCTGCCGACGTCTTCCTCTGCTCCCGTCATTCGTACGACACAACTTCGCTTTGTGGCTCCCCTACGGGTTGTTGCGCTGGTACATCCATTAGATCGCTGCCGACGTCTTCTTCTGCTTCCGTCATTCGTACGATGCAACTTCGCTGTGTGGCTCCCCTACGGGTTGTTGAGCTGGTACATCCAGCCGATCGCTGCCGACGTATTCCTCTGCTTCCGTCATTCGTACGACGCAACTTCGCTGTGTGGCTCCCCTACGGGTTGTTGCGCTGGTACATCCAGCAGATCGCTGCCGACGTCTTCCTCTGCTTCCGTCATTCGTACGACGTAACTTCGCTGTGTGGTTCCCCTACGGGTTGTTACGCCGGTACATCCGGCATTTCGCTGCCGACGTTCTCTCGCTGCATTACTCAGGTCACTCACGTCAAGGCTCGTCACCATTCACGTCGCTCGTCGTCACTAACGTCAAAGCTCGTCACCATTCTCGTCGAAACTCACGTCACTTTGTCAAGGCATTACTCAGGTCGATCACGTCTAGGCTCGTCAATACTCACGTCAATTTGTCAAGGCATTACTCACGTTACTAACGTCAAGGCTCGTCACAATTCACGTCGCTCGTCGTCACTAACGTCAAGGCTCGTCACCATTCACGTCAGTCACGTGACTTCGTCAAGGCATTACCCACGTTACTTCATCGAAGCTCTCACGCCACTCACGTCACTTCGTCGCTCAGGAGTCCCGACTGTCTCACGCCTACACACCGCTCAGAAGTCTCGACTGTCTCACGCCTACGCACCGCTCAAAAGTCTCGACTGTCTCACGCCTACACACCGTTCAGAAGTCTCGACTGTCTTACGCCTACGCACCGCTCAGAAGTCTCGACTGTCTCACACCTACACACCGTTCAGAAGTCTCGACGGTCTTACGCTAACGCATCGCCCAGGACTTACGCTCGTCAAAGGCTAACGCATCGCTCAGGACTTACGTCCGTCAAAGGCTAACGCATCGCTCAGGACTTGCGCTCGTCAAAGGCTAACGATCGCTTAGGACTCACGTTAAATAATAGATTATAAGAAAAGTAGAAAAATATAGAAAATACTTCGAAAAGTCCCAAAAATAGAAATTTTATTGTACACCGGCTGGGAAAACTCCGTTACAATTGGCGCCAGAGCAGGGACACTTCGATAACGTAAAACAAAATAATAATAATAAAACTTACCTGACTATTGAGAAAGCAAGAAAGACAAGTTGGTCAAGACAAGCTGGGTATACACCCTCTCAAAGGAGGAGCTGCAGACGTACATGGCCGAATTTAAGTTGAACAATTCCGGTGGAGTGGAAGAGTTAAGGAAGCGCTTCATAACCCACATCTCGGGACATGACGTAACGTCGAAAGATGAGGCTCGGCTGGCCGAACTGGAAGCGAAGCACCAATGCGGCACATCACCATCACCGCCAGTGATCCTAACACCAGCCGACATACAAAAGGAAAGGAAGATCACCGTTGCGACCGCTCTGACACCACACGGGACAACAATGGCCCATGACACTAAGGAAACCGTACCGAGCAGCACAAGGTCCTGGGAACCGCAGGTCGCAATGCCGTCCCATCAAGCGAAGGAGACATCTGCGGGATCATACCCAGTGGTTATAGACACGGTGCGAAAGTGGTATGTGAAGTATGACGGTGGGAAAGACCCCATCGCTTTTGTCGAACGGCTGGAGGAACTGGCCGATGCCTACTCACTTGACAAGGATCTCCTGGCAAAAACTATGCCGGAATTACTGCGAGACCGAGCTCTGTTGTGGTTACGAAATAATAACCAGCGGTGGTCGAACTGGGATGCATTTAAGAAGGACTTCCTGAGGTTCTTCTTGCCAGCCAGATACATGGAGCAACTGGACGATGAGATACGACAGCGCCATCAGAAAGCTGGAGAGCCCTTTAAGGACTATGTCATAACCATGCAGAACCTCATGTGACATGCCAACTATACGAGGGCCCAGCAGACCGACCGGATCTTCAGGAACTGCCGCAGAGATTACCAGCTGTACATCCGTAGGAGGGACTTCCAGGACTTACAGGATCTGATTGGATTAGCAGAAGATCTGGAGGATATAGCTGGCGCGCCAGAACAAATCAGACAGACACCTAGACCCCGACAGATGGAGAGGAACCTTCTGGTCATAGAGAGTCAGGAGGAGCGCATCAACGTTCGAACGGCATGCCGACGCTGCGGCCAGGACGGGCACACCTGGCGAAGTTGTTAAAAACAACAATTGATGTTCTGTTGGGATTGTGGCCAACGAGGAATCAGAACAAACGACTGCTGCCGTCAACTTACTTCACACGTTGAACAGCGTCATTCTGTCCAGTTCAACAAAAGGGCAGCTCTGATCCAGGACCGACAGCGAATTCTTGCCCGCATCATGATAGGCCGCGAATCCCTCCAAGTCACCATTGATACCGGCGCATCCCGTAGTTTTGTTAGCGAACGTTTGGCCGATAGTCTTCGAAACTTAGGCAACCCCATTCCCGTGAACATCCCAATTCAAATGGCCAACGGGAGTCGGACAACAGTCCGCGAAGGGTTGAATGTCAACGTTCGTTTTGGGGTGTCATCGTATGCACTGCGCCTGCTGGTGCTACCGACCGCCGTTGATGACCTCACACTGAGGATGGACTTCCTTGCAAGGTCGCGAGCCACTTTAAGCTTCGGAGGTGAGTACCTATCACTCCAAACTGAACCAGCAAGACCGATTAAATGTCCGACTTGCAACAAACTCCGAAAACCAATGCAGCCACAACTACCAAAGACGCAGCAGCCGACAACGTCTTCTAATCACCTCTTTCCAAAGCAGCACTGTACTACAGTTGGCGTGATACAAGTGTTACCAGCTCCGATTGAACCAACTCCAGTGACGACTCCCATCAGAACTTGCCACAGACCCTCCAAGAGCCAGCACAGCAAGAAGTCGACAACAGTAACCCAACCACAAAACCAACAACGGCAGCGGGACGATCACAATAGCGTGCGCAACAACAAAAGCCACAATGTAAAAGGTGCAACAAAAACGATCGCAGCCGAAAAATTTGTTCAACAACAACCACAGAAACAGCGAAGGCAATGCCAGTTAATCTGGAGAACAACGGAGTGCACTAGAAGAATTATACAACAACGAGCACAGCAACAGAACTCAACGCATCAACCGAACAGCAATAACAACAGGCACCGCAACAATGAAGTCGACAGCAGCAGCGAATTCAACAGAAGCAGCGGAGTCAGCAGACGCAACAATGTAAACTGGGACTACGAAAGTAGACTCCCCGCTATTCAAACTAGTTAGGGAAGCACAAGTTTTTCGCCGAAGTAACGGGGGAGTGTGAGGAACAAAATTCTTTTGTTCACACAAAACATCTCTCTTACTCTTAGTCTGCTTCCTGTGCAGTTCGGATCACGTGGTGGTAAGTAATTGTTAATAAAATTAGTTCACTTAATTCACTGACTATCGCTGCCGACGTCTTCCTCTGCTGCCGTCATTCGTACGACGCAACTTCACTGTGTGGCTCCCCTACGGGCTGTTGCGCTGGTATATCCAGCAGATCGCTGCCGACGTCTTTCTCTGCTTTCGTCATTAGTACGACACAACTTCACTGTGTGGCTCCCCTACGGGTAGTTGCGCTGGTACATCCAGCAGATCGCTGCCGACGTCTTCCTCTGCTTTCGTCATTCGTACGACGCAACTTCACTGTGTGGCTCCCCTACGGGTTGTTGCGCTGGTACATCCAGCAGATCGCTGCCGACGTCTTCCTCTGCTTTCGTCATTCGTACGACGCAACTTCACTGTGTGGCTCCCCTACGGGTTGTTGCGCTGGTACATCCAGCAGATCGCTGCCGACGTCTTTCTCTGCTTTCGTCATTCGTACGACGCAACTTCACTGTGTGGGTCCCCTACGGGGAGTTGCGCTGGTACATCCAGCAGATCGCTGCCGACGTCTTCCTCTGCTTCCGTCATTCGTACGACGCAACTTCGCTGTGTGGCTCCCCTACGGGTTGTTGCGCTGGTACATCCAGTAGATCGCTGCTGACGTCTTCCTCTGCTTCCGTCATTCGTACGACGCAACTTCGCTGTGTGGCTCCCCTATGGGTTGTTGCGCTGGTACATCCAGCAGATCGCTGCCGACGTCTTCCTCTGCTTCCGTCATTCGTACGACGCAAGTTCGCTGTGTAGTTCCCCTACGGGTTGTTGCGCTGGTACATCCAGTAGATCGCTGCCGACGTCTTCCTCTGCTCCCGTCATTCGTACGACGCAACTTCGCTGTGTCGCTCCCCTACGGGTTGTTGCGCTGGTACATCCAGCAGATCGCTGCCGACGTCCTCCTCTGCTTCCGTCATTCGTACGACGCAACTTCGCTGTGTGGCTCCCCTACGGGTTGTTGCGCTGGTACATCCAGCAGATCGCTGCCGACGTCTTCCTCTGCTTCCGTCATTCGTACGACGCAACTTCGCTGTGTGGCTCCCCTACGGGTTGTTGCGCTGGTACATCCAGTAGATCGCTGCCGACGTCTTCCTCTGCTCCCGTCATTCGTACGACGCAACTTCGCTGTGTTGCTCCCCTACGGGTTGTTGCGCTGGTACATCCAGCAGATCGCTGCCGACGTCTTCCTCTGCTTCCGTCATTCGTACGACGCAACTTCGCTGTGTGGCTCCCCTACGGGTTGTTGCGCTGGTACATCCAGCAGATCGCTGCCGACGTCTTCTTCTGCTTCCGTCATTCGTACGACGCAACTTCGCTGTGTGGCTCCCCTACGGGTTGTTGAGCTGGTACATCCAGCCGATCACTGCCGACGTATTCCTCTGCTTCCGTCATTCGTACGACGCAACTTCGCTGTGTGGCTCCCCTACGGGTTGTTGCGCTAGTACATCCAACAGATCGCTGCCGACGTCTTCCTCTGCTTCCGTCATTCGTACGACGTAACTTCGCTGTGAGGTTCCCCTACTGGTTGTTACGCCGGTACATCCAGCATATCGCTGCCGACGTTCTCTCGCTGCATTACTCAGGTCACTCACGTCAATGCTCGTCACCATTCACGTCGCTCGTCGTCACTAACGTCAAAGCTCGTCACCATTCTCGTCGAAACTCACGTCACTTTGTCAAGGCATTACTCAGGTCGATCACGTCTAGGCTCGTCGATACTCACGTCAATTTGTCAAGGCATTACTCACGTTACTAACGTCAAGGCTCGTCACAATTCACGTCGCTCGTCGTCACTAACGTCAAGGCTCGTCACCATTCACGTCAGTCACGTCACTACCGCTCAAAAGTCTCGACTGTCTCACGCCTACACACCGTTCAGAAGTCTCGACTGTCTTACGCCTACGCACCGCTCAGAAGTCTCGACTGTCTCACGCCTACACACCGTTCAGAAGTCTCGACGGTCTTACGCTAACGCATCGCCCAGGACTTACGCTCGTCAAAGGCTAACGCATCGCTCAGGACTTGCGCTCGTCAAAGGCTAACGTATCGCTTAGGACTCACGTTAAATAATAGATTATAAGAAAAGTAGAAAAATAAAGAAAATACTTCGAAAAGTCCCAAAAATAGAAATTTTATTGTAACGACCCCTTGCCACAGAACCCTGGTTACGCTGAGTTTACCCCGGCTGGGAAAACCTGTTACAATGGATATATAGAAGGACGGGGAATTAAAATTAGAAAGTCAGGATGATGGAAAATTAGAAAGATATATAGATAGAAAGAGTGTAAGTGTGGAAAAGTGTGAAAAGAGTGTGTGTGTGTGTGTAAATGTAGGAGAGTGTGAGAAGTGAGAGGGAATTATAAATTTAGATTTAGGTTTGGATTTAGATTTAGATTCAGATTTATATTAAGATATAGATTTAGGTTTAGATTTAGAATTGGTTTAGGTTTAGATTTAGGTTTTTAGATTTAGGTTTTAGATTTAGATATAGATTGAGGTTTAGATTAATATTAAGATATAGATTCAGATTTAGAATAAGGTTTAGATTTAGGTATAGATTTAGGTTTTTAGATTTAGATTAATATTAAGATATAGATTCAGATTTAGAATAAGGTTTAGATTTAGATATAGATTTTGGTTTAGAATTAGATTTAGATTAAGATTTAGGTTTGGATTTAGGTTTAGATTTAGAATTGGTTTAGGTTTAGATTTAGGTTTTTAGACTCTCTCTTTTTTTTAAATATTATATGGTGTGAATTTGAGCCAAATCGTTCCATAAATAAGAATTTTCAAAAAAAAAAAAAAAAAAAAAAAAAAACCACACCAGCGCCACCTAGCGGGGACCAACTCAGAAATCATTGCGGGCTCATGCACAACAACTTTGCTAAAGATCATCACATGATCAAATGCATAGTTTACGATTCTATTGGAGTCAAACACACAGACATTAATTTTTATATATAAGGTACATCAAAAACAAAAATGAACGATTTTGAGTTGTAATAAATAAATTACGCAGTTATGTTTTTAATGAAATTTTATTTTATATGTAAACCTTTGTTTTTATAAACAGTCAAACACCGACTTGACCAAGATTTAAGTGCCCGTTGAATCATTGCCAGAGGAATGTTCCTAATCTTGCGCTGGTACATCCAGCAGATCGCTGCCGACGTCTTCCTCTTCTTTCGTCATTCGTACGACGCAACTTCACTGTGTGGCTCCCCTACGGGTTTTTGCGCTGGTACATCCAGCAGATCGCTGCCGACGTCTTCCTCTGCTTCCGTCATTCGTACGACGCAACTTCGCTGTGTGGTTCCCCTACGGGTTGTTGCGCTGGTACATCCAGTAGATCGCTGCCGACGTCTTCCTCTGCTCCCGTCATTCGTACGACGCAACTTCGCTGTGTGGCTCCCCTACGGGTTGTTGCGCTGGTACATCCAGCAGATCGCTGCCGACGTCCTCCTCTGCTTCCGTCATTCGTACGACGCAACTTCGCTGTGTGGCTCCCCTACGGGTTGTTGCGCTGGTACATCCAGCAGATCGCTGCCGACGTCTTCCTCTGCTTCCGTCATTCGTACGACGCAACTTCGCTGTGTGGCTCCCCTACGGGTTGTTGCGCTGGTACATCTAGTAGATCGCTGCCGACGTCTTCCTCTGCTCCCGTCATTCGTACGACGCAACTTCGCTGTGTTGCTCCCCTACGGGTTGTTGCGCTGGTACATCCAGCAGATCGCTGCCGACGTCTTCCTCTGCTTCCGTCATTCGTACGACGCAACTTCGCTGTGTGGCTCCCCTACGGGTTGTTGCGCTGGTACATCCAGCAGATCGCTGCCGACGTCTTCTTCTGCTTCCGTCATTCGTACGACGCAACTTCGCTGTGTGGCTCCCCTACGGGTTGTTGAGCTGGTACATCCAGCCGATCGCTGCCGACGTATTCCTCTGCTTCCGTCATTCGTACGACGCAACTTCGCTGTGTGGCTCCCCTACGGGTTGTTGCGCTGGTACATCCAGCAGATCGCTGCCGACGTCTTCCTCTGCTTCCGTCATTCGTACGACGTAACTTCGCTGTGTGGTTCCCCTACGGGTTGTTACGCCGGTACATCCAGCATATCGCTGCCGACGTTCTCTCGCTGCATTACTCAGGTCACTCAGGTCAAGGCAAGGCTCGTCACCATTCACGTCGCTCGTCGTCACTAACGTCAAAGCTCGTCACCATTCTCGTCGAAACTCACGTCACTTTGTCAAGGCATTACTCAGGTCGATCACGTCTAGGCTCGTCGATACTCACGTCAATTTGTCAAGGCATTACTCACGTTACTAACGTCAAGGCTCGTCACAATTCACGTCGCTCGTCATCACTAACGTCAAGGCTCGTCACCATTCACGTCAGTCACGTCACTTCGTCAAGGCATTACCCACGTTACTTCATCGAAGCTCTCACGCCACTCACGTCACTTCGTCGCTCAGGAGTCCCGACTGTCTCACGCCTACACACCGCTCAGAAGTCTCGACTGTCTCACGCCTACGCACCGCTCAAAAGTCTCGACTGTCTCACGCCTACACACCGTTCAGAAGTCTCGACTGTCTTACGCCTACGCACCGCTCAGAAGTCTCGACTGTCTCACGCCTACACACCGTTCAGAAGTCTCGACGGTCTTACGCTAACGCATCGCCCAGGACTTACGCTCGTCAAAGGCTAACGCATCGCTCAGGACTTACGTCCGTCAAAGGCTAACGCATCGCTCAGGACTTGCGCTCGTCAAAGGCTAACGTATCGCTTAGGACTCACGTTAAATAATAGATTATAAGAAAAGTAGAAAAATAAAGAAAATACTTCGAAAAGTCCCAAAAATAGAAATTTTATTGTAACGACCCCTTGCCTCAGAACCCTGGTTACGCTGAGTTTACCCCGGCTGGGAAAACTCCGTTACAATGGATATATAGAAGGACGGGGAATTAAAATTAGAAAGTCAGGATGATGGAAAATTAGAAAGATATATAGATAGAAAGAGTGTAAGTGTGGAAAAGTGTGAAAAGAGTGTGTGTGTGTGTGTAAATGTAGGAGAGTGTGAGAAGTGAGAGGGAATTATAAATTTAGATTTAGGTTTGGATTTAGATTTAGATTCAGATTTATATTAAGATATAGATTTAGGTTTAGATTTAGAATTGGTTTAGGTTTAGATTTAGGTTTTTAGATTTAGGTTTTAGATTTAGATATAGATTGAGGTTTAGATTAATATTAAGATATAGATTCAGATTTAGAATAAGGTTTAGATTTAGGTATAGATTTAGGTTTTTAGATTTAGGTTTTAGATTTAGATTAATATTAAGATATAGATTCAGATTTAGAATAAGGTTTAGATTTAGATATAGATTTTGGTTTAGAATTAGGTTTAGATTAAGATTTAGGTTTGGATTTAGGTTTAGATTTAGGTTTTTAGGCTCTCTCTTTTTATTTAAATATTATATGGTGTGAATTTGAGCATAAATAAGAATTTTCAAAAAAAAAAAAAAAAAACGACACCAGCGCCACCTAGCGGGGACCAACTCAGAAATCATTGCGGGCTCATGCACAACAACTTTGCTAAAGATCATCACATGATCAAATGCATAGTTTACGATTCTATTGGAGTCAAACACACAGACATTAATTTTTATATATAAGGTACATCAAAAACAAAAATGAACGATTTTGAGTTGTAATAAATACATTACGCAGTTATGTTTTTAATGAAATTTTATTTTATATGTAAACCTTTGTTTTTATAAACAGTCAAACACCGACTTGACCAAGATTTAAGTGCCCGTTGAATCATTGCCAGATCATTCCTAATCTCTCGCTTTATCAATCTTTTTAGTTGCGCAATATTATCAACTTTAGATCTTGCCAATTGTGACTTCAAGTATCCCCACAGGAAATAATCACATGGTGCTAAGTCGGGTGATGAGGGAGTCCATAAATTAGGATGGATATAGGATACGTTGTTTTGTTGGAGGAATGCAAGTGTTTTATTTGCCGTATGTGAGATGGAGCTGAGTCTTGGTGTAATATCCAGTTACCATTTCGGGGCACAAGTGTTTTGAATCTTTGATAAGAGGTTTTTTTTTTTTTTTAAAACAGTTGCCTATGTAGTAATCTGCATTTATTTTAGCACCTGGCTGAATTAAAATGGGTACTGTTGTGCTAAAATTAGATATTCCCAAAAATACCATGAATCCTTTCGGATGAGACGGTTTTTTGAAGGGAACTAATTCCGCCCTAGTTTGCTTGCGACTCAAATATTGCACACTTCTTTGGCCGTCGACATTTGTTAAATAAAACTATGCTTCGTCGACTGTGATATATTTTTTCCATTTATTGATTATTTGCGCAGACGCTTCGGCTTCTTCACAAGTTTTAGTCCCAATTTTTTTTAGTTATTGTATGACTCCAACCTTTCTGTTAAAATGTTTTGCCAGATGTTTTTAAAATAAAATTGCATTTTTAATATTCTATTGTTTTGATGCTTGTGTTTTATACGTACTCTACTTCTCTCTAAAATAACGGGGCTCTGAGTTTTTTGTGTTTAAAATCGTTCATTTTTGTTTTTGATGTACCTATAGATTTAGATTTGGTATAAGGTTAAGATTTAGATATAGATTTAGGTTTAGAATTAGAATAAGATATAGATTCAGATTTAGAATAAGGTTTAGATTTAGATATAGATTTAGTTTTTAGATTTATGTTTTAGATTTAGATATAGATTGAGGTTTAGATTAATACTAAGATATAGATTCAGATTTAGAATAAGGTTTAGATTTAGGTATAGATTTAGGTTTTTAGATTTAGGTTTTAGATTTAGGTTTTAGATTTAGATATAGGTTGAGGTTTAGATTGATATTAAG
This sequence comes from Nephrocerus scutellatus, assembly GCA_947095585.1. Taxonomy (NCBI): domain Eukaryota; kingdom Metazoa; phylum Arthropoda; class Insecta; order Diptera; family Pipunculidae; genus Nephrocerus; species Nephrocerus scutellatus. The sequence continues at coordinate 49,025,217 of OX352763.1, forward strand.
ATATAGATTCAGATTTGGTATAAGGTTTAGATTTAGATATAGATTTAGGTTTAGAATTAGAATAAGATATAGATTCAGGATTAGAATAAGGTTAAGATTTAGATATAGATTTAGTTTTTAGATTTAGGTTTTAGATTTAGATATAGATTGAGGTTTAGATTAATATTAAGATATAGATTCAGATTTAGAATAAGGTTTAGATTTAGGTATAGATTTAGGTTTTTAGATTTAGGTTTTAGATTTAGATATAGGTTGAAGTTTAGATTAATATTAAGATATAGATTCAGATTTGGTATAAGGTTTAGATTTAGATATAGATTTAGGTTTAGAATTAGAATAAGATATAGATTCAGATTTAGAATAAGGTTTAGATTTAGATATAGATGTAGTTTTTAGATTTAGGTTTTAGATTTAGATATAGATTGAGGTTTAGATTAATATTAAGATATAGATTCAGATTTAGAATAAGGTGTAGATTTAAATATAGATTTATAACGTTTGGAAGTGAAACTTTTTTACGGAGTGGGCAATCATTTTCAAGCTTTACACTGTTATTACTCTGTTGTACACATTGCTCTGTTGTTAATTATATGCATCGTTTTCTATAGTTATATTTTATATGTATGTAACTATATATGTATATAACTACAAATATAACTATATATATATATAAATACATATATTACTACTGCCACAGTTCCTATGGAAATTCTGGTATCTGGCCAATAGCGTCTGGATTTTTGGGAACCAAGCCATTTCTCAAGTGATTTGTATGAACTCGGAATGTAGGACTTATATGCGACTATAAGATTTGTTTCTATAGAAATTCTGTGATCTGGCCAATAGGGTCTGGAATTTTGGGAACCAAGCCATTTCTCAAGCGATTCGTACGAAACTCGTCATGTAGGACTAATATGCGATTATAAGATTTTTTCCTATTGAAATTCTGGGATCTGGCCAATAGTGTCTGGAGTTTTGGGAACTAAGTAATTTCTAAAGCGATTCGTATGAAAATCGGAATGTAGGACTTATATGCGACTATGAGATTCGTTCCTATGGAAATTCTGGGATCTGGCCAATAGAGTCTGATTCTGGAAACCAAGCCATTTCTCAAGGGATTCGTATGAAACTCGGAATGTAGGACTAATATGCGACTATAAGATTTGTTTCTATCGAAACTCTGGGGTGTGGCCAATAGGGTCTGCAGTTTTGGAAACTAAGCCATTTCTCAAGCGATTCGTATGAAATTCGGTATGTAGGACTAATATGACACTTCAAGATTTGTTCCTATGGAAAGCCAATGGGGTCTGGAATTTTGGGAACCAAGTCATTTCTCAAGCGATTCGTATGAAAATCGGAATGTAGGACCAATATGCGACTATTAAATTTGTTCCTGTGGAAATTCTGGGATCTGGTCAATAGGGTCTGGAGTTTTGGGAACTAAGTAATTTCTAAAGCGATTCGTATGAAACTCGGAATGTAGGACTTATTATGAGATTCGTTCCTATGGAAATTCTGGGTTCTGGCCAATAGAGTCTGATTCTGGAAACCAAGCCATTACTCAAGCGATTCGTATGAAACTCGGAATGTAGGACTAATATGCGACTATAATATTTGTTCCTATTGAAATTCTGGGATGTGGCTAATAGGGTCTTTTTTTTTGTTTATAATTCGCGCACGCTTCAAGGGGTTCGCACCCTTATAATGCTCGGCTATATGCTTGGCACAGCGTGGGCGTTAAGGAAGAGGAGGAGAAAAGAGGAGATGTGTTTTGAATGCCTGTGGATCATAGTGATGTGGGAAGACAGAGCTTGGCAGAGCATTCCACATACGAGTTGTACGGCTGAAGAACGAATCCCTGAATTTAACTGTATGTCCGAAGATGGGATTAAGGGTAAACTGATGAGCATTTAGAGCGCCACGAGTATTGCGGTTGAATTCAAGGAGAGGTGGCATGCAGCTGGCTATTTCTCTTGAGCACCGCTGGTAGAAGAAGCGATAAAACAGTGACAAGCAAGAAACGTTCCTGCGGTGTTCAAGCGAATCAATCGATTTCGCTATATTTTCGTCACCGATAAGTTTTATCGCACGGTTTTGTATTCTATCTAGCTGATGCAAAGTAGTCTTAGGCGCACCAGACCAGATATGGCAATTGTACTCAAGTTTTGGGCTAATAAAAGCCTTGTAAATGGTAGCCAGATCAGAGGGAGTGAAATATTTCTTGCACCGGGCTAGAAAACCTAAACATTTCGCAGCATTTTTAGCGACGGTAAATATGGGGTCATTCCAACGAAGCTTGTCGTTAACGCACATACCGAGAATTGCGAGATTTTCAGTTTCCTCGATGCAAGTGCCATTCATGGCAAATGGCATGGGGTTTAGGATTCGCTTGGACGACAGGATACAGCATTGGGTTTTGGAAGCGTTAAATTCTACTCGATTGATTTCTCCCCATTGTATTATGCTGTCAAGATCAGAATTTAACGTGCTTAACATACGAAGTTGTTTGAATTCCACATCAGAGGTGGAGGGACGTTCCTCAAACTTATATGAGAAGCTGAGAGTGCTGTCGTCAGCGAAAGAGTGAATTGGATTAGAAGTCACAGATAATAGATCATTAGTAAAAATGCGAAAGAGTGTCGGGGTCAGAACACAGCCCTGGGGAACGCCAGCATTTATGTGGTGTATTTCAGATTTAAAACCGTCTAAAACAACTTGAATTGAGCGGTCCAAAAGATAGCTTCTAATCCATTGAAGCAGTTTATCATCGACACCATAAGCACGCATTTTAGACGAAAGAGCTTGATGCAAAACTCTGTCAAATGCCTTTGAAATATCGAGTGCAGCAGCTTTGCTTTCTCCAAAATGATGCATATATCGGTTCCACTGTTCGGTGGGATAAACCATCAAATCACCAGTAGAACGTTGCCCACGAAACCCATACTGCCGGTCACTAAGGATTACGTTGGTTTCAAGATATTTCTTAAGCTGATAATTGATCAGCGTTTCCATGACCTTGGAAAGAATGGATGTAAGTGCTATGGGTCGGTACGAAGAAGGAGACGACGGTTCGCCTTTTTTGGGTATGGGCTGAACAAATGCTGTTTTCCAACTTCTCGGGAAGAGTCCAGAAGAATAGGATAGATGGAAAAGCTTACGCAATGGTAATGCCAGCTTGGAAGAACACCTCTTCAGAACTAATGTAGAAATACCATCTGGACCAGCGGATTTGTGTGTGTTGAGATCATTTAAAACTCTAGCAAACTGCACGGGTACGAAAAAATATCTGTCCCATAGAGTGTTCAATACTCTGAGGTGCAGGAGGTGGCAATGCACAATCTGGAAGCGTAGAGCTAGCTGCGAAATGCGCAGCAAACAGATTGGCCTTGTCCATAGAGCTGACAACTGGAATGTTATTATAAATGAGCGTTGGAATCGACGACTAGGCTGAATTTTTGATTCTTTTCACGAAAGACCAAACATTTTTACTACCTTTGGGACATTGTAGTATTTTTTGCCTTAATTTTCAGTCGTAGTCGAATTTGACTCGCCGAAGATGGGCATTGCAATCATTTCTTGCTCGTTTAAACTTTTTTCGGTTTTTCTCGGAAGGGTTTGCTTTGTAAAACCGAAAGCATACCTCTCTAATCCTAGAAGCCTCTTTAAGGCTCAAGTCATACCATCCATCTTCCTTTGATTTGATAGATTTATTCCTAATAGGGATAAACTTTCTCATACCAATAAGAATAATGTTTGTTATTGCATCAGCGGCGGCATCCACGTTGCTATCACGAAACAATAGCGACCAGTTATAACTCCCAAAGAAGTTGTTAAGGCCGTCCCAAATGGCTTTCTCGTATTGCCATACAATTTTTTTGGGAGTTTTTTCTCTAACTACGTGGTTTATTAACGAGAAATTATCTGATACTACACAATGGTCTGATGAGCCTAGGGGCGATAATACATTGACGGAGTATTTATCAGGACGAGAGGTAAGGAACAAGTCAAGGGTGTTTGCGGAATGATTTGCAATGTCAGGTATTCGTGTAGGCTCATTTACAAGCTGAGTAAGGTGATTAAACTCAGCGAATAACTCAACACACCTTCCTTCGAGTGTTGTCTGGCCAGAATGGCGAAGCCACCCAGAATTGTGTACATTGAAATCGCCCGCAATAACGATTTCATTTTTACGATTTCCAATTTTTAAGATGGAATCAGACAGTGCATTAAACTCGCTCTGAGTTGAAACACTGTCTAAGTGGGGGCTTCTGTAAAGGAAACAGTAGTAGATGTTGCACTCTTGTACCTTTACTTTGAGCCAAATGAAATTGAATTCCGGATTGGAACTTTGGCTAAGTTGAGGCAAAAGCTGAAACGTAACATCACTACGGACATAGATTGCGAGTCCGCGTCGAGGGAAAAATAATGGCACCAAGCTATACCCAGGTAGATTAAATTCCGATGCATCAGAATTATCAAATACCTGAGTTTCACTCAGTGCCAGAATTGCTGGCCTGTGGACATGTACATGGTTAAACACAGCGAACGAATTCGTTCTCAGCCCACGTATGTTGTTGAGATCCACTTTGAAAACACACATAACTACAACAAACAAACACACGAAAGACAACTTACCGCTTCTTTTTACCGAATTGAGAAGAGAATGTCTCAAAATGGATTATTAACACAAATTGTCGCCAGTGTTATGCCTTCACGACAAAATGAGTTAGATCACCAGAAGAAACAAACACTCACAATCCGTTATTCTAATAGCTAAAGAATTAGATCATCAACAGACTGCCGCATACAAAACATACGACAGTTATATTTCACCAATTTCTTTAGCTGCGATGATGAGGACACTCATACTGCACTTTGCACTTGTTGATCGGCGCCGATCACGCGAACCGTTGATTGTTTGGCGAGCACTTTAATTTTGTGTTTGTTTTTGCGCAAGCACAATACACGAAGTTGTTGTGCTTTTTTTTTACTTCGCGTGTGCTGGAGTGCAGCACGACCGTCCGCAGCGGCGTTTGGGAGACAACTGTCTGCAGTTTTGGGAACTAAGCCATTTCTCAAGCGATTCGTATGAAACTCGGAATGTAGGACTAATATGCGACTATAAGACTTGTTCCTATGGAAATACTGGGATCTGGCCAATAGGCTCTGGAATTTTTTGAACCAAGGTATTTCTCAAAGGATTCGTATGAATCTCTGAATGTAGGACTAATATCCGACTTTAATATTTGTTCCTATGGAAATTCTGGGATCTGGCCAATAGGCTCTGGAATTTTTGGAACCAAGATATTTCTCAAGGGATTCGTATGAATCTCTGAATGTGGGACTAATATGCGATTATAAGATTTGTTCCAATTGAAATTCTGGGATCTGGCCAATAGGGTCTGGAGTTTTGGGAACTAACTAATTTCTAAAGCGATTCGTATGAAACTCGGAATGTAGGGCTTATATGCGACTACAAGATTTGTTTCTATAGAAAGCTAATGGGGTCTGGATTTTTGGGAACCAAGCCATTTCTCGTGCGATATGTATGAAACTCGGAATGTAGGACTTACATTCGACTTGAGATTCGTTCCTATGGAAATTCTGGCATCTGGCCAATAGAGTCTGATTCTGAAAACCAAGCCATTTCTCAAGTGATTCGTATGAACTCGGAATGTAGGACTAATATGCGACTATAAGACTTGTTCCTATGGAAATACTGGGATCTGGCCAATAGGCTCTGGAATTTTTGGAACCAAGATATTTCTAAAGGGATTCGTATGAATCTCTGAATGTAGGACTAATATGCGATTATAAGATTTGTTCCTATGGAAATTCTGGGATCTGGCCAATAGGGTCTGTAGTTTTGGGAACTAAGTAATTTCTAAAGCGATTCGTATGAAACTCGGAACGTAGGACTTATATGCGACTATGAGATTCGTTCCTATGGAAATTCTGGGATCTGGCCAATACAGTCTGATTCTGGAAACCAAGCCATTTCTGAAGCGATTCGTATGAAACTAGAAATGTAGGACTAATATGCGACTATAAGATTTGTTCCTATTTAAATTCTGGGATGTGGCCAATAGAGTCTGCAGTTTTGGGATCTAAGCCATTTCTCAAGCGATTCGTATAAAACTCTATGGATCTGGCCAGTAGGGTCTGGAATTTTGAGAACCAAGCCTTTTCTCAAGCGATTCGTATGAAATTCGTAATGTAGGACTAATACTAATATGCGACTGTAAGATTTGTTCCTATGGAAATTCTGTGATCTTGCCAATAGGGTCTGGAATTTTTGGAACCAAACCATTTCTCAAGGGATTCGTATGAAACTCGGAATGTAGGACTAATATGCGACTATAAGATTTGTTCCTATGGAAATTCTGGGATCTGGACAATAGGGTCTGAAGTTTTGGTAACTAAGTAATTTTTAAAGCGATTTGTATGAAACTCGGAATGTAGGACTTATATGCGACTATAAGATTCGTTCCTATGGAAATTCTGGGATCTGGCCAATAGAGTCTGATTCTGGAAACCAAGACATTTCTGAAGCGATTCGTATGAAACTCGAAATGTAGGACTAATATGCGACTATAAGATTTGTTCCTATTTAAATTCTGGGATGTGGCCAATAGGGTCTGCAGTTTTGGGAACTAAGCCATTTCTCAAGCGATTCGTATGAAACTCTATGGATCTGGCCAGTAGGGTCTGGAATTTTTGGACCCAACCATTTCTTATGCGATTCGTATGAAACTCGGAATGTAGGACTTATATGCGACTATAAGATTTGTTCCTATGAAAATTCTGGGATCTGGCCAATAGGGTCCGGGATTCTTGAAACGAAGCCATTTCTCAAGCGATACGTATGAAACTCGGAATGTAGGACTAATATGCGACTATAAAATTTGTTACTATGGAAATTCTGGGATCTGGCCAATAGGGTCTGGAATTTTTGGAACCAAACCATTTCTCAAGTGATTCGTATGAAACTCGGAATGTAGGACTAATATGCGACTATAAGATTTGTGCCTATGGAAATTCTGTGATCTTGCCAATAGGGTCTGGAATTTTTGGAACCAAACCATTTCTCAAGGGATTCGTATGAAACTCGGAATGTAGGACTAATATGCGACTATAAGATTTGTTCCTATGGAAATTCTGGGATCTGGACAATAGGCTCTGGGATTTTTGGAACCAATATTTTCTCAAGGGATTCGTATGAAACTCGGAATGTAGGACTAATATGCGACTATAAGATTTGTTCCTATGGAAATTCTGGGATCTGGCCAATAGGGTCTGGAATTTTGGGATCCAAGCCACTTCTCAAGCGATACGTATGAAACTCGGAATGTAAGACTAATATGCGACTATAAAATTTGTTACTATGGAAATTCTGTGATCTGGCCAATAGGGTCTGGTGTTTTGGGAACCAAGCCATTTCTCAAGGGATTCGTATGAAACTCGGAATGTAGGACTAATATGCGACTATAAAATTTGTTACTGTGGAAATTCTGTGATCTGGCCAATAGGGTTTGGAATTTTGAGATCCAACCCACGTCTCAAGCGATACGTATGAAACTCGGAATGTAGGACAAATATGCGACTATAAAATTTGTTACTATGGAAATTCTGGGAACTGGCCAATAGGGTCTGCAGTTTTGGGAACTAAGCCATTTCTCAAGCGATTCGTATGAAACTCTATGGATCTGGCCAGTAGGGTATGGAATTTTTGGACCCAACCATTTCTTATGCGATTCGTATGAAACTCGAAATGTAGGAACTAGGAATGTAGGACTAATATGCGACTATAAGATTTGTTCCTATGGAAATTCTGGGATCTGGCCAATAGGCTCTGGAATTTATGGAACCAAGATATTTCGTATGAATCTCTGAATGTAGGACAAATATCCGACTTTAATATTTGTTCCCATGGAAATTTTGCGAGTTTTGGGAACCAAGCCATTTCTCAAGGGATTCGTATGAAAATCGGAATGTAGGAATAATATGCGACTATAAGATTTGTTCCTATGGAAATTCTGGGATCTGGCCAATAGGGTCGGGTGTTTTGGGAACCAAGCCATTTCTCAAGGGATTCGTATGAAACTCGAAATGCAGGACTAATATGCGACTATAAGATTTGTTCCTATGGAAATTCTGGGATCTGGCCAATAGGGTCTGGAATTTTGGGATCCAAGCCACTTCTCAAGCGATACGTATGAAACTCGGAATGTAGGACTAATATGCAACTATAAAATTGTTACTATGGAAATTCTGTGATCTGGCCAATAGGGTCTGGAATTTTGGAACCAGGCCATTTCTCAAGCGATTCGTATGAAATTCGTAATGTAGGACTAATACGAGATTATAAGATTTGTTCCAATTGAAATTCTGGGATCTGGCTAATAGGGTCTGGCGGTTTGGGAACTAAGTAATTTCTAAAGCGATTCGTATGAGACTCGGAATGTAGGACTTATATGCGACTATGAGATTCGTTCCTATGGAAATTCTGGGATCTGGCCAATAGAGTCTGATTCTGGAAACCAAGCCATTTCTCAAGCGATTCGTATGAAAATCGTAATGTAGGACTAATATGCGACTATTAAATTTGTTCCTGTGGAAATTCTGGGATCTGGCCATAGGGGCTGGAGTTTTGGGAACTAAGGCATTTCTCAAGCGATTCGTATGAAACTCGGTATGTAGGACTAATATGCGACTACAAGATTTGTTCCTATGGAAAGCCAATGGGGTCTGGCATTTTGGGAAGATAAGATATAAGATTTGTTCGTATGGAAATTCTGGGATCTGGTCAATAGGGTCTGGAATTTTGGGATCCAAGCCACTTCTCAAGCGATACGTATGAAACTCGGAATGTAGGACTAATATGCGACTATAAAATTTGTTACTATGGAAATTCTGTGATCTGGCCAATAGGGTCTGGAATTTTGAGAACCAAGCCATTTCTCAAGCGATTCGTATGAAATTCGTAATGTAGGACTAATTCGCGATTATAAGATTTGTTCCAATTGAAATTCTGGGAGTTTTGGGAATCAAGCCATTTCTCAAGGGATTCGTATGAAACTCGGAATACAGGACTATTATGCGACTATAAGATTTGTTCCTATGGAAATTCTGGGATCTGGCCAATAGGGTCTGGAATTTTGGGATCCAAGCCACTTCTCAAGCGATACGTATGAAACTCGGAATGTAGGACAAATATGCGACTATAAAATTTGTTACTATGGAAATTATGGGAACTGGCCAATAGGGTCTGCAGTTTTGGGAACTAAGCCATTTCTCAAGCGATTCGTATGAAACTCTATGGATCTGGCCAGTAGGGTATGGAATTTTTGGACCCAACCATTTCTTATGCGATTCGTATGAAACTCGAAATGTAGGAACTAGGAATGTAGGACTAATATGCGACTATAAGATTTGTTCCTATGGAAATTCTGGGATCTGGCCAATAAGCTCTGGAATTTATGGAACCAAGATATTTCGTATGAATCTCTGAATGTAGGACAAATATCCGACTTTAATATTTGTTCCCATGGAAATTTTGCGAGTTTTGGGAACCAAGCCATTTCTCAAGGGATTCGTATGAAAATCGGAATGTAGGAATAATATGCGACTATAAGATTTGTTCCTATGGAAATTCTGGGATCTGGCCAATAGGGTCGGGTGTTTTGGGAACCAAGCCATTTCTCAAGGGATTCGTATGAAACTCGAAATGCAGGACTAATATGCGACTATAAGATTTGTTCCTATGGAAATTCTGGGATCTGGCCAATAGGGTCTGGAATTTTGGGATCCAAGCCACTTCTCAAGCGATACGTATGAAACTCGGAATGTAGGACTAATATGCAACTATAAAATTGTTACTATGGAAATTCTGTGATCTGGCCAATAGGGTCTGGAATTTTGGAACCAGGCCATTTCTCAAGCGATTCGTATGAAATTCGTAATGTAGGACTAATACGAGATTATAAGATTTGTTCCAATTGAAATTCTGGGATCTGGCTAATAGGGTCTGGAGTTTTGGGAACTAAGTAATTTCTAAAGCGATTCGTATGAAACTCGGAATGTAGGACTTATATGCGACTATGAGATTCGTTCCTATGGAAATTCTGGGATCTGGCCAATAGAGTCTGATTCTGGAAACCAAGCCATTTCTCAAGCGATTCGTATGAAAATCGTAATGTAGGACTAATATGCGACTATTAAATTTGTTCCTGTGGAAATTCTGGGATCTGGCCATAGGGGCTGGAGTTTTGGGAACTAAGGCATTTCTCAAGCGATTCGTATGAAACTCGGTATGTAGGACTAATATGCGACTACAAGATTTGTTCCTATGGAAAGCCAATGGGGTCTGGCATTTTGGGAAGATAAGATATAAGATTTGTTCGTATGGAAATTCTGGGATCTGGTCAATAGGGTCTGGAATTTTGGGATCCAAGCCACTTCTCAAGCGATACGTATGAAACTCGGAATGTAGGACTAATATGCGACTATAAAATTTGTTACTATGGAAATTCTGTGATCTGGCCAATAGGGTCTGGAATTTTGAGAACCAAGCCATTTCTCAAGCGATTCGTATGAAATTCGTAATGTAGGACTAATTCGCGATTATAAGATTTGTTCCAATTGAAATTCTGGGAGTTTTGGGAATCAAGCCATTTCTCAAGGGATTCGTATGAAACTCGGAATACAGGACTATTATGCGACTATAAGATTTGTTCCTATGGAAATTCTGGGATCTGGCCAATAGGGTCTGGAATTTTGGGATCCAAGCCACTTCTCAAGCGATACGTATGAAACTCGGAATGTAGGACTAATATGCGACTATAAAATTTGTTACTATGGAAATTCTGTGATCTGGCCAATAGGGTCTGGAATTTGGGGAACCAAGCCATTTCTCAAGCGATTCGTGTGAAATTCGTAATGTAGGACTAATACGCGATTATAAGATTTGTTCCAATTGAAATTCTGGGATCTGGCCAATAGGGTCTGCAGTTTTGGGAACTAAGTAATTTCTAAAGCGATTCTTATGAAACTCGGAATGTAGGACTTATATGCGACTATGAGATTCGTTCCTATGGAAATTCTGGGATCTGGCCAATAGAGTCTGATTCTGGAAACCAATCCATTTCTCAAGCGATTCGTATGAAATTCGTAATGTAGGACTAATAAGCGATTTTAAGATTTGTTCCAATTGAAATTCTGGGATCTGGCCAATAGGGTCTGGTGTTTTTGGAACTAAGTAATTTCTAAAGCGATTCGTATGAAACTCGGAATGTAGGACTTATATGCGACTATGAGATTCGTTCCTATGGAAATTCTGGGATCTGGCCAATAGAGTCTGATTCTGGAAACCAAGCCATTTCTCAAGCGATTCGTATGAAAATCGGAATGTAGGACTAATATGCCAGTGGTAGGGTAATAAGAGGGCGTTTTAAAAAGTGGGCGGACATAAATATTGGTACCAAAAAAAGGTTGACATTACCTCTATACGACCATACCATTTTTATGGGCATGGTCCAATTTTAGGGGAACGTGCATCAGTTTGTATTGCTTTTATTTCCCCATACGAAATTATGTGTTATATGGCGAACAGCAGTATTACCCGCATTGGGTGAGGGGTTCCAGACACCACTCTAATGAAAGCCCTCATTGAGGACACCATGAAAAACGCATTTTTTCTTGGCCGTCACGGCCCCTTTTTGTAGGAGGGAGGCACATAAATTCGGTTTTTTCAGGAAAATTAATTTTTTAAGCCTTTTCCTCATTACCCATGAGGTAAGCTTACAAATGCATTTTTTTACATGCTATCCCCGGTAGGCATAATGCATGAGTCCTGAAAAGAAAAAGAAAGTTTATACGGAAGGTATTTTTATTACCTTTTATATGGTACCAATTAACCCCCAAACCTCCTTCAAATCACTTGGGAAAATGGATTTTTCTGAAGAAAAAAAGCTTTGACAGCCCCTCCTACAAAAAGGGGGCATGATTGCCGCCTTCTTTATGCCGCCCCAAAAGTTGGCGGAAGGGGCGTGGTAGGGGCCGTGGCAGGGGGCGTAAATTCGCATGCGGAAACGCCAAAACTTTATTAAAATATTAACTTGTTGGGTAGTTCGTTCGTCCTTTGAATTAAAAAAAACTAATGATTTAATTAGCCACTCAATGATGTATATATACTAAATTCAACCATGTTTTGTAATTATGAGATATATCAGTATATCAAAAAAATGAATTGGAATTTTTCTCTTTTATTTAGTTAATCTAATTATTATGATTGATTTTTTTTAAATTTCACTTTTTGAATTCAATTTAAATTAAAGTTTTAAAAACCTTTACATTATTTTCTCTATTTTTCCTTTTTTAATAAACTCAAATCCAATTCCTTCTCTCCGTTCCTTTTTATAAATGTACATATTTACATTTATATATATGAACGTAGAATATGGATTTGCATGAATGTTATAACACCTATAAAGATCCGCTAGCACACACATTTCTGTGACTATTCTTCACATACTCACATCTTATCGACCATTATAAGTAATATAGGGTGTTTTTTTGGGAGGTTTGTTTTTCCGATAGATGTCGTTTTATTTTATGACAGTTGTTTTGACAGCTCAAAGTGGCATTTCTACTCAGTATTGTTTGGCAAATCATTATGAAAAAAAAAAAAAAAAAAAAAAAATGACATTTGTGAAAAATAGTCGTGGTAGCCATATGCCAGAAATTGTGTTTAAATGTTAAATGCCAAAAAATTATCTACCAAATAAAAAAAAATTTTGGTCATTTCATAATTTTATATGTGTTTTATTCAAAAAAAAAATCGGCAACCTCTTAAAAAAACACCTGTTAGATATAACGTGTTTTTTTAAGAGGTTGCCGATTTTTTTTTTGAATAAAACACATATAAAATTATGAAATGACCAAAATTTTTTTTTATTTGGTAGATAATTTATTGGCATCTGGCCAATAGGGTCTGGAATTTTGGGATCCAAGCCACTTCTCAAGCGATACGTATGAAACTCGGAATGTAGGACTAATATGCGACTATAAGATTTGTTCCTATGGAAATTCTGGGATCTGGCCAATAGGGTCTGCAATTTTGGGAACCACGCCATTTCTCAAGCGATTCGTATGAAAATCGGAACGTAGGACTAATATGCGACTATAAGATTTGTTCCTATGGAAATTCTGGGATCTGGTAATAGGGTCTGGAGTTTTGGGAACCAAGCCAGTTCTCAAGGGATTCGTATGAAACTCGGATTGTAGGACTAATATGCGACTATAAGATTTGTTCCTATGGAAATTCTGGGATCTGGCTAATAGGGTCTGGAATTTTAGGAACCAAGCCATTTCTCAAGCGATTCGTATGAAACTCGGAATATAGGACTAATATGCGACTATAAGATTTGTTCCTATGGAAATTCTGGGATCTGGCGAAAAGGGTCTGGAATTTTGGGAACCAAGCCAGTTCTCAAGCGATTCGTATGAAACTCGGGTTGTAGGACTAATATGCGACTATAAGATTTGTTCCTATGGAAATTCTGGGATCTGGCCAATAGGGTCTGGAATTTTAGGAACCAAGCCATTTCTCAAGCGATTCGTATGAAACTCGGAATGTAGGACTAATATGCGACTATAAGATTTGTTCCTATGGAAATTCTGGGATCTGGCCAATAGGGTCTGCAATTTTGGGAACCACGCCATTTCTCAAGCGATTCGTATGAAAATCGGAACGTAGGACTAATATGCGACTATAAGATTTGTTCCTATGATAATTCTGGGTTCTGGCAATAGGGTCTGGAATTTTTTGGAACTAAGCCATTTCTCATCGTCATCTCATCTCATCTTTAATCGTAATATCGGCCACAACGTCAGAAAAGGTTTCACTTCAACCGCGCGTAACTCTTTTTTTCTTTTGTTGCAGTCGGAAGACTTCTTCATTGCCAGTGCTGCCGATAGGAATGTCCCAAACAAAACAAAAAAGAAGCAAAAAAAACCGACAAAAAGAAACTATACTCAAGTAAGTGGTGTTTTAATATAATTATATTTTTTGCTGCTCTGCCTCCTTTTTCCTTTTTGAATACGGTTAACTAATTTTGATGTTTTGTTGTTGTTTCAAATGGACTACGCCAGCGTAGTGTCGATTTCTTATATGCAAGTAAATGGCTCAGTGGAAATGCGCAAGGCTACTGAGCAGAAGGTTCGAATCCCAGTAACACCAAAGGTATTTTTCACGGTGTCCCACCTCTCGCGAATGGGTGACAAACGTTCCGAGAGTAATAACTTGTGTCGGAAAGCTTCTCAATTCGCCGTTCGGATCCGCCCTTAAACTGTGCGTCCCTTCCATTTGTGTCCAAACATATCCATGCGCAACATAAATGTTCGCGAGAAGCTAGGCCTTGGACCGCAATGGTCTGTCGTGCCGAATATTATTATTGTTAACATCCTGTTAAGCGTCGACGTCCGGTAAAGTATACCACCGCTGTGGCGATGACCATCCAGTAGTGTTAAAAAAGACAACTCAACAATCCAGCCCGGGCTAAGCCACTACAGGGTGTTGCGTACGCTCACATATCTACTACGCCACTACTCCGTCTACACCTGAAATAGACAAAAGTAAACAAACAAAATACCTGATCAAGTCAGCTGATTTCTGCCACCAGTATTCACAATGACCACACAAGTACAAATTTTTTGATTCACAATGCTTTTTGTAAATCTATTGAATTATAGATGGGACTGTAAGACTTCACTATAAACTTAAAACTTTTCTAAAGGGTGTTTTTTTGGGAGGTTTGTTTTTCCGATAGATGTCGTTTTATTTTATGACAGTTGTTTTGACAGCTCAAAGTGGCATTTCTACTCAGTATTGTTTGGCAAATCATTATGAAAAAAAAAAAAAAAAAAAAAAAAAAAAAAATGACATTTGTGAAAAATAGTCGTGGTAGCCATATGCCAGAAATTTTGTTTAAATGTTAAATGCCAAAAAATTATCTTCCAAATAAAAAAAAATTTTGGTCATTTCATAATTTTATATGTGTTTTATTCAAAAAAAAAATCGGCAACCTCTTAAAAAAACACCCGTTAGATATAACGTGTTTTTTTAAGAGGTTGCCGATTTTTTTTTTGAATAAAACACATATAAAATTATGAAATGACCAAAATTTTTTTTTATTTGGTAGATAATTTTTTGGCATTTAACATTTAAACACAATTTCTGGCATATGGCTACCACGACTATTTTTCACAAATGTAATTTTTTTTTTTTTTTTTTTTTTTTTTTTTTTCATAATGATTTGCCAAACAATACTGAGTAGAAATGCCACTTTGAGCTGTCAAAACAACTGTCATAAAATAAAACGACATCTATCGGAAAAACAAACCTCCCAAAAAAACACCCTATATTACTTATAATGGTCGATAAGATGTGAGTATGTGAAGAATAGTCACAGAAATGTGTGTGCTAGCGGATCTTTATAGGTGTTGTAACATTCATGCAAATCCATATTCTACGTTCATATATATAAATGTAAATATGTACATTTATAAAAAGGAACGGAGAGAAGGAATTGGATTTGAGTTTATTAAAAAAGGAAAAATAGAGAAAATAATGTAAAGGTTTTTAAAACTTTAATTTAAATTGAATTCAAAAAGTGAAATTTAAAAAAAAAATTGTCGCTCTGCTAGCGTGTACGGATTTTTTAACGAGCATTAGTTTTTATACTTTTCTTTAATAATTTTTTTTTGGAATTAAATTCCCTTATTTGTGAAAACTTATTCACATTCATTAGTAAATTATAATTGGAATTAACCGGAAATTTACAGAAAATTACAGAACCTCAACGAGATCATGCCGGCAAGATATCTTTGAAGGATAACCAAGTAACTTTCATTTGTATATCTTTTTTATTTTTACCTTTTGCTACTAAGAGCAGTTATTTATTTTTGTTTGCAAATTGAATTAATTACATTTAAATAGAAAAAAAGGAATCAATCATAATAATTAGATTAACTAAATAAAAGAGAAAAATTCCAATTCATTTTTTTGATATACTGATATATCTCATAATTACAAAACATGGTTGAATTTAGTATATATACATCATTGAGTGGCTAATTAAATCATTAGTTTTTTTTAATTCAAAGGACGAACGAACTACCCAACAAGTTAATATTTTAATAAAGTTTTGGCGTTTCCGCATGCGAATTTACGCCCCCTGCCACGGCCCCTACCACGCCCCTTCCGCCAACTTTTGGGGCGGCATAAAGAAGGCGGCAATCATGCCCCCTTTTTGTAGGAGGGGCTGTCAAAGCTTTTTTTCTTCAGAAAAATCCATTTTCCCAAGTGATTTGAAGGAGGTTTGGGGGTTAATTGGTACCATATAAAAGGTAATAATAATACCTTCCGTATAAACTTTCTTTTTCTTTTCAGGACTCATGCATTATGCCTACCGGGGATAGCATGTAAAAAAATGCATTTGTAAGCTTACCTCATGGGTAATGAGGAAAAGGCTTAAAAAATTAATTTTCCTGAAAAAACCGAATTTATGTGCCTCCCTCCTACAAAAAGGGGCCGTGACGGCCAAGAAAAAATGCGTTTTTCATGGTGTCCTCAATGAGGGCTTTCATTAGAGTGGTGTCTGGAACCCCTCACCCAATGCGGGTAATACTGCTGTTCGCCATATAACACATAATTTCGTATGGGGAAATAAAAGCAATACAAACTGATGCACGTTCCCCTAAAATTGGACCATGCCCATAAAAATGGTATGGTCGTATAGAGGTAAGTCAACCTTTTTTTGGTACCAATATTTATGTCCGCCCACTTTTTAAAACGCCCTCTTATTACCCTACCACTGGCATATTAGTCCTACATTCCGATTTTCATACGAATCGCTTGAGAAATGGCTTGGTTTCCAGAATCAGACTCTATTGGCCAGATCCCAGAATTTCCATAGGAACGAATCTCATAGTCGCATATAAGTCCTACATTCCGAGTTTCATACGAATCGCTTTAGAAATTACTTAGTTCCAAAAACACCAGACCCTATTGGCCAGATCCCAGAATTTCAATTGGAACAAATCTTAAAATCGCTTATTAGTCCTACATAACGAATTTCATACGAATCGCTTGAGAAATGGATTGGTTTCCAGAATCAGACTCTATTGGCCAGATCCCAGAATTTCCATAGGAACGAATCTCATAGTCGCATATAAGTCCTACATTCCGAGTTTCATAAGAATCGCTTTAGAAATTACTTAGTTCCCAAAACTGCAGACCCTATTGGCCAGATCCCAGAATTTCAATTGGAACAAATCTTATAATCGCGTATTAGTCCTACATTACGAATTTCACACGAATCGCTTGAGAAATGGCTTGGTTCCCCAAATTCCAGACCCTATTGGCCAGATCACAGAATTTCCATAGTAACAAATTTTATAGCCGCATATTAGTCCTACATTCCGAGTTTCATACGTATCGCTTGAGAAGTGGCTTGGATCCCAAAATTCCAGACCCTATTGGCCAGATGCCAATAAATTATCTACCAAATAAAAAAAAATTTTGGTCATTTCATAATTTTATATGTGTTTTATTCAAAAAAAAAATCGGCAACCTCTTAAAAAAACACCCGTTAGATATAACGTTAGATATAACGTGTTTTTTTAAGAGGTTGCCGATTTTTTTTTTGAATAAAACACATATAAAATTATGAAATGACCAAAATTTTTTTTTATTTGGTAGATAATTTTTTGGCATTTAACATTTAAACACAATTTCTGGCATATGGCTACCACGACTATTTTTCACAAATGTCATTTTTTTTTTTTTTTTTTTTTTTTTTTTTTCATAATGATTTGCCAAACAATACTGAGTAGAAATGCCACTTTGAGCTGTCCAAACAACTGTCATAAAATAAAACGACATCTATCGGAAAAACAAACCTCCCAAAAAAACACCCTTTAGAAAAGTTTTAAGTTTATAGTGAAGTCTTACAGTCCCATCTATAATTCAATAGATTTAAAAAAAGCATTGTGAATCAAAAAATTTGTACTTGTGTGGTCATTGTGAATACTGGTGGCAGAAATCAGCTGACTTGATCAGGTATTTTGTTTGTTTACTTTTGTCTATTTCAGGTGTAGACGGAGTAGTGGCGTAGTAGATATGTGAGCGTACGCAACACCCTGTAGTGGCTTAGCCCGGGCTGGATTGTTGAGTTGTCTTTTTTAACACTACTGGATGGTCATCGCCACAGCGGTGGTATACTTTACCGGACGTCGACGCTTAACAGGATGTTAACAATAATAATATTCGGCACGACAGACCATTGCGGTCCAAGGCCTAGCTTCTCGCGAACATTTATGTTGCGCATGGATATGTTTGGACACAAATGGAAGGGACGCACAGTTTAAGGGCGGATCCGAACGGCGAATTGAGAAGCTTTCCGTCACAAGTTATTACTCTCGGAACGTTTGTCACCCATTCGCGAGAGGTGGGACACCGTGAAAAATACCTTTGGTGTTACTGGGATTCGAACCTTCTGCTCAGTAGCCTTGCGCATTTCCACTGAGCCATTTACTTGCATATAAGAAATCGACACTACGCTGGCGTAGTCCATTTGAAACAACAACAAAACATCAAAATTAGTTAACCGTATTCAAAAAGGAAAAAGGAGGCAGAGCAGCAAAAAATATAATTATATTAAAACACCACTTACTTGAGTATAGTTTCTTTTTGTCGGTTTTTTTTGCTTCTTTTTTGTTTTGTTTGGGACATTCCTATCGGCAGCACTGGCAATGAAGAAGTCTTCCGACTGCAACAAAAAAAAAAGAGTTACGCGCGGTTGAAGTGAAACCTTTTCTGACGTTGTGGCCGATATTACGATTAAAGATGAGATGAGATGACGATGAGAAATGGCTTAGTTCCAAAAAATTCCAGACCCTATTGCCAGAACCCAGAATTATCATAGGAACAAATCTTATAGTCGCATATTAGTCCTACGTTCCGATTTTCATACGAATCGCTTGAGAAATGGCGTGGTTCCCAAAATTGCAGACCCTATTGGCCAGATCCCAGAATTTCCATAGGAACAAATCTTATAGTCGCATATTAGTCCTACATTCCGAGTTTCATACGAATCGCTTGAGAAATGGCTTGGTTCCTAAAATTCCAGACCCTATTGGCCAGATCCCAGAATTTCCATAGGAACAAATCTTATAGTCGCATATTAGTCCTACAACCCGAGTTTCATACGAATCGCTTGAGAACTGGCTTGGTTCCCAAAATTCCAGACCCTTTTCGCCAGATCCCAGAATTTCCATAGGAACAAATCTTATAGTCGCATATTAGTCCTATATTCCGAGTTTCATACGAATCGCTTGAGAAATGGCTTGGTTCCTAAAATTCCAGACCCTATTAGCCAGATCCCAGAATTTCCATAGGAACAAATCTTATAGTCGCATATTAGTCCTACAATCCGAGTTTCATACGAATCCCTTGAGAACTGGCTTGGTTCCCAAAACTCCAGACCCTATTACCAGATCCCAGAATTTCCATAGGAACAAATCTTATAGTCGCATATTAGTCCTACATTCCGAGTTTCATACGAATCTCTTGAGAAATGGCTTGGTTCCTAAAATTCCAGACCCTATTGGCCCGATACCAGAATAGGAACAAATCTTATAGTCGCAGTCCTACGTTCCGATTTTCATACGAATCGCTTGAGAACTGGCTTGGTTCCCAAAATTCCAGACCCTTTTGGCCAGATCCCAGAATTTCCATAGGAACAAACCTTATAGTCGCATATTAGTCCTGCATTCCGAGTTTCATACGAATCGCTTGAGAGCTGGCTTGGTTCCCAAAATTCCAGACCCTTTTGGCCAGATCCCAGAATTTCCATAGGAAAAAACCTTATAGTCGCATATTAGTCCTACATTCCGTGTTTCATACGAATCCCTAGAGAAATGGCTTGGTTCCAAAAATTCGAGACCCCATTGGCCGGATCCCAGAATTTACATAGGAACAAATCTTATAGTCGCATATTAGTCCTACGTTCCGATTTTCATACGAATCGCTTGAGAAATGGCGTGGTTCCCAAAATTGCAGACCCTATTGGCCAGATCCCAGAATTTCCATAGGAACAAATCTTATAGTCGCATATTAGTCCTACATTCCGAGTTTCATACGAATCGCTTGAGAAATGGCTTGGTTCCTAAAATTCCAGACCCTATTGGCCAGATCCCAGAATTTCCATAGGAACAAATCTTATAGTCGCATATTAGTCCTACAATCCGAGTTTCATACGAATCGCTTGAGAACTGGCTTTGTTCCCAAAATTCCAGACCCTTTTGGCCAGATCCCAGAATTTCCATAGGAACAAATCTTATAGTCGCATATTAGTCCTACATTCCGAGTTTCATACGAATCGCTTGAGAAATGGCTTGGTTCCTAAAATTCCAGACCCTATTGGCCAGATCCCAGAATTTCCATAGGAACAAATCTTATAGTCGCATATTAGTCCTACAATCCGAGTTTCATACGAATCCCTTGAGAACTGGCTTGGTTCCCAAAACTCCAGACCCTATTACCAGATCCCAGAATTTCCATAGGAACAAATCTTATAGTCGCATATTAGTCCTACATTCCGAGTTTCATACGAATCGCTTGAGAAATGGCTTGGTTCCTAAAATTCCAGACCCTATTGGCCAGATCCCAGAATTTCCATAGGAACAAATCTTATAGTCGCATATTAGTCCTATAACCCGAGTTTCATACGAATCGCTTGAGAACTGGCTTGGTTCCCAAAATTCCAGACCCTTTTCGCCAGATCCCAGAATTTCCATAGGAACAAATCTTATAGTCGCATATTAGTCCTACATTCCGAGTTTCATACGAATTGCTTGAGAAATGGCTTGGTTCCTAAAATTCCAGACCCTATTGGGCAGATCCCAGAATTTCCATAGGAACAAATCTTATAGTCGCATATTAGTCCTACAATCCGAGTTTCATACGAATCCCTTGAGAACTGGCTTGGTTCCCAAAACTCCAGACCCTATTACCAGATCCCAGAATTTCCATAGGAACAAATCTTATAGTCGCATATTAATCCTACATTCCGAGTTTCATACGAATCTCTTGAGAAATGGCTTGGTTCCTAAAATTCCAGACCCTATTGGCCCGATCCCAGAATTTCCATAGGAACAAATCTTATAGTCGCATATTAGTCCTACAATCCGAGTTTCATACGAATCGCTTGAGAAATGGCTTGGTTCCCAATATTCCAGACACTTTTGGCCAGATCCCAGAATTTCCATAGGAACAAACCTTATAGTCGCATATTAGTCCTACATTCCGAGTTTCATACGAATCGCTTGAGAACTGGCTTGGTTCCTAAAATTCCAGACCCTATTGGCCAGATCCCAGAATTTCCATAGGAACAAATCTTATAGTCGCATATTAGTCCTACAATCCGAGTTTCATACGAATCGCTTGAGAACTGGCTTGGTTCCCAAAATTCCAGACCCTATTGGCCAGATCCCAGAATTTCCATAGGAACAAATCTTATAGTCGCATATTAGTCCTACAATCCGAGTTTCATACGAATCCCTTGAGAACTGGCTTGGTTCCCAAAACTCCAGACCCTATTACCAGATCCCAGAATTTCCATAGGAACAAATCTTATAGTCGCATATTAGTCCTACATTCCGAGTTTCATACGAATCGCTTGAGAAATGGCTTGGTTCCTAAAATTCCACACCCTATTGGCCAGATCCCAGAATTTCCATAGGAACAAATCTTATAGTCGCATATTAGTCCTACAATCCGAGTTTCATACGAATCGCTTGAGAAATGGCTTGGTTCCCAATATTCCAGACACTTTTGGCCAGATCCCAGAATTTCCATAGGAACAAACCTTATAGTCGCATATTAGTTCTACATTCCGAGTTTCATACGAATCGCTTGAGAACTGGCTTGGTTCCCAAAATTCCAGACCCTTTTGGCCAGATCCCAGAATTTCCATAGGAAAAAACCTTATAGTCGTATATTAGTCCTAAATTCCGGGTTTCATACGAATCCCTTGAGAAATGGCTTGGTTACAAAAATTCGAGACCCCATTGGCCGGATCCCAGAATTTACATAGGAACAAATCTTATAGTCGCATATTAGTCTTACATTCCGAGTTTCATACGAATCGCTTAAGAACTGGCTTGGTTCCCAAAATTCCAGACCCTTTTTGCCAGATCCCAGAATTTCCATAGGAAAAAACCTTATAGTCGCATATTAGTCCTACATTCCGGGTTTCATACGAATCGCTTGAGAAATGGCGTGGTTCCCAAAATTGCAGACCCTATTGGCCAGATCCCAGAATTTCCATAGGAACAAATCTTATAGTCGCATATTAGTCCTACATTCCGAGTTTCATACGAATCGCTTGAGAAATGGCTTGGTTCCTAAAATTCTAGACCCTATTGGCCAGATCCCAGAATTTCCATAGGAACAAATCTTATAGTCGCATTTTAGTCCTACAATCCGAGTTTCATACGAATCGCTTGAGAACTGGCTTGGTTCCCAAAATTCCAGACCCTTTTGGCCAGATCTCAGAATTTCCATAAGAACAAATCTTATAGTCGCATATTAGTCCTACATTCCGAGTTTCATACGAATCGCTTGAGAACTGGCTTGGTTCCCAAAACTCCAGACCCTATTACCAAATCCCAGAATTTCCATAGGAACAAATCTTATAGTCGCATATTAGTCCTACATTCCGAGTTTCATACGAATCGCTTGAGAACTGGCTTGGTTCCCAAAACTCCAGACCCTATTACCAAATCCCAGAATTTCCATAGGAACAAATCTTATAGTCGCATATTAGTCCTACATTCCGAGTTTCATACGAATCGCTTGAGAAATGGCTTGGTTCCCAAAATTCCAGACCCTTTTGGCCAGATCTCAGAATTTCCATAAGAACAAATCTTATAGTCGCATATTAGTCCTACATTCCGAGTTTCATACGAATCGCTTGAGAACTGGCTTGGTTCCCAAGACTCCAGACCCTATTACCAAATCCCAGAATTTCCATAGGAACAAATCTTATAGTCGCATATTAGTCCTACATTCCGAGTTTCATACGAATCGCTTGAGAAATGGCTTGGTTCCTAAAATTCCAGACCCTATTGGCCCGATCCCAGAATTTCCATAGGAACAAATCTTATAGTCGCATATAAGTCCTACAATCCGAGTTTCATACGAATCGCTTGAGAAATGGCTTGGTTCCCAATATTCCCGACACTTTTGGCCAGATCCCAGAATTTCCACAGGAACAAACCTTATAGTCGCATATTAGTCCTACATTCCGAGTTTCATACGAATCGCTTGAGAACTGGCTTGGTTCCTAAAATTCCAGACCCTATAGGCCAGATCCCAGAAATTCCATAGGAACAAATCTTATAGTCGCATATTAGTCCTACATTCCGAGTTTCATACGAATCGCTTGAGAAATGGCTTGGTTCCTAAAATTCCAGACCCTATTGGCCAGATCCCAGAATTTCCATAGGAACAAATCTCATAGTCGCATATTAGTCCTACATTCCGAGTTTCATACGAATCGCTTGAGAAATGGCTTGGTTCCTAAAATTCCAGACCATATTGGCCAGATCCCAGAATTTCCATAGGAACAAATCTTATAGTCGCATATTAGTCCTACGTTCCGATTTTCATACGAATCGCTTGAGAAATGGCGTGGTTCCCAAAATTGCAGACCCTATTGGCCAGATCCCAGAATTTCCATAGGAACAAATCTTATAGTCGCATATTAGTCCTACAATCCGAGTTTCATACGAATCGCTTGAGAACTGGCTTGGTTCCCAAAATTGCAGACCCTATTGGCCAGATCCCAGAATTTCCATAGGAACAAATCTTATAGTCGCATATTAGTCCTACATTCCGAGTTTCATACGAATCGCTTGAGAAATGGCTTGGTTCCTAAAATTCCAGACCCTATTGGCCAGATCCCAGAATTTCCATAGGAACAAATCTTATAGTCGCATATTAGTCCTACAATCCGAGTTTCATACGAATCGCTTGAGAAATGGCTTTGTTCCCAATATTCCAGACACTTTTGGCCAGATCCCAGAATTTCCATAGGAACAAATCTTATAGTCGCATATTAGTCCTACGTTCCGATTTTCATACGAATCGCTTGAGAAATGGCGTGGTTCCCAAAATTGCAGACCCTATTGGCCAGATCCCAGAATTTCCATAGGAACAAATCTTATAGTCGTATATTAGTTCTACATTCCGAGTTTCATACGAATCGCTTGAAAAATCGCTTGGTTCCTAAAATTCCAGACCCTGTTGGCCAGATCCCAGGATTTTCATAGGAACAAATCTTATAGTCGCATATTAGTCCTACAATCCGAGTTTCATACGAATCGCTTGAGAACTGGCTTGGTTCCCAAAATTCCAGACCCTTTTGGCCAGATCTCAGAATTTCCATAAGAACAAATCTTATAGTCGCATATTAGTCCTACATTCCGAGTTTCATACGAATCGCTTGAGAACTGGCTTGGTTCCCAAAACTCCAGACCCTATTACCAAATCCCAGAATTTCCATAGGAACAAATCTTATAGTCGCATATTAGTCCTACATTCCGAGTTTCATACGAATCGCTTGAGAAATGGCTTGGTTCCTAAAATTCCAGACCCTATTGGCCAGATCCCAGAATTTCCATAGGAACAAATCTTATAGTCGCATATTAGTCCTACAATCCGAGTTTCATACGAATCGCTTGAGAAATGGCTTGGTTCCTAAAATTCCAGACCCTATTGGCCAGATCCCAGAATTTCCATAGGAACAAATCTTATAGTCGCATATTAGTCCTATAACCCGAGTTTCATACGAATCGCTTGAGAACTGGCTTGGTTCCCAAAATTCCAGACCCTTTTCGCCAGATCCCAGAATTTCCATAGGAACAAATCTTATAGTCGCATATTAGTCCTACATTCCGAGTTTCATACGAATTGCTTGAGAAATGGCTTGGTTCCTAAAATTCCAGACCCTATTGGGCAGATCCCAGAATTTCCATAGGAACAAATCTTATAGTCGCATATTAGTCCTACAATCCGAGTTTCATACGAATCCCTTGAGAACTGGCTTGGTTCCCAAAACTCCAGACCCTATTACCAGATCCCAGAATTTCCATAGGAACAAATCTTATAGTCGCATATTAGCCCTACATTCCGAGTTTCATACGAATCGCTTGAGAAATGGCTTGGTTCCTAAAATTCCAGACCCTATTGGCCAGATCCCAGAATTTCCATAGGAACAAATCTTATAGTCGCATATTAGTCCTATAACCCGAGTTTCATACGAATCGCTTGAGAACTGGCTTGGTTCCCAAAATTCCAGACCCTTTTCGCCAGATCCCAGAATTTCCATAGGAACAAATCTTATAGTCGCATATTAGTCCTACATTCCGAGTTTCATACGAATTGCTTGAGAAATGGCTTGGTTCCTAAAATTCCAGACCCTATTGGGCAGATCCCAGAATTTCCATAGGAACAAATCTTATAGTCGCATATTAGTCCTACAATCCGAGTTTCATACGAATCCCTTGAGAACTGGCTTGGTTCCCAAAACTCCAGACCCTATTACCAGATCCCAGAATTTCCATAGGAACAAATCTTATAGTCGCATATTAGTCCTACATTCCGAGTTTCATACGAATCTCTTGAGAAATGGCTTGGTTCCTAAAATTCCAGACCCTATTGGCCCGATCCCAGAATTTCCATAGGAACAAATCTTATAGTCGCATATTAGTCCTACAATCCGAGTTTCATACGAATCGCTTGAGAAATGGCTTGGTTCCCAATATTCCAGACACTTTTGGCCAGATCCCAGAATTTCCATAGGAACAAACCTTATAGTCGCATATTAGTCCTACATTCCGAGTTTCATACGAATCGCTTGAGAACTGGCTTGGTTCCTAAAATTCCAGACCCTATTGGCCAGATCCCAGAATTTCCATAGGAACAAATCTTATAGTCGCATATTAGTCCTACAATCCGAGTTTCATACGAATCGCTTGAGAACTGGCTTGGTTCCCAAAATTCCAGACCCTATTGGCCAGATCCCAGAATTTCCATAGGAACAAATCTTATAGTCGCATATTAGTCCTACAATCCGAGTTTCATACGAATCCCTTGAGAACTGGCTTGGTTCCCAAAACTCCAGACCCTATTACCAGATCCCAGAATTTCCATAGGAACAAATCTTATAGTCGCATATTAGTCCTACATTCCGAGTTTCATACGAATCGCTTGAGAAATGGCTTGGTTCCTAAAATTCCACACCCTATTGGCCAGATCCCAGAATTTCCATAGGAACAAATCTTATAGTCGCATATTAGTCCTACAATCCGAGTTTCATACGAATCGCTTGAGAAATGGCTTGGTTCCCAATATTCCAGACACTTTTGGCCAGATCCCAGAATTTCCATAGGAACAAACCTTATAGTCGCATATTAGTTCTACATTCCGAGTTTCATACGAATCGCTTGAGAACTGGCTTGGTTCCCAAAATTCCAGACCCTTTTGGCCAGATCCCAGAATTTCCATAGGAAAAAACCTTATAGTCGTATATTAGTCCTAAATTCCGGGTTTCATACGAATCCCTTGAGAAATGGCTTGGTTACAAAAATTCGAGACCCCATTGGCCGGATCCCAGAATTTACATAGGAACAAATCTTATAGTCGCATATTAGTCTTACATTCCGAGTTTCATACGAATCGCTTAAGAACTGGCTTGGTTCCCAAAATTCCAGACCCTTTTTGCCAGATCCCAGAATTTCCATAGGAAAAAACCTTATAGTCGCATATTAGTCCTACATTCCGGGTTTCATACGAATCGCTTGAGAAATGGCGTGGTTCCCAAAATTGCAGACCCTATTGGCCAGATCCCAGAATTTCCATAGGAACAAATCTTATAGTCGCATATTAGTCCTACATTCCGAGTTTCATACGAATCGCTTGAGAAATGGCTTGGTTCCTAAAATTCTAGACCCTATTGGCCAGATCCCAGAATTTCCATAGGAACAAATCTTATAGTCGCATTTTAGTCCTACAATCCGAGTTTCATACGAATCGCTTGAGAACTGGCTTGGTTCCCAAAATTCCAGACCCTTTTGGCCAGATCTCAGAATTTCCATAAGAAAAAATCTTATAGTCGCATATTAGTCCTACATTCCGAGTTTCATACGAATCGCTTGAGAACTGGCTTGGTTCCCAAAACTCCAGACCCTATTACCAAATCCCAGAATTTCCATAGGAACAAATCTTATAGTCGCATATTAGTCCTACATTCCGAGTTTCATACGAATCGCTTGAGAACTGGCTTGGTTCCCAAAACTCCAGACCCTATTACCAAATCCCAGAATTTCCATAGGAACAAATCTTATAGTCGCATATTAGTCCTACATTCCGAGTTTCATACGAATCGCTTGAGAAATGGCTTGGTTCCCAAAATTCCAGACCCTTTTGGCCAGATCTCAGAATTTCCATAAGAACAAATCTTATAGTCGCATATTAGTCCTACATTCCGAGTTTCATACGAATCGCTTGAGAACTGGCTTGGTTCCCAAGACTCCAGACCCTATTACCAAATCCCAGAATTTCCATAGGAACAAATCTTATAGTCGCATATTAGTCCTACATTCCGAGTTTCATACGAATCGCTTGAGAAATGGCTTGGTTCCTAAAATTCCAGACCCTATTGGCCCGATCCCAGAATTTCCATAGGAACAAATCTTATAGTCGCATATAAGTCCTACAATCCGAGTTTCATACGAATCGCTTGAGAAATGGCTTGGTTCCCAATATTCCCGACACTTTTGGCCAGATCCCAGAATTTCCACAGGAACAAACCTTATAGTCGCATATTAGTCCTACATTCCGAGTTTCATACGAATCGCTTGAGAACTGGCTTGGTTCCTAAAATTCCAGACCCTATAGGCCAGATCCCAGAAATTCCATAGGAACAAATCTTATAGTCGCATATTAGTCCTACATTCCGAGTTTCATACGAATCGCTTGAGAAATGGCTTGGTTCCTAAAATTCCAGACCCTATTGGCCAGATCCCAGAATTTCCATAGGAACAAATCTCATAGTCGCATATTAGTCCTACATTCCGAGTTTCATACGAATCGCTTGAGAAATGGCTTGGTTCCTAAAATTCCAGACCATATTGGCCAGATCCCAGAATTTCCATAGGAACAAATCTTATAGTCGCATATTAGTCCTACGTTCCGATTTTCATACGAATCGCTTGAGAAATGGCGTGGTTCCCAAAATTGCAGACCCTATTGGCCAGATCCCAGAATTTCCATAGGAACAAATCTTATAGTCGCATATTAGTCCTACAATCCGAGTTTCATACGAATCGCTTGAGAACTGGCTTGGTTCCCAAAATTGCAGACCCTATTGGCCAGATCCCAGAATTTCCATAGGAACAAATCTTATAGTCGCATATTAGTCCTACATTCCGAGTT
This sequence comes from Nephrocerus scutellatus, assembly GCA_947095585.1. Classification (NCBI taxonomy): domain Eukaryota; kingdom Metazoa; phylum Arthropoda; class Insecta; order Diptera; family Pipunculidae; genus Nephrocerus; species Nephrocerus scutellatus. The sequence continues at coordinate 49,053,778 of OX352763.1, forward strand.
TCATACGAATCGCTTGAGAAATGGCTTGGTTCCTAAAATTCCAGACCCTATTGGCCAGATCCCAGAATTTCCATAGGAACAAATCTTATAGTCGCATATTAGTCCTACAATCCGAGTTTCATACGAATCGCTTGAGAAATGGCTTTGTTCCCAATATTCCAGACACTTTTGGCCAGATCCCAGAATTTCCATAGGAACAAATCTTATAGTCGCATATTAGTCCTACGTTCCGATTTTCATACGAATCGCTTGAGAAATGGCGTGGTTCCCAAAATTGCAGACCCTATTGGCCAGATCCCAGAATTTCCATAGGAACAAATCTTATAGTCGTATATTAGTTCTACATTCCGAGTTTCATACGAATCGCTTGAAAAATCGCTTGGTTCCTAAAATTCCAGACCCTGTTGGCCAGATCCCAGGATTTTCATAGGAACAAATCTTATAGTCGCATATTAGTCCTACAATCCGAGTTTCATACGAATCGCTTGAGAACTGGCTTGGTTCCCAAAATTCCAGACCCTTTTGGCCAGATCTCAGAATTTCCATAAGAACAAATCTTATAGTCGCATATTAGTCCTACATTCCGAGTTTCATACGAATCGCTTGAGAACTGGCTTGGTTCCCAAAACTCCAGACCCTATTACCAAATCCCAGAATTTCCATAGGAACAAATCTTATAGTCGCATATTAGTCCTACATTCCGAGTTTCATACGAATCGCTTGAGAAATGGCTTGGTTCCTAAAATTCCAGACCCTATTGGCCAGATCCCAGAATTTCCATAGGAACAAATCTTATAGTCGCATATTAGTCCTACAATCCGAGTTTCATACGAATCGCTTGAGAAATGGCTTGGTTCCTAAAATTCCAGACCCTATTGGCCAGATCCCAGAATTTCCATAGGAACAAATCTTATAGTCGCATATTAGTCCTATAACCCGAGTTTCATACGAATCGCTTGAGAACTGGCTTGGTTCCCAAAATTCCAGACCCTTTTCGCCAGATCCCAGAATTTCCATAGGAACAAATCTTATAGTCGCATATTAGTCCTACATTCCGAGTTTCATACGAATTGCTTGAGAAATGGCTTGGTTCCTAAAATTCCAGACCCTATTGGGCAGATCCCAGAATTTCCATAGGAACAAATCTTATAGTCGCATATTAGTCCTACAATCCGAGTTTCATACGAATCCCTTGAGAACTGGCTTGGTTCCCAAAACTCCAGACCCTATTACCAGATCCCAGAATTTCCATAGGAACAAATCTTATAGTCGCATATTAGCCCTACATTCCGAGTTTCATACGAATCGCTTGAGAAATGGCTTGGTTCCTAAAATTCCAGACCCTATTGGCCAGATCCCAGAATTTCCATAGGAACAAATCTTATAGTCGCATATTAGTCCTATAACCCGAGTTTCATACGAATCGCTTGAGAACTGGCTTGGTTCCCAAAATTCCAGACCCTTTTCGCCAGATCCCAGAATTTCCATAGGAACAAATCTTATAGTCGCATATTAGTCCTACATTCCGAGTTTCATACGAATTGCTTGAGAAATGGCTTGGTTCCTAAAATTCCAGACCCTATTGGGCAGATCCCAGAATTTCCATAGGAACAAATCTTATAGTCGCATATTAGTCCTACAATCCGAGTTTCATACGAATCCCTTGAGAACTGGCTTGGTTCCCAAAACTCCAGACCCTATTACCAGATCCCAGAATTTCCATAGGAACAAATCTTATAGTCGCATATTAGTCCTACATTCCGAGTTTCATACGAATCTCTTGAGAAATGGCTTGGTTCCTAAAATTCCAGACCCTATTGGCCCGATCCCAGAATTTCCATAGGAACAAATCTTATAGTCGCATATTAGTCCTACAATCCGAGTTTCATACGAATCGCTTGAGAAATGGCTTGGTTCCCAATATTCCAGACACTTTTGGCCAGATCCCAGAATTTCCATAGGAACAAACCTTATAGTCGCATATTAGTCCTACATTCCGAGTTTCATACGAATCGCTTGAGAACTGGCTTGGTTCCTAAAATTCCAGACCCTATTGGCCAGATCCCAGAATTTCCATAGGAACAAATCTTATAGTCGCATATTAGTCCTACAATCCGAGTTTCATACGAATCGCTTGAGAACTGGCTTGGTTCCCAAAATTCCAGACCCTATTGGCCAGATCCCAGAATTTCCATAGGAACAAATCTTATAGTCGCATATTAGTCCTACAATCCGAGTTTCATACGAATCCCTTGAGAACTGGCTTGGTTCCCAAAACTCCAGACCCTATTACCAGATCCCAGAATTTCCATAGGAACAAATCTTATAGTCGCATATTAGTCCTACATTCCGAGTTTCATACGAATCGCTTGAGAAATGGCTTGGTTCCTAAAATTCCACACCCTATTGGCCAGATCCCAGAATTTCCATAGGAACAAATCTTATAGTCGCATATTAGTCCTACAATCCGAGTTTCATACGAATCGCTTGAGAAATGGCTTGGTTCCCAATATTCCAGACACTTTTGGCCAGATCCCAGAATTTCCATAGGAACAAACCTTATAGTCGCATATTAGTTCTACATTCCGAGTTTCATACGAATCGCTTGAGAACTGGCTTGGTTCCCAAAATTCCAGACCCTTTTGGCCAGATCCCAGAATTTCCATAGGAAAAAACCTTATAGTCGTATATTAGTCCTAAATTCCGGGTTTCATACGAATCCCTTGAGAAATGGCTTGGTTACAAAAATTCGAGACCCCATTGGCCGGATCCCAGAATTTACATAGGAACAAATCTTATAGTCGCATATTAGTCTTACATTCCGAGTTTCATACGAATCGCTTAAGAACTGGCTTGGTTCCCAAAATTCCAGACCCTTTTTGCCAGATCCCAGAATTTCCATAGGAAAAAACCTTATAGTCGCATATTAGTCCTACATTCCGGGTTTCATACGAATCGCTTGAGAAATGGCGTGGTTCCCAAAATTGCAGACCCTATTGGCCAGATCCCAGAATTTCCATAGGAACAAATCTTATAGTCGCATATTAGTCCTACATTCCGAGTTTCATACGAATCGCTTGAGAAATGGCTTGGTTCCTAAAATTCTAGACCCTATTGGCCAGATCCCAGAATTTCCATAGGAACAAATCTTATAGTCGCATTTTAGTCCTACAATCCGAGTTTCATACGAATCGCTTGAGAACTGGCTTGGTTCCCAAAATTCCAGACCCTTTTGGCCAGATCTCAGAATTTCCATAAGAACAAATCTTATAGTCGCATATTAGTCCTACATTCCGAGTTTCATACGAATCGCTTGAGAACTGGCTTGGTTCCCAAAACTCCAGACCCTATTACCAAATCCCAGAATTTCCATAGGAACAAATCTTATAGTCGCATATTAGTCCTACATTCCGAGTTTCATACGAATCGCTTGAGAACTGGCTTGGTTCCCAAAACTCCAGACCCTATTACCAAATCCCAGAATTTCCATAGGAACAAATCTTATAGTCGCATATTAGTCCTACATTCCGAGTTTCATACGAATCGCTTGAGAAATGGCTTGGTTCCCAAAATTCCAGACCCTTTTGGCCAGATCTCAGAATTTCCATAAGAACAAATCTTATAGTCGCATATTAGTCCTACATTCCGAGTTTCATACGAATCGCTTGAGAACTGGCTTGGTTCCCAAGACTCCAGACCCTATTACCAAATCCCAGAATTTCCATAGGAACAAATCTTATAGTCGCATATTAGTCCTACATTCCGAGTTTCATACGAATCGCTTGAGAAATGGCTTGGTTCCTAAAATTCCAGACCCTATTGGCCCGATCCCAGAATTTCCATAGGAACAAATCTTATAGTCGCATATAAGTCCTACAATCCGAGTTTCATACGAATCGCTTGAGAAATGGCTTGGTTCCCAATATTCCCGACACTTTTGGCCAGATCCCAGAATTTCCACAGGAACAAACCTTATAGTCGCATATTAGTCCTACATTCCGAGTTTCATACGAATCGCTTGAGAACTGGCTTGGTTCCTAAAATTCCAGACCCTATAGGCCAGATCCCAGAAATTCCATAGGAACAAATCTTATAGTCGCATATTAGTCCCACATTCCGAGTTTCATACGAATCGCTTGAGAAATGGCTTGGTTCCTAAAATTCCAGACCCTATTGGCCAGATCCCAGAATTTCCATAGGAACAAATCTCATAGTCGCATATTAGTCCTACATTCCGAGTTTCATACGAATCGCTTGAGAAATGGCTTGGTTCCTAAAATTCCAGACCATATTGGCCAGATCCCAGAATTTCCATAGGAACAAATCTTATAGTCGCATATTAGTCCTACGTTCCGATTTTCATACGAATCGCTTGAGAAATGGCGTGGTTCCCAAAATTGCAGACCCTATTGGCCAGATCCCAGAATTTCCATAGGAACAAATCTTATAGTCGCATATTAGTCCTACAATCCGAGTTTCATACGAATCGCTTGAGAACTGGCTTGGTTCCCAAAATTGCAGACCCTATTGGCCAGATCCCAGAATTTCCATAGGAACAAATCTTATAGTCGCATATTAGTCCTACATTCCGAGTTTCATACGAATCTCTTGAGAAATGGCTTGGTTCCTAAAATTCCAGACCCTATTGGCCAGATCCCAGAATTTCCATAGGAACAAATCTTATAGTCGCATATTAGTCCTACAATCCGAGTTTCATACGAATCGCTTGAGAAATGGCTTGGTTCCCAATATTCCAGACACTTTTGGCCAGATCCCAGAATTTCCATAGGAACAAATCTTATAGTCGCATATTAGTCCTACGTTCCGATTTTCATACGAATCGCTTGAGAAATGGCGTGGTTCCCAAAATTGCAGACCCTATTGGCCAGATCCCAGAATTTCCATAGGAACAAATCTTATAGTCGTATATTAGTTCTACATTCCGAGTTTCATACGAATCGCTTGAAAAATCGCTTGGTTCCTAAAATTCCAGACCCTGTTGGCCAGATCCCAGGATTTTCATAGGAACAAATCTTATAGTCGCATATTAGTCCTACAATCCGAGTTTCATACGAATCGCTTGAGAACTGGCTTGGTTCCCAAAATTCCAGACCCTTTTGGCCAGATCTCAGAATTTCCATAAGAACAAATCTTATAGTCGCATATTAGTCCTACATTCCGAGTTTCATACGAATCGCTTGAGAACTGGCTTGGTTCCCAAAACTCCAGACCCTATTACCAAATCCCAGAATTTCCATAGGAACAAATCTTATAGTCGCATATTAGTCCTACATTCCGAGTTTCATACGAATCGCTTGAGAAATGGCTTGGTTCCTAAAATTCCAGACCCTATTGGCCAGATCCCAGAATTTCCATAGGAACAAATCTTATAGTCGCATATTAGTCCTACAATCCGAGTTTCATACGAATCGCTTGAGAAATGGCTTGGTTCCCAATATTCCAGACACTTTTGGCCAGATCCCAGAATTTCCATAGGAACAAACCTTATAGTCGCATATTAGTCCTAGATTCCGAGTTTCATACGAATCGCTTAAGAAATGGCTTGTTTCCCAAAACTCCAGACCATATTGGTCAGATCCCACAATATTCATAGGAACAAATCTTATACTCGCATATTAGTCCTACATTCCGAGTTTCATACGAATCCCTTGAGAAATGGTTTGGCTCCAAAAATTCCAGACCCTATTGGCCAGATCACAGAATTTCTATAGGAACAAATCTTATAGTCGCATATTAGTCCCACATTCCGAGTATCATACCAATCGCTTAAGAAATGGCTTGGTTACCAAAAATTCCAGACGCTATTGGCCAGATACCAGAATTTCCATAGGAACTGTGGCAGTAGTAATATATGTATTCATATATATATAGTTATATTTGTAGTTATATACATATATAGTTTCATACATATAAAATGTAACTATAGAAAACGAGGCATAAAATTAACAATAAGAAAAGTGAACAACAGAGCAATGTGTACAATAGTGTAACAAATGTGTACAACAGACGTTGTTGTTGTTGTTACTGGTTGTAAAAATTTAGGCGAAAATAATTTAAAATTTAGAAAACTAAAAATTGATGTTTAAATTTATGCCAAAGAAAAAATCTATTTTCAATATATGTATTTATATATATATATAGTTATATTTGTAGTTATATACATATATAGTTTCATACATATAAAATATAACAATAGAAAACGAGGCATAAAATTAACAATAAGAAAAGTGAACAACAGAGCAATGTGTACAACAGTGTAACAAATGTGTACAACAGAGCAATGTGTACAACAGAGTAATAACAGTGTGACGCTTGAAAATTGTTGCCCCCTCCGTAAAAAAGTTTCATTTCAAAAACAGTTGTCTTCTCTCTCCTATATTTCCTATTTTTTTCCCGATGTTATTAGTTGTAGCTATTTGTGTTGGTTTCCTTAAATTAATAATTAATTACTTATTTTGTTCTTTATCAATTTTTGTTTAGGCGATAATAATTTAAAATTTAGAAAACTAAAAATTGACGTTTAAATTTAAGCCAAAGAAAAAATCTATTTTTGGAGGTAAAATATTCTTAATCATTAATTTTTCGTTTGTTGTTGTAAAAATGCAAAAATCTGTTCGATCATAATTTGAAACTAAAGAGCCGAAGATTAAAAAAAATACTATTTTAATTTGGTTGGAAAAATAACTATGGATGATGCTTCTGCTGCAAATCGTTTGGCGTCAAAGACAAATCTAACCTTGTTCCTTTTGTTAGCATATATTTTGTTCTGTTTGTTTTTCTCATCATTTGGCTAAAGAAATTATCCATAATACATAACAGGGCGTTTCGTGTTGCGTATGCTGATCAACTATTGCTGAATTCGCTTCAAGCTAAGTGGAGTCACCGCCTGTATGAAACTGTCTTCCTCGAGCTGTCGAGCTATCAACGAAGTTCACCAACTCACTATAAAATGCGTCGACGGTCAGCCGTAACGGACGGTAATCACCACATCATCACACGGTGTTTTGCACTTGATTTGTTTGTGTGTTATGTTTCTATTCCGCACAGCAAACATACACATTCACATGTCATTTGCACATTCCTGCAGTTCCAACAACTCACTACCGAATCAGGTGCCATACAATAAATTTATTACACGGCAGTCACAAATATCTTGGTGAGAATTACAACTATTTGAGGTGTTTTCTAAATTGCCACTAAGCACTATGTTTGCTTAATTTCTTTGCGTAGATGGGATGATTAGATGAGATGATGATGACGACTGCGAAGTGCTTCAATCGCTTGAGAAATTTCACGTGTGATGTTGTGACGTCAAGGAGTTATTCGATGTAAAAATGGTTAATCCTTCCAGTGATTGATTCAATTATTGTGGATTGAATTCACATCCATGTGTTATACGTTGTTAGACGTATAATATTAAAGTGTTCCTGCACCTCTATATGTGCAAATGTGAAGATAACTTTAATTTAACGCAAATGAAAAACTTTACACCGGTAGATTGATTTAAAAAGTGTATTTTATCAAATTTAAATTTAATACCAAATGGAATTTTCAAAATTCTACCAAAAGGAGAACACGTCTATACTGCATTTAAATTTAATACAAAAATGGAGTGCACAAATTCTGCATAAATTCTCTCTGTATTGTGTGGCAAATAAAATTAGAGAGAGTTAGTTGACATTTCGATTTGATTGATTTTCTTTTGACAACAACAAAAACTTATGATGGATACACAATTGGGTTTGTCAAACATATTACTCCCCCGCCTTAATGAATTTCATTTCTTAATGATTAATCGTACTAATTTTGTTACAGGACGTTTTATTTCGTTTCGAGATGCCTTCAGTGTTACTACCCTTGTAATGCCGTCACTTCCTGGCTGAATGGTTGTGATTCTGCCACGAATCCACTGACTTGGATGCATATTATCTTCTCGGATCAGTACCACATCATCAATTGCAAATTCGCATGTTGTAATTTTCCTTTTGTTTCGTTGGGACTTCTAAGTCAGCTGGATCTTCGTTTATTTTACAGAGAGGCCTGGAGTTAAGTAGCGATTCAACTTGAATTACTAGTGTAGTCATTTCTTCAAAAGTGAGGTTGGTGTTCGCTACCCTTTTGTGGTGATACTTGAAGTATTTCACTGACGCTTCCCATAGGCCACCAAAGTGCGCTGCACGTGGAGGACTAAAATTGAAGCTGATGCCTTTCTGTAATAGAAAATCAGAGATTACAAAATTGTTTGACTGCTTATGATCTGTTGTTATAACTGCTGCAATTTTCTATTTGCACCCACGAAATTTGACCCATTGTCACACCATATCTGTTCAGGAACACCGAGCCACGAAGCGTTTTAAAGCAGCCAAAAATGAATCTGTGTCTAAACTACCAACAACTTCCAAGTGTACAGCTTTAAAAGCTAGGCAGACGAATACCGCAACATATGCTTTTTCCAGAGGGGAATTTTCGTTTACTATTTTTAATGTAAAAGGGACCGTCGTAATCCAATCCAACTTTTAAAAATAGACGACTTTGAGTGAATCTTTCTGCTGGTAAGTCAGCCATTATTTGTTCAGACTTATGGGAGGGAGACTTATGCATATTGGTAATGTGAACTTGATGGACTATCAATTGACAAGCTGTATGATTTTTTGGTAATTTGACTAGGTGTTTGGCCGCATATGACTGATGATTTTCGTTATCGCCCACCTACTCGCAAGACTCCATTCGAATCAACAAATGGGCTCAGTGACGAGAGTGGGGTTTTCACAGGTAATGACTGATTCTTGCTTATAATCGTAAGTTCATAATTAAATGCTGATTTTTTTACATTACGAAGAAGTATTGCTTCTGCTTTATTCATTTCTGGTGGCGTTATTGATTTGATTTTGTTTTGTAATTTTGGACCGATATGAAGAATATCATTTAGCGACGTTTGTGTGCTGGTCTTGCAAAAACCGTCAAACACAACTCGCAGCTTAGTGGTGCTGGTACTGCTTTTGAAGACAGCGTGATGTCGTAAAAAATATTTTTTATCATATGTCATATATGTCATATGGTCCAATGGAATATATTCATTGATAAATGCATGATAGACGTCGAAGAAATCTGGCGTTTTGGAGAACTTTCTTTCCATTGCTAGAACACGCTGATATGCAGCTTGAAATGAAGTGCCTAGTTCCAGCATTGGCTCTTTAAATGGCAGTCTCACAATAAATTTGCCGCTCTGATCTCGTACTATCGTTTGGCTGTAATACTCTTCACATGTGTTTGCTGGCAATTCAGCTTGATACGAAACTTCCTCGATTTCCCAGAATTTCTTCAACAGTTGTTTAATATCTTCATATATTTTATAAATTGTTGGTTCGGTTTTTACATGTAACCTTATGTTGGATGGTTTACCAGTCAATGTTCCAGCAATTAACCATCCAAATTTAGATGAGACTAGTTTTGGGAGCCCTTCCACTACGCGCTGTTCTTGATTTAGTACTTCGAAAAATATTTCAGCCCCTAGCAGGACATAGATTTTATTCGGTTTGTAAAACTCCGGGTCCGCTAAGGCTAACGTCGAAGTTACGTTGTTTAATTTAATTGGTTTAGTTTAGTTGGTAATAAACTTGTAATGTTTCTTATGATATAAGCCGTGATATTTAATGCATAGTGCTTGTCTATACGAGAGAAGATTGTCATATCAATTTTCCCCTTTATTTTACCAGTCGATGTACATGCTAGCCCGTGAATACATATGGAAGCTTGGCTTCGCTTTAGGGCTAGGCGTTAAGCACAGTATTCGTTGACAAACGACGTTTGCGACCCGGAATTAAGTAGTGCTCGGAATGACTGGGGTTCTCCGGTACGTGATTTAACATATATGATGGAGTTGGTAGTACCATGTGTGGTGATGAATACAGTGTATGTAGAACTTGTGCATTTGGTTGAGTATTAAACAAATATGATGGTTTAACAAGGCGAGGTTTTGATAAGGGGGTACAGGATTACCGCTATCGACTATTGGTTTGTCAATGCAAGGTTCACTCCATGACACATGATGACTCGTCACTGCTGGATTGTATACTGATTGCGATTCAGCGTGACCAGAATGAAGTAGAGTATGGTGGCGTTTCGTGCAAATCATGCATATGGACCTGCTGAAACATTTTGCAGTTGTGTGACCCCTCTTCAAGCAGTTTCTACATAAATCATAGTCGTTTACCAGTTTGAATCTCAAATCTACTGATTGATTTTTAAAGACTGGACATTTGAATAATGGATGCTGCTGCTTACAAGCTAAGCAATCGAAATTGTTGTAAGGACTAGCAGTTAAAATGATTTCGCAGTAGGTTTTAAGGATTGCCTTCTAGTTGTTGCGTCGCAAATTCCCAGAGAATCACACCTTTGGTTTAAAAAAATAATTAGATTTGCGAAGGTAGGAAAATTTGTACCGACTGAATGATTTGCTCATATTTGTTTCGACTCATTGTCAATTTTGTTCAACAATATGTGAATAAGCCATGGGTCGCGAGTTTCTGCTTCTGGTCCTAATGAGCAAAGTCTACGAATCACCTCGTCAGCTGTTTCTGAAATGCGACGTAGCTCCTTGGTGTTAGCTTGCACACATGGTTTCTGCTCAAAAAATGTTTGAGTTAGCGATATCACAATGAGATTCATTTTGTTGTAGCGACTACATAATTTGTCCCATGTTTCTGCATAATTGTTATCGGTGATGGTAATATGCCGTAAAAGAGCAACAGCTTCACCAGCTAATAGCTCTTTTTGCATTTGCAGTTTGTGTACATCACTGATATTTTGATTGCTATGAATCGTGGTTTCAAATAAGTCATGGAATGATGCCCAATACTTATAATCACCTGAGAATTGTTCAATGTGAATTTTTGGTAGACGTACTTGTTGTGATGTATTCACGCCTTCATAAAATGTCTTTTGTTGTTCGATAAACTGTTCTAGGGTGGTATTTAAACGATGTGCGGCATTGCCTTGTTCTCGACCTCGTTCTCGCTCGTTAATAATTTCTCTTAATAATGTACGCGCCTTGTAATAATAGAGATCTACCTGATCGGTTATTGAAGTATACGTGGGAAATTCAAACAATTCTACTTCATGATCATTGAATGTTCGATACCTAACCTCTTAAAATCTCGTGGTGTGTTTTAATGGCTTCGAGGTTAGTTTCTGCCGTAATCTGTTCTGCAAATGGCAGAATGTGAATTATTTGATTATGAGCCCTATCGCGCAATCGCTCTAATCTATCCATTGTAGCGCAAATATTTCAAACAAATAAAAAGAGATAAATTTTACTTATCTGTGGTTGTGGGAAGTTCCCGGGTTTCGGCACCAAAATGTTTGCTTAATTTCTTCGTGCAGATGGGATGATTAGATGAGATGCTGATGACGACTGCGAAGTGCTTCAATCGCTTGAGAAATTTCACGTGTGATGTTGTGACGTCAAGGAGTTATTCGATGTAAAAATGGTTAATCCTTCCAGTGATTGATTCAATTATTGTGGATTGAATTCACATCCATGTGTTATACGTTGTTAGACGTATAATATTAAAGTGTTCCTGCACCTCTATATGTGCAAATGTGAAGATAACTTTAATTTAACGCAAATGAAAAACTTTACACCGGTAGATTGATTTAAAAAGTGTATTTTATCAAATTTAAATTTAATACCAAATGGAATTTTCAAAATTCTACCAAAAGGAGAACACGTCTATACTGCATTTAAATTTAATACAAAAATGGAGTGCACAAATTCTGCATAAATTCTCTCTGTATTGTGTGGCAAATAAAATTAGAGAGAGTTAGTTGACATTTCGATTTGATTGATTTTCTTTTGACAACAACAAAAACTTATGATGGATACACAATTGGGTTTGTCAAACATATTACTCCCCCGCCTTAATGAATTTCATTTCTTAATGATTAATCGTACTAATTTTGTTACAGGACGTTTTATTTCGTTTCGAGATGCCTTCAGTGTTACTACCCTTGTAATGCCGTCACTTCCTGGCTGAATGGTTGTGATTCTGCCACGAATCCACTGACTTGGATGCATATTATCTTCTCGGATCAGTACCACATCATCAATTGCAAATTCGCATGTTGTCATTTTCCTTTTGTTTCGTTGGGACTTCTAAGTCAGCTGGATCTTCGTTTATTTTACAGAGAGGCCTGGAGTTAAGTAGCGATTCAACTTGAATTACTAGTGTAGTCATTTCTTCAAAAGTGAGGTTGGTGTTCGCTACCCTTTTGTGGTGATACTTGAAGTATTTCACTGACGCTTCCCATAGGCCACCAAAGTGCGCTGCACGTGGAGGACTAAAATTGAAGCTGATGCCTTTCTGTAATAGAAAATCAGAGATTACAAAATTGTTTGACTGCTTATGATCTGTTGTTATAACTGCTGCAATTCTCTATTTGCACCCACGAAATTTGACCCATTGTCACACCATATCTGTTCAGGAACACCGAGCCACGAAGCGTTTTAAAGCAGCCAAAAATGAATCTGTGTCTAAACTACCAACAACTTCCAAGTGTACAGCTTTAAAAGCTAGGCAGACGAATACCGCAACATATGCTTTTTCCAGAGGGGAATTTTCGTTTACTATTTTACGGACTATCAATTGACAAGCTGTATGATTTTTTGGTAATTTGACTAGGTGTTTGGCCGCATATGACTGATGATTTTCGTTATCGCCCACCTACTCGCAAGACTCCATTCGAATCAACAAATGGGCTAAGTGACGAGAGTGGGGTTTTCACAGGTAATGACTGATTCTTGCTTATAATCGTAAGTTCATAATTAAATGTTGATTTTTTTACATAACGAAGAAGTATTGCTTCTGCTTTATTCATTTCTGGTGGCGTTATTGATTTGATTTTGTTTTGTAATTTTGGACCGATATGAAGAATATCATTTAGCGACGTTTGTGTGCTGGTCTTGCAAAAACCGTCAAACACAACTCGCAGCTTAGTGGTGCTGGTACTGCTTTTGAAGACAGCGTGATGTCGTAAAAAATATTTTTTATCATATGTCATATATGTCATATGGTCCAATTGAATATATTCATTGATAAATGCATGATAGGCGTCGAAGAAATCTGGCGTTTTGGAGAACTTTCTTTCCATTGCTAGAACACGCTGATATGCAGCTTGAAATGAACTGCCTAGTTCCAGCATTGGCTCTTTAAATGGCAGTCTCACAATAAATTTGCCGCTCTGATCTCGTACTATCGTTTGGCTGTAATACTCTTCACATGTGTTTGCTGGCAATTCTGCTTGATACGAAACTTCCTCGATTTCCCAGAATTTCTTCAACAGTTGTTTAATATCTTCATATATTTTATAAATTGTTGGTTCGGTTTTTACATGTAACCTTATGTTGGATGGTTTACCAGTCAATGTTCCAGCAATTAACCATCCAAATTTAGATGAGACTAGTTTTGGGAGCCCTTCCACTACGCGCTGTTCTTGATTTAGTACTTCGAAAAATATTTCAGCCCCTAGCAGGACATAGATTTTATTCGGTTTGTAAAACTCCGGGTCCGCTAAGGCTAACGTCGAAGTTACGTTGTTTAATTTAATTGGTTTAGTTTAGTTGGTAATAAACTTGTAATGTTTCTTATGATATAAGCCGTGATATTTAATGCATAGTGCTTGTCTATACGAGAGAAGATTGTCATATCAATTTTCCCCTTTATTTTACCAGTCGATGTACATGCTAGCCCGTGAATACATATGGAAGCTTGGCTTCGCTTTAGGGCTAGGCGTTAAGCACAGTATTCGTTGACAAACGACGTTTGCGACCCGGAATTAAGTAGTGCTCGGAATGACTGGGGTTCTCCGGTACGTGATTTAACATATATGATGGAGTTGGTAGTACCATGTGTGGTGATGAATACAGTTTATGTAGAACTTGTGCATTTGGTTGAGTATTAAACAAATATGATGGTTTAACAAGGCGAGGTTTTGATAAGGGGGTACAGGATTACCGCTATCGACTATTGGTTTGTCAATGCAAGGTTCACTCCATGACACATGATGACTCGTCACTGCTGGATTGTATACTGATTGCGATTCAGCGTGACCAGAATGAAGTAGAGTATGGTGGCGTTTCGTGCAAATCATGCATGTGGACCTGCTGAAACATTTTGCAGTTGTGTGACCCCTCTTCAAGCAGTTTCTACATAAATCATAGTCGTTTACCAGTTTGAATCTCAAATCTACTGATTGATTTTTAAAGACTGGACATTTGAATAATGGATGCTGCTGCTTACAAGCTAAGCAATCGAAATTGTTGTAAGGACTAGCAGTAAAAATGATTTCGCAGTAGGTTTTAAGGATTGCCTTCTAGTTGTTGCGTCGCAAATTCCCAGAGAATCACACCTTTGGTTTAAAAAAATAATTAGATTTGCGAAGGTAGGAAAATTTGTACCGACTGAATGATTTGCTCATATTTGTTTCGACTCATTGTCAATTTTGTTCAACAATATGTGAATAAGCCATGGGTCGCGAGTTTCTGCTTCTGGTCCTAATGAGCAAAGTCTACGAATCACCTCGTCAGCTGTTTCTGAAATGCGACGTAGCTCCTTGGTGTTAGCTTGCACACATGGTTTCTGCTCAAAAAATGTTTGAGTTAGCGATATCACAATGAGATTCATTTTGTTGTAGCGACTACATAATTTGTCCCATGTTTCTGCATAATTGTTATCGGTGATGGTAATATGCCGTAAAAGAGCAACAGCTTCACCAGCTAATAGCTCTTTTTGCATTTGCAGTTTGTGTACATCACTGATATTTTGATTGCTATGAATCGTGGTTTCAAATAAGTCATGGAATGATGCCCAATACTTATAATCACCTGAGAATTGTTCAATGTGAATTTTTGGTAGACGTACTTGTTGTGATGTATTCACGCCTTCATAAAATGTCTTTTGTTGTTCGATAAACTGTTCTAGGGTGGTATTTAAACGATGTGCGGCATTGCCTTGTTCTCGACCTCGTTCTCGCTCGTTAATAATTTCTCTTAATAATGTACGCGCCTTGTAATAATAGAGATCTACCTGATCGGTTATTGAAGTATACGTGGGAAATTCAAACAATTCTACTTCATGGTCATTGAATGTTCGATACCTAACCTCTTAAAATCTCGTGGTGTGTTTTAATGGCTTCGAGGTTAGTTTCTGCCGTAATCTGTTCTGCAAATGGCAGAATGTGAATTATTTGATTATGAGCCCTATCGCGCAATCGCTCTAATCTATCCATTGTAGCGCAAATATTTCAAACAAAAAAAAAGAGATAAATTTTACTTATCTGTGGTTGTGGGAAGTTCCCGGGTTTCGGCACCAAAATGTTTGCTTAATTTCTTCGTGCAGATGGGATGATTAGATGAGATGCTGATGACGACTGCGAAGTGCTTCAATCGCTTGAGAAATTTCACGTGTGATGTTGTGACGTCAAGGAGTTATTCGATGTAAAAATGGTTAATCCTTCCAGTGATTGATTCAATTATTGTGGATTGAATTCACATCCATAAGTTATACGTTGTTAGACGTATAATAATAAAGTGTTCCTGCACCTCTATATGTGCAAATGTGAAGATAACTTTAATTTGACGCAAATGAAAAACTTTACACCGGTAGATTGATTTAAAAAGTGTATTTTATCAAATTTAAATTTAATACCAAATGGAATTTTCAAAATTCTACCAAAAGGAGAACACGTCTATACTGCATTTAAATTTAATACAAAAATGGAGTGCACAAATTCTGCATAAATTCTCTCTGTATTGTGTGGCAAATAAAATTAGAGAGAGTTAGTTGACATTTCGATTTGATTGATTTTCTTTTGACAACAACAAAAACTTATGATGGATACACAATTGGGTTTGTCAAACATATTACTCCCCCGCCTTAATGAATTTCATTTCTTAATGATTAATCGTACTAATTTTGTTACAGGACGTTTTATTTCGTTTCGAGATGCCTTCAGTGTTACTACCCTTGTAATGCCGTCACTTCCTGGCTGAATGGTTGTGATTCTGCCACGAATCCACTGACTTGGATGCATATTATCTTCTCGGATCAGTACCACATCATCAATTGCAAATTCGCATGTTGTCATTTTCCTTTTGTTTCGTTGGGACTTCTAAGTCAGCTGGATCTTCGTTTATTTTACAGAGAGGCCTGGAGTTAAGTAGCGATTCAACTTGAATTACTAGTGTAGTCATTTCTTCAAAAGTGAGGTTGGTGTTCGCTACCCTTTTGTGGTGATACTTGAAGTATTTCACTGACGCTTCCCATAGGCCACCAAAGTGCGCTGCACGTGGAGGACTAAAATTGAAGCTGATGCCTTTCTGTAATAGAAAATCAGAGATTACAAAATTGTTTGACTGCTTATGATCTGTTGTTATAACTGCTGCAATTCTCTATTTGCACCCACGAAATTTGACCCATTGTCACACCATATCTGTTCAGGAACACCGAGCCACGAAGCGTTTTAAAGCAGCCAAAAATGAATCTGTGTCTAAACTACCAACAACTTCCAAGTGTACAGCTTTAAAAGCTAGGCAGACGAATACCGCAACATATGCTTTTTCCAGAGGGGAATTTTCGTTTACTATTTTACGGACTATCAATTGACAAGCTGTATGATTTTTTGGTAATTTGACTAGGTGTTTGGCCGCATATGACTGATGATTTTCGTTATCGCCCACCTACTCGCAAGACTCCATTCGAATCAACAAATGGGCTAAGTGACGAGAGTGGGGTTTTCACAGGTAATGACTGATTCTTGCTTATAATCGTAAGTTCATAATTAAATGTTGATTTTTTTACATAACGAAGAAGTATTGCTTCTGCTTTATTCATTTCTGGTGGCGTTATTGATTTGATTTTGTTTTGTAATTTTGGACCGATATGAAGAATATCATTTAGCGACGTTTGTGTGCTGGTCTTGCAAAAACCGTCAAACACAACTCGCAGCTTAGTGGTGCTGGTACTGCTTTTGAAGACAGCGTGATGTCGTAAAAAATATTTTTTATCATATGTCATATATGTCATATGGTCCAATTGAATATATTCATTGATAAATGCATGATAGGCGTCGAAGAAATCTGGCGTTTTGGAGAACTTTCTTTCCATTGCTAGAACACGCTGATATGCAGCTTGAAATGAACTGCCTAGTTCCAGCATTGGCTCTTTAAATGGCAGTCTCACAATAAATTTGCCGCTCTGATCTCGTACTATCGTTTGGCTGTAATACTCTTCACATGTGTTTGCTGGCAATTCTGCTTGATACGAAACTTCCTCGATTTCCCAGAATTTCTTCAACAGTTGTTTAATATCTTCATATATTTTATAAATTGTTGGTTCGGTTTTTACATGTAACCTTATGTTGGATGGTTTACCAGTCAATGTTCCAGCAATTAACCATCCAAATTTAGATGAGACTAGTTTTGGGAGCCCTTCCACTACGCGCTGTTCTTGATTTAGTACTTCGAAAAATATTTCAGCCCCTAGCAGGACATAGATTTTATTCGGTTTGTAAAACTCCGGGTCCGCTAAGGCTAACGTCGAAGTTACGTTGTTTAATTTAATTGGTTTAGTTTAGTTGGTAATAAACTTGTAATGTTTCTTATGATATAAGCCGTGATATTTAATGCATAGTGCTTGTCTATACGAGAGAAGATTGTCATATCAATTTTCCCCTTTATTTTACCAGTCGATGTACATGCTAGCCCGTGAATACATATGGAAGCTTGGCTTCGCTTTAGGGCTAGGCGTTAAGCACAGTATTCGTTGACAAACGACGTTTGCGACCCGGAATTAAGTAGTGCTCGGAATGACTGGGGTTCTCCGGTACGTGATTTAACATATATGATGGAGTTGGTAGTACCATGTGTGGTGATGAATACAGTTTATGTAGAACTTGTGCATTTGGTTGAGTATTAAACAAATATGATGGTTTAACAAGGCGAGGTTTTGATAAGGGGGTACAGGATTACCGCTATCGACTATTGGTTTGTCAATGCAAGGTTCACTCCATGACACATGATGACTCGTCACTGCTGGATTGTATACTGATTGCGATTCAGCGTGACCAGAATGAAGTAGAGTATGGTGGCGTTTCGTGCAAATCATGCATGTGGACCTGCTGAAACATTTTGCAGTTGTGTGACCCCTCTTCAAGCAGTTTCTACATAAATCATAGTCGTTTACCAGTTTGAATCTCAAATCTACTGATTGATTTTTAAAGACTGGACATTTGAATAATGGATGCTGCTGCTTACAAGCTAAGCAATCGAAATTGTTGTAAGGACTAGCAGTAAAAATGATTTCGCAGTAGGTTTTAAGGATTGCCTTCTAGTTGTTGCGTCGCAAATTCCCAGAGAATCACACCTTTGGTTTAAAAAAATAATTAGATTTGCGAAGGTAGGAAAATTTGTACCGACTGAATGATTTGCTCATATTTGTTTCGACTCATTGTCAATTTTGTTCAACAATATGTGAATAAGCCATGGGTCGCGAGTTTCTGCTTCTGGTCCTAATGAGCAAAGTCTACGAATCACCTCGTCAGCTGTTTCTGAAATGCGACGTAGCTCCTTGGTGTTAGCTTGCACACATGGTTTCTGCTCAAAAAATGTTTGAGTTAGCGATATCACAATGAGATTCATTTTGTTGTAGCGACTACATAATTTGTCCCATGTTTCTGCATAATTGTTATCGGTGATGGTAATATGCCGTAAAAGAGCAACAGCTTCACCAGCTAATAGCTCTTTTTGCATTTGCAGTTTGTGTACATCACTGATATTTTGATTGCTATGAATCGTGGTTTCAAATATGTCATGGAATGATGCCCAATACTTATAATCACCTGAGAATTGTTCAATGTGAATTTTTGGTAGACGTACTTGTTGTGATGTATTCACGCCTTCATAAAATGTCTTTTGTTGTTCGATAAACTGTTCTAGGGTGGTATTTAAACGATGTGCGGCATTGCCTTGTTCTCGACCTCGTTCTCGCTCGTTAATAATTTCTCTTAATAATGTACGCGCCTTGTAATAATAGAGATCTACCTGATCGGTTATTGAAGTATACGTGGGAAATTCAAACAATTCTACTTCATGGTCATTGAATGTTCGATACCTAACCTCTTAAAATCTCGTGGTGTGTTTTAATGGCTTCGAGGTTAGTTTCTGCCGTAATCTGTTCTGCAAATGGCAGAATGTGAATTATTTGATTATGAGCCCTATCGCGCAATCGCTCTAATCTATCCATTGTAGCGCAAATATTTCAAACAAATAAAAAGAGATAAATTTTACTTATCTGTGGTTGTGGGAAGTTCCCGGGTTTCGGCACCAAAATGTTTGCTTAATTTCTTCGTGCAGATGGGATGATTAGATGAGATGCTGATGACGACTGCGAAGTGCTTCAATCGCTTGAGAAATTTCACGTGTGATGTTGTGACGTCAAGGAGTTATTCGATGTAAAAATGGTTAATCCTTCCAGTGATTGATTCAATTATTGTGGATTGAATTCACATCCATGTGTTATACGTTGTTAGACGTATAATAATAAAGTGTTCCTGCACCTCTATATGTGCAAATGTGAAGATAACTTTAATTTAACGCAAATGAAAAACTTTACACCGGTAGATTGATTTAATAAGTGTATTTTATCAAATTTAAATTTAATACCAAATGGAATTTTCAAAATTCTACAAAAAGGAGAACACGTCTATACTGCATTTAAATTTAATACAAAAACGGAGTGCACAAATTCTGCATAAATTCTCTCTGTATTGCGTGGAAAATAAAATTAAAGAGAGTGAGTTGACATTTCGATTTGATTGATTTTCAACTTTTGACAACAACAAAAACTTATGATGGTTACACAATTGGGTTTGTCAAACATATTACTCCCCCGCCTTAAGGAATTTCATTTCTTAATGATTAATCGTACTAATTTTGTAACAGGACGTTTTATTTCGTTTCGAGATGTCTTCAGTGTTACTACCGTTGTAATGCCGTCACTTCCTGGCTGAATGGTTGTGATTCTGCCACGCATCCACTGACTTCGATGCATATTATCTTCTCTGATCAGTACCACATCATCAATTGCAAATTCACATGTTGTCATTTTCCATTTGTTTCGTTGGGACTTCTAAGTCAGCTGGATCTTCGTTTATTTTACAGAGAGGCCTGGAGTTAAGTAGCGATTCAACTTGAATTACTAGTGTAGTCATCTCTTCAAAAGTGAGGTTGGTGTTCGCTACCCTTTTGTGGTGATACTTGAAGTATTTCACTGACGCTTCCCATAGGCCACCAAAGTGCGCTGCACGTGGAGGACTACAATTGAAGCTGATGCCTTTCTGTAATAGAAAATCAGAGATTACAAAATTGTTTGACTGGCTTATGATCTGTTGTTATAACTGCTGCAATTCTCTATTTGCACCCACGAAATTTGACCCATTGTCACACCATATCTGTTCAGGAACACCACGTCGAGCCACGAAGCGTTTTAAAGCAGCCAAAAATGAATCTGTGTCTAAACTACCCACAACTTCCAAGTGTACAGCTTTAAAAGCTAGGCAGACGAATACCGCAACATATGCTTTTTCCAGAGGGGAATTTTCGTTTACTATTTTTAATGTAAAAGGGACCTTCGTAATCCAATCCAACTTTTAAAAATGGACGACTTTGAGTGAATCTTTCTGCTGGTAAGTCAGCCATTATTTGTTCAGACTTATGGAAGCGGTAACGGATACAAGTTGTACATGATTTTATGCAATGTTTAATCATAGACCGTGCTCCAATTATCCAGTATTTGTTCTGCACAATACTCAACGTTAGTGTGTTACCTGCATGCATATTGGTAATGTGAACTTGACGGACTATCAATTGACAAGCTGTATGATTTTTTGGTAATTTGACTGGGTGTATTGCCGCATATGACTGATGATTTTCGTTATCGCCCACCTACTCGCAAGACTCCATTCGAATCAACAAATGGGCTAAGTGACGAGAATGGGGTTTTCACAGGTAATGATTGCTTATAATCGTAAGTTCATAATTAAATGCTGATTTTTTTACATTACGAAGAAGTATTGCTACTGCTTTATTCATTTCTGGTGGCGTTATTGATTTGATTTTGTTTTGCAATTTTGGACCGATATGAAGAAAATCATTTAGCGACGTTTGTGTGCTGGTCTTGCAAAAACCGTCAAACACAACTCGCAGCTTAGTGGTGCTGGTACTGCTTTTGAAGACAGCGTGATGTCGTAAAAAATATTTTTTATCATATGTCATATGGTCCAATGGAATATATTCATTTATAAATGCATGATAGGCGTCGAAGAAATCTGGCGTTTTGGAGAACTTTCTTTCCATTGCTAGAACACGCTGATATGCAGCTTGAAATGAACTGCCTAGTTCCAGCATTGGCTCTTTAAATGGCAGTCTCACAATAAATTTGCCGCTCTGATCTCGTACTATCGTTTGGCTGTAATACTCTTCACATGTGTTTGCTGGCAATTCAGCTTGATACGAAACTTCCTCGATTTCCCAGAATTTCTTCAACAGTTGTTTAATATCTTCATATATTTTATAAATTGTTGGTTCGGTTTTTACATGTAACCTTATGTTGGATGGTTTACCAGTCAATGTTCCAGCAATTAACCATCCAAATTTAGATGAGACTAGTTTTGGGAGCCCTTCCACTACGCGCTGTTCTTGATTTAGTACTTCGAAAAATATTTCAGCCCCTAGCAGGACATAGATTTTATTCGGTTTGTAAAACTCCGGGTCCGCTAAGGCTAACGTCGAAGTTACGTTGTTTAATTTAATTGGTTTAGTTTAGTTGGTAATAAACTTGTAATGTTTCTTATGATATAAGCCGTGATATTTAATGCATAGTGCTTGTCTATACGAGAGAAGATTGTCATATCAATTTTCCCCTTTATTTTACCAGTCGATGTACATGCTAGCCCGTGAATACATATGGAAGCTTGGCTTCGCTTTAGGGCTAGGCGTTAAGCACAGTATTCGTTGACAAACGACGTTTGCGACCCGGAATTAAGTAGTGCTCGGAATGACTGGGGTTCTCCGGTACGTGATTTAACATATATGATGGAGTTGGTAGTACCATGTGTGGTGATGAATACAGTGTATGTAGAACTTGTGCATTTGGTTGAGTATTAAACAAATATGATGGTTTAACAAGGCGAGGTTTTGATAAGGGGGTACAGGATTACCGCTATCGACTATTGGTTTGTCAATGCAAGGTTCACTCCATGACACATGATGACTCGTCACTGCTGGATTGTATACTGATTGCGATTCAGCGTGACCAGAATGAAGTAGAGTATGGTGGCGTTTCGTGCAAATCATGCATGTGGACCTGCTGAAACATTTTGCAGTTGTGTGACCCCTCTTCAAGCAGTTTCTACATAAATCATAGTCGTTTACCAGTTTGAATCTCAAATCTACTGATTGATTTTTAAAGACTGGACATTTGAATAATGGATGCTGCTGCTTACAAGGTAAGCAATCGAAATTGTTGTTAGGACTAGCAGTTAAAATGATTTCGCAGTAGGTTTTAAGGATTGCCTTCTAGTTGTTGCGTCGCAAATTCCCAGAGAATCACACCTTTGGTTTAAAAAAATAATTAGATTTGCGAAGGTAGGAAAATTTGTACCGACTGAATGATTTGCTCATATTTGTTTCGACTCATTGTCAATTTTGTTCAACAATATGTGAATAAGCCATGGGTCGCGAGTTTCTGCTTCTGGTCCTAATGAGCAAAGTATACGAATCACCTCGTCAGCTGTTTCTGAAATGCGACGTAGCTCCTTGGTGTTAGCTTGCACACATGGTTTCTGCTCAAAAAATGTTTGAGTTAGCGATATCACAATGAGATTCATTTTGTTGTAGCGACTACATAATTTGTCCCATGTTTCTGCATAATTGTTATCGGTGATGGTAATATGCCGTAAAAGAGCAACAGCTTCACCAGCTAATAGCTCTTTTTGCATTTGCAGTTTGTGTACATCACTGATATTTTGATTGCTATGAATCGTGGTTTCAAATAAGTCATGGAATGATGCCCAATACTTATAATCACCTGAGAATTGTTCAATGTGAATTTTTGGTAGACGTACTTGTTGTGATGTATTCACGCCTTCATAAAATGTCTTTTGTTGTTCGATAAACTGTTCTAGGGTGGTATTTAAACGATGTGCGGCATTGCCTTGTTCTCGACCTCGTTCTCGCTCGTTAATAATTTCTCTTAATAATGTACGCGCCTTGTAATAATAGAGATCTACCTGATCGGTTATTGAAGTATACGTGGGAAATTCAAACAATTCTACTTCATGGTCATTGAATGTTCGATACCTAACCTCTTAAAATCTCGTGGTGTGTTTTAATGGCTTCGAGGTTAGTTTCTGCCGTAATCTGTTCTGCAAATGGCAGAATGTGAATTATTTGATTATGAGCCCTATCGCGCAATCGCTCTAATCTATCCATTGTAGCGCAAATATTTCAAACAAATAAAAAGAGATAAATTTTACTTATCTGTGGTTGTGGAAAGTTCCCGGGTTTCGGCACCAAAATGTTTGCTTAATTTCTTCGTGCAGATGGGATGATTAGATGAGATGCTGATGACGACTGCGAAGTGCTTCAATCGCTTGAGAAATTTCACGTGTGATGTTGTGACGTCAAGGAGTTATTCGATGTAAAAATGGTTAATCCTTCCAGTGATTGATTCAATTATTGTGGATTGAATTCACATCCATGTGTTATACGTTGTTAGACGTATAATAATAAAGTGTTCCTGCACCTCTATATGTGCAAATGTGAAGATAACTTTAATTTAACGCAAATGAAAAACTTTACACCGGTAGATTGATTTAATAAGTGTATTTTATCAAATTTAAATTTAATACCAAATGGAATTTTCAAAATTCTACAAAAAGGAGAACACGTCTATACTGCATTTAAATTTAATACAAAAACGGAGTGCACAAATTCTGCATAAATTCTCTCTGTATTGCGTGGAAAATAAAATTAAAGAGAGTGAGTTGACATTTCGATTTGATTGATTTTCAACTTTTGACAACAACAAAAACTTATGATGGTTACACAATTGGGTTTGTCAAACATATTACTCCCCCGCCTTAAGGAATTTCATTTCTTAATGATTAATCGTACTAATTTTGTTACAGGACGTTTTATTTCGTTTCGAGATGTCTTCAGTGTTACTACCGTTGTAATGCCGTCACTTCCTGGCTGAATGGTTGTGATTCTGCCACGCATCCACTGACTTCGATGCATATTATCTTCTCTGATCAGTACCACATCATCAATTGCAAATTCACATGTTGTCATTTTCCATTTGTTTCGTTGGGACTTCTAAGTCAGCTGGATCTTCGTTTATTTTACAGAGAGGCCTGGAGTTAAGTAGCGATTCAACTTGAATTACTAGTGTAGTCATCTCTTCAAAAGTGAGGTTGGTGTTCGCTACCCTTTTGTGGTAATACTTGAAGTATTTCACTGACGCTTCCCATAGGCCACCAAAGTGCGCTGCACGTGGAGGACTACAATTGAAGCTGATGCCTTTCTGTAATAAAAAATCAGAGATTACAAAATTGTTTGACTGGCTTATGATCTGTTGTTATAACTGCTGCAATTCTCTATTTGCACCCACGAAATTTGACCCATTGTCACACCATATCTGTTCAGGAACACCGCGTCGAGCCACGAAGCGTTTTAAAGCAGCCAAAAATGAATCTGTGTCTAAACTACCCACAACTTCCAAGTGTACAGCTTTAAAAGCTAGGCAGACGAATACCGCAACATATGCTTTTTCCAGAGGGGAATTTTCGTTTACTATTTTTAATGTAAAAGGGACCTTCGTAATCCAATCCAACTTTTAAAAATGGACGACTTTGAGTGAATCTTTCTGCTGGTAAGTCAGCCATTATTTGTTCAGACTTATGGAAGCGGTAACGGATACAAGTTGTACATGATTTTATGCAATGTTTAATCATAAACCGTGCTCCAATTATCCAGTATTTGTTCTGCACAATACTCAACGTTAGTGTGTTACCTGCATGCATATTGGTAATGTGAACTTGACGGACTATCAATTGACAAGCTGTATGATTTTTTGGTAATTTGACTGGGTGTATTGCCGCATATGACTGATGATTTTCGTTATCGCCCACCTACTCGCAAGACTCCATTCGAATCAACAAATGGGCTAAGTGACGAGAATGGGGTTTTCACAGGTAATGATTGCTTATAATCGTAAGTTCATAATTAAATGCTGATTTTTTTACATTACGAAGAAGTATTGCTACTGCTTTATTCATTTCTGGTGGCGTTATTGATTTGATTTTGTTTTGCAATTTTGGACCGATATGAAGAATATCATTTAGCGACGTTTGTGTGCTGGTCTTGCAAAAACCGTCAAACACAACTCGCAGCTTAGTGGTGCTGGTACTGCTTTTGAAGACAGCGTGATGTCGTAAAAAATATTTTTTATCATATGTCATATGGTCCAATGGAATATATTCATTTATAAATGCATGATAGGCGTCGAAGAAATCTGGCGTTTTGGAGAACTTTCTTTCCATTGCTAGAACACGCTGATATGCAGCTTGAAATGAAGTGCCTAGTTCCAGCATTGGCTCTTTAAATGGCAGTCTCACAATAAATTTGCCGCTCTGATCTCGTACTATCGTTTGGCTGTAATACTCTTCACATGTGTTTGCTGGCAATTCAGCTTGATACGAAACTTCCTCGATTTCCCAGAATTTCTTCAACAGTTGTTTAATATCTTCATATATTTTATAAATTGTTGGTTCGGTTTTTACATGTAACCTTATGTTGGATGGTTTACCAGTCAATGTTCCAGCAATTAACCATCCAAATTTAGATGAGACTAGTTTTGGGAGCCCTTCCACTACGCGCTGTTCTTGATTTAGTACTTCGAAAAATATTTCAGCCCCTAGCAGGACATAGATTTTATTCGGTTTGTAAAACTCCGGGTCCGCTAAGGCTAACGTCGAAGTTACGTTGTTTAATTTAATTGGTTTAGTTTAGTTGGTAATAAACTTGTAATGTTTCTTATGATATAAGCCGTGATATTTAATGCATAGTGCTTGTCTATACGAGAGAAGATTGTCATATCAATTTTCCCCTTTATTTTACCAGTCGATGTACATGCTAGCCCGTGAATACATATGGAAGCTTGGCTTCGCTTTAGGGCTAGGCGTTAAGCACAGTATTCGTTGACAAACGACGTTTGCGACCCGGAATTAAGTAGTGCTCGGAATGACTGGGGTTCTCCGGTACGTGATTTAACATATATGATGGAGTTGGTAGTACCATGTGTGGTGATGAATACAGTTTATGTAGAACTTGTGCATTTGGTTGAGTATTAAACAAATATGATGGTTTAACAAGGCGAGGTTTTGATAAGGGGGTACAGGATTACCGCTATCGACTATTGGTTTGTCAATGCAAGGTTCACTCCATGACACATGATGACTCGTCACTGCTGGATTGTATACTGATTGCGATTCAGCGTGACCAGAATGAAGTAGAGTATGGTGGCGTTTCGTGCAAATCATGCATGTGGACCTGCTGAAACATTTTGCAGTTGTGTGACCCCTCTTCAAGCAGTTTCTACATAAATCATAGTCGTTTACCAGTTTGAATCTCAAATCTACTGATTGATTTTTAAAGACTGGACATTTGAATAATGGATGCTGCTGCTTACAAGCTAAGCAATCGAAATTGTTGTAAGGACTAGCAGTAAAAATGATTTCGCAGTAGGTTTTAAGGATTGCCTTCTAGTTGTTGCGTCGCAAATTCCCAGAGAATCACACCTTTGGTTTAAAAAAATAATTAGATTTGCGAAGGTAGGAAAATTTGTACCGACTGAATGATTTGCTCATATTTGTTTCGACTCATTGTCAATTTTGTTCAACAATATGTGAATAAGCCATGGGTCGCGAGTTTCTGCTTCTGGTCCTAATGAGCAAAGTCTACGAATCACCTCGTCAGCTGTTTCTGAAATGCGACGTAGCTCCTTGGTGTTAGCTTGCACACATGGTTTCTGCTCAAAAAATGTTTGAGTTAGCGATATCACAATGAGATTCATTTTGTTGTAGCGACTACATAATTTGTCCCATGTTTCTGCATAATTGTTATCGGTGATGGTAATATGCCGTAAAAGAGCAACAGCTTCACCAGCTAATAGCTCTTTTTGCATTTGCAGTTTGTGTACATCACTGATATTTTGATTGCTATGAATCGTGGTTTCAAATATGTCATGGAATGATGCCCAATACTTATAATCACCTGAGAATTGTTCAATGTGAATTTTTGGTAGACGTACTTGTTGTGATGTATTCACGCCTTCATAAAATGTCTTTTGTTGTTCGATAAACTGTTCTAGGGTGGTATTTAAACGATGTGCGGCATTGCCTTGTTCTCGACCTCGTTCTCGCTCGTTAATAATTTCTCTTAATAATGTACGCGCCTTGTAATAATAGAGATCTACCTGATCGGTTATTGAAGTATACGTGGGAAATTCAAACAATTCTACTTCATGGTCATTGAATGTTCGATACCTAACCTCTTAAAATCTCGTGGTGTGTTTTAATGGCTTCGAGGTTAGTTTCTGCCGTAATCTGTTCTGCAAATGGCAGAATGTGAATTATTTGATTATGAGCCCTATCACGCAATCGCTCTAATCTATCCATTGTAGCGCAAATATTTCAAACAAATAAAAAGAGATAAATTTTACTTATCTGTGGTTGTGGGAAGTTCCCGGGTTTCGGCACCAAAATGTTTGCTTAATTTCTTCGTGCAGATGGGATGATTAGATGAGATGCTGATGACGACTGCGAAGTGCTTCAATCGCTTGAGAAATTTCACGTGTGATGTTGTGACGTCAAGGAGTTATTCGATGTAAAAATGGTTAATCCTTCCAGTGATTGATTCAATTATTGTGGATTGAATTCACATCCATGTGTTATACGTTGTTAGACGTATAATAATAAAGTGTTCCTGCACCTCTATATGTGCAAATGTGAAGATAACTTTAATTTAACGCAAATGAAAAACTTTACACCGGTAGATTGATTTAATAAGTGTATTTTATCAAATTTAAATTTAATACCAAATGGAATTTTCAAAATTCTACAAAAAGGAGAACACGTCTATACTGCATTTAAATTTAATACAAAAACGGAGTGCACAAATTCTGCATAAATTCTCTCTGTATTGCGTGGAAAATAAAATTAAAGAGAGTGAGTTGACATTTCGATTTGATTGATTTTCAACTTTTGACAACAACAAAAACTTATGATGGTTACACAATTGGGTTTGTCAAACATATTACTCCCCCGCCTTAAGGAATTTCATTTCTTAATGATTAATCGTACTAATTTTGTAACAGGACGTTTTATTTCGTTTCGAGATGTCTTCAGTGTTACTACCGTTGTAATGCCGTCACTTCCTGGCTGAATGGTTGTGATTCTGCCACGCATCCACTGACTTCGATGCATATTATCTTCTCTGATCAGTACCACATCATCAATTGCAAATTCACATGTTGTCATTTTCCATTTGTTTCGTTGGGACTTCTAAGTCAGCTGGATCTTCGTTTATTTTACAGAGAGGCCTGGAGTTAAGTAGCGATTCAACTTGAATTACTAGTGTAGTCATCTCTTCAAAAGTGAGGTTGGTGTTCGCTACCCTTTTGTGGTGATACTTGAAGTATTTCACTGACGCTTCCCATAGGCCACCAAAGTGCGCTGCACGTGGAGGACTACAATTGAAGCTGATGCCTTTCTGTAATAGAAAATCAGAGATTACAAAATTGTTTGACTGGCTTATGATCTGTTGTTATAACTGCTGCAATTCTCTATTTGCACCCACGAAATTTGACCCATTGTCACACCATATCTGTTCAGGAACACCACGTCGAGCCACGAAGCGTTTTAAAGCAGCCAAAAATGAATCTGTGTCTAAACTACCCACAACTTCCAAGTGTACAGCTTTAAAAGCTAGGCAGACGAATACCGCAACATATGCTTTTTCCAGAGGGGAATTTTCGTTTACTATTTTTAATGTAAAAGGGACCTTCGTAATCCAATCCAACTTTTAAAAATGGACGACTTTGAGTGAATCTTTCTGCTGGTAAGTCAGCCATTATTTGTTCAGACTTATGGAAGCGGTAACGGATACAAGTTGTACATGATTTTATGCAATGTTTAATCATAAACCGTGCTCCAATTATCCAGTATTTGTTCTGCACAATACTCAACGTTAGTGTGTTACCTGCATGCATATTGGTAATGTGAACTTGACGGACTATCAATTGACAAGCTGTATGATTTTTTGGTAATTTGACTGGGTGTATTGCCGCATATGACTGATGATTTTCGTTATCGCCCACCTACTCGCAAGACTCCATTCGAATCAACAAATGGGCTAAGTGACGAGAATGGGGTTTTCACAGGTAATGATTGCTTATAATCGTAAGTTCATAATTAAATGCTGATTTTTTTACATTACGAAGAAGTATTGCTACTGCTTTATTCATTTCTGGTGGCGTTATTGATTTGATTTTGTTTTGCAATTTTGGACCGATATGAAGAATATCATTTAGCGACGTTTGTGTGCTGGTCTTGCAAAAACCGTCAAACACAACTCGCAGCTTAGTGGTGCTGGTACTGCTTTTGAAGACAGCGTGATGTCGTAAAAAATATTTTTTATCATATGTCATATGGTCCAATGGAATATATTCATTTATAAATGCATGATAGGCGTCGAAGAAATCTGGCGTTTTGGAGAACTTTCTTTCCATTGCTAGAACACGCTGATATGCAGCTTGAAATGAACTGCCTAGTTCCAGCATTGGCTCTTTAAATGGCAGTCTCACAATAAATTTGCCGCTCTGATCTCGTACTATCGTTTGGCTGTAATACTCTTCACATGTGTTTGCTGGCAATTCAGCTTGATACGAAACTTCCTCGATTTCCCAGAATTTCTTCAACAGTTGTTTAATATCTTCATATATTTTATAAATTGTTGGTTCGGTTTTTACATGTAACCTTATGTTGGATGGTTTACCAGTCAATGTTCCAGCAATTAACCATCCAAATTTAGATGAGACTAGTTTTGGGAGCCCTTCCACTACGCGCTGTTCTTGATTTAGTACTTCGAAAAATATTTCAGCCCCTAGCAGGACATAGATTTTATTCGGTTTGTAAAACTCCGGGTCCGCTAAGGCTAACGTCGAAGTTACGTTGTTTAATTTAATTGGTTTAGTTTAGTTGGTAATAAACTTGTAATGTTTCTTATGATATAAGCCGTGATATTTAATGCATAGTGCTTGTCTATACGAGAGAAGATTGTCATATCAATTTTCCCCTTTATTTTACCAGTCGATGTACATGCTAGCCCGTGAATACATATGGAAGCTTGGCTTCGCTTTAGGGCTAGGCGTTAAGCACAGTATTCGTTGACAAACGACGTTTGCGACCCGGAATTAAGTAGTGCTCGGAATGACTGGGGTTCTCCGGTACGTGATTTAACATATATGATGGAGTTGGTAGTACCATGTGTGGTGATGAATACAGTGTATGTAGAACTTGTGCATTTGGTTGAGTATTAAACAAATATGATGGTTTAACAAGGCGAGGTTTTGATAAGGGGGTACAGGATTACCGCTATCGACTATTGGTTTGTCAATGCAAGGTTCACTCCATGACACATGATGACTCGTCACTGCTGGATTGTATACTGATTGCGATTCAGCGTGACCAGAATGAAGTAGAGTATGGTGGCGTTTCGTGCAAATCATGCATGTGGACCTGCTGAAACATTTTGCAGTTGTGTGACCCCTCTTCAAGCAGTTTCTACATAAATCATAGTCGTTTACCAGTTTGAATCTCAAATCTACTGATTGATTTTTAAAGACTGGACATTTGAATAATGGATGCTGCTGCTTACAAGCTAAGCAATCGAAATTGTTGTAAGGACTAGCAGTAAAAATGATTTCGCAGTAGGTTTTAAGGATTGCCTTCTAGTTGTTGCGTCGCAAATTCCCAGAGAATCACACCTTTGGTTTAAAAAAATAATTAGATTTGCGAAGGTAGGAAAATTTGTACCGACTGAATGATTTGCTCATATTTGTTTCGACTCATTGTCAATTTTGTTCAACAATATGTGAATAAGCCATGGGTCGCGAGTTTCTGCTTCTGGTCCTAATGAGCAAAGTCTACGAATCACCTCGTCAGCTGTTTCTGAAATGCGACGTAGCTCCTTGGTGTTAGCTTGCACACATGGTTTCTGCTCAAAAAATGTTTGAGTTAGCGATATCACAATGAGATTCATTTTGTTGTAGCGACTACATAATTTGTCCCATGTTTCTGCATAATTGTTATCGGTGATGGTAATATGCCGTAAAAGAGCAACAGCTTCACCAGCTAATAGCTCTTTTTGCATTTGCAGTTTGTGTACATCACTGATATTTTGATTGCTATGAATCGTGGTTTCAAATATGTCATGGAATGATGCCCAATACTTATAATCACCTGAGAATTGTTCAATGTGAATTTTTGGTAGACGTACTTGTTGTGATGTATTCACGCCTTCATAAAATGTCTTTTGTTGTTCGATAAACTGTTCTAGGGTGGTATTTAAACGATGTGCGGCATTGCCTTGTTCTCGACCTCGTTCTCGCTCGTTAATAATTTCTCTTAATAATGTACGCGCCTTGTAATAATAGAGATCTACCTGATCGGTTAATGAAGTATACGTGGGAAATTCAAACAATTCTACTTCATGGTCATTGAATGTTCGATACCTAACCTCTTAAAATCTCGTGGTGTGTTTTAATGGCTTCGAGGTTAGTTTCTGCCGTAATCTGTTCTGCAAATGGCAGAATGTGAATTATTTGATTATGAGCCCTATCGCGCAATCGCTCTAATCTATCCATTGTAGCGCAAATATTTCAAACAAATAAAAAGAGATAAATTTTACTTATCTGTGGTTGTGGGAAGTTCCCGGGTTTCGGCACCAAAATGTTTGCTTAATTTCTTCGTGCAGATGGGATGATTAGATGAGATGCTGATGACGACTGCGAAGTGCTTCAATCGCTTGAGAAATTTCACGTGTGATGTTGTGACGTCAAGGAGTTATTCGATGTAAAAATGGTTAATCCTTCCAGTGATTGATTCAATTATTGTGGATTGAATTCACATCCATAAGTTATACGTTGTTAGACGTATAATAATAAAGTGTTCCTGCACCTCTATATGTGCAAATGTGAAGATAACTTTAATTTGACGCAAATGAAAAACTTTACACCGGTAGATTGATTTAATAAGTGTATTTTATCAAATTTAAATTTAATACCAAATGGAATTTTCAAAATTCTACAAAAAGGAGAACACGTCTATACTGCATTTAAATTTAATACAAAAACGGAGTGCACAAATTCTGCATAAATTCTCTCTGTATTGCGTGGAAAATAAAATTAAAGAGATTGAGTTGACATTTCGATTTGATTGATTTTCAACTTTTGACAACAACAAAAACTTATGATGGTTACACAATTGGGTTTGTCAAACATATTACTCCCCCGCCTTAAGGAATTTCATTTCTTAATGATTAATCGTACTAATTTTGTAACAGGACGTTTTATTTCGTTTCGAGATGTCTTCAGTGTTACTACCGTTGTAATGCCGTCACTTCCTGGCTGAATGGTTGTGATTCTGCCACGCATCCACTGACTTCGATGCATATTATCTTCTCTGATCAGTACCACATCATCAATTGCAAATTCACATGTTGTCATTTTCCATTTGTTTCGTTGGGACTTCTAAGTCAGCTGGATCTTCGTTTATTTTACAGAGAGGCCTGGAGTTAAGTAGCGATTCAACTTGAATTACTAGTGTAGTCATCTCTTCAAAAGTGAGGTTGGTGTTCGCTACCCTTTTGTGGTGATACTTGAAGTATTTCACTGACGCTTCCCATAGGCCACCAAAGTGCGCTGCACGTGGAGGACTACAATTGAAGCTGATGCCTTTCTGTAATAGAAAATCAGAGATTACAAAATTGTTTGACTGGCTTATGATCTGTTGTTATAACTGCTGCAATTCTCTATTTGCACCCACGAAATTTGACCCATTGTCACACCATATCTGTTCAGGAACACCGCGTCGAGCCACGAAGCGTTTTAAAGCAGCCAAAAATGAATCTGTGTCTAAACTACCCACAACTTCCAAGTGTACAGCTTTAAAAGCTAGGCAGACGAATACCGCAACATATGCTTTTTCCAGAGGGGAATTTTCGTTTACTATTTTTAATGTAAAAGGGACCTTCGTAATCCAATCCAACTTTTAAAAATGGACGACTTTGAGTGAATCTTTCTGCTGGTAAGTCAGCCATTATTTGTTCAGACTTATGGAAGCGGTAACGGATACAAGTTGTACATGATTTTATGCAATGTTTAATCATAAACCGTGCTCCAATTATCCAGTATTTGTTCTGCACAATACTCAACGTTAGTGTGTTACCTGCATGCATATTGGTAATGTGAACTTGACGGACTATCAATTGACAAGCTGTATGATTTTTTGGTAATTTGACTGGGTGTATTGCCGCATATGACTGATGATTTTCGTTATCGCCCACCTACTCGCAAGACTCCATTCGAATCAACAAATGGGCTAAGTGACGAGAATGGGGTTTTCACAGGTAATGATTGCTTATAATCGTAAGTTCATAATTAAATGCTGATTTTTTTACATTACGAAGAAGTATTGCTACTGCTTTATTCATTTCTGGTGGCGTTATTGATTTGATTTTGTTTTGCAATTTTGGACCGATATGAAGAATATCATTTAGCGACGTTTGTGTGCTGGTCTTGCAAAAACCGTCAAACACAACTCGCAGCTTAGTGGTGCTGGTACTGCTTTTGAAGACAGCGTGATGTCGTAAAAAATATTTTTTATCATATGTCATATGGTCCAATGGAATATATTCATTTTTAAATGCATGATAGGCGTCGAAGAAATCTGGCATTTTGGAGAACTTTCTTTCCATTGCTAAAACACGCTGATATGCAGCTTGAAATGAACTGCCTAGTTCCAGCATTGGCTCTTTAAATGGCAGACTCACAATAAATTTGCCGCTCTGATCTCGTACTATCGTTTGGCTGTAATACTCTTCACATGTGTTTGCTGGCAATTCTGCTTGATACGAAACTTCCTCGATTTCCCAGAATTTCTTCAAAAGTTGTTTAATATCTTCATATATTTTATAAATTGTTGGTTCGGTTTTTACATGTAACCTTATGTTGGATGGTTAACCAGTCAATGTTCCAGCAATTAACCATCCAAATTTAGATGAGACTAATTTTGGGAGCCCTTCCACTACGCGCTGTTCTTGATTTAGTACTTCGAAAAATATTTCAGCCCCTAGCAGGACATAGATTTTATTCGGTTTGTAAAACTCCGGGTCCGCTAAGGCTAACGTCGAAGTTACGTTGTTTAATTTAATTGGTTTAGTTTAGTTGGTAATAAACTTGTAATGTTTCTTATGATAACGGATGTTTTTTTAAGAGGTTGCCGATTTTTTTTTTGAATAAAACACATATAAAATTATGAAATGACCAAAATTTATTTATTTATTTGGTAGATAATTTTTTGGCATTTAACATTTAAACACAATTTCTGGCATATGGCTACCACGACTATTTTTCACAAATGTCATTCTGGAGGTCCAATTTTCCAGCACTTTTTCAAGCATTTGAGGGCGTATGTCAGCAATGACACGTTGAATATTGGTTTCCAAAGCGTCAATCGATTGAGGTTTATCCACATAAACCAATGACTTCACGTATCCCCACAAAAAGTAATCGAGTGGCGTCAAATCGCACGAACGCGGAGGCCAATTCACCGGACCATTTCTCGAAATAATGTTGTCGTTGAAAGTTTCTTTCAATAAGTCGATTGTTTCACGTGCTGTATGGCAAGTGGCACCATCTTGTTGAAACCACATTTCATCCATATCCATATCTTCAAGATTTGACAACAAAAACTCATTTAACATGGTTCTGTATCGATTTCCATTCACGGTAACGCGTCGTCCTTCCTCATTTTTAAAGAAATATGGACCGATGATCCCACCAGCCCATAGACCGCACCAAACAGTACATTTATCAGGATGCATTGGTAATTCTTGAACGGCGTGTGGATTATCTTTGCTCCAAATGCGACAATTTTGTTTGTTGACGTATCCATTTAACAAAAAATGCGCCTCATCACTGAAGAGAATTTTACGGTAAAAAAATGGATCTTCGTTCAATTGATTTAACGACCAATCACTGAATTCACGGCGCAAACGATGGTCGTGTGGCTTTAATTCTTGCACCAATTGAATTTTGTATGGCACCAAACCCAAATCTTTACGTAAAATTTTCCATAAAGTCGATGGACAAAGTCCAATTTGCTGAGCACGACGACGAATCGATAAATTGTCGTTTTCTTCGACACTGGCCTCAACGACAGCAATATTTTCTTCTGTACGAACTCTTCTCATTCTTGTCGGTGGCTTGGCATCCAAAAGAGTGAATGTAGACCGAAATTTGGTAATTACGTTCTTTATGGTGGTCTCTGACGGACGATTATGTGCACCATAAAATTCACGAAGTGCTCTATAAACATTTTTAATTGAACACTGATTTTGAAAATAAATTTCCACGATTTGAAAACGTTGTTCTGGAGTTAACCTATTCATAATGATTTGCCAAACAATACTGAGTAGAAATGCCACTTTGAGCTGTCAAAACAACTGTCATAAAATAAAACGACATCTATCGGAAAAACAAACCTCCTTAAAAAACACCCTTTATAAGCCGTGATATTTAATGCATAGTGCTTGTCTATACGAGAGAAGATTGTCATATCAATTTTTCCCTTTATTTTACCAGTCGATGTACATGCTAGCCCGTGAATACATATGGAAGCTTGGCTTCGCTTTAGGGCTAGGCGTTAAGCACAGTATTCGTTGACAAACGACGTTTGCGACCCGGAATTAAGTAGTGCTCGGAATGACTGGGGTTCTCCGGTACGTGATTTAACATATATGATGGGAGTTGGTAGTACCATGTGTGGCGATGAATACAGTGTATGTAGAACTTGTGCATTTGGTTGAGTATTAAACAAATATGATGGTTTAACAAGGCGAGGTTTTGATAAGAGGGTACAGGATAACCGCTATTGGTTTGTCAATGCAAGGTTCACTCCATGACACATGATGACTTGTCACTGCTGGATTGTATACTGATTGCGATTCAGCGTGACCAGAATGAAGTAGAGTATGGTGGCGTTTCGTGCAAATTATGCATGTGGACTTGCTGAAACATTTTGCAGTTGTGTGACCTCTTTTCAAGCAGTTTCTACATAAATCATAGTCGTTTACCAGTTTGAATCTCAAATCTACTGATTGATTTTTAAAGACTGGACATTTGAATAATGGATGCTGCTGCTTACAAGCTAAGCAATCGAAATTGTTGTTAGGACTAGCAGTTAAAATGATTTCGCAGTAGGTTTTAAGGATTGCCTTCTAGTTGTTGCGTCGCAAATTCCCAGAGAATCACACCTTTGGTTTAAAAAAATAATTAGATTTGCGAAGGTAGGAAAATTTGTACCGACTGAATGATTTGCTCATATTTGTTTCGACTCATTGTCAATTTTGTTCAACAATATGTGAATAAGCCATGGGTCGCGAGTTTCTGCTTCTGGTCCTAATGAGCAAAGTCTACGAATCACCTCGTCAGCTGTTTCTGAAATGCGACGTAGCTCCTTGGTGTTAGCTTGCACACATGGTTTCTGCTCAAAAAATGTTTGAGTTAGCGATGTTACAATGAGATTCATTTTGTTGTAGCGACTACATAATTTGTCCCATGTTTCTGCATAATTGTTATCGGTGATGGTAATATGCCGTAAAAGAGCAACAGCTTCACCAGCTAATAGCTCTTTTTGCATTTGCAGTTTGTGTACATCACTGATATTTTGATTGCTATGAATCGTGGTTTCAAATAAGTCATGGAATGATGCCCAATACTTATAATCACCTGAGAATTGTTCAATGTGAATTTTTGGTAGACGTACTTGTTGTGATGTATTCACGCCTTCATAAAATGTCTTTTGTTGTTCGATAAACTGTTCTAGGGTGGTATTTAAACGATGTGCGGCATTGCCTTGTTCTCGACCTCGTTCTCGCTCGTTAATAATTTCTCTTAATAATGTACGCGCCTTGTAATAATAGAGATCTACCTGATCGGTTATTGAAGTATACGTGGGAAATTAAAACAATTCTACTTCATGGTCATTGAATGTTCGATACCTAACCTCTTAAAATCTCGTGGTGTGTTTTAATGGATTCGAGGTTAGTTTCTGCCGTAATCTGTTCTGCAAATGGCAGAATGTGAATTATTTGATTATGAGCCCTATCGCGCAATCGCTCTAATCTATCCATTGTAGCGCAAATATTTCAAACAAATAAAAAGAGATAAATTTTACTTATCTGTGGTTGTGGGAAGTTCCCGGGTTTCGGCACCAAAATGTTTGCTTAATTTCTTCGTGCAGATGGGATGATTAGATGAGATGCTGATGACGACTGCGAAGTGCTTCAATCGCTTGAGAAATTTCACGTGTGATGTTGTGACGTCAAGGAGTTATTCGATGTAAAAATGGTTAATCCTTCAAGTGATTGATTCAATTATTGTGGATTTAATTCACATCCATGTAATACGTTGTTAGACGTATAAGAATAAAGTGTTCTTGCACCTCTATATGTGCAAATATGAAGATAATTTTAATTTAACGCAAATGAAAAACATTACACCGGTAGATTGATTTAATAAGTGTATTTTATCAAACTTAAATTTAACACCAAATGGAATTTACAAAATTCTACAAAAAGGAGAACACGTCTATACTGCATTTAAATTTAATACAAAAATGGAGTGCTTAAATTCTGCATAAAGAAACGTGGCAAATAAAATTAAAGAGAGGGAGTTGACATTTCGATTTGATTGATTTTCAACTTTTGACAACAATTCTTTATGTCCTGTATCCCCTTGTGGGTCCTAGGGTCTCTACTACGCCTTCGCGCCATCGCGTGCGGTTCATGGCAATAAGCTTCAGCTCTCTCCAACTCTTCCCCAATTGCCGTGCCTCCTCTTCAACTGTTCTGCGCCATGTATTTCTCGGTCGACCCGTTCTTCTACCATCCTGAGATAACGAATTCCATTGCATTGCGTAGTTTGCTATGGAACTGTTGCCTTTTCGGAGTGTATGGCCAATCCACTGCCACTTCCGACGTTGGATGGTTGTGCCTATTGGTTACTGGCCCGTTCTCTTGTAAAGATGTTCGTCAGAGATACGATTAGGCCAGAAAACCCTTAAGATGTTCCGTAGGCACCTATTTACGAATGTTTGTAATCTTTTTGTGATAGTAGCGGTCACCTTCCAAGTGCTGCACCCATACAACAGTACATTTGACATTTGAACGGAACAGTCGCAGCTTGGTGTTTAAGCTGATCGCATTGCTTCGCCATATCATGGACATCATTCCAAACAGCGATTTTGCTTTGCCGATTCGGTTGACAATGTCCTGTTCGGTTCCACCTTCGGTCGAGACAATACTCCAAAGATATTGGAAACTCTCTACTCTCTCTACCGGCTGTCCAGCAATGTTAACATGAGTAAGTGAGTTAGTGCCGAGGTTGATGATTTTGGTTTTGGCAGTATTAATCTTCAAACCAGCAACATTTGCCTCCCTCTCCACATTTGTTGTCATTTGGTGTAGCTCCATAATTCTGTGTGAGAGTAAACAAACGTCGTCAGCGTAATCCAGATGTTTAAGTTGAGATGTAAGAGTACAACGAATTCCTCCGTTTCCAGTAGATAAAGCTGCGCGAATTACATCGCTAATCACCAACAAAAAAAGTATCGGCGATAGAATGCAACCTTGTCGTACCCCATTTAAGATCTCGAATTCCTCCGACAGCTTTCCTCTATGTAGCACATGACATTTAGAGCCATCATAGGTTGCT
Organism: Nephrocerus scutellatus; assembly: GCA_947095585.1. Classification (NCBI taxonomy): domain Eukaryota; kingdom Metazoa; phylum Arthropoda; class Insecta; order Diptera; family Pipunculidae; genus Nephrocerus; species Nephrocerus scutellatus. Next base: position 49,092,969 of record OX352763.1, read on the forward strand.
TTAATAATAGCTATTAGTTTATCGGGTATACCTCTCCTGCGCAAGGCGAGCCAGATAAACTGTCTGTTGACACTGTCAAACGCCTTCTCAAAATCGATAAACAGTAGGTGCAGTGGTGACCGGAATTCAACGCACTGTTCAATAATGATCCGCAGGGTGCTTATGTGGTCTACACAGGAGGATCCAGTGCGGAAACCTGCTTGTTCGGCATCGAGTATATCTTCCAGATTTTCCTTAATACGCTCAAGTACTACTTTGGCTATTACTTTTGCAACTGCAGGGAGAACGCAAATGCCTCTCCAGTTTTCGCACTCCATAAGACTACCTTTTTTAGGAAGCTTGACAATCATTCCCTTCTTCCACTCGTCAGGGAATCTTTCTACTTCCCAAGCTCTCTCTACAAGAGGATATAAAAGCTCTGCTGATGTCGTTGGAGCTGCACGCAGAAGCTCTGCGAGTATACCATCTAGTCCTACCGACTTGTTGTTCTTTAGTGCGTTAATCGCGGTAGCGATCTCGTCTTTACTGGGAGTTGAGGTGCGAATTCGGGAAATTGTTACTTCCGGCAGCTCCGTTTGATTTAGGTGCATATCGTTAGCAAATACACGGTTAAGGACCGTAGAGAAATGCTCCTTCCATCGCTTGAGCTGATCCTCATCTGAAACGAGTACGGCACCATCTAGGCCTTCACCGGATGTTGGCTAGAGCGGTGACCACCTGTCAGCTCTTTGGTGATTCTGTAAACGGTTCTGCTATCACACCTGCTCGCTGCTTCCTCTGCTTCTGAGGCCAGGTTGTTAATATAGTTACGCTTGTCACGTCTTACACTACGCTGCACTTCTCTCATTTTTCTTCGATACATGGACTCTAGCTCGCTCCTCGCTGCTTCTGGGATATCTACAATACGAGATTTAAGTAGCTTACGTTCTTCAATCCGCCTCCAGGTATCTTCGGTAAGCCACGTGCTGTGCCTTGCCTGGCTTCTACCAACAATACTTTCCGCTCCAGATGTAAAAACATTTTTCACAGCCTTCCAATGCTCCTGGATGGTTGTCGGCAGTGAGCTGCTGATTGCTTCCACTCCTTGCGATAAATGATCCCTTAATTGCTGGCGTACTGAGGGGATCTTTAGCCGGTCGATGTTATACCTAGGCATTCGGATGATATTGCGTATTCTATGAACTGATGCAGTACGTAACTGGACAGTAGCTACCATAAGGTGATGATCACGAACCATACCCATGTCGGCTCCTCGTCTGTTTCGGACGTCTAATAGACAGCTCCTAAAACGTCGGCTGATCGCCATATGGTCGATTTGGTTGGATGATGATTGCCTGTCAGTTGACACCCAGCTGACCTTGTGGCAAGTCTTATGCTCAAACATGGTGCCTCCTATGACAAGGTTGTTGGTGTTGCAGAAATCAACAAATCTTTCACCATTGTCATTTCGTTCGCCGAGGCCGTGCTTTCCAATCACATGCTTGAGTCCTTCATTGTCGTTGCCAACCTTGGCATTCAAGTCCCCCATCACGATGACGATATCTCCGTTCGGCGTTGCGTTAAATACAGCGTTTAGTTGACTGTGGAAGTTGTCCTTTTCATCCTCAGTCGAGGGATTCGTTGGGGCGTAGCATTGTATGATCGTGACGCGCCGTACTCTAGTCCGAAATCTGGCCGATAAGATCCTATAACTATGCGGATGCCAGGAAATTAGGCCTCTACGTGCTGTTGGCGTTAGCAGCAGACCCACTCCAGATTCACGGGGACTGCCAGAGGGTTTGCCAGAGTAGAGTAGCACAGTGTTACACGTTGGGGATTGGTACTCTCACGCGTCGAACCATCTTACTTCACTCACTCCCAGTATGTCCATATTGTATCGAAGAAACTCACGTTCCAGTTGAAGAAATCTGGAATTTTGAGGTCCTTCACTCCCAGAGTCAAGGAGCGTCCTCACATTCCAGAAACCAATCTTAGTCCGGGTACAATAGCCAAAAGACGTCATTATTCGATCACTACTTATCCGAGGCGTTGTTTTAGTTTCAGTAGCGGGTATTTTTCGGTACCGCAGGGTGCTAGCCCACGTTACCTAGACTAGAAACGCTAGACCGTTCGCACTTGCAGTTTTAGCCTACATGTATAAGGATTTATACACATAGTTGCCCGGGGACCACCACGAGGAGGTAGAGCAAGCACTACATCACGAACTTGATTGTTGCGCTACTGGCCCAAACCAGTTTTGAGCAGTCAGTAGTTTCCCGATCAATCGCAATGCAGATCCCCAACTTATAAAACTTATGATGGATACACAATTTGGTTTGTCAAAAACACTTGTTCTAATCCAATTTAATTGGCGAAAACAATCTAAGTTTTGTTGTGGTGGTTTTGGTTTGCAAAACAGGACATTATCGAATGCGTCAAACCCCTTTCTTGTTTCTCGGGCTGGTATAAAAATTTTCAAGGCTCATTTACGCACCAAATACCGAATAATAAACACATTTCTCGGGTCTGCGGCAAATCTGGAAATTGCGAAAACGCCACCACTTGCTAGTTTGGGTAGTTAATCAAACATTTTTTTTGAAGATTTCATTTCGGTTTTCCTTATGCCCAGCGAAGAAGGAAAAACATTACTCGCGTAGTTATGACATCTTTCTTTAATGCACTCGAAAATTATAGTGAACAAAAGAATCAACCGTATGGAAATTTAGCCGTACGGTTAGGGCACCAAATTTGTCCTTCTTCTCTTTTAATTGTAATTTAACTTCGTTAACAAAATTTAACTGGCTCTTAAGACGAAGAAAGAAAGCGCAAGTAATTGCGATTTAACAAAAAAAAGTTGTATTCCGAAAGCCTGAAAGACTTTTCTTCCCGACTTGGGAACGTTCTCACGCCTTGAAAACTAATCGCTAATATTTAATCATAAAATTTGTTTTTCCTTTTTTTGAAGATTTCATTTCGGTTTTTCTTATGCCCAGCGAAGGAGGAAAAATATTACTCGCGCAGTAATGACATCTTTCCTTAATATACTCGAAATTTATTGTGAACAAAAGCATTAACCATATGGAAATTTAGCCGTAAGATTAGGGCACCAAATTTTTCCTTCCTCTCGTTTTATTGTAATTTAACTTCGTTAACAAAATTTAACTGGCTATTAGGACGAAGAAAAGAACGCGCAAGTGATTACGATTTAACAAAAAAAATATTATTCCGAAAGCCTGAAAAACTTTTCTTCCCAATTTGGGAACGTCCTCTCGCCTTGAAAACTAATAGCAGAAGAAGGAAGTTCTCCTTCGCAAGATGCCGAATCACCCATCATTTTTATATATTGGAAGTGTCTATTTCAATCGCACCCCTATCACTTTGCTATTTCAGAAAAGTAAATTTGGACAGATGGTCCAAAACAATTAGAATGCCAATATTGCCTTGCTTAAATCTTTGAAAAGGTCCAATTATATCTATAAACAATCGCTGAAATACATGTTCCACTGGTGCCATTTGACCCGTGGAACGCTTATATAAATATATATATATATACAGGGTGTACCAGAATTCGTGGCACAAACGAAGCAGGGTGATAGCGGAGGTCATTTCCAACCAAAATAGCCAAATGAAGTTTTATCGAATAATTGATGGTTCAAAAGTTATTCCATTTTTAGTATTTTTGGGTAAAATCGCATACGCCGCCACTAAAAAATTAATTTAAAAAAAAACCAACAGTTCTTTTGCGTATGTTTATTTTTTAATACGATCTGGAAGAGTGTGCCTTTCTAATAAAGTCATTTTTATAAACTTTATTATCTTCTGTCAAATTAAAACAATAGATTTGTGATGTGAAAAACAATGTACAACAGAAAGTTGACCTACCATCAGAAAAACTTGCGACATTAATGCAGATTCTTAAATGGTATCACGCATAGAAATATTTAAAACAGAATGATTTTTTTCAATTGTTTTGTGGTGTACGTAGAGTTTAAAAACAGAGATACGTACTTTTGACCTTACATTACTTTACACCCTGTAATCCTTGAACACTCCTAGCTACAATATCACTGTTGGTCTATTTTGATTGAAAATTAAATCTTTAAGGTCAAAAAAATGTAATTTTTTTAAATTTTTAAAACCTAACCGATATAAACGTACGTCGTAGTAAAAAAAAAAAAATTTTTTAAATTTATTTTCAAACGCGATTATTTCGAAAAATGCTCTTGGATAATTTTTTTTGATAAATGCAGTATTAAAGCCCATTGAATTTTCTACAACTTCACCTCATAATATTTCTGCAATAGGTCAACAGGAACAGGATTAAAATTAAAAGTTTGTGAAATGAATGAAAACGTACTTTGATCTTACATAACTTCACACCCTTAACTCTTGAACGCTTCCAGATACAAGGTTACTATTAATCTTTTTTGAAAGAAAAGTACATTTTTAAGATCAAACAATCTACATTTTTTTAAATTATTTAAGCCATACCGATATGAAGGTCGTTAAAATCAAAGAAAAACTTTTAAATTGTATTTACCAACACTTTTGTTTCGAGAAATGCTCTTGGATTTTTTTTTGACAAATACGGTATAATAGCCTTTTGAATTTCATACAAATCAATGGCATTTTGTTGCACCGTTGCTGCAGGAATACTTAGACGGCAAGCAACTCTTCGTATACGTACTAGTAGTAACTAAACCTGCACTATATCGCTCTTGTTGACCGAATCCACAAACATTGTGCCATGGATTTGTAGGAAATTGAACACACTTTAATATAACATCTGTCAAAAAAAAATTATCCGAGAGAATTTCTCGAAACAATCGCGTTTTTAAATACAATTTAAGAAAAAATAAATTTTGACTTTGACGATCTTCATATCGGTATGGCTTAAATAATTTGAAAAATGTACATTTTTTAATCTTAAAAATATAATTTTCTTTCAATAAAGACCTATAGTAACCTTGTAGCTGGAAGTGTTCAAGTGTTATAGGGTGTGAAGCATGTAAGACCAAAAGTACGTTTTCATTCATTTTACAAACTTTCAATTTTAATCCTGTTCCTGTTGGCCTATAGCAGATATATTATGAGATGAAGTTGTAGAAAATTCAATGGGCTTTAATACTGCATTTATCAAAAAAAAATTATCCAAGAGCATTTTTTAAATTAATCGCGTTTGAAAATAAATTTAAAAAAAAAATGTTTTTTGACTTTGACGACGTTTATATCGGTAATGGTTTTAAGAATTTAAAAAAAATTATATTTTTTGAGCTGAAATATTTAATTTTCTATAAAAATAGACTAACAGTGCTATTGTAGCTAGAAGTGTTCAAGGGTTACAGGGTGTAAAGTGATGTACGGTCAAAAGTACGTATCTCTGTTTTATAACTCTACGTACACTACAAAACAATTGATAAAAAATCATTCTGTTTTGAATATTTATATGCGTGATACCATTTAAAAATCTGCATTAATGTCGCAAGTTTTTCTGATGGTCGGTCAACTTTCTGTAGTACATTGTTTTTCCGCCAGAGCTACTTAAAAATTAATCAAAAAATTTTGGGAAACAAACAGACATCACAAATCTATTGTTTTAATTTGACAGAAGATAATAAAGTTTATAAAAATGACTTTATTAGAAAGGCACACTCTTCCAGATCGTATTAAAAAATAAACAAAAACAAAAGAACTGAACTGAAAGAACTGAAAGAAAAGAACGCCACCACTTGCTAGTTTGGGTAGTTAATCAAACATTTTTTTTGAAGATTTCATTTCGGTTTTCCTTATGCCCAGCGAAGAAGGAAAAACATTACTCGCGTAGTTATGACATCTTTCTTTAATGCACTCGAAAATTATAGTGAACAAAAGAATCAACCGTATGGAAATTTAGCCGTACGGTTAGGGCACCAAATTTGTCCTTCTTCTCTTTTAATTGTAATTTAACTTCGTTAACAAAATTTAACTGGCTCTTAAGACGAAGAAAGAAAGCGCAAGTAATTGCGATTTAACAAAAAAAAGTTGTATTCCGAAAGCCTGAAAGACTTTTCTTCCCGACTTGGGAACGTTCTCACGCCTTGAAAACTAATCGCTAATATTTAATCATAAAATTTGTTTTTCCTTTTTTTGAAGATTTCATTTCGGTTTTTCTTATGCCCAGCGAAGGAGGAAAAATATTACTCGCGCAGTAATGACATCTTTCCTTAATATACTCGAAATTTATTGTGAACAAAAGCATTAACCATATGGAAATTTAGCCGTAAGATTAGGGCACCAAATTTTTCCTTCCTCTCGTTTTATTGTAATTTAACTTCGTTAACAAAATTTAACTGGCTATTAGGACGAAGAAAAGAACGCGCAAGTGATTACGATTTAACAAAAAAAATATTATTCCGAAAGCCTGAAAAACTTTTCTTCCCAATTTGGGAACGTCCTCTCGCCTTGAAAACTAATAGCAGAAGAAGGAAGTTCTCCTTCGCAAGATGCCGAATCACCCATCATTTTTATATATTGGAAGTGTCTATTTCAATCGCACCCCTATCACTTTGCTATTTCAGAAAAGTAAATTTGGACAGATGGTCCAAAACAATTAGAATGCCAATATTGCCTTGCTTAAATCTTTGAAAAGGTCCAATTATATCTATAAACAATCGCTGAAATACATGTTCCACTGGTGCCATTTGACCCGTGGAACGCTTATATAAATATATATATATATACAGGGTGTACCAGAATTCGTGGCACAAACGAAGCAGGGTGATAGCGGAGGTCATTTCCAACCAAAATAGCCAAATGAAGTTTTATCGAATAATTGATGGTTCAAAAGTTATTCCATTTTTAGTATTTTTGGGTAAAATCGCATACGCCGCCACTAAAAAATTAATTTAAAAAAAAACCAACAGTTCTTTTGCGTATGTTTATTTTTTAATACGATCTGGAAGAGTGTGCCTTTCTAATAAAGTCATTTTTATAAACTTTATTATCTTCTGTCAAATTAAAACAATAGATTTGTGATGTGAAAAACAATGTACTACAGAAAGTTGACCTACCATCAGAAAAACTTGCGACATTAATGCAGATTCTTAAATGGTATCACGCATAGAAATATTTAAAACAGAATGATTTTTTTCAATTGTTTTGTGGTGTACGTAGAGTTTAAAAACAGAGATACGTACTTTTGACCTTACATTACTTTACACCCTGTAATCCTTGAACACTCCTAGCTACAATATCACTGTTGGTCTATTTTGATTGAAAATTAAATCTTTAAGGTCAAAAAAATGTAATTTTTTTAAATTTTTAAAACCTAACCGATATAAACGTACGTCGTAGTAAAAAAAAAAAATTTTTTTAAATTTATTTTCAAACGCGATTATTTCGAAAAATGCTCTTGGATAATTTTTTTTGATAAATGCAGTATTAAAGCCCATTGAATTTTCTACAACTTCACCTCATAATATTTCTGCAATAGGTCAACAGGAACAGGATTAAAATTAAAAGTTTGTGAAATGAATGAAAACGTACTTTGATCTTACATAACTTCACACCCTTAACTCTTGAACGCTTCCAGATACAAGGTTACTATTAATCTTTTTTGAAAGAAAAGTACATTTTTAAGATCAAACAATCTACATTTTTTTAAATTATTTAAGCCATACCGATATGAAGGTCGTTAAAATCAAAGAAAAACTTTTAAATTGTATTTACCAACACTTTTGTTTCGAGAAATGCTCTTGGATTTTTTTTTGACAAATACGGTATAATAGCCTTTTGAATTTCATACAAATCAATGGCATTTTGTTGCACCGTTGCTGCAGGAATACTTAGACGGCAAGCAACTCTTCGTATACGTACTAGTAGTAACTAAACCTGCACTATATCGCTCTTGTTGACCGAATCCACAAACATTGTGCCATGGATTTGTAGGAAATTGAACACACTTTAATATAACATCTGTCAAAAAAAAATTATCCGAGAGAATTTCTCGAAACAATCGCGTTTTTAAATACAATTTAAGAAAAAATAAATTTTGACTTTGACGATCTTCATATCGGTATGGCTTAAATAATTTGAAAAATGTACATTTTTTAATCTTAAAAATATAATTTTCTTTCAATAAAGACCTATAGTAACCTTGTAGCTGGAAGTGTTCAAGTGTTATAGGGTGTGAAGCATGTAAGACCAAAAGTACGTTTTCATTCATTTTACAAACTTTCAATTTTAATCCTGTTCCTGTTGGCCTATAGCAGATATATTATGAGATGAAGTTGTAGAAAATTCAATGGGCTTTAATACTGCATTTATCAAAAAAAAATTATCCAAGAGCATTTTTTAAATTAATCGCGTTTGAAAATAAATTTAAAAAAAAAATGTTTTTTGACTTTGACGACGTTTATATCGGTAATGGTTTTAAGAATTTAAAAAAAATTATATTTTTTGAGCTGAAATATTTAATTTTCTATAAAAATAGACTAACAGTGCTATTGTAGCTAGAAGTGTTCAAGGGTTACAGGGTGTAAAGTGATGTACGGTCAAAAGTACGTATCTCTGTTTTATAACTCTACGTACACTACAAAACAATTGATAAAAAATCATTCTGTTTTGAATATTTATATGCGTGATACCATTTAAAAATCTGCATTAATGTCGCAAGTTTTTCTGATGGTCGGTCAACTTTCTGTAGTACATTGTTTTTCCGCCAGAGCTACTTAAAAATTAATCAAAAAATTTTGGGAAACAAACAGACATCACAAATCTATTGTTTTAATTTGACAGAAGATAATAAAGTTTATAAAAATGACTTTATTAGAAAGGCACACTCTTCCAGATCGTATTAAAAAATAAACAAAAACAAAAGAACTGTTGGTTTTTTTTTTAATTAATTTTTTAGTGGCGGCGTATGCGATTTTACCCAAAAATACTAAAAATGGAATAACTTTTCAGCAATCAACAATTCTTTAAAACTTCATTTGGCTATTTTGGTTGGAAATGACCTCCGCTATCACCCTGTGTTGCTTTGGCAAAGCTGGCTTGGCTTACAACAACAAAAGCATAAGCATAAAACCGAAAATAAATCCAAAAATCTTTACGATTTAAAAACTAAAGCCATTTTATAGTTATGGTACTCGCTTTTTTTCCTTCTTAAAAGACTCCAGTTAATAAAAAAACATTCTCAAAATTATTCCATCGCAAGACGCTAAACAATTGTTTAAAAACAAGTTCGATCAAATTTTGACTGGTGAAAGTCGACATTCGAGTGAGCAAACTCACGAATAAACAAATAAATAAATAAATAAAATTGATTTTTCTTGAGTTATACTCGTATGTATATAAAGTAAAAACAAATGATGGTGAAAGTTAGAGTAGTTTGTGGTCGATGCAAAATCGAAGTTTTAAAAAATATCCAAAATAAAATAACTGTACATTAGAGAACTTTTTTCCAAATTAGTCAGAATGGCATGCATTTAAATCGGTTCATAAGATTACAAGCACCATACAAATGAATGAAAAATCTGTTATTGGATTTTTAGGAACATTGATTTTCAAAACAAGTTTTTTTAGCTTACTTTGTTGTTCGGGTAGAATTTCGTAATTGATTTTAAACTAACTTCCCTGTGAACTAGAGACTTGAAACTTTAACTATAGCTTTGAATCTGAACTGTAGTGACTATAATGCTAAGTTGGAGAGTTGCAACAACAAACCAATTAAGGTGAACAGTGCATATATAAAATGAGGAATTTAGGCTTGAAGAAACCAAGTGGATGATCATTGACAAAATGCAAAAAATAATTTTTTAATTTAAAACGTTTTTAAAACGACCCAATACAGATAGTCCTGTACATATCTTTTCGTAGAGCGTGGAATGTTAGGACCTGGATGAGAGTGATGTCCCAAGGCATATGCCCGGGCAGCGACAGACATCCTGCAGGTGATATCCTGCATCTAACCTAGCAGAAACAAACGAAATAAAGTAGAACAAATTTGAAAGATATTAGGATGGATATATAGAAGGACGGGGAATTAAAATGAGAAAGTCAGGATGATGGAAAATTAGAAAGATAGATAACGGGTGTTTTTTTAAGAGGTTGCCGATTTTTTTTTTGAATAAAACACATATAAAATTATGAAATGACCAAAATTTTTTTTTATTTGGTAGATAATTTTTTGGCATTTAACATTTAAACACAATTTCTGGCATATGGCTACCACGACTATTTTTCACAAATGTCATTCTGGAGGTCCAATTTTCCAGCACTTTTTCAAGCATTTGAGGGCGTATGTCAGCAATGACACGTTGAATATTGGTTTCCAAAGCGTCAATCGATTGAGGTTTATCCACATAAACCAATGACTTCACGTATCCCCACAAAAAGTAATCGAGTGGCGTCAAATCGCACGAACGCGGAGGCCAATTCACCAGACCATTTCTCGAAATAATGTTGTCGTTGAAAGTTTCTTTCAATAAGTCGATTGTTTCACGTGCTGTATGGCAAGTGGCACCATCTTGTTGAAACCACATTTCATCCATATCCATATCTTCAAGATTTGACAACAAAAACTCATTTAACATGGTTCTGTATCGATTTCCATTCACGGTAACGCGTCGTCCTTCCTCATTTTTAAAGAAATATGGACCGATGATCCCACCAGCCCATAGACCGCACCAAACAGTACATTTATCAGGATGCATTGGTAATTCTTGAACGGCGTGTGGATTATCTTTGCTCCAAATGCGACAATTTTGTTTGTTGACGTATCCATTTAACAAAAAATGCGCCTCATCACTGAAGAGAATTTTACGGTAAAAAAATGGATCTTCGTTCAATTGATTTAACGACCAATCACTGAATTCACGGCGCAAACGATGGTCGTGTGGCTTTAATTCTTGCACCAATTGAATTTTGTATGGCACCAAACCCAAATCTTTACGTAAAATTTTCCATAAAGTCGATGGACAAAGTCCAATTTGCTGAGCACGACGACGAATCGATAAATTGTCGTTTTCTTCGACACTGGCCTCAACGACAGCAATATTTTCTTCTGTACGAACTCTTCTCATTCTTGTCGGTGGCTTGGCATCCAAAAGAGTGAATGTAGACCGAAATTTGGTAATTACGTTCTTTATGGTGGTCTCTGACGGACGATTATGTGCACCATAAAATTCACGAAGTGCTCTATAAACATTTTTAATTGAACACTGATTTTGAAAATAAATTTCCACGATTTGAAAACGTTGTTCTGGAGTTAACCTATTCATAATGATTTGCCAAACAATACTGAGTAGAAATGCCACTTTGAGCTGTCAAAACAACTGTCATAAAATAAAACGACATCTATCGGAAAAACAAACCTCCTAAAAAAACACCCTTTAGATAGATAGATAGATAGATATATAGATAGAAAGATAGAAAGAGTGTAAGTGTGGAAAAGTGTGAAAAGAGTGTGTGTGTGTGTGTAAATGTAGGAGAGTGTGAGAAGTGAGAGAGAATTATAAATTTAGATTTTGGTTTGGATTTAGTTTCAGATTTAGATTAAGATATAGATTTAGATTTAGAAAAGGATTAGATTTAGGTTTAGATTTAGATTTAGAAATAGATTTGGCTTTAGATTTAGGTTTGGGTTTAGATTTAGATTTAGAGTTGGGTTTAGACTAAGATTTTGGCTTAGATTTAGATTTATATTTAGATATAGATTGAGGTTTAGACTTATATTTAGATATAGATTCATAAATAATAGATTATAAATTTAGATTTTGGTTTGGATTTAGTTTCAGATTGAGATTAAGATATAGATTTAGATTTAGAAAAGGATTAGATTTAGGTTTAGATTTGGAAATAGATTTGGCTTTAGATTTAGATTTAGGTTTGGGTTTAGATTTAGATTGAGTTTAGTTAGTTGGGTTTAGACTAAGATTTTGGCTTAGATTTAGATTTATATTTAGATATAGATTGAGGTTTAGACTTATATTTAGATATAGATTCAGATTTAGAATTAGGTTTAGATTGAGATTTAGGTTTAGATTTAGGTTTGGGTTTGGATTCAGATTTAGAGTTGGATTCAGACTTAGATTTTGGTTTAGATTTAGGTTTTGATTTAGATTTAGATTGAGGTTTAGATTTATATTAAGATATAGATTCAGATTTAGGATAAGGTTTTGATTTATATATAGATTTAGGTTTAGAATTGGGTTTAGATTAAGATTTAGGTTTGGATTTAGGTTTAGATTTAGAATTGGCTTAGGTTTAGATTTAAGTTTTTAGATTAAGGTTTTAGATTTAGATATAGATTGAGGTTTAGATCAATATTAAGATATAGATTCAGATTTAGAATAAGGTTTAGATTTAGATATAGATTTAGGTTTTTAGATTTAGGTTTTAGATTTAGATATAGATTGAGGTTTAGATTAATATTAAGATATAGATTCAGATTTAGAATAAGGTTTAGATTTAGGTTTGGGTTTAGATTCAGATTTAGAGTTAGATTTAGACTTAGATTTTGGTTTAGATTTAGGTTTTGATTTAGATTGAGGTTTAGATTTATATTAAGATATAGATTACGATTTAGGATAAGGTTTTGATTTAGATATAGATTTAGGTTTAGAATTGGGTTTAGATTAAGATTTAGGTTTAGATTTAGAATTGGCTTATGTTGAGATTTAGGTTTTTAGATTTAAGTTTTAGATTTAGATATATATTGAGGTTTAGATTAATATTAAGATATAGATTCAGATTTAGAATAAGGTTTAGATTTAGATATAGATTTATAACGTATTGAAGTGAAAGTTTTTTACGGAGTGGGCAATCATTTTCAAGCTTTACACTGCTATTACTCTGTTGTACACATTGCTCTGTTGTACACTTTTGTTAATTATATGCATAGTTTTCTATAGTTATATTTTATATGTATGTAACTATATATGTATATAACTACAAATATGACTATATATATATATATATATATATATATATATATATAAATACATATATTACTACGGCCACAGCTCCTATGGAAAATCTGGTATCTGGCCATAGGGTCTGGAATTTTTGGAACCAAGCCATTTCTCAAGGCATTCGTATGAAACTCGGAATGTAGTACTAATATGCGACTATAAGATTTGTTCCTATGGAAATTTTGGAATCTGGCCAATAGGGTCTGGAATTTTTGGAACCAAGCCATTTCTCAAGGGATTCGTATGAAACTCGGAATTCTGTGATCTGGCCAATAGGGTCTTGTGTTTTGGGAACCAAGCCATTTCTCAGGGATTCGTATGCGACTATAAGATTTGTTCCTATTGAAACTCTGGGGTGTGGCCAAAAGGGTCCGCAGTTTTGGGATCCAAGCCACTTCTTAAGCGATATGTATGAAACTCGGAATGTAAGACTAATATGCGACTATAAGATTTGTTTCTATAGAAATTCTGTGATCTGGCCAATAGGGTCTGGAATTTTTGGAACCAAGCCATTTCTCAAGCGATTCGTATGAAAATCGGAATGAAGGACTAATATGCGACTATTAAATTTGTTCCTGTGGAAATTCTGGGATCTGGCCAATAGGGCTGGAGTTTTGGGAACTAAGTAATTTCTAAAGCGATTCGTATGAAACTCGGAATGTAGGACTTGTTATGAGATTCGTTCCTATGGAAATTCTGGGATCTGGCCAATAGAGTCTGATTCTGGAAACCAAGCCATTTCTGAAGCGATTCGTATGAAACGCGGAATGTAGGACTAATATGCGACTATAAGATTTGTTTTTAAATTCTTGGATGTGGCCAATAGGGTCTGCAGTTTTGGGAACTAAGCCATTTCTCAAGCGATTCGTATGAAACTCTATGGATCTGGCCAGTAGGGTCTGGAATTTTTGGACCCAACCATTTCTTAAGCGATTCGTATGAAACTCGGAATGTAGGACTTATATGCGACTATAAAATTTGTTCCTATGCAAATTCTGGGATCTGGCCAATAGGCTCTGGAATTTTTGAACCAAGCTATTTCTCAAGGGATTCGTATGAATCTCTGAATGTAGGACTAATATCCGACTTTAATATTTGTTCCTATGGAAATTCTGGGAGTTTTGGGAACCAAGCCATTTCTCAAGGGATTCGTATGAAAATCGGAATGAAGGAATAACATGCGACTATAAGATTTGTTCCTATGGAAATTCTGGGATTTGGCCAATAGGGTCTGGAATTTTGGGATCCAAGCCACTTCTCACGCGATACGTATGAAAATCGGAATGTAGGAGTAATATGCAACTATAAAATTTGTGTCTATTGAAATTCTGTGATCTGGCCAATAGGGTCTGGAATTTTGGGAACCTAGCCATTTCTCAAGCGATTCGTATGAAACTCGTAATGTAGGACTAATACGCGATTATAAGATTTGTTCCAATTGAAATTCTGGGATCTTGCCAATAGGGTCTGGAGTTTTGGGAACTAAGTAATTTCTAAAGCGATTCGTATGAAACTCGGAATGTAGGACTTATATGCGACTATGAGATTCGTTCCTATGGAAATTCTGGGATCTGGCCAATGGAGTCTGATTCTGGAAACCAAGCCATTTATCAAGGGATTCGTATAAAACTCGGAATGTAGGACTAATATGCGACTATAAGATTTGTTCCTATTGAAACTCTGGGGTGTGGCCAATAGGGTCCGCAGTTTTGGGATCCAAGCCACTTCTCAAGCGATATGTATGAAACTCGGAATGTAGGACTAATATGAGACTATAAGATTTGTTTCTATAGAAATTCTGTGATCTGGCCAATAGGGTCTGGAATTTTGGGAACAAGCATTTTCTCAAGCGATTCGTATGAAACTCGTTATGTAGGACTAATATGACACTACAAGATTTGTTCCTATGGAAAGCCAATGGGGTCTGGAATTTTGGGAACCAAACCACTTCTCAAGCGATTCGTATGAAAATCGGAATGAAGGACTAATATGCGACTATTAAATTTGTTCCTGTTGAAATTCTGGGATCTGGCCAATAGGGCTGGAGTTTTGGGAACTAAGTAATTTCTAAAGCGATTCGTATGAAACTCGGAATGTAGGACTTATTATGAGATTCGTTCCTATTGAAATTCTGTGATCTGGCCAATAGAGTCTGATTCTGGAAACCAAGCCCTTTCTGAAGCGATTCGTATGAAACTCGGAATGTATGACTAATATGCGACTATAAGATTTGCTCCTATTTAAATTCTGGGATGTGACCAATAGGGTCTGCAGTTTTGGGAACTAAGCCATTTCTCAAGCGATTCGTATGAAACTCGGAATGTAGGACTAATATGCGACTATAAGACTTGTTCCTATGGAAATACTGGGATTTGGTCAATAGGGTCTGGAATTTTTTGGAACTAAGCCATTTCTCATCGTAATCTCATCTCATCTTTAATCGTAATATCGGCCACAACGTCAAAAAGGTTTCACTTCAACCGCGCGTAAAAGTTACGCGCACTCTTTTTAAATTCTCTTAATTACTTCACTTGCCCGTGGCACGGATGTCGGTCGTCGGTCGTCTGTCGTGGAATCTTGCGATCAATTTTTAGCCCACTTCCCAAAACCCGATTTTATTGAAATTGTTCACACATGTGTATTTCTGGAGACAACACTTTCTATTAAAATTTGTGGCTCGGGCCACGGGGCCGGGGGGCTCCCATACAAATATTTTACAAAATTTACTCGATCTTCTTCAAATTTTATACGCATGTGTATCTCCGATGGACAACACTTTTTGTAAAAATTTTGGAGACCCCGGGCCCCATGGTCATTGGGCCCCAATTTTTTTTTTTTTAAATCCCGATTTTTTTTTCTGGGATCTGGCCAATAGGGTCTGGAATTTTTGGAACCAAGCAGTTTCTCAAGGTATTCGTATGAAAATCGGAATGTAGGAATAATATGCGACTATAAGATTTGTTCCTATGGAAATTCTGGAATCTGACCAATAGGGTCTGGAATTTTTGGAACCAAGCCTTTTCTCAAGGGATTCGTATGAATCTCGGAATGTAGGACTAATATCCGACTTTAATATTTGTTCCTATGGAAATTCTGGGAGTTTTGGGAACCAAGCCATTTCTCAAGGGCTTCGTATGAAAATCGGAAAGTAGGAATAATATGCGACTATAAGATTTGTTCCTATGGAAATTCTGGGATCTGGCCAATAGGGTCTGGAATTTTGGGATCCAAGCCATTTCTCAAGCGATTCGTATAAAAGTCGTAATGTAGGACTAATACGCGATTATAAGATTTGTTCCAATTGAAATTCTGGGATCTGGCCAATAGGGTCTGGAGTTTTGGAACTAAGTAATTTCTTAAGCGATTCATATGAAACTCGTAATGTAGGACTTATATGCGACTATGAGATTCGTTCCTATGGTAATTCTGGGATCTGGCCAATAGAGTCTGATTCTGGAAACCAAACCATTTCTGAAGCGATTCGTATGAAAATCGGAATATAGGACTAATATGCGACTATTAAATTTGTTCCGGTGGAAATTCTGGGATGTGGCCAATGGGGTCTGGAGTTTTGGGAACTAAGTAACTTCTAAAGCGATTCGTATGAAACTCGGAATTTAGGACTTATATGGGACTATGAGATTCGTTCCTATGGAAATTCTGGGATATGGCCAATAGAATCTGATTCTGGAAACAAAGCAATTTCTCAAGCGATTCGTATGATACTCGGAATATAGGACTAATATGCGACTATAAGATTTGTTCCTATTGAAATTCTGGGATGTGGCCAATAGGGTCTGCAGTTTTGGGAACTAAGCCATTTCTCAAGCGATTCGTATGAAACTCGGTATGTAGGACTAATATGCGACTACAAGATTTGTTCCTATGGAAAGCCAATGAGGTTTAGATTTATAATAAGATATAGATTCAGATTTAGGATAAGGTTTTGATTTAGATATAGATTTAGGTTTAGAATTGGGTTTAGATTAAGATTTAGGTTAGGATTTAGGTTTAGATTTAGAATTGGTTTAGGTTTAGATTTAGGTTTTTAGATTTAGGTTTTAGATTTAGATTTAGATATAGATTTAGGTTTTTAGATTTAGGTTTTAGATTTAGATATAGATTTAGGTTTAGAATTATGTTTAGATTAAGATTTTTGATTGGATTTAGGTTTAGATTTAGATTTGGTTTTAGACTTAGATTTAGGTTTAGATTTAGGTTTAGATGTAGATAAAGATTGATGTTTAGATTTATATTAAGATATAGATTCAGATTTGGAATAAGGTTTTGATTTAGATATAGATTTAGGTTTAGAATTATGTTTAGATTAAGATTTTGGATTGGATTTAGGTTTAGATTTAGATTTGGTTTTAGACTTAGATTTAGGTTTAGATTTAGGTTTAGATGTAGATAAAGATTGATGTTTAGATTTATATTAAGATATAGATTCAGATTTAGTATTAGGTTTAGATCGAGATTTAGATTTAGGTTTCGACTAAAATTTAGGTTTTGGATTTAGATTTTTTAGTAAATGGATAGATAGATAGTGAGATAAATGGTAGTTAAATATTTAAAATCATATCTTTTCGTAGAGGGTAGAATGTTAGGACCTGAATGAGAGTGATGTCCCAAGGCATATGCCCGGGCAGCGACAGACATCCTGGTGGTGATATCCTGCATCTAACCTAGCCGAAACAAGCGAAATAATGTAGAACATATTTGAAAGATAGTAGGATGGATATATAGAAGGACGGGGAATTATAATTAGAAAGTCAGGATGATGGAAAATTAGAAAGATAGATAGATAGAAAGAGTGTAAGTGTGGAAAAGTGTGAAAAGTGTGTGTGTGTGTATGTGTGTGTGTGTGTGTTTTTTTTATGGCTGTGCCAAAGGTGGGGAATCTTCTAAAAGATACCAGTAGAGCCCTCCAGGGGTACTAGCATGCACGATTCGTAAACCTGAATATTCGTACCAGGAATTACGCATACGTACTAAACCCTCCTTACACACTTCAACCACTCGCCCCATGGGACTGCCGTTATGTATTACATCACGGGGCTGGTTAGCAGATTACTCTATGCCTTCTGCATCTTCTGCTGCTGCTGATCGCCTTATATTTTCGATTCTTCGCAGCTCGTTTTGCACATTCGTTACGAATACACACACTTCTGTCCACTTATCCTCGGATCTTTGCATTTCTTCTAAAAGGACGTGTGGACTTGGCAGGTTGCTTCTCCATTCTCTGAAGCGTCTGCAATGGAAAATCGCATGCTCTGTGTCTTCTTCCATGTCTGGACAATCTGGGAAAAAAGGTGAGCTATCGTGTCCAAATCAATAAAGATATTTTCGATAGCCGCCATGGCCTGACAGAAACTGCGTAAATTGGTAGTTGCAGTTACCGTGAGATCGGTTTGTCCAATTCTCAATGTTCGGGATCAGCTTGTAGGTCCATCTTCCTTTCAAACTTATGTCCCACCGGTCTTGCCATACAGCCATTGAGGTGGCCTTTTCTTCCTCTTTGATCATTTCGATTGTTCGTTGGTCCTGTTGTGATAAGGCTCTTCTATTGTAGATCCTAAGCATTTCATCTGCGAGGATGTCTACTGGAACCATTCCTGCTATAACGAGGGCAGCATCACCGGAGATCGTTCGGAACCCGCTGATCATCCTTAGTGCACTGAGTCAGTATATAGACGATAAGTTTCTTCTTATTTCTTTAGTCACCAGTGCATCCGCCCAAACTGGGGCTGCGTAAAGGAGGACTAAGCTGACTACTCTAGACATTAGGACCCTCCTTGTATATCCTGGTCCTCCAACGTTTGGCAGAATCCGGAATAATGCTGCCTGCATCTGGGAAGCCTTTTTGCTCGAGTAGTCCACGTGTATTTTAAAACGGAGCCTATTGTCAAGCATTACTCGTAGGTATTTGACAAAATCCTTTGATCTAATAGTCTGGTTACCAACTCGTATATTTATGTATGCTATATTTTTCCGGCTGGTAATCAGGACTGCTTCCGTTTTATGGTCGGCTAATTCTAAACCGACGGATACTAGCCATTTTTTGATTTGGCCAACTGCTTCATTCGTGGCTGACTCTATTCCATTGATTGTCTTTGACACTGTGACAACGGCGATGTCGTCAGCGAATCCAAATATTTGTACGCCTGGTGGTAATGCTAGTCTTAGAACTCCATCGTACATAATATTCCATAGAAGGGGACCCAGCACCGATCCTTGTGGGACTCCTGCGGAGACGTTATAGTACTTTGTACCCTCATTGGTTTCGTACCTCAACCTTCTATAACTTAAGTAGCTTGACAATATCTTCCTTATATAGTATGGTGCATCCATTCTGGCGAGTGATCTTCTTATTGAGGACCATTTTGCAGAGTTAAAGGCGTTTTTTATGTCCAGTGTCACTACTGCACAATATTCCTTTGTGCCCCACCGCCATCTTTTTCCTTCAATCGCATTCTTTGCTATATTGACCACCGCCTTTATGGCGTCGACAGTCGAGCGCGATTTTCGAAACCCGAACTGATGATCTGACAGTGCTCCTTTATTATCCGCTATATTAAGCAATCTGTCATATATGATCCGCTCGAGTATCTTTCCCATTGTATCTAGTAGGCATATTGGGCGGTACGATGATGGTTCGCCCGGTGGTTTGTTTCCCTTTGGAAGTAATAGTAAATGCTGCAGTTTCCAAGGTTCAGGGAAAACTCCTTCATCTAGACACTGTTGCATGCATGTCATGAACATGTCCGGCCTACTTCGGATGGCGGCTTTCAATGCTTTATTAGGAATGCCATCGGGTCCAGGAGCTTTGTTGTCTCGTATTCTTTTACTTGCGTTCACGAGTTCATCAACTGTTAGCCTTGGAATACTTTCTGTGCTAATTTCTCTTATTATGTTGCACATAGTATATGGTCCTTTCGGAAATAGGTGTTCTACGATGGACCTAAGCTTTGTTGGGCATGATATTTGCGGGGTCCTACAGCCTTTTAGCTTTGCCATAACTATTTTGTATGCTGTGCCCCAGGGATTGATGTCCGCCTCGTCACATTGTCGTTTGAAGCACTTCGACTTGCTTTCTTTAATTGCATTTTTTAAATTTCGTCTAGCTAATATTAGCATATCAAGACGTTCTTGAATGTCTGATCCCCTTCTTAAGCGCTGCACTCTACGTCTGGCTTGTAAGCAGGCAGCTCTCAGTGCTTTTATCTGCTCATTCCACCAGTAGCAGTGTACACCTCTCTTGCTAGGTCTTCTCCTGGGCATAGCTGCGTCGCACGCTGTAGTGATTATACTGGTAAGTTGTTGCGACAGGATCTCAGATGTTCCGCTTTCGATTAGGAAGCTTGAGTTTATGATTTCCTCAAACATTTCTTTATCAAGGAACTTGTCTTTCCATTTAGGTCCCCCTAATTTTGGGCGTTGCACGGCTTTTTTTTCTTTAATTTCAATTACAATCGCCTGGTGGTCGCTGTGCGTATAGTCTTCGCTGACGCGCCATTTTATCATCCGCAGGAGGGAACTGCTAGCGAAGGTAATATCGATGATCGATCCCCTTCCTGCTTTGCGATACGTATTTGCTCGTCCCGTGTTAGCTATGCCTATATTTAATGAGGCGAACGATTCTAGCAGATAATGTCCTCTGCTATTAGTAAATCTGCTGCCCCAGTCTGTTGCCCAGGCATTGAAGTCTCCGCCTATAACCACTGGAGCTCTTCCTCGAGCATCGGTCGTTAAATTTTCTATCATTCCTGAGTATTCGCTCATCGTCCAGCTGGGTCTTGCGTAACAACTATAAAAGTTGATTCCATTTATTTTTGCCCGTACGAAGCCCTCCGCCTGCCCGTCTACATCTTGGAAGGCATGTCTCCCGCAAATCCATATTGCAGCTTTTTCTGTTTTGTCACATGCCCAAGCGTTGATGTCACGAGATTTGTACGGTTCGCTTATTAAAATTATGTCCGCTCTCTCGTCTTTAGCCGTCTGTGACAGGATATCCTGTGCTATCTCGCAGTGATTTAGGTTTATCTGGATAACCTTCATACTTTTCTGCTGGCGATAGCTCTCCTAAAGACTGGGCATTTGCTGCTGCCCGCTACATGCTTCGCATCTTCTGGGTGTTCCTTTCTACAGAACATGCACGAAGGCTCCTTTGCGCAAGACTTAGCTATGTGGCCCTCATCCCCACATCTTCTACACAGCTTGGAGCGATCTTCTCCGTTTTTACACTGCTTGGCAATGTGCCCAAATTCCAGGCATTTGAAGCACTTTTTGAGGAGTGTCCGTTCGCGGATGCGACACACTACCCACCCGATTTTTATCTTCTGTGCTTCCAGCAGCTTCTTTGCTTTTGCATTTGGAAGGCTGATAGTCGCCGTTTGGGTTCCACCATATGCTTTCCTCAGCGATATAAAGTCTGACGGTGTGACGCCTTCGACTCCGGCTTGGACTTCGATTGATTCACAAATGTCTTCTTTTGTGGTGATCTCATCGATGTCTTTCAGCTCGATGCTAGTGCGTTGGGTGAGGGTTCTTACGTTTGCTTGTTCGCCTAACGCCTCACTTATGACGCTTCTTTTAAATTCCGCTGTCTTGTCACTTGTCTCCTTCAATTGAATTAAGAGTTCACCTTTTTGTGTCCTTCTGAACCTAGATACTGCTTTTCCAATTGTTTCTAGTTTTGGATCAGCCTTCACGTTGCGCAATATCTGCGCATAGGATATTTCGGCTGCTTCCTTTTTTGCTCCATTGAAGCTTTGAGCCATGGAGAGGTTTGAGATGAGGTGTGATTAACCATCTTCTCCTGAGTCTTCTTGTTATTAATGTAGATAGCCGATAACTCATAGAGGTTTTTAATGCTATCAATCGCATCCCGCATGGCTTGATGGATGGAACGTCTTTTTCCATCTTCCAAAATTTCTACCAGTCCCTTGATCTGCTCTCCTAGTTTATGAAAGTCAGATTTGCCGGGGCTGGCTTCCTTTATCACCTTTCTTGTTTCCGGTGATTCGCGCCTTTGTGACGTTTGGGCCACTGGTGATCTCGCCATCTTCGAACTCCTTTTAAAAGAATTCACATTCTCCTCTCCTACAACTCCTTCTACTTCTCCTCCTCCTAAATTCTGGGAATTCATTGTAAATTGGGTCCCCACTCAAAGCCGTTATCAATGCTCGGGTGTGTAGTCACCTATGGATCCCATGGTTATCTATGCAAGCAGTGAGGCCATGCGGGGGTTGACACGAGCCCTTATGGGGTCTTGTGTTCAGAGCCAGATCAGTGTTAGACAGGAATTTTTCATCTGTACCTACACCACTAACTTAATAGCGACGTAACATTGAGCGTACTTTGAGTCCTGCCAGGGTTTTAACGGGACGGGGGCGCCGGTAGCATTAGCCTGAAAGCCATTTTAGCAAAATTTCACTCTTGCCTACTCAGGTAACAGAATACCACAGACGTCAGCCCAAGAGTTGACAAATCAAAATGATTGCTTCCAGTATACCATAATTAAGACCTTACTGGGCTCAGTCTTAATACATTCATTGAATGCCGCGCTCCCTCGTTGGCCGCGGCTTTTCCTCCGGGCGGGTTGGGAGTTATACCGCTCCTACTCGGTCGTCAGAGCCTCGGCGAGCTGGTTTTTCCATGCAAGAGAGGTTGACAGTGACTTCTTCTCCGCCGTAACCCTGGCTAGGGCCCCTCTATCACCCGGGGGCAGGTGAACCAAGGTTTGTTGACGTGATTTTACTCCCCGGACTAGGGCCCGTGGGGTTGTCAGACCCAACACTCTACTTCAGAGTGCCCTTTGGTGTGTGTGTGTGTGTGTGTGTGTGTGTGTGTGTGTGTGTGTGTGTGTGTGTGTGTGTGTGTGTGTGTGTGTGTGTGTGTGTGTGTGTGTGTGTGTGTGTGTGTGTGTGTGTGTGTGTGTGTGTGTGTGTGTGTGTGTGTGTGTGTGTGTGTGTGTGTGTGTGTGTGCGCGCGCGTGTGTGCGTGTGTGTGTGTGTGTGTGTGTGTGTGTGTGTGTGTGTGTGTGTGTGTGTGTGTGTGTGTGTGTGTGTGTGTGGGTGTGTGTGTGTGTGTGTGTGTGTGTGTGTGTGTGTGTGTGTGTGTGTGTGTGTGTGTGTGTGTGTGTGTGTGTGTGTGTGTGTGTGTGTGTGTGTGTGTGTGTGTGTGTGTGTGTGTGTGTGTGTGTGTGTGTGTGTGTGTGTGTGTGTGTGTGTGTGTGTGTGTGTGTGTGTGTGTGTGTGTGTGTGTGTGTGTGTGTGTGTGTGTGTGTGTGTGTGTGTGTGTGTGTGTGTGTGTGTGTGTGTGTGTGTGTGTGTGATATTTTCTATAGCCGCCATGGCCTGACAGAAACTGCGTAAATTGGTAGTTGCAGTTACCGTGAGATCGGTTTGTCCAATTCTCAATGTTCGGGATCAGTTTGTAGGTCCATCTTCCTTTCAAACTTATGTCCCACCGGTCTTGCCACACAGCCATTGAGGTGGCCTTTTCTTCCTCTTCGATCATTTCGATTGTTCGTTGGTCCTGTTGTGATAAGGCTCTTCTATTGTAGATCCTAAGCATTTCATCTGCGAGGATATCTACTGGAACCATTCCTGCTATAACGAGGGCAGCATCATCGGAGATCGTTCGGAACCCGCTGATCGTCCTTAGTGCACTGAGTCTGTATATAGACGATAAGTTTCTTCTTATTTCTTTAGTCACCAGTGAATCCGCCCAAACTGGGGCTGCGTAAAGAAGGACTGAGCTGACTACTCTAGACATTAGGACCCTCCTTGTATATCCTGGTCCTCCAACGTTTGGCAGAATCCGGAATAATGCTGCCTGCATCTGGGAAGCCTTTTTGCTCGAGTAGTCCACGTGTATTTTGGGAACCAAGCCATTTCTCAAGCGATTCGTATGAAAATCGGAATGTAGGACTAATATGCGACCATTAAATTTGTTCCTGTGGAAATTCTGGGATTTGGTCAATAGGGTCTGGAGTTTTGGGAACTAAGTAATTTCTAAAGCGATTCGTATGAAACTCGGAATGTAGGACTTATTATGAGATTCGTTCCTATGGAAATTCTGGGATCTGGCCAATAGAGTCTGATTCTGGAAACCAAGCCATTACTCAAGCGATTCGTATGAAACTCGGAATGTAGGACTAATATGCGACTATAAGATTTGTTCCTATTGAAATTCTGGGCAATAGGGTCTGCAGTTTTGGGAACTAAGCCATTTCTCAAGCGATACGTATGAAACTCGGTATGTAGGACTAATATGTGACTGCAAGATTTGTTTCTATAGAAAGCCAATGGGGTCTGAATTTTTTGTAACCAAGCCATTTCTCAAGCGATATGTATGAAACTCGGAATGTAGGACTTATATGTGACTATGAGATTTGTTCCTATGGAAATTCTGGGATCTGGCCAATAGAGTCTGATTATGGAAACCAAGCCATTTCTTAGGTGATTCGTATGAAACTCGGAATGTAGGACTAATATGCGACTATAAGATTTGTTCCTATTGAAATTCTGGGATGTGGCCAATAGGGTCTTTTTTTTTTTTTATAATTCGCGCACGCTTCAAGGGGTTCGCACCCTTATAATGCTCGGTTATATGCTTGGCACAGCGTGGGCGTTAAGGAAGAGGAGGAGAGAAGAGAGAGAAGAATGCCTGTGGATCATAGTGATGTCGGAAGACATAGCTTGGCAGAGCATTCCACATACGAGTTGTACGGCTGAAGAACGAATCCCTGCGGTTTTGTATTCTATCTAGCTGATGCAAAGTAGTCTGAGGCGCACCAGACCAGATATGGCAATTGTACTCAAGTTTTGGATGAATAAAAGCCTTGTAAATGGTAGCCAGATCAAAGGGAGTGAAATATTTCTTGCACCGGGCTAGAAAACCTAAACATTTCGCAGCATTTTTAGCGACGGTAAATATGTGGTCATTCCAACGAAGCTTGTCGTTAACGCACATACCGAGAATTGCGAGATTTTCAGTTTCCTCGATGCAAGTGCCATTCATGGATAATGGCACGGGGTTTAGGATTCGCTTGGACGACAGGAGACAGCATTGGGTTTTGGAAGCGTTAAATTCTACTCGATTGATTTCTCCCCATTGTAAAGGGTGTTTTTTTGGGAGGTTTGTTTTTCCGATAGATGTCGTTTTATATTATGACAGTTGTTTTGACAGCTCAAAGTGGCATTTCTACTCAGTATTGTTTGGCAAATCATTATGAAAAAAAAAAAAAAAAAAAAAAAAAAAAAAAAATGACATTTGTGAAAAATAGTCGTGGTAGATATATGCCAGAAATTGTGTTTAAATGTTAAATGCCAAAAAATTATCTACCAAATAAAAAAAAAATTTTGGTCATTTCATAATTTTATATGTGTTTTATTCAAAAAAAAAATCGGCAACCTCTTAAAAAAACACCCGTTAGATATAACGTGTTTTTCTGGCATATGGCTACCACGACTATTTTTCACAAATGTCATTTTTTTTTTTTTTTTTTTTTTTTTTTTCATAATGATTTGCCAAACAATACTGAGTAGAAATGCCACTTTGAGCTGTCAAAACAACTGTCATAAAATAAAACGACATCTATCGGAAAAACAAACCTCCCAAAAAAACACCCTATGTTATGCTGTCAAGTTCAGAATTTAACGTGCTTAACATACGAAGTTGTTTGAGTTCCACATCAGAGGTGGAGGGACGTTCCTCAAACTTATATGAGAAGCTGAGAGTGCTGTCGTCAGCGAAAGAGTGAATTGGATTAGAAGTCACAGATAATAGATCATTAATAAAATTGAGAAAGAGTGTCGGGGACATAACAGAGCCCTGTGGAACGCCAGCATTTATGTGGTGTATTTCAGATTTGAAACCGTCTAAAACAACTTGAATTGAGCGGTCCAAAAGATAGCTTCTAATCCATTGAAGCATTTTAATATCGACACCATAAGCACGCATTTTAGACAAAAGAGCTTGATGCCAAACTCTGTCAAATGCCTTTGAAATATCGAGTGCAACAGCTTTGCTTTCTCCAAAATGATGCAAAGATCGGTTCCACTGTTCGGTGAGATAAAACATCAAATCACCAGTAGAACGTTGCCCACGAAACCCATACTGCCGGTCACTAAGGATTACGTTGGTTTCAAGATATTTCTTAAGCTGATAATTGATCAGCGTTTCCATGACCTTGGAAAGAATGGATGTAAGTGCTATGGGTCGGTACGAAGAAGGAGACGACGGTTCGCCTTTTTGGGTATGGGCTGAACAAATGTTGTTTTCCAACTTCTCGGGAAGAGTCCAGAAGAATAGGATAGATGGAAAAGCTTACGCAATGGTAATGCCAGCTTGGAAGAACACCTCTTCAGAACTAATGGAGAAATACCATCTGGACCAGCGGATTTGTGTGTGTTGAGATCATTTAAAACTCTAGCAACTGCACGAGTACGAAAAAATATATGTCCCATAGAGTGTTCAATACTCTGAGGTGCAGGAGGCGGCAATGCACAATCTGGAAGCGTAGAGCTAGCTGCGAAATGCGCAGCAAACAGATTGGCCTTGTCCATAGAGCTGACAACTGGAATGTCATTATAAATGAGCGTTGGAATCGACGACGAGGCTGAATTTTTGATTCTTTTCACGAAAGACCAAAAATTTTTACTACCTTTGGGACATTGTAGTATTTTTTGCCTTAATTTTCGGTCGTAGGCGAATTTGACTCGCCGAAAATGGGCATGCCATACTATTCTTTTGGAAGTTTTTTTTCTAACTACGTGGTTTATTAGCGAGAAATTAGCTGATACTACACAATGGTCTGATGAGCCTAGGGGCGATAATACATTGCCGGAGTATTTATCAGGACGAGAGGTAAGGAACAAGTCAAGGGTGTTTGCGGAATGATTTGCAATGTCAGGTATTCGTGTAGGCTCATTTACAAGCTGAGTAAGGTGATTAAACTCAGCGAATAACTCAACACACCTTCCTTAGAGTGTTGTCTGGCCAGAATGGCGAAGCCACCCAGAATTGTGTACATTGAAATCGCCGCAATAACGATTTCATTTTTACGATTTCCAATTCTTAAGATGGAATCAGACAGTGCATTAAACTCGCTCTGAGTTGAAACACTGTCTAAGTGGGAGCTTCTGTAAAGGAAACAGTAGTAGATGTTGCACTCTTGTACCTTTACTTTGAGCCAAATGAAATTGAATTCCGGATTGGAACTTTGGCTAAATTGAGGCAAAAGCTGAAACGTAACATCACTACGGACATAGATTGCGAGTCCGCGTCGAGGGAAAAATAATGGCACCAAGCTATACCCAGGTAGATTAAATTCCGATGCATCAGAATTATCAAATACCTGAGTTTCACTCAGTGCCAGAATTGCTGGCCTGTGGACATGTACATGGTTAAACACAGCGAACGATATCGTTCTCAGCCCACGTATGTTGCTGAGATCCACTCTGAAAACACACATAACTACAACAAACAAACACACGAAACACAACTTACCGCTTTTTTTTACCGAACTGAGAAGAATGTCTCAAAATGGATTATTAACACAAATTGTCGCCAGTGTTATGCCTTCACGACAAAATGAGTTAGATCACCAGAAGAAACAAACACTCACAATCCGTTATTCTAATAGCTAAAGAATTAGATCATCAACAGACTGCCTCATACAAAACATACGACAGTTATATTTCACCAATTTCTTTAGCTGCGATGATGGGATGGGGAACACGGACACTCACACTGCACTTTGCACTTCTTGGTCGGCGCCGATCACGCGAACCGTTGATTGTTTTGCGAGCACTTTAATTTTGTTTTTTTTTTGTTTTTGCGCAAGCACAATACACGACGTTGTTGTGCTTTTTTTTTTGTACTTCGCGTGTGCTGGAGTTCAGTACGACCGTGCGCAGCGGCGTTTGGGAGACAACTGTCTGCAGTTTTGGGAACTAAGCCATTTCTCAAGCGATTCGTATGAAACTCGGAATGTAGGACTAATATGCGAGTATAAGACTTGTTCCTATGGAAACACTGGGATCTGGCCAATAGGCTCTGGAATTTTTGGACCCAACCATTTCTTATGCGATTCGTATGAAACTCGGAATGTAGGACTTATATGCGACTATAAGATTTGTTCCTATGAAAATTCTGGGATCTGGCCAATAGGCTCTGGAATTTTTGGACCCAACCATTTCTTATGCGATTCGTATGAAACTCGGAATGTAGGACTTATATGCGACTATAAGATTTGTTCCTATGAAAATTTTGGGATCTGGCCAATAGGGTCCGGAATTCTTGAAACGAAGCCATTTCTCAAGTGATTCGTATGAATCTCGGAATGTAGGACTAATATGAGACTATAAGATTTGTTCCTATGGAAATTCTGGGAGTTTTGGGAACCAAGCCATTTCTCAAGGGATTCGTATGAAACTCGGAATGTAGGACTAATATGCGACTATAAGATTTGTTCCTATGGAAATTCTGGGGTCTGGCCAATAGGCTCTGGAATTTTTGGAAGATATTTCTCAAGGGATTCGTATGAATCTCTGAATGTAGGACTAATATCCGACTTTAATATTTGTTCCTATGGAAATTCTGGGAGTTTTGGGAACCAAGCCATTTCTCAAGGGATTCGTATGAAAATCGGAATGTAGGAATAATATGCGACTATAATTTTATCAAATTTTTTTTTTAATTAATTTTTTTTATCACCAGTCAATTATGCAGATTTGTTCCTATGGAAATTCTGGGATCTGGCCAATGGGGTCTGGTGTTTTGGGAACCAAGCCATTTCTCAAGGGATTCGTATGAAACTCGAAATGCAGGACTAATATGCGACTATAAGATTTGTTCCTATGGAAATTCTGGGATCTGGCCAATAGGGTCTGGAATTTTGGGATCCAAGCCACTTCTCAAGCAATGCGTATGAAACTCGGAATGTAGGACTAATATGCGACTATAAAATTTGTTACTATGGAAATTATGTGATCTGGCCAATAGGGTCTGGAATTTTGGGAACCAAGCCATTTCTCAAGCGATTCGTATGAAATTCGTAATGTAGGACTAATACGAGATTATAAGATTTGTTCCAATTGAAATTCTGGGATCTGGCCAATAGGGTCTGGTGTTTTGGGAACCAAGCCATTTCTCAAGGGATTCGTATGAAACTCGAAATGCAGGACTAATATGCGACTATAAGATTTGTTCCTATGGAAATTCTGGGATCTGGCCAATAGGGTCTGGAATTTTGGGATCCAAGCCACTTCTCAAGCAATGCGTATGAAACTCGGAATGTAGGACTAATATGCGACTATAAAATTTGTTACTATGGAAATTATGTGATCTGGCCAATAGGGTCTGGAATTTTGGGAACCAAGCCATTTCTCAAGCGATTCGTATGAAATTCGTAATGTAGGACTAATACGAGATTATAAGATTTGTTCCAATTGAAATTCTGGGATCTGGCCAATAGGGTCTGGAGTTTTGGGAACTAAGTAATTTCTAAAGCGATTCGTATGAAACTCGGAATGTAGGACTTATATGCGACTATGAGATTCGTTCCTATGGAAATTCTGGGATCTGGCCAATAAAGTCTGAATCTGGAAACCAAGCCATTTCTCAAGCGATTCGTATTAAAATCGGAATGTAGGACTAATATGCGACTATTAAATTTTTTCCTGTGGAATTTCTGGGATCTGGCCATAGGGGCTGTAGTTTTGGGAACTAAGGCATTTCTCAAGCGATTCGTATGAAACTCGGTATGTAGGACTAATATGCGACTACAAGATTTGTTCCTATGGAAAGGCAATGGGGTCTGGCATTTTGGGAATCAAGCCATTTCTCAAGTGATTCGTATGAAAATCGGAATGTAGTACTAATATGAGACTATAAGATTTGCGCCTATGGAAATTCTAGGATCTGGCCAATAGGGTCTGGAATTTTTGGAACCAAACCATTTCTCAAGGGATTCGTATGAAACTCGGAATGTAGGACTAATATGCGACTATAAGATTTGTTCCTATGGAAATTCTGGGATCTGGCCAATAGGGTCTGGAATTTTTGGAACCAAGATATTTCTCAAGGGATTCGTATGAAACTCGGAATGTAGGACTTATATGCGACTACAAGATTTGTTTCTATAGAAAGCCAATGGGGTCTGGATTTTTGCGAACCAAGCCATTTCTCAAGCGATATGTATGAAAGTCGGAATGTAGGACTTATATGCAACTTTAGATTCGTTCCTATGGAAATTCTGGCATCTGGCCAATATGGTCTGGAATTTTTGGAACCAAGATATTTCTCAAGGGATTCGTATGAAACTCGGAATGTAGGACTAATATGTGACTACAAGATTTGTTTCTATAGAAAGCCAATGGGGTCTGAATTTTTTGTAACCAAGCCATTTCTCAAGCGATATGTATGAAACTCGGAATGTAGGACTTATATGTGACTATAAGATTTGTTCCTATGGAAATTCTGGGATCTGGCCAATAGAGTCTGATTATGGAAACCAAGCCATTTCTTAGGTGATTCGTATGAAACTCGGAATGTAGGACTAATATGCGACTATAAGATTTGTTCCTATTGAAATTCTGAGATGTGGCCAATAGGGTCTTTTTTTTTATAATTCGCGCACGCTTCAAGGGGTTCGCACCCTTATAATGCTCGGTTATATGCTTGGCACAGCGTGGGCGTTAAGGAAGAGGAGGAGAGAAGAGAGAGAAGAATGCCTGTGGATCATAGTGATGTCGGAAGACATAGCTTGGCAGAGCATTCCACATACGAGTTGTACGGCTGAAGAACGAATCCCTGCGGTTTTGTATTCTATCTAGCTGATGCAAAGTAGTCTGAGGCGCACCAGACCAGATATGGCAATTGTACTCAAGTTTTGGATGAATAAAAGCCTTGTAAATGGTAGCCAGATCAAAGGGAGTGAAATATTTCTTGCACCGGGCTAGAAAACCTAAACATTTCGCAGCATTTTTAGCGACGGTAAATATGTGGTCATTCCAACGAAGCTTGTCGTTAACGCACATACCGAGAATTGCGAGATTTTCAGTTTCCTCGATGCAAGTGCCATTCATGGATAATGGCACGGGGTTTAGGATTCGCTTGGACGACAGGAGACAGCATTGGGTTTAGGAAGCGTTAAATTCTACTCGATTGATTTCTCCCCATTGTATTATGCTGTCAAGGTCAGAATTTAACGTGCTTAACATACGAAGTTGTTTGAGTTCCACATCAGAGGTGGAGGGACGTTCCTCAAACTTATATGAGAAGCTGAGAGTGCTGTCGTCAGCGAAATAGTGAATTGGATTAGAAGTCACAGATAATAGATCATTAATAAAATTGAGAAAGAGTGTCGGGGACATAACAGAGCCCTGGGGAACGCCAGCATTTATGTGGTGTATTTCAGATTTGAAACCGTCTAAAACAACTTGAATTGAGCGGTCCAAAAGATAGCTTCTATTCCATTGAAGCAGTTTAATATCGACACCATAAGCACGCATTTTAGACAAAAGAGCTTGATGCCAAACTCTGTCAAATGCCTTTGAAATATCGAGTGCAACAGCTTTGCTTTCTCCAAAATGATGCAAAGATCGGTTCCACTGTTCGGTGAGATAAACCATCAAAACACCAGTAGAACGTTGCCCACGAAACCCATACTGCCGGTCACTAAGGATTACGTTGGTTTCAAGATATTTCTTAAGCTGATAATTGATCAGCGTTTCCATGACCTTGGAAAGAATGGATGTAAGTGCTATGGGTCGGTACGAAGAAGGAGACGACGGTTCGCCTTTTTGGGTATGGGCTGAACAAATGTTGTTTTCCAACTTCTCGGGAAGAGTCCAGAAGAATAGGATAGATGGAAAAGCTTCTTCACCTCTTCAGAACTAATGGAGAAATACCATCTGGACCAGCGGATTTGTGTGTGTTGAGATCATTTAAAACTCTAGCAACTGCACGAGTACGAAAAAATATATGTCCCATAGAGTGTTCAATACTCTGAGGTGCAGGAGGCGGCAATGCACAATCTGGAAGCGTAGTGCTAGCTGCGAAATGCGCAGCAAACAGATTGGCCTTGTCCATAGAGCTGACAACTGGAATGTCATTATAAATGAGCGTTGGAATCGACGACGAGGCTGAATTTTTGATTCTTTTCACGAAAGACCAAAAATTTTTACTACCTTTGGGACATTGTAGTATTTTTTGCCTTAATTTTCGGTCGTAGGCGAATTTGACTCGCCGAAAATGGGCATGCCATACTATTTTTTTGGGAGTTTTTTTTTTCTAACTACGTGGTTTATTAGCGAGAAATTAGCTGATACTACACAATGGTCTGATGAGCCTAGGGGCGATAATACATTGCCGGAGTATTTATCAGGGCGAGAGGTAAGGAACAAGTCAAGGGTGTTTGCGGAATGATTTGCAATGTCAGGTATTCGTGTAGGCTCATTTACAAGCTGAGTAAGGTGATTAAACTCAGCGAATAACTCAACACACCTTCCTTCGAGTGTTGTCTGGCCAGAATGGCGAAGCCACCCAGAATTGTGTACATTGAAATCGCCCGCAATAACGATTTCATTTTTACGATTTCCAATTCTTAAGATGGAATCAGACAGTGCATTAAACTCGCTCTGAGTTGAAACACTGTCTAAGTGGGAGCTTCTGTAAAGGAAACAGTAGTAGATGTTGCACTCTTGTACCTTTACTTTGAGCCAAATGAAATTGAATTCCGGATTGGAACTTTGGCTAAATTGAGGCAAAAGCTGCAACGTAACATCACTACGGACATAGATTGCGAGTCCGCGTCGAGCGAAAAATAATGGCACCAAGCTGTACCCAGGTAGATTAAATTCCGATGCATCAGAATTATCAAATACCTGAGTTTCACTCAGTGCCAGAATTGCTCGCCTGTGGACATGTACATGGTTAAACACAGCGAACGAATTCGTTCTCAGCCCACGTATGTTGCTGAGATCCATTCTGAAAACACACATAACTACAACAAACAAACACACGAAACACAACTTACCGCTTTTTTTACCGAATTGAGAAGAGAATGTCTCAAAATGGATTATTAACACAAATTGTCGCCAGTGTTATGCCTTCACGACAAATTGAGTTAGATCACCAGAAGAAACAAACACTCACAAGCCGTTATTCTAATAGCTAAAGAATTAGATCATCAACAGACTGCCTCATACAAAACATACGACAGTTATATTTCACCAATTTCTTCAGCTGCGATGATGGGGATGGGGAACACGGACACTCACACTGCACTTTGCACTTCTTGGTCGGCGCCGATCACGCGAACCGTTGATTGTTTTGCGAGCACTTTAATTTTGTTTTTTTTTGTTTTTGCGCAAGCACAATACACGACGTTGTTGTGCCTTTTTTTTTTTTTTGTACTTCGCGTGTGCTGGAGTGCAGCACGACCGTGCGCAGCGGCGTTTGGGAGACAACTGTCTGCAGTTTTGGGAACTAAGTCATTTCTCAAGCGATTCGTATGAAACTCGGAATGTAGGACTAATATGCGAGTATAAGACTTGTTCCTATGGAAATATTGGGATCTGGCCAATAGGCTCTGGAATTTTTGGACCCAACCATTTCTTATGCGATTCGTATGAAACTCGGAATGTAGGACTTATATGCGACTATAAGATTTGTTCCTATGAAAATTCTGGGATCTGGTCAATAGGGTCTGTAGTTTTTGGAACTAAGTAATTTCTAAAGCGATTCGTATGAAACTCGGAATGTAGGACTTATTATGAGATTCGTTCCTATGGAAATTCTGGGATCTGGCCAATAGAGTCTGATTCTGGAAACCAAGCCATTTCTGAAGCGATTCTTATGAAACTCGGAATGTAGAACTAATATGCGACTATAAGATTTGTTCCTATGGAAATTCTGGGGTCTGGCCAATAGGCTCTGGAATTTTTGGAACCAAGATATTTCCAAGGGATTCGTATGAATCTCTGAATGTAGGAGTAATATCCGACTTTAATATTTGTTTCTATGGAAATTCTGGGAGTTTTGGGAACCAAGCCATTTCTCAAGGGATTCGTATGAAAATCGGAATGTAGGAATAATATGCGACTATAAGATTTGTTCCTATGGAAATTCTGGGATCTGGCCAATGGGGTCTGGAATTTTGGGATCCAAGCCACTTCTCAAGGGATTCGTATGAAAATCGGAATGTAGGAATAATATGCGACTATAAGATTTGTTCCTATGGAAATTCTGGGATCTGGCCAATGGGGTCTGGCATTTTGGGAATCAAGCCATTTCTCAAGTGATTCGTATGAAACTCTGAATGTAGGACTAATATGCGACTATAATAAATATATAATAAATAATAATAAATATATGCAGTTTTGGGAACTAAGCCATTTCTCAAGCGATTCGTATGAAACTCTATGGATCTGGCCAGTAGGGTCTGGAATTTTTGGACCCAACCATTTCTTATGCGATTCGTATGAAACACGAAATGTAGGACTTATATGCGACTATAAGATTTGTTCCTATGAAAATTCTGGGATCTGGCCAATAGGGTTCGGAATGCTTGAAACGAAGCCATTTCTCAAGTGATTCGTATGAATCTCGGAATGTAGGACTAATATGAGACTATAAGATTTGTACCTATGGAAATTCAGGGATCTGGCCAATAGGTTCTGGAATTTTTGGAACCAAACCATTTCTCAAGGGATTCGTATGAAGCTCGGAATGTAGGACTAATATGCGACTATAAGATTTGTTCCTATGGAAATTCTGGGATCTGGCCAATAGGTTCTGGAATTTTTGGAACCAAGATATTTCTCAAGGGATTCGTATGAATCTCTGAATGTAGGACTAATATCCGACTTTAATATTTGTTCCTATGGAAATTCTGGGAGTTTTGGGAACCAAGCCATTTCTCAAGGGATTCGTATGAAAATCGGAATGTAGGAATAATATGCGACTATAAGATTTGTTCCTATGGAAATTCTGGGATCTGGCCAATAGGGTCTGGTGTTTTGGGAACCAAGCCATTTCTCAAGGGATTCATATGAAACTCGAAATGCAGGACTAATATGCGACTATAAGATTTGTTCCTATGGAAATTCTGGGATCTGGCCAATAGGGTCTGGAATTTTGGGATACAAGCCACTTCTCAAGCGATACGTATGAAACTCGGAATGTAGGACTAATATGCGACTTTAAAATTTTTTACTATGGAAATTCTGTGGTCTGGCCAATAGGGTCTGGAATTTTGGGAACCAAGCCATTTCTCAAGCGATTCGTATGAAATTCGTAATGTAGGACTAATACGAGATTATAAGATTTGTTCCAATTGAAATTCTGGGATCTGGCCAATAGGGTCTGGAGTTTTGGGAACTAAGTAATTTCTCAAGTGATTCGTATGAATCTCGGAATGTAGGACTAATATGAGACTATAAGATTTGTGCCTATGGAAATTCTGGGATCTGGCCAATAGGGTCTGAAATTTTTGGAACCAAACCATTTCTCAAGGCATTCGTATGAAAATCTAGATGTAGGAATAATATGCGACTATAAGATTTGTTCCTATGGAAATTCTGGGATCTGGCCAATAGGGTCTGGAATTTTGGGAACCAAGCCATTTCTCAAGCGATTCGTATGAAATTCGTAATGTAGGACTAATACGAGATTATAAGATTTGTTCCAATTGAAATTCTGGGATCTGGCCAATAGGGTCTGGAGTTTTGGGAACTAAGTAATTTCTCAAGTGATTCGTATGAATCTCGGAATGTAGGACTAATATGAGACTATAAGATTTGTGCCTATGGAAATTCTGGGATCTGGCCAATAGGGTCTGGAATTTTGGGATCCAAGCCACTTCTCAAGCGATGCGTATGAAACTCGGAATGTAGGACTAATATGCGACTATAAAATTTGTTACTATGGAAATTCTGTGATCTGGCCAATAGGGTCTGGAATTTTGGGGACCAAGCCATTTTTCAAGCGATTCGTATGAAATTCGTAATGTAGGACTAATACGAGATTATAAGATTTGTTCCAATTGAAACACTGGGATCTGGCCAATAGGGTCTGGAGTTTTGGGAACTAAGTAATTTCTAAAGCGATTCGTATGAAACTCGGAATGTAGGACTTATATGCTACTATGAGATTCGTTCCTATTGAAATTCTGGGATCTGGCCAATAGAGTCTGATTCTGGAAACCAAGCCATTTCTCAAGCGATTCGTATGAAAATCGGAATGTAGGACTAATATGCGACTATTAAATTTTTTCCTGTGGAAATTCTGAGATCTGGCCATAGGGTCTGGAGTTTTGGGAACTAAGTAATTTCTAAAGTGATTCGTATGAAACTTGGTATGTAGGACTAATATGCGACTATAAGATTTGTTCCTATGGAAATTCTAAGATCTGGCCAATATGGTCTGGTGTTTTTGGAACCAAGCCATTTCTCAAGGGTTTTGTATGAAACTCGGAATGCAGGACTAATATGCGACTATAAGATTGGTTCCTATGGAAATTCTGGGATCTGGCCAATAGGGTCTGGAATTTTGGGATCCAAGCCACTTCTCAAGCGATACGTATGAAACTCTGAATGTAGGACTAATATGCGACTATAATAAATATATAATAAATAATAATAAATATATGCAGTTTTGGGAACTAAGCCATTTCTCAAGCGATTCGTATGAAACTCTATGGATCTGGCCAGTAGGGTCTGGAATTTTTGGACCCAACCATTTCTTATGCGATTCGTATGAAACACGGAATGTAGGACTTATATGCGACTATAAGATTTGTTCCTATGAAAATTCTGGGATCTGGCCAATAGGGTCCGGAATTCTTGAAACGAAGCCATTTCTCAAGTGATTCGTATGAATCTCGGAATGTAGGACTAATATGAGACTATAAGATTTGTACCTATGGAAATTCAGGGATCTGGCCAATAGGGTCTGGAATTTTTGGAACCAAACCATTTCTCAAGGGATTCGTATGAAACTCGGAATGTAGGACTAATATGCGACTATAAGATTTGTTCCTATGGAAATTCTGGGATCTGGCCAATAGGTTCTGGAATTTTTGGAACCAAGATATTTCTCAAGGGATTCGTATGAATCTCTGAATGTAGGACTAATATCCGACTTTAATATTTTTTCCTATGGAAATTCTGGGAGTTTTGGGAACCAAGCCATTTCTCAAGGGATTCGTATGAAAATCGGAATGTAGGAATAATATGCGACTATAAGATTTGTTCCTATGGAAATTCTGGGATCTGGCCAATAGGGTCTGGTGTTTTGGGAACCAAGCCATTTCTCAAGGGATTCATATGAAACTCGAAATGCAGGACTAATATGCGACTATAAGATTTGTTCCTATGGAAATTGTGGGATCTGGCCAATAGGGTCTGGAATTTTGGGATACAAGCCACTTCTCAAGCGATACGTATGAAACTCGGAATGTAGGACTAATATGCGACTATAAAATTTTTTACTATGGAAATTCTGTGATCTGGCCAATAGGGTCTGGAATTTTGGGAACCAAGCCATTTCTCAAGCGATTCGTATGAAATTCGTAATGTAGGACTAATACGAGATTATAAGATTTGTTCCAATTGAAATTCTGGGATCTGGCCAATAGGGTCTGGAGTTTTGGGAACTAAGTAATTTCTCAAGTGATTCGTATGAATCTCGGAATGTAGGACTAATATGAGACTATAAGATTTGTGCCTATGGAAATTCTGGGATCTAGCCAATAGGGTCTGAAATTTTTGGAACCAAACCATTTCTCAAGGCATTCGTATGAAAATCTAGATGTAGGAATAATATGCGACTATAAGATTTGTTCCTATGGAAATTCTGGGATCTGGCCAATAGGGTCTGGAATTTTGGGAACCAAGCCATTTCTCAAGCGATTCGTATGAAATTCGTAATGTAGGACTAATACGAGATTATAAGATTTGTTCCAATTGAAATTCTGGGATCTGGCCAATAGGGTCTGGAGTTTTGGGAACTAAGTAATTTCTCAAGTGATTCGTATGAATCTCGGAATGTAGGACTAATATGAGACTATAAGATTTGTGCCTATGGAAATTCTGGGATCTGGCCAATAGGGTCTGGAATTTTGGGATCCAAGCCACTTCTCAAGCGATGCGTATGAAACTCGGAATGTAGGACTAATATGCGACTATAAAATTTGTTACTATGGAAATTCTGTGATCTGGCCAATAGGGTCTGGAATTTTGGGGACCAAGCCATTTTTCAAGCGATTCGTATGAAATTCGTAATGTAGGACTAATACGAGATTATAAGATTTGTTCCAATTGAAACACTGGGATCTGGCCAATAGGGTCTGGAGTTTTGGGAACTAAGTAATTTCTAAAGCGATTCGTATGAAACTCGGAATGTAGGACTTATATGCTACTATGAGATTCGTTCCTATTGAAATTCTGGGATCTGGCCAATAGAGTCTGATTCTGGAAACCAAGCCATTTCTCAAGCAATTCGTATGAAAATCGGAATGTAGGACTAATATGCGACTATTAAATTTTTTCCTGTGGAAATTCTGAGATCTGGCCATAGGGGCTGGAGTTTTGGGAACTAAGGCATTTCTCAAGCGATTCGTATGAAACTCGGTATGTAGGACTAATATGCGACTACAAGATTTATTCCTATGGAAAGCCAATGGGGTCTGGCATTTTGGGAATCAAGCCATTTCTCAAGTGATTCGTATGAAAATCGGAATGTAGTACTAATATGAGACTATAAGATTTGTTCCTATGAAAATTCTGGGATCTGGCCAATAGGGTTCGGAATGCTTGAAACGAAGCCATTTCTCAAGTGATTCGTATGAATCTCGGAATGTAGGACTAATATGAGACTATAAGATTTGTTCCTATGGAAATTCTGGGATCTGGCCAATAGGTTCTGGAATTTTTGGAACCAAACCATTTCTCAAGGGATTCGTATGAAGCTCGGAATGTAGGACTAATATGCGACTATAAGATTTGTTCCTATGGAAATTCTGGGATCTGGCCAATAGGTTCTGGAATTTTTGGAACCAAGATATTTCTCAAGGGATTCGTATGAATCTCTGAATGTAGGACTAATATCCGACTTTAATATTTGTTCCTATGGAAATTCTGGGAGTTTTGGGAACCAAGCCATTTCTTAAGGGATTCGTATGAAAATCGGAATGTAGGAATAATATGCGACTATAAGATTTGTTCCTATGGAAATTCTGGGATCTGGCCAATAGGGTCTGGTGTTTTGGGAACCAAGCCATTTCTCAAGGGATTCATATGAAACTCGAAATGCAGGACTAATATGCGACTATAAGATTTGTTCCTATGGAAATTCTGGGATCTGGCCAATAGGGTCTGGAATTTTGGGATACAAGCCACTTCTCAAGCGATACGTATGAAACTCGGAATGTAGGACTAATATGCGACTATAAAATTTTTTACTATGGAAATTCTGTGATCTGGCCAATAGGGTCTGGAATTTTGGGAACCAAGCCATTTCTCAAGCGATTCGTATGAAATTCGTAATGTAGGACTAATACGAGATTATAAGATTTGTTCCAATTGAAATTCTGGGATCTGGCCAATAGGGTCTGGAGTTTTGGGAACTAAGTAATTTCTCAAGTGATTCGTATGAATCTCGGAATGTAGGACTAATATGAGACTATAAGATTTGTGCCTATGGAAATTCTGGGATCTGGCCAATAGGGTCTGAAATTTTTGGAACCAAACCATTTCTCAAGGCATTCGTATGAAAATCTAGATGTAGGAATAATATGCGACTATAAGATTTGTTCCTATGGAAATTCTGGGATCTGGCCAATAGGGTCTGGTGTTTTGGGAACCAAGCCATTTCTCAAGCGATTCATATGAAACTCGAAATGCAGGACTAATATGCGACTATAAGATTTGTTCCTATGGAAATTCTGGGATCTGGCCAATAGGGTCTGGAATTTTGGGATCCAAGCCACTTCTCAAGCGATGCGTATGAAACTCGGAATGTAGGACTAATATGCGACTATAAAATTTGTTACTATGGAAATTCTGTGATCTGGCCAATAGGGTCTGGAATTTTGGGGACCAAGCCATTTTTCAAGCGATTCGTATGAAATTCGTAATGTAGGACTAATACGAGATTATAAGATTTGTTCCAATTGAAACACTGGGATCTGGCCAATAGGGTCTGGAGTTTTGTGAACTAAGTAATTTCTAAAGCGATTCGTATGAAACTCGGAATGTAGGACTTATATGCTACTATGAGATTCGTTCCTATTGAAATTCTGGAGATCTGGCCAATAGAGTCTGATTCTGGAAACCAAGCCATTTCTCAAGCGATTCGTATGAAAATCGGAATGTAGGACTAATATGCGACTATTAAATTTTTTCCTGTGGAAATTCTGAGATCTGGCCATAGGGGCTGGAGTTTTGGGAACTAAGGCATTTCTTAAGCGATTCGTATGAAACTCGGTATGTAGGACTAATATGCGACTACAAGATTTATTCCTATGGAAAGCCAATGGGGTCTGGCATTTTGGGAATCAAGCCATTTCTCAAGTGATTCGTATGAAAATCGGAATGTAGTACTAATATGAGACTATAAGATTTGTTCCTATGAAAATTCTGGGATCTGGCCAATAGGGTTCGGAATGCTTGAAACGAAGCCATTTCTCAAGTGATTCGTATGAATCTCGGAATGTAGGACTAATATGAGACTATAAGATTTGTGCCTATGGAAATTCTGGGATCTGGCCAATAGGCGCTGGAATTTTTGGAATTTTTCTCTGAATGTAGGATTAATATCCGACTTTATTATTTGTTCATATGGAAATTCTGGGAGTTTTGGGAACCAAGCAATTTCTCAAGGGATTCGTATGAAAATCGGAATGTAGGAATAATATGCGACTATAAGATTTGTTCCTATGGAAATTCTAGGATCTGGCCAATATGGTCTGTTGTTTTGGGAACCAAGCCATTTCTCAAGGGTTCCGTATGAAACTCGGAATGCAGGACTAATATGCGACTATAAGATTTGTTCCTATGGAAATTCTGGGATCTGGCCAATAGGGTCCGGAATTTTGGGATCCAAGCCAATTCTCAAGCGATACGTATGAAACTCGGAATGTAGGACTAATATGCGACTATAAAATTTGTTACTATGGAAATTCTGTGATCTGGCCAATAGGGTCTGGAATTTTGAGAACCAAGCCATTTCTCAAGCGATTCGTATGAAATTCGTAATGTAGGACTAATACGCGATTATAAGATTTGTTCCAATTGAAATTCTGGGAGTTTTTGGACCCAACCATTTCTTATGCGATTCGTATGAAACACGGAATGTAGGACTTATATGCGACTATAAGATTTGTTCCTATGAAAATTCTGGGATCTGGCCAATAGGGTTCGGAATTCTTGAAACGAAGCCATTTCTCAAGTGAATCGTATGAATCTCGGAATGTAGGACTAATATGAGACTATAAGATTTGTGCCTATGGAAATTCTGAGATCTGGCCAATAGGGTCTGGAATTTTTGGAACCAAACCATTTCTCAAGGGATTCGTATGAAATTCGTATTGTAGGACTAATACGAGATTATAAGATTTGTTCCAATTGAAATTCTGGGATCTGGCCAATAGGATCTGGAGTTTTGGGAACTAAGAAATTTCTAAAACGATTCGTATGAAACTCGGAATGTAGGACTTATATGCGACTATGAGATTCGTTCCTATGGAAATTCTGGGATCTGGCCAATAAAGTCTGATTCTGGAAACCAAGCCATTTCTCAAGCGATTCGTATGAAAATCGAACTGTATGACTAATATGCGACTATTAAATTTGTTCCTGTGGAAATTCTGGGATCTGGCCATAGGGGCTGGAGTTTTGGGAACTAAGGCATTTCTCAAGCGATTCGGATGAAACTCGGTATGTAGGACTAATATGCGACTACAAGATTTGTTCCTATGGAAAGCCAAGCCAAAGTCTGGCATTTTGGGAATCAAGCGATTTCTCAAGTGATTCGTATGAAAATCGGAATGTAGGACTAATATGAGACTATAAGATTTGTGCCTATGGAAATTCTGGGATCTGACCAATAGGTTCTGGAATTTTTGGAACCAAACCATTTCTCAAGGGATTCGTATGAAACTCGGAATGTAGGACTAATATGCGACTATAAGATTTGTTCCTATGGAAATTCTGGGATCTGGCCAATAGGCGCTGGAATTTTTG
Source organism: Nephrocerus scutellatus (assembly GCA_947095585.1). Taxonomy (NCBI): domain Eukaryota; kingdom Metazoa; phylum Arthropoda; class Insecta; order Diptera; family Pipunculidae; genus Nephrocerus; species Nephrocerus scutellatus. Next base: position 49,135,156 of record OX352763.1, read on the forward strand.
GAACCAAGATATTTCTCAAGGGATTCGTATGAATCTCTGAATGTAGGATTAACATCCGACTATATTTTTTGTTCCTATGGAAATTCTGCGAGTTTTGGGAACCAAGCAATTTCTCAAGAGATTCGTATGAAAATCGGAATGTAGGAATAATATACGACTATAAGATTTGTTCCTATGGAAATTCTGGGATCTGGCCAATAGGGTCTGGAATTTTGGGATACAAGCCACTTCTCAAGCGATACGTATGAAACTCGGAATGCAGGACTAATATGCGACTATTAAATTTTTTCCTGTGGAAATTCTGAGATCTGGCCATAGGGGCTGGAGTTTTGGGAACTAAGGCATTTCTCAAGCGATTCGTATGAAACTCGGTATGTAGGACTAATATGCGACTACAAGATTTGTTCCTATGGAAAGCCAATGGGGTCTGGCATTTTGGGAATCAAGCCATTTCTTAAGTGATTCGTATGAAAATCGGAATGTAGTACTAATATGAGACTATAAGATTTGTGCCTATGGAAATTCTGGGATCTAGCCAAAAGGGTCTGGAATTTTTGGAACCAAACCATTTCTCAAGGGATTCGTATGAAACTCGGAATTTAGGACTAATATGCGACTATAAGATTTGTTCCTATGGAAATTCTGGGATCTGGCCAATAGGCGCTGGAATTTTTGGAACCAAGATATTTCTCAAGGGATTCGTATGAATCTCTGAATGTAGGATTAATATCCGACTTTATTATTTGTTCCTATGGAAATTCTGGGAGTTTTGGGAACCAAGCAATTTCTCAAGGGATTCGTATGAAAATCGGAATGTAGGAATAATATGCGACTATAAGATTTGTTCGTATGGAAATTCTGGGATCTGGCCAATATGGTCTGGTGTTTTGGGAACCAAGCCATTTCTCAAGGGTTTCGTATGAAATTCGGAATGCAGGACTAATATGCGACTATAAGATTTGTTCCTATGGAAATTCTGGGATCTGGCCAATAGGGTCTGGAATTTTGGGATCCAAGCCACTTCTCAAGCGATACGTATGAAACTCGGAATGTAGGACTAATATGCGACTGTAAAATTTGTTACTATGGAAATTCTGTGATCTGGCCAATAGGGTCTGGAATTTTGAGAACCAAGCCATTTCTCAAGCGATTCGTATGAAATTCGTAATGTAGGACTAATACGCGATTATAAGATTTGTTCCAATTGAAATTCTGGGAGTTTTGGGAATCAAGCCATTTCTCAAGGGATTCGTATGAAACTCGGAATGCAGGACTAATATGCGACTATAAGATTTGTTCCTATGGAAATTCTGGGATCTGGCCAATAGGTTCTGGAGTTTTGGGAACTAAGTAATTTCTAAAGCGATTCGTATGAAACTCGGAACGTAGGACTAATATGCGACTATAAGATTTGTTCCTATTTAAATTCTGGGATGTGGCCAATAGGGTCTGCAGTTTTGGGAACTAAGCCATTTCTCAAGCGCTTCGTATGAAACTCTATGGATCTGGCCAGTAGGGTCTGGAATTTTTGGACCCAACCATTTCTTATGCCATTCGTATGAAACACGGAATGTAGGACTTATATGCGACTATAAGATTTGTTCCTATGAAAATTCTGGGATCTGGCCAATAGGGTTCGGAATTCTTGAAACGAAGCCATTTCTCAAGTGAATCGTATGAATCTCGGAATGTAGGACTAATATGAGACTATAAGATTTGTGCCTATGGAAATTCTGGGATCTGGCCAATAGGGTCTGGAATTTTTGGAACCAAACCATTTCTCAAGGGATTCGTATGAAACTCGGAATGTAGGACTAATATGCGACTATAAGATTTGTTCCTATGGAAATTCTGGGATCTGGCCAATAGGTCCTGGAATTTTTGGAACCAAGATATTTCCCAAGGGATTCGTATGAATCTCTGAATGTAGGACTAATATCCGACTTTAATATTTGTTCCTATGGAAATTCTGGGAGTTTTGGGAACCAAGCCATTTCTCAAGGGATTCGTATGAAAATCGGAATGTAGGAATAATTTGCGACTATAAGATTTGTTCCTATGGAAATTCTGGGATCTGGCCAATAGGGTCTGGTGTTTGGGGAACCAAGTCATTTCTCAATGGATTCATATGAAACTCGAAATGCAGGACTAATATGCGACTATAAGATTTGTTCCTATGGAAATTCTGGGATCTGGCCAATAGGGTCTGGAATTTTGGGATACAAGCCACTTCTCAAGCGATACGTATGAAACTCGGAATGTAGGACTAATATGCGACTATAAAATTTGTTACTATGGAAATTCTGTGATCTGGCCAATAGGGACTGGAATTTTGGGAACCAAGCCATTTCTCAAGCGATTCGTATGAAATTCGTATTGTAGGACTAATACGAGATTATAAGATTTGTTCCAATTGAAATTCTGGGATCTGGCCAATAGGGTCTGGAGTTTTGGGAACTAAGAAATTTCTAAAACGATTCGTATGAAACTCGGAATGTAGGACTTATATGCGACTATGAGATTCGTTCCTATGGAAATTCTGGGATCTGGCCAATAAAGTCTGATTCTGGAAACTAAGCCATTTCTCAAACGATTCGTATGAAAATCGAACTGTAGGACTAATATGCGACTATTAAATTTGTTCCTGTGGAAATTCTGGGATATGGCCATAGGGGCTGGAGTTTTGGGAACTAAGGCATTTCTCAAGCGATTCGTATGAAACTCGGTATGTAGGACTAATATGCGACTACAAGATTTGTTCCTATGGAAACCCAATGGGGTCTGGCATTTTGGGAATCAAGCCATTTCTCAGGTGATTCGTATGAAAATCGGAATGTAGGACTAATATGAGACTATAAGATTTGTGCCTATGGAAATTCTGGGATCTGACCAATAGGTTCTGGAATTTTTGGAACCAAACCATTTCTCAAGGGATTCGTATGAAACTCGATATGTAGGACTAATATGCGACTATAAGATTTGTTCCTATGGAAATTCTGGGATCTAGCCAATAGGCGCTGGAATTTTTGGAACCAAGATATTTCTCAAGGGATTCGTATGAATCTCTGAATGTAGGATTAATATCCGACTATATTATTTGTTCCTATGGAAATTCTGCGAGTTTTGGGAACCAAGTAATTTCTCAAGGGATTCGTATGAAAATCGGAATGTAGGAATAATATGCGACTATAAGATTTGTTCCTATGGAAATTCTGGGATCTGGCCAATAGGGTCTTGTGTTTTGGGAACCAAGCCATTTCTCAAGGGATTCGTATGAAACTCGGAATGCAGGACTAATATGCGACTATAAGATTTGTTCCTATAGAAATTCTGGGATCTGGCCAATAGGGTCTGGAACTTTGGGATCCAAGCCACTTCTCAAGCAATACGTATGAAAATCGGAATGTAGGAATAATATGCGACTATAAGATTTGTTCCTATGGAAATTCTGGGATCTGGCCAATAGGGTCTGGAATTTTGGGATCCAAGCCACTTCTCAAGCGATACGTATGAAACTCGGAATGTAGGACTAATATGCGACTATTAAATTTGTTGCTGTGGAAATTCTGGGATCTGGCCAACAGGGTCTGGAATTTTTATCCAAGCCACTTCTCAAGCGATACGTATGAAACTCGGAATGTAGGACTAATATGCGACTATAAGATTTGTTCCTATGGAAATTCTGGGATCTGGCCAACAGGGTCTGGAATTTTGGGAACCAAGCCATTTCTCAAGCGATTCGTATGAAATTCGTAATGTTGGACTAATACGCGATAATAAGATATGTTCCAATTGAAATTCTGGGAGTTTTGGGATTCAAGCCATTTCTCAAGGGATTCGTATGTAACTCGGAATGCAGGACTAATATGCGACTTTAAGATTTGTTCCTATGGAAATTCTGTGATCTGACCAATAGGGTCTGGAATTTTGAGAACCAAGCCATTTCCCAAGGGATTCGTGTGAAACTCGTAATGTAGGACTAATATGCGATTATAAGATTTGTTCCAATTGAAATTCTGGTAGTTTTGGGATTCAAGCCATTTCTCAAGGGATTCGTATGTAACTCGGAATGCAGGACTAATATGCGACTTTAAGATTTGTTCCTATGGAAATTCTGGGATCTGGCCAATAGGGACTGGAATTTTGGGATCCAATTCGATTCGTATGAAACTCGGAATGTATGACTAATATGCGACTATAAAATTTGTTACTATGGAAATTCTGTGATCTGGCCAATAGGGTTTGGAATTTGGGGAACCAAGCCATTTCTCAAGCGATTCGTATGAAATTCGTAATGTAGGACTAATACGCGATTATAAGATTTGTTCCAATTGAAATTCTGGGATCTGGCCAATAGGGTCTGGAGTTTTGGGAACTAAGTAATTTCTAAAGCGATTCGTATGAAACTCGGAATGTAGGACTTATATGCGACTATGAGATTCGTTCCTATGGAAATTCTGGGATCTGGCCAATAGAGTCTGATTCTGGAAACCAAGCCATTTCTCAAGCGATTCGTATGAAATTCGTAATGTAGGACTAATACGCTATTATAAGATTTGTTCCAATTGAAATTCTGGGATCTGGCCAATAGGGTCTGGAGTTTTGGCTACTAAGTAATTTCTAAAGCGATTCGTATGAAACTCGGAATGTAGGACTTATATGCGACTATGAGATTCGTTCCTATGGAAATTCTGGGATCTGGCCAATAGAGTCTGATTCTGGAAACCAAGCCATTTCTCAAGCGATTCGTATGAAATTCGTAATGTAGGACTAATACGCTATTATAAGATTTGTTCCAATTGAAATTCTGGGATCTGGCCAATAGGGTCTGGAATTTTGGGATCCAAGCCACTTCTCAAGCGATACGTATGAAACTCGGAATGTAGGACTAATATGCGACTATTAAATTTGTTGCTGTGGAAATTCTGGGATCTGGCCAACAGGGTCTGGAATTTTTATCCAAGCCACTTCTCAAGCGATACGTATGAAACTCGGAATGTAGGACTAATATGCGACTATAAGATTTGTTCCAATGGAAATTCTGGGATCTGGCCAACAGGGTCTGGAATTTTGGGAACCAAGCCATTTCTCAAGCGATTCGTATGAAATTCGTAATGTTGGACTAATACGCGATAATAAGATATGTTCCAATTGAAATTCTGGGAGTTTTGGGATTCAAGCCATTTCTCAAGGGATTCGTATGTAACTCGGAATGCAGGACTAATATGCGACTTTAAGATTTGTTCCTATGGAAATTCTGTGATCTGACCAATAGGGTCTGGAATTTTGAGAACCAAGCCATTTCTCAAGGGATTCGTGTGAAACTCGTAATGTAGGACTAATATGCGATTATAAGATTTGTTCCAATTGAAATTCTGGGAGTTTTGGGATTCAAGCCATTTCTCAAGGGATTCGTATGTAACTCGGAATGCAGGACTAATATGCGACTTTAAGATTTGTTCCTATGGAAATTCTGGGATCTGGCCAATAGGGACTGGAATTTTGGGATCCAATTCGATTCGTATGAAACTCGGAATGTATGACTAATATGCGACTATAAAATTTGTTACTATGGAAATTCTGTGATCTGGCCAATAGGGTTTGGAATTTGGGGAACCAAGCCATTTCTCAAGCGATTCGTATGAAATTCGTAATGTAGGACTAATACGCGATTATAAGATTTGTTCCAATTGAAATTCTGGGATCTGGCCAATAGGGTCTGGAGTTTTGGGAACTAAGTAATTTCTAAAGCGATTCGTATGAAACTCGGAATGTAGGACTTATATGCGACTATGAGATTCGTTCCTATGGAAATTCTGGGATCTGGCCAATAGGGTCTGGAATTTTGGGATCCAAGCCACTTCTCAAGCGATACGTATGAAACTCGGAATGTAGGACTAATATGCGACTATTAAATTTGTTGCTGTGGAAATTCTGGGATCTGGCCAACAGGGTCTGGAATTTTTATCCAAGCCACTTCTCAAGCGATACGTATGAAACTCGGAATGTAGGACTAATATGCGACTATAAGATTTGTTCCTATGGAAATTCTGGGATCTGGCCAACAGGGTCTGGAATTTTGGGAACCAAGCCATTTCTCAAGCGATTCGTATGAAATTCGTAATGTTGGACTAATACGCGATAATAAGATATGTTCCAATTGAAATTCTGGGAGTTTTGGGATTCAAGCCATTTCTCAAGGGATTCGTATGTAACTCGGAATGCAGGACTAATATGCGACTTTAAGATTTGTTCCTATGGAAATTCTGTGATCTGACCAATAGGGTCTGGAATTTTGAGAACCAAGCCATTTCTCAAGGGATTCGTGTGAAACTCGTAATGTAGGACTAATATGCGATTATAAGATTTGTTCCAATTGAAATTCTGGGAGTTTTGGGATTCAAGCCATTTCTCAAGGGATTCGTATGTAACTCGGAATGCAGGACTAATATGCGACTTTAAGATTTGTTCCTATGGAAATTCTGGGATCTGGCCAATAGGGACTGGAATTTTGGGATCCAATTCGATTCGTATGAAACTCGGAATGTATGACTAATATGCGACTATAAAATTTGTTACTATGGAAATTCTGTGATCTGGCCAATAGGGTTTGGAATTTGGGGAACCAAGCCATTTCTCAAGCGATTCGTATGAAATTCGTAATGTAGGACTAATACGCGATTATAAGATTTGTTCCAATTGAAATTCTGGGATCTGGCCAATAGGGTCTGGAGTTTTGGGAACTAAGTAATTTCTAAAGCGATTCGTATGAAACTCGGAATGTAGGACTTATATGCGACTATGAGATTCGTTCCTATGGAAATTCTGGGATCTGGCCAATAGAGTCTGATTCTGGAAACCAAGCCATTTCTCAAGCGATTCGTATGAAATTCGTAATGTAGGACTAATACGCTATTATAAGATTTGTTCCAATTGAAATTCTGGGATCTGGCCAATAGGGTCTGGAGTTTTGGCTACTAAGTAATTTCTAAAGCGATTCGTATGAAACTCGGAATGTAGGACTAATAGGCGACTATTAAATTTGTTGCTGTGGAAATTCTGGGATCTGGCCAACAGGGTCTGGAATTTTTATCCAAGCCACTTCTCAAGCGATACGTATGAAACTCGGAATGTAGGACTAATATGCGACTATAAGATTTGTTCCTATGGAAATTCTGGGATCTGGCCAACAGGGTCTGGAATTTTGGGAACCAAGCCATTTCTCAAGCGATTCGTATGAAATTCGTAATGTTGGACTAATACGCGATAATAAGATATGTTTCAATTGAATTTCTGGGATCTGGCCAGTAGGGTCTGGAGTTTTGGAAACTAAGTAATTTCTAAAGCGATTCGTATGAAAATCGGAATGTAGGACTAATATGCGACTATTAAATTTGTTCCTGTGGAAATTCTGGGATCTAGCCAATAGGGTCTGGAGTTTTGGGAACTAAGGCATTTCTCAAGCGATTCGTATGAAACTCGGTATGTAGGACTAATATGCGACTACAAGATTAGTTCCCATGGAAAGCCAAAAGGGTCTGGCATTTTGGGAATCAAGCCATTTCTCAAGTGATTCGTATGAAAATCGGAATGTAGGACTAATATGAGACTATAAGATTTGTGCCTATGAAAATTCTGGGATCTGGCCAATAGGGTCTGGAATTTTTTGAACCAAACCATTTCTCAAGGGATTCGTATGAAACTCGGAATGTAGGACTAGTATGCGATTATAAGATTTGTTCCTATGGAAATTCTGGGATCTGGCCAATAGGCTCTGGAATTTTTGGAACCAAGATATTTCTCAAGGGATTCGTATGAATCTCTGAATGTAGGACTAATATCCGACTTTATTATTTGTTTTTATGGAAATCCTGGGAGTTTTGGGAACCAAGCCATTTCTCAAGGGATTCGTATGAAAATCGGAATGTAAGAATAATATGCGACTATAAGATTTGTTCCTATGGAAATTCTGGGATCTGGCCAATAGGGTCTGGTGTTTTGGGAACCAAGCCATTTCTCAAGGGATTCGTATTAAACTCGGAATGCAGGACTAATATGCGACTATAAGATTTGTTCCTATGGAAATTTTAGGATCTGGCCAATAGGGTCTGGTATTTCGGGATAAAAGCCACTTCTCAAGCGATACGTATGAAACTCGGAATGTAGGACTTATATGCGACTATAAAATTTGTTCCAATTGAAATTCTGGGATCTGGCCAATAGGGTTTGGAGTTTTGGGAACTAAGTAATTTCTAAAGCGATTCGTATGAAACTCGGAATGTAGGACTTATATGCGACTATGAGATTCGTTCCTATGGAAATTCTTGGATCTGGCCAATAGAGTCTGATTCTGTAAACCAAGCCATTTCTCAAGCGATTCGTATCAAAATCGGAATGTAGGACTAATATGCGACTATTAAATTTGTTCCTGTGGAAATTCTGGGATCTGGCCAATAGGGTCTGGAGTTTTGGGAACTAAGGAATTTCTCAAGCGATTCGTATGAAACTCGGTATAATTTATGTTCCTATTGAAATTCTGGGATGTGGCCAATTGGGTATGCAATTTTGGGAACTAAGCTATTTCTCGACTATAAGATTTGTTCCTATGTAAATTCTGGGATCTGGCCAATAGGCTCTGGAATTTTTGGGACAAAACTATTTCTCAAGGGATTCGTATGAATCTCTGAATGTAGGACTAATATCCGACGTTAATATTTGTTCCTATGGAAATTCTGGGAGTTTTGGGAACCAAGCCATTTCTCAAGAAATTCGTATGAAAATCGGAATGTAGGACTAATATCCGACTTTATTATTTGTTCCTATGGAAATCCTGGGAGTTTTGGGAACCAAGCCATTTCTCAAAGGGATTCGTATAAAAATCGGAATGTAAGAATAATATGCGACTAAAAGATTTGTTCCTATGGAAATTCTGGGATCTGGCCGATAGGGTCTGGTGTTTTGGGAACCAAGCCATTTCTCAAGCGATTCGTATGAAACTCGGAATGTAGGACTAATATGCGACTATAAAACTTGTTTCTATTGAAATTCTGGGATGTGGCCAATTGGGTCTGCAATTTTGGGAACTAAACTATTTCTCGACTATAAGATTTGTTCCTATGGAAATTCTGGGATCTGGCCAATAGGCTCTGGAATTTTTGGAACCAAACTATTTCGCAAGGGATTCGTATGAATCTCTGAATGTAGGACTAATATCTGACTTTAATATTTGTTCCTATGGAAATTCTGGGATCTGGCCAATTGGGTCTGGAATTTAGGAATCAAGCCATTTCTCAAGAGATTCGTATGAAACTCGGAATATAGGACAAATATGCTACTATTAAATTTGTGCCTGTGGAAATTCTGGGATCTGGCCAAGAGGGTCTGGAGTTTTGGGAACTAAGTAACTTCTAAAGCGATTCGTATGAAAGTTGGAATATAGGACTTATATGAGACTATGAGATTCGTTCCTATGGAAATTCTGGGATGTGGCCAATAGAGTCTGATTCTGGAAACCAAGCCATTTTTCAAGCGATTCGTATGAAACTCGGAATGTAGGACTAATATGCGACTATAAGATTTGTTCCTATTGAAATTCTGGGATGTGGCCAATAGGGTCTGCAGTTTTTGGAACTAAGCCATTTCTCAAGCGATTCGTGTGAAACTCGGTATGTAGGACTAATATGCGACTACAAGATTTGTTCCTATGGAAAGCCAATGGGGTCTGGAATTTTGGGAACGAAGCCATTTCTCAAGCGATTCGTATGAAAATCGGAATGTAGGACTAATATGCGACTATTAAATTTGTTCCTGTGGAAATTCTGGGATCTGGCCAAGAGGGTCTGGAGTTTTGGGAACTAAGTAACTTCTAAAGCGATTCGTACGAAACTCGGAATATAGGACTTATATGAGACTATAAGATTTGTTCCTATAGAAATTCTGGGATCTGGCCAATAGGGTCTGGAACTTTGGGATCCAAGCCACTTCTCAAGCAATACGTATGAAAATCGGAATGTAGGAATAATATGCGACTATAAGATTTGTTCCTATGGAAATTCTGGGATCTGGCCAATAGGGTCTGGAATTTTGGGATCCAAGCCACTTCTCAAGCGATACGTATGAAACTCGGAATGTAGGACTAATATGCGACTATAAAATTTGTTACTATGGAAATTCTGTGATCTGACCAATAGGGTCTGGAATTTTGAGAACCAAGCCATTTCTCAAGGGATTCGTGTGAAACTCGTAATGTAGGACTAATATGCGACTTTAAGATTTGTTCCTATGGAAATTCTGGGATCTGGCCAATAGGGACTGGAATTTTGGGATCCAATTCGATTCGTATGAAACTCGGAATGTATGACTAATATGCGACTATAAAATTTGTTACTATGGAAATTCTGTGATCTGGCCAATAGGGTCTGGAGTTTTGGGAACTAAGGAATTTCTCAAGCGATTCGTATGAAACTCGGTATAATTTATGTTCCTATTGAAATTCTGCGATGTGGCCAATTGGGTATGCAATTTTGGGAACTAAGCTATTTCTCGACTATAAGATTTGTTCCTATGTAAATTCTGGGATCTGGCCAATAGAGTCTGATTCTGGAAACCAAGCCATTTCTCAAGCGATTCGTATGAAATTCGTAATGTAGGACTAATACGCTATTATAAGATTTGTTCCAATTGAAATTCTGGGATCTGGCCAATGGGGTCTGGAATTTTGGGAACGAAGCCATTTCTCAAGCGATTCGTATGAAACTCGGAATGTAGGACTAATAGGCGACTATTAAATTTGTTGCTGTGGAAATTCTGGGATCTGGCCAACAGGGTCTGGAATTTTTATCCAAGCCACTTCTCAAGCGATACGTATGAAACTCGGAATGTAGGACTAATATGCGACTATAAGATTTGTTCCTATGGAAATTCTGGGATCTGGCCAACAGGGTCTGGAATTTTGGGAACCAAGCCATTTCTCAAGCGATTCGTATGAAATTCGTAATGTTGGACTAATACGCGATAATAAGATATGTTCCAATTGAAATTCTGGGAGTTTTGGGATTCAAGCCATTTCTCAAGGGATTCGTATGTAACTCGGAATGCAGGACTAATATGCGACTTTAAGATTTGTTCCTATGGAAATTCTGGGATCTGGCCAATAGGGACTGGAATTTTGGGATCCAATTCGATTCGTATGAAACTCGGAATGTATGACTAATATGCGACTATAAAATTTGTTACTATGGAAATTCTGTGATCTGGCCAATAGGGTTTGGAATTTGGGGAACCAAGCCATTTCTCAAGCGATTCGTATGAAATTCGTAATGTAGGACTAATACGCGATTATAAGATTTGTTCCAATTGAAATTCTGGGATCTGGCCAATAGGGTCTGGAGTTTTGGGAACTAAGTAATTTCTAAAGCGATTCGTATGAAACTCGGAATGTAGGACTTATATGCGACTATGAGACTCGTTCCTATGGAAATTCTGGGATCTGGCCAATAGAGTCTGATTCTGGAAACCAAGCCATTTCTCAAGCGATTCGTATGAAATTCGTAATGTAGGACTAATACGCTATTATAAGATTTGTTCCAATTGAAATTCTGGGATCTGGCCAATAGGGTCTGGAGTTTTGGGAACTAAGTAATTTCTAAAGCGATTCGTATGAAACTCGGAATGTAGGACTAATAGGCGACTATTAAATTTGTTGCTGTGGAAATTCTGGGATCTGGCCAACAGGGTCTGGAATTTTTATCCAAGCCACTTCTCAAGCGATACGTATGAAACTCGGAATGTAGGACTAATATGCGACTATAAGATTTGTTCCTATGGAAATTCTGGGATCTGGCCAACAGGGTCTGGAATTTTGGGAACCAAGCCATTTCTCAAGCGATTCGTATGAAATTCGTAATGTTGGACTAATACGCGATAATAAGATATGTTTCAATTGAATTTCTGGGATCTGGCCAATAGGGTCTGGAGTTTTGGAAACTAAGTAATTTCTAAAGCGATTCGTATGAAAATCGGAATGTAGGACTAATATGCGACTATTAAATTTGTTCCTGTGGAAATTCTGGGATCTAGCCAATAGGGTCTGGAGTTTTGGGAACTAAGGCATTTCTCAAGCGATTCGTATGAAACTCGGTATGTAGGACTAATATGCGACTACAAGATTAGTTCCCATGGAAAGCCAAAAGGGTCTGGCATTTTGGGAATCAAGCCATTTCTCAAGTGATTCGTATGAAAATCGGAATGTAGGACTAATATGAGACTATAAGATTTGTGCCTATGAAAATTCTGGGATCTGGCCAATAGGGTCTGGAATTTTTTGAACCAAACCATTTCTCAAGGGATTCGTATGAAACTCGGAATGTAGGACTAGTATGCGATTATAAGATTTGTTCCTATGGAAATTCTGGGATCTGGCCAATAGGCTCTGGAATTTTTGGAACCAAGATATTTCTCAAGGGATTCGTATGAATCTCTGAATGTAGGACTAATATCCGACTTTATTATTTGTTTTTATGGAAATCCTGGGAGTTTTGGGAACCAAGCCATTTCTCAAGGGATTCGTATGAAAATCGGAATGTAAGAATAATATGCGACTATAAGATTTGTTCCTATGGAAATTCTGGGATCTGGCCAATAGGGTCTGGTGTTTTGGGAACCAAGCCATTTCTCAAGGGATTCGTATTAAACTCGGAATGCAGGACTAATATGCGACTATAAGATTTGTTCCTATGGAAATTTTAGGATCTGGCCAATAGGGTCTGGTATTTCGGGATAAAAGCCACTTCTCAAGCGATACGTATGAAACTCGGAATGTAGGACTTATATGCGACTATAAAATTTGTTCCAATTGAAATTCTGGGATCTGGCCAATAGGGTCTGGAGTTTTGGGAACTAAGTAATTTCTAAAGCGATTCGTATGAAACTCGGAATGTAGGACTTATATGCGACTATGAGATTCGTTCCTATGGAAATTCTTGGATCTGGCCAATAGAGTCTGATTCTGTAAACCAAGCCATTTCTCAAGCGATTCGTATCAAAATCGGAATGTAGGACTAATATGCGACTATTAAATTTGTTCCTGTGGAAATTCTGGGATCTGGCCAATAGGGTCTGGAGTTTTGGGAACTAAGGAATTTCTCAAGCGATTCGTATGAAACTCGGTATAATTTATGTTCCTATTGAAATTCTGGGATGTGGCCAATTGGGTATGCAATTTTGGGAACTAAGCTATTTCTCGACTATAAGATTTGTTCCTATGTAAATTCTGGGATCTGGCCAATAGGCTCTGGAATTTTTGGGACAAAACTATTTCTCAAGGGATTCGTATGAATCTCTGAATGTAGGACTAATATCCGACGTTAATATTTGTTCCTATGGAAATTCTGGGAGTTTTGGGAACCAAGCCATTTCTCAAGAAATTCGTATGAAAATCGGAATGTAGGACTAATATCCGACTTTATTATTTGTTCCTATGGAAATCCTGGGAGTTTTGGGAACCAAGCCATTTCTCAAAGGGATTCGTATAAAAATCGGAATGCAAGAATAATATGCGACTAAAAGATTTGTTCCTATGGAAATTCTGGGATCTGGCCGATAGGGTCTGGTGTTTTGGGAACCAAGCCATTTCTCAAGCGATTCGTATGAAACTCGGAATGTAGGACTAATATGCGACTATAAAACTTGTTTCTATTGAAATTCTGGGATGTGGCCAATTGGGTCTGCAATTTTGGGAACTAAACTATTTCTCGACTATAAGATTTGTTCCTATGGAAATTCTGGGATCTGGCCAATAGGCTCTGGAATTTTTGGAACCAAACTATTTCGCAAGGGATTCGTATGAATCTCTGAATGTAGGACTAATATCTGACTTTAATATTTGTTCCTATGGAAATTCTGGGATCTGGCCAATTGGGTCTGGAATTTAGGAATCAAGCCATTTCTCAAGAGATTCGTATGAAACTCGGAATATAGGACAAATATGCTACTATTAAATTTGTTCCTGTGGAAATTCTGGGATCTGGCCAAGAGGGTCTGGAGTTTTGGGAACTAAGTAACTTCTAAAGCGATTCGTATGAAAGTTGGAATATAGGACTTATATGAGACTATGAGATTCGTTCCTATGGAAATTCTGGGATGTGGCCAATAGAGTCTGATTCTGGAAACCAAGCCATTTTTCAAGCGATTCGTATGAAACTCGGAATGTAGGACTAATATGCGACTATAAGATTTGTTCCTATTGAAATTCTGGGATGTGGCCAATAGGGTCTGCAGTTTTTGGAACTAAGCCATTTCTCAAGCGATTCGTGTGAAACTCGGTATGTAGGACTAATATGCGACTACAAGATTTGTTCCTATGGAAAGCCAATGGGGTCTGGAATTTTGGGAACGAAGCCATTTCTCAAGCGATTCGTATGAAAATCGGAATGTAGGACTAATATGCGACTATTAAATTTGTTCCTGTGGAAATTCTGGGATCTGGCCAAGAGGGTCTGGAGTTTTGGGAACTAAGTAACTTCTAAAGCGATTCGTACGAAACTCGGAATATATGACTTATATGAGACTATAAGATTTGTTCCTATGGAAATTCTGGGATCTGGCCAATAGGGTCTAGAATTTTGGGATCCAAGCCACTTCTCAAGCGATACGTATGAAACTCGGAATGTAGGACTAATATGCGACTATAAAATTGGTTACTATGGAAAGCCAATGGAGTCTGGAATTTTGGGAACTAAGCCATTTCTCTAGCGATTCGTATGAAAATCGGAATGTAGGACTAATATGCGACTATTAAATTTGTTCCTGTGGAAATTCTGGGATATGGCCAATAGGGTCTGGAGTTTTGGGAACTAAGTAATTTCTAAAGCGATGCGTATGAAACTCGGAATACAGGACTAATATGCGACTATAAGATTTGTTCCTATGGAAATTCTGGGATCTGGCCAATAGGGTCTGGAATTTTGGGATCCAAGCCATTTCTCAAGGGATTCGTATGAAACTCGGAATACAGGACTAATATGCGACTATAAGATTTGTTCCTATGGAATTTCTGGGATCTGGCCAATAGGGTCTGGAATTTTGGGATCCAAGCCATTTCTCAAGCAATTCGTATAAAATTCGTATTGTAGGACTAATACGCGATTATAAGATTTGTTCCAATTGAAATTCTGGGATCTGGCCTATAGGGTATGCCGTTTAGGGAACTAAGTAATTTCTAAAGCGATTCGTATGAAACTCGGAATGTAGGACTAATATGCGACTATAAGATTTGTTCCTATTGAAATTCTGGGATGTGGACAATAGGGTCTGCAGTTTTGGGAACTAAGCCGAAGGGATCCGAGCCACTTCTCAAGCGATACGTATGAAACTCGGAATGAAGAACTAATATTCGACTATAAAATTTGTTTCTATTTAAATTCTGTGATATGGCCAATAGGGTCTGGAGTTTTGGGAACCAAGCCATTTCTCAAGGGATTCGTATGAAAATCGGAATGTAGGAATAATATGCGACTATAAGATTTGTTCCTATGGAAATTCTGGGATCTGGCTAATAGGGTCTGGAATTTTGGGATCCGAGCCACTTCTCAAGCGATACGTATGAAACTCGTAATGTAGGATTAATACGCGATTATAAGATTTGTTCCAATTGAAATTCTGGGCTCTGGCCAATAGGGTCTGGAGTTTTGGGAACTAAGTAATTTCTAAAGCGATTCGTATGAAACGCGGAATGTAGGACTAATATGCGACTATAAGATTTGTTCCTATTGAAATTCTGGGATGTGGCCAATAGGGTCTGCAGTTTTGGGAACTAAGCCATTTCTGAAGCGATTCGTATGAAACTCGGAATGTAGGACTAATATGCGACTATAAGATTTGTTCCTATTGGAATTCTGGGATGTGGCCAATAGTGTCTGCAGTTTTGGGAACTAAGCCATTTCTCAAGCGATTCGTATGAAACTCGGAATGTAGGACTAATAAGAGACTATAAGATTTGTGCCTATGGAAATTCTGGGATCTGGCCAATATGCTCTGGAATTTTTTGAACCAAGTTATTTCTCAAGGGATTCGTATGAATCTCTGAATGTAGGACTAATATCCGACTTAAATATTTGTTCCTATGGAATTCTGGGAGTTTTGGGAACCAAGCCATTTCTCAAGGGATTCGTATGAAAATCGGAATGTAGGAATAATATGCGACTATAAGATTTGTTACTATGGAAATTCTGGGATCAGGTTAATAGGGTCTGGTGTTTTGGGAACCAAGCCATTTCTCAAGGGATTCGTATGAAACTCGGAATGCAGGACTAATATGCGACTATAAGATTTGTTCCTATGGAAATTCTGGGATCTGGCCAATAGGGTCTGGAATTTTGGGATCCAAGCCATTTCTCAAGCGATTCGTAAAAAATTCGTAATGTAGGACTAATACGCGATTATAAGATTTATTCCAATTGAAATTCTGGGATCTGGCCAATAGGGTATGCAGTTTTGGGAACTAAGAAATTTCTAAAGCGATTCGTATGAAACTCGGAATTTAGGACTTATATGAGACTATGAAATTCGTTCCTATGGAAAATCTGGGATGTGGCCAATAGAGTCTGATTCTGGAAACCAAGCCATTTCTCAAGAGATTCGTATGAAACTCGGAATGTAGGACTATTATGCGACTATTAAATTCGTTCCTGTGGAAATTCTGGGATGTGGCCAATGGGGTCTGGAGTTTTGGGAACTACTTAACTTCTAAAGCGATTCGTATGAAACTCGGAATTTAGGACTTATATGAGACTATGAGATTCGTTCCTATGGAAATTCTGGGATGTGGCCAATAGAGTCTGATTCTGGACACCAAGCCATTTCTCAAGCGATTCGTATGAAACTCGGAATGTAGGACTAATATGCGACTATAAGATTTGTTCCTATTGAAATTCTGGGATGTGGCCAATAGGGTCTGCAGTTTTGGGAACTAAGCCATTTCTCAAGCGATTCGTATGAAACTCGGTATGTAGGACTAATATGCGACTACAAGATTTGTTCCTATGAAAAGCCAATGGGGTCTGGAATTTTGGGAACGAAGCCATTTCTCAAGCGATTCCTATGAAAATCGGAATGTAGAACTAATATGCGACTTTTAAATTTGTTCCTGTGGAAATTCTGGGATCTGGCCAATAGGGTCTGGAATTTGGGAACCAAGCCATTTCTCAAGCGATTCGTATAAAAATAGGAATGTAGGACTAATATGCGACTATAAGACTTGTTCCTATGGAAATACTTGGATTGGGCCAATAGGGTCTGGAATTTTTGGAACCAAGCCATTTCTCAAGGGATTCGTATGAAACTCAGAATGTAGGACTAATATGCGACTATAAGATTTGTTCCTATGCAAATTCTGGAATCTGACCAATAGGGTCTGGAATTTTTGGAACCAAGCCTTTTCTCCAGGGATTCGTATGAAATTTGTAATGTAGGACTAATATGCGACTATAAGATTTGTTCCCATGGATCTGGCCAATATGGTCTGGAATTTTTGGACCCAACCATTTCTTAAGCTATTCGTATGAAATTCGGAATGTAGGACTTATATGCGAATATAAGATTTGTTCCTATGGAAATTTTGGGATCTGGCCAATAGGGTCCGGAATTCTTGAAACCAAGCCATTTCTCAAGTGATTGGTATGAATCTCGGAATGTAGGACTAATAAGAGACTATAAGATTTGTGCCTATGGAAATTCTGGGATCTGGCCAATAGGCTCTGGAATTTTTTGAACCAAGACATTTTTCAAGGGATTCGTATGAATCTCTGAATGTAGGACTAATATCCGACTTTAATATTTGTTCCTATGGAAATTCTGGGAGTTTTGGGAACCAAGCCATTTCTCAAGGGATTCGTATGAAAATCGGAATGTAGGAATAATATGCGACTATAAGATTTGTTCCTATGGAAATTCTGGGATCTGGCCAATTGGGTCTGGTGTTTTGGGAACCAAGCCATTTCTCAAGGGATTCGTATGAAACTCGGTATGTAGGACTAATATGCGACTACAAGATTTGTTCCTATGGAAAGCCAATGGGGTCTGGAATTTTGGGAACGAAGCCATTTCTCAAGCGATTCGTATGAAATTCGGAATGTAGGAGTAATATGCGACTATTAAATTTGTTCCTGTGGAAATTCTGGGATCTGGCCAAAAGGGTCTGGAGTTTTGGGAACTAAGTAATTTCTAAAGCGATTCGTATGAAAATCGGAATGTAGGACTAATATGCGACTATAAGATTTGTTCCTATTGAAATTCTGGGATGTGGCCAATAGGGTCTGCAGTTTTGGGAACTAAGCCATTTCTCAAGCGATTCGTATGAAACTCGGTATGTAGGACTAATATGCGACTACAAGTACAAGGTTTGTTCCTATGGAAAGCCAATGGGGTCTGGAATTTTGGGAACCAAGCCATTTCTCAAGCGATTCGTATGAAAATCGGAATGTAGGACTAATATGCGACTATTAAATTTGTTCCTGTGGAAATTCTGGGATCTGGCCAATAGGGCCTGGAATTTGGGAACCAAGCCATTTCTCAAGCGATTCGTATGAAACCCCGAATGTAGGACTAATATGCAACTATTAAATTTGTTCCTGTGGAAATTCTGGGATCTGGTTAATAGGGTCTGGAATTTTGGAAACTAAGTAATTTCCAAAGCGATTCGTATGAAACTCGGAGTGTAGGACTTATATGCGACTACAAGATATGTTCCAATGGAAAGCCAATGGGGTCTGGAATTTTGGGAACTAAGCCATTTCTCAAGCGATTCGTATGAAACCCCGAATGTAGGACTAATATGCGACTATTAAATTTGTTCCTGTGGAAATTCTGGGATCTGGTTAATAGGGTCTGGAGTTTTGGAAACTAAGTAATTTCTAAAGCGATTCGTATGAAAC
This sequence comes from Nephrocerus scutellatus, assembly GCA_947095585.1. Classification (NCBI taxonomy): domain Eukaryota; kingdom Metazoa; phylum Arthropoda; class Insecta; order Diptera; family Pipunculidae; genus Nephrocerus; species Nephrocerus scutellatus. Next base: position 49,154,085 of record OX352763.1, read on the forward strand.
TCGGAATGTAGGACCAATATGCGACTATAAAATTTGTTACTATGGAAATTCTGTGATCTGGTCAATAGGGTTTGGAATTTGGGGAACCAAGCCATTTCTCAAGCGATTCGTATGAAAATCGGAATGTAGGACTAATATGCTACTATTAAATTTGTTCCTTTGGGAATTCTGAGATCTGGCCAATAGGGTCTGGAGTTTGGGAACTAAGTAACTTCTAAAGCGATTCGTATGAAACTCGGAATTTAGGACTTATATGAGACTATGAGATTCGTTCCTATGGAAATTCTGGGATCTGGCAAATAGAGTCTGCTTCTAGAAACCAAGCCATTTATCAAGCGATTCGTATGAAACTCGGAATGTAGGACTAATAAGAGACTATAAGATTTGTGCCTATGGAAATTCTGGGATCTGGCCAATAGGCTCTGGAATTTTTTGAACCAAGCCATTGCTCAAGGGATTCGTCTGAAAATCGGAATGTAGGAATAATATGCGACTATAAGATTTGTTCCAATTGAAATTCTGGGATCTGGCCAATAGGGTCTGGAGTTTTGGGAACTAAGTAATTTCTAAAGCGATTCGTATGAAACTCGGAATGTAGGACTTATATGCGACTATGAGATTCGTTCCTATGGAAATTCTTGGATCTGACCAATAGAGTCTGATTCTTGAAACCAAGCCATTTCTCAAGCGATTCGTATCAAAATCGGAATGTAGGACAAATATGCGACTATTAAATTTGTTCCTGTGGAAATTCTGGGATCTGGCCAATAGGGTCTGGAGTTTTGGGAACTAAGGCATTTCTCAAGCGATTCGTATGAAACTCGGTATGTAGGACTAATATGCGACTACAAGATTTGTTCCTATGGAAAGCCAATGGGATCTGGAATTTTGGGAATCAAGCCATTTCTCAAGTGATTCGTATGAAATTCGGAATGTAGGAGTAATATGCGACTATTAAATTTATTCCTGTGGAAATTCTGGGATCTGGCCAATAGGGTCTGGAATTTGGGAACCAAGCCATTTCTCAAGCGATTCGTATGAAACTCGGAATGTAGGACTAATATGCGTCTATTAAATTTGTTCCTGTGGAAATTCTGGGATCTGGTCAAGAGGGTCTGGAGTTTTGGGAACTAAGTAATTTCTAAAGCGATTCGTATGAAACTCGGAATGTAGGACTTATATGCGACTATGAGATTCGCACCTATGGAAATTCTGGGATCTGGCCAATAGAGTCTGATTCTGGAAACCAAGCCATTTCTCAAGCGATTCGTATGAAACTAGGAATGTAGGACTAATGTGCGACTATCAGTTATGTTCCTATTGAAATTCTGGGATGTGGCCAATTGTGTCTGCAATTTTGGAAACTAAGCTATTTCTCGACTATAAGATTTGTTCCTATGTATATTCTGGGATCTGGCCAATAGGCTCTGGAATTTTTGGGACAAAACTATTTCTCAAGGGATTCGTATGAATCTCTGAATGTAGGACTAATATCCGACGTTAATATTTGTTCCTATGGAAATTCTGGGAGTTTTGGGGACCAAGCCATTTCTCAAGAAATTCAAATGAAAATCGGAATGTAGGACAAATATCCGACTTTATTATTTGTTCCTATGGAAATCCTGGGAGTTTTGGGAACCAAGCCATTTCTCAAGGGATTCGTATGAAAATCGGAATGTAAGAATAATATGCGACTAAAAGATTTGTTCCTATGGAAATTCTGGGATCTGGCCAATAGGGTCTGGTATTTTGGGAACCAAGCCATTTCTCAAGCGATTCGTATGAAACTCGGTATGTAGGACTAATATGCGACTACAAGATTTGTTCCTATGGAAAGCCAATGGGATCTGGAATTTTGGGAATCAAGCCATTTCTCAAGTGATTCGTAAGAAATTCGGAATGTAGGAGTAATATGCGACTATTAAATTTGTTCCTGTGGAAATTCTGGGATCTGGCCAAAAGGGTCTGGAGTTTTGGGAACTAAGTAATTTCTAAAGCGATTCGTATGAAAATCGGAATGTAGGACTAATATGCGACTATTAAATTTGTTCCTTTGGGAATTCTGAGATCTGGCCAATAGGGTCTGGAGTTTTGGGAACTAAGTAACTTCTAAAGCGATTCGTATGAAACTCGGAATTTAGGACTTATATGAGACTATGAGATTCGTTCCTATGGAAATTCTGGGATCTGGCAAATAGAGTCTGATTCTAGAAACCAAACCATTTCTCAAGCGATTCGTATGAAACTCGGAATGTAGGACTAATAAGAGACTATAAGATTTGTGCCTATGGAAATTCTGGGATCTGGCCAATAGGCTCTGGAATTTTTTGAACCAAGATATTTCTCAAGGGATTCGTATGAATCTCTGAATGTAGGACTAATATCCGACTTTAATATTTGTTCCTATGGAAATTCTGGGAGTTTTGGGAACCAAGCCATTGCTCAAGGGATTCGTATGAAAATCGGAATGTAGGAATAATTTGCGACTATAAGATTTGTTCCAATAGAAATTCTGGGATCTGGCCAATAGGGTCTGGAGTTTTGGGAACTAAGTAATTTCTAAAGCGATTCGTATGAAACTCGGAATGTAGGACTTATATGCGACTATGAGATTCGTTCCTATGGAAATTCTTGGATCTGGCCAATAGAGTCTGATTCTTGAAACCAAGCCATTTCTCAAGCGATTCGTATCAAAATCGGAATGTAGGACAAATATGCGACTATTAAATTTGTTCCTGTGGAAATTCTGGGATCTGGCCAATAGGGTCTGGAGTTTTGGGAACTAAGGCATTTCTCAAGCGATTCGTATGAAACTCGGTATGTAGGACTAATATGCGACTACAAGATTTGTTCCTATGGAAAGCCAATGGGATCTGGAATTTTGGGAATCAAGCCATTTCTCAAGTGATTCGTATGAAATTCGGAATGTAGGAGTAATATGCGACTATTAAATTTATTCCTGTGGAAATTCTGGGATCTGGCCAATAGGGTCTGGAATTTGGGAACCAAGCCATTTCTCAAGCGATTCGTATGAAACTCGGAATGTAGGACTTATATGCGTCTATTAAATTTGTTCCTGTGGAAATTCTGGGATCTGGCCAAGAGGGTCTGGAGTTTTGGGAACTAAGTAATTTCTAAAGCGATTCGTATGAAACTCGGAATGTAGGACTTATATGCGACTATGAGATTCGCACCTATGGAAATTCTGGGATCTGGCCAATAGAGTCTGATTCTGGAAACCAAGCCATTTCTCAAGCGATTCGTATGAAACTCGGAATGTAGGACTAATGTGCGACTATAAGTTATGTTCCTATTGAAATTCTGGGATGTGGCCAATTGGGTCTGCAATTTTGGGAACTAAGCTATTTCTCGACTATAAGATTTGTTCCTATGTAAATTCTGGGATCTGGCCAATAGGCTCTGGAATTTTTGGGACAAAACTATTTCTCAAGGGATTCGTATGAATCTCTGAATGTAGGACTAATATCCGACGTTAATATTTGTTCCTATGGAAATTCTGGGAGTTTTGGGGACCAAGCCATTTCTCAAGAAATTCGTATGAAAATCGGAATGTAGGACTAATATCCGACTTTATTATTTGTTCCTATGGAAATCCTGGGAGTTTTGGGAACCAAGCCATTTCTCAAGGGATTCGTATGAAAATCGGAATGTAAGAATAATATGCGACTAAAAGATTTGTTCCTATGGAAATTCTGGGATCTGGCCAATAGGGTCTGGTGTTTTGGGAACCAAGCCATTTCTCAAGCGATTCGTATGAAACTCGGAATGTAGGACTAATATGCGACTATAAAACTTTGTTTCTATTGAAATTCTGGGATGTGGCCAATTGGGTCTGCAATTTTGGGAACTAAGCTATTTCTCGACTATATGATTTGTTCCTATGGAAATTCTGGGATCTGGCCAATAGGCTCTGGAATTTTTGGAACCAAACTATTTCTCAAGGGATTCGTATGAATCTCTGAATGTAGGACTAATATCTGACTGTAATATTTGTTCCTATGGAAATTCTGGGATCTGGTCATTAGGGTCTGGAACTTGGGAACCAAGCCATTTCTCAAGAGATTCGTATGAAACTTGGAATATAGGACAAATATGCGACTATTAAATTTGTTCCTGTGGAAATTCTGGGATCTTGCCAAGAAGGTCTGGAGTTTTGGGAACTAAGTAACTTCTAAAGCGATTCGTATGAAAGTCAGAATATAGGACTTATATGAGACTATGAGATTCGTTCCTATGGAAATTCTGGGATGTGGCCAATAGAGTCTGATTCTGGAAACCAAGCCAAGCGATTCGTATGAAACTCGGAATGTAGGACTAATATGCGACTATAAGATTTGTTCCTATTGAAATTCTGGGATGTGGCCAAAAGGGTCTGCAGTTTTTGGAACTAAGCCATTTCTCAAGCGATTCGTATGAAATTCGGTATGTAGGACTAATATGCGACTACAAGATTTGTTTCTATGGAAAGCCAATGTGGTCTGGAATTTTGGGAACGAAGCCATTTCTCAAGCGATTCGTATGAAAATCGGAATGTAGGACTAATATGCGACTATTAAATTTGTTCCTGTGGAAATTCTGGGATCTGGCCAAGAGGGTCTGGAGTTTTGGGAACTAAGTAACTTCTAAAGCGATTCGTATGAAACTCGGAATATAGGACTTATATGAGACTATGAGATTCGTTCCTATGGAAATTCTGGGATGTGGCCAATAGAGTCTGATTCTGGAAACCAAGCCATTTCTCAAGCGATTCGTATGAAACTCGGAATGTAGGACTAATATGCGACTATAAGATTTGTTCCTATTGAAATTCTGGGATGTGGCCAATAGGGTCTGCAGTTTTTGGAACCAAGCCATTTCCCAAGCGATTCGTATGAAACTCGGTATGTAGGACTAACATGCGACTACAAGATTTGTTCCTATGGAAAGCCAATGGGGTCTGGAATTTTGGGAACGAAGCCATTTCTCAAGCAATTCGTATGAAAATCGGAATGTAGGACTAATATGCAACTATTAAATTTGTTCCTGTGGAAATTCTGGGATCTGGCCAATAGGGTCTGGCATTTTGGGAATCAAGCCATTTCTCAAGTGATTCGTATGAAAACCGGAATGTCGGACTAATATGCGACTATTAAATTTATTCCTGTGGAAATTCTGGGATCTGGCCAATAGGGTCTGGAATTTGGGAACCATGCCATTTCTCAAGCGATTCGTATGAAACTCGGAATGTAGGACTAATATGCGACTACAAGATTTGTTCCTATGGAAAGCCAATGGGGTCTGGAATTTTGGGAACTAAGCCATTTCTCTAGCGATTCGTATGAAAATCGGAATGTAGGACTAATATGCGACTATTGAATTTGTTCCTGTGGAAATTCTGGGATCTGGCCAATAGGGTCTGGAATTTGGGAACCAAGCCATTTCTCAAGAGATTCGTATGAAACTCGGAATATAGGACAAATATGCGACTATTAAATTTGTTCCTGTGGAAATTCTGGGATCTTGCCAAGAAGGTCTGGACTTTTGGGAACTAAGTAACTTCTAAAGCGATTCGTATGAAAGTCGGAATATAGGACTTAGTCTCGTTCCTATGGAAATTCTGGGATGTGGCCAATAGAGTCTGATTCTGGAAACCAAGCCAAGCGATTCGTATGAAACTCGGAATGTAGGACTAATATGCGACTATAAGATTTGTTCCTATTGAAATTCTGGGATGTGGCCAATAGGGTCTGCAGTTTTTGGAACTAAGCCATTTCTCAAGCGATTCGTATGAAACTCGGTATGTAGGACTAATATGCGACTACAAGATTTGTTTCTATGGAAAGCCAATGGGGTCTGGAAGTTTGGGAACGAAGCCATTTCTCAAGCGATTCGTATGAAAATCGGAATGTAGGACTAATATGCGACTATTAAATTTGTTCCTGTGGAAATTCTGGGATCTGGCCAAGAGGGTCTGGAGTTTTGGGAACTAAGTAACTTCTAAAGCGATTCGTATGAAACTCGGAATATAGGACTTATATGAGACTATGAGATTCGTTCCTATGGAAATTCTGGGATGTGGCCAATAGAGTCTGATTCTGGAAACCAAGCCATTTCTCAAGCGATTCGTATGAAACTCGGAATGTAGGACTAATATGCGACTATAAGATTTGTTCCTATTGAAATTCTGGGATGTGGCCAATAGGGTGTGCAGCTTTTGGAACCAAGCCATTTCTCAAGCGATTCGTATGAAACTCGGTATGTAGGACTAACATGCGACTACAAGATTTGTTCCTATGGAAAGCCAATGGGGTCTGGAATTTTGGGAACGAAGCCATTTCTCAAGCAATTCGTATGAAAATCGGAATGTAGGACTAATATGCAACCATTAAATTTGTTCCTGTGGAAATTCTGGGATCTGGCCAATAGGGTCTGGCATTTTGGGAATCAAGCCATTTCTCAAGTGATTCGTATGAAAACCGGAATGTAGGACTAATATGCGACTATTAAATTTATTCCTGTGGAAATTCTGGGATCTGGCCAATAGGGTCTGGAATTTGGGAACCATGCCATTTCTCAAGCGATTCGTATGAAACTCGGAATGTAGGACTAATATGCGACTACAAGATTTGTTCCTATGGAAAGCCAATGGGGTCTGGAATTTTGGGAACTAAGCCATTTCTCTAGCGATTCGTATGAAAATCGGAATGTAGGACTAATATGCGACTATTGAATTTGTTCCTGTGGAAATTCTGGGATCTGGCCAATAGGGTCTGGAATTTGGGAACCAAGCCATTTCTCAAGAGATTCGTATGAAACTCGGAATATAGGACAAATATGCGACTATTAAATTTGTTCCTGTGGAAATTCTGGGATCTTGCCAAGAAGGTCTGGACTTTTGGGAACTAAGTAACTTCTAAAGCGATTCGTATGAAAGTCGGAATATAGGACTTAGTCTCGTTCCTATGGAAATTCTGGGATGTGGCCAATAGAGTCTGATTCTGGAAACCAAGCCAAGCGATTCGTATGAAACTCGGAATGTAGGACTAATATGCGACTATAAGATTTGTTCCTATTGAAATTCTGGGATGTGGCCAATAGGGTCTGCAGTTTTTGGAACTAAGCCATTTCTCAAGCGATTCGTATGAAACTCGGTATGTAGGACTAATATGCGACTACAAGATTTGTTTCTATGGAAAGCCAATGGGGTCTGGAAGTTTGGGAACGAAGCCATTTCTCAAGCGATTCGTATGAAAATCGGAATGTAGGACTAATATGCGACTATTAAATTTGTTCCTGTGGAAATTCTGGGATCTGGCCAAGAGGGTCTGGAGTTTTGGGAACTAAGTAACTTCTAAAGCGATTCGTATGAAACTCGGAATATAGGACTTATATGAGACTATGAGATTCGTTCCTATGGAAATTCTGGGATCTGGCCAATAGGGTCTGGAATTTGGGAACCATGCCATTTCTCAAGCGATTCGTATGAAACTCGGAATGTAGGACTAATATGCGACTACAAGATTTGTTCCTATGGAAAGCCAATGGGGTCTGGAATTTTGGGAACTAAGCCATTTCTCTAGCGATTCGTATGAAAATCGGAATGTAGGACTAATATGCGACTATTGAATTTGTTCCTGTGGAAATTCTGGGATCCGGCCAATAGGGTCTGGAATTTGGGAACCAAGCCATTTCTCAAGAGATTCGTATGAAACTCGGAATATAGGACTAATATGCGACTATTAAATTTGTTCCTGTGGAAATTCTGGGATCTGGCCAAGAGGGTCTGGAGTTTTGGGAACTAAGTAATTTCTAAAGCGATTCGTACGAAACTCGGAATGTAGGACTAATATGCGACTATAAGATTTGTTCCTATGGAAATTCTGGGATCTGGCCAATAGGCTCTGGAATTTTTGGAAGCAAGATATTTCTCAAGGGATTCGAATGAATCTCTGAATGTAGGACTAATATCCGACTTTAATATTTGTTCCTATGGAAATTCTGGGAGTTTTGGGAACCAAGCCATTTCTCAAGGGATTCGTATGAAAATCGGAATGTAGGACTAATATGCGACTATTGAATTTGTTCCTGTGGAAATTCTGGGATCTGGCCAATAGGGTCTGGAATTTGGGAACCAAGCCATTTCTCAAGAGATTCGTATGAAACTCGGAATATAGGACTAATATGCAACTATTAAATTTGTTCCTGTGGAAATTCTGGGATCTGGCCAATAGGGTCTGGCATTTTGGGAATCAAGCCATTTCTCAAGTGATTCGTATGAAAAGCGGAATGTAGGACTAATATGCGACTATTAAATTTATTCCTGTGGAAATTCTGGGATCTGGCCAATAGGGTCTGGAATTTGGGAACCATGCCATTTCTCAAGCGATTCGTATGAAACTCGGAATGTAGGACTAATATGCGACTACAAGATTTGTTCCTATGGAAAGCCAGTGGGGTCTGGAATTTTGGGAACTAAGCCATTTCTCTAGCGATTCGTATGAAAATCGGAATGTAGGACTAATATGCGACTATTGAATTTGTTCCTGTGGAAATTCTGGGATCTGGCCAATAGGGTCTGGAATTTGGGAACCAAGCCATTTCTCAAGAGATTCGTATGAAACTCGGAATATAGGACAAATATGCGACTATTAAATTTGTTCCTGTGGAAATTCTGGGATCTTGCCAAGAAGGTCTGGACTTTTGGGAACTAAGTAACTTCTAAAGCGATTCGTATGAAAGTCGGAATATAGGACTTAGTCTCGTTCCTATGGAAATTCTGGGATGTGGCCAATAGAGTCTGATTCTGGAAACCAAGCCAAGCGATTCGTATGAAACTCGGAATGTAGGACTAATATGCGACTATAAGATTTGTTCCTATTGAAATTCTGGGATGTGGCCAATAGGGTCTGCAGTTTTTGGAACTAAGCCATTTCTCAAGCGATTCGTATGAAACTCGGTATGTAGGACTAATATGCGACTACAAGATTTGTTTCTATGGAAAGCCAATGGGGTCTGGAAGTTTGGGAACGAAGCCATTTCTCAAGCGATTCGTATGAAAATCGGAATGTAGGACTAATATGCGACTATTAAATTTGTTCCTGTGGAAATTCTGGGATCTGGCCAAGAGGGTCTGGAGTTTTGGGAACTAAGTAACTTCTAAAGCGATTCGTATGAAACTCGGAATATAGGACTTATATGAAACTATGAGATTCGTTCCTATGGAAATTCTGGGATGTGGCCAATAGAGTCTGATTCTGGAAACCAAGCCATTTCTCAAGCGATTCGTATGAAACTCGGTATGTAGGACTAACATGCGACTACAAGATTTGTTCCTATGGAAAGCCAATGGGGTCTGGAATTTTGGGAACGAAGCCATTTCTCAAGCAATTCGTATGAAAATCGGAATGTAGGACTAATATGCAACTATTAAATTTGTTCCTGTGGAAATTCTGGGATCTGGCCAATAGGGTCTGGCATTTTGGGAATCAAGCCATTTCTCAAGTGATTCGTATGAAAACCGGAATGTAGGACTAATATGCGACTATTAAATTTATTCCTGTGGAAATTCTGGGATCTGGCCAATAGGGTCTGGAATTTGGGAACCATGCCATTTCTCAAGCGATTCGTATGAAACTCGGAATGTAGGACTAATATGCGACTACAAGATTTGTTCCTATGGAAAGCCAATGGGGTCTGGAATTTTGGGAACCGTGCCATTTCTCAAGCGATTCGTATGAAACTCGGAATATAGGACTAATATGCGACTATTAAATTTGATCCTGTGGAAATTCTGGGATCTGGCCAAGAGGGTCTGGAGTTTTGGGAACTAAGTAATTTCTAAAGCGATTCGTACGAAACTCGGAATGTAGGACTAATATGCGACTATAAGATTTGTTCCTATGGAAATTCTGGGATCTGGCCAATAGGCTCTGGAATTTTTGGAAGCAAGATATTTCTCAAGGGATTCGAATGAATCTCTGAATGTAGGACTAATATCCGACTTTAATATTTGTTCCTATGGAAATTCTGGGAGTTTTGGGAACCAAGCCATTTCTCAAGGGATTCGTATGAAAATCGGAATGTAGGAATAATATGCGACTATAAGATTTGTTCCTATGGAAATTCTGGGATCTGGCCAATAGGGTCTGGTGTTTTGGGAACCAAGCCATTTCTCAAGGGATTCGTTTGAAACTCGGAATGCAAGACTAATATGCGACTATAAGATTTGTTCCTATGGAAATTCTGGGATCTGGCCAATAGGGTCTGGAATTTTGGGATCCAAGCCACTTCTCAAGCGATTCGTATGAAACTCGGAATGTAGGACTAATATGCGACTATAAGATTTGTTCCTATGGAAATTCTGGGATCTGGCCAATAGGCTCTGGAATTTTTGGAAGCAAGATATCTCTCAAGGGATTCGAATGAATCTCTGAATGTAGGACTAATATCCGACTTTAATATTTGTTCCTATGGAAATTCTGGGAGTTTTGGGAACCAAGCCATTTCTCAAGGGATTCGTATGAAAATCGGAATGTAGGAATAATATGCGACTATATGATTTGTTCCTATGGAAATTCTGGGATCTGGTTAATAGGGTCTGGTGTTTTGGGAACCAAGCCATTTCTCAAGGGATTCGTATGAAACTCGGAATATAGGACTAATATGCGACTATAAGATTTGTTCCTATGGAAATTCTGGGATCTGGCCAATAGGGTCTGGAATTTTGGGATCCAAGCCATTTCTCAAGCGATTCGTATAAAATTCGTAATGTAGGACTAATACGCGACTATAAGATTTATTCCAATTGAAATTCTGGGATCTGGCCAATAGGGTATGCAGTTTTGGGAACTAAGCCATTTCTCAAGCGATTCGTATGAAACTCGGTATGTAGGACTAATATGCGACTACAAGATTTGTTTCTATGGAAAGCCAATGGGGTCTGGAATTTTGGGAACGAAGCCATTTCTCAAGCGATTCGTATGAAAATCGGAATGTAGGACTAATATGCGACTATTAAATTGGTTCCTGTGGTAATTCTGGGATCTGGCCAAGAGGGTCTGGAGTTTTGGGAACTAAGTAACTTCTAAAGCGATTCTTATGAAAGTCGGAATATAGGAATTATATGAGACTATGAGATTCGTTCCTATGGAAATTCTGGGATGTGGCCAATAGGGTCTGCAGTTTTTGGAACCAAGCCATTTCTCAAGCGATTCGTATGAAACTCGGTATGTAGGACTAACATGCGACTACAAGATTTGTTCCTATGGAAAACCAATGGGGTCTGGAATTTTGGGAACGAAGCCATTTCTCAAGCAATTCGTATGAAAATCGGAATGTAGGACTAATATGCAACTATTAAATTTGTTCCTGTGGAAATTCTGGGATCTGGCCAATAGGGTCTGGCATTTTGGGAATCAAGCCATTTCTCAAGTGATTCGTATGAAAACCGGAATGTAGGACTAATATGCGACTATTAAATTTATTCCTGTGGAAATTCTGGGATCTGGCCAATAGGGTCTGGAATTTGGGAACCATGCCATTTCTCAAGCGATTCGTATGAAACTCGGAATGTAGGACTAATATGCGACTACAAGATTTGTTCCTATGGAAAGCCAATGGGGTCTGGAATTTTGGGAACTAAGCTATTTCTCTAGCGATTCGTATGAAAATCGGAATGTAGGACTAATATGCGACTATTGAATTTGTTCCTGTGGAAATTCTGGGATCTGGCCAATAGGGTCTGGAATTTGGGAACCAAGCCATTTCTCAAGAGATTCGTATGAAACTCGGAATATAGGACTAATATGCGACTATTAAATTTGTTCCTGTGGAAATTCTGGGATCTGGCCAAGAGGGTCTGGAGTTTTAGGAACTAAGTAATTTCTAAAGCGATTCGTATGAAACTCGGAATGTAGGACTAATATGCGACTATAAGATTTGTTCCTATGGAAATTCTGGGATCTGGCCAATAGGCTCTGGAATTTTTGGAAGCAATATATTTCTCAAGGGATTCGAATGAATCTCTGAATGTAGGACTAATATCCGACTTTAATATTTGTTCCTATGGAAATTCTGGGAGTTTTGGGAACCAAGCCATTTCTCAAGGGATTCGTATGAAAATCGGAATGTAGGAATAATATGCGACTATAAGATTTGTTCCTATGGAAATTCTGGGATCTGGCCAATAGGGTCTGGTGTTTTGGGAACCAAGCCATTTCTCAAGGGATTCGTTTGAAACTCGGAATGCAAGACTAATATGCGACTATAAGATTTGTTCCTATGGAAATTCTGGGATCTGGCCAATAGGGTCTGGAATTTTGGGATCCAAGCCACTTCTCAAGCGATACGTATTAAACTCGGAATGTAGGACTAATATGCGACTATAAAATTGGTTACTATGGAAAGCCAATGGGATCTGGAATTTTGGGAACTAAGCCATTTCTCAAGCGATTCGTATGAAACTCGGAATGTAGGACTAATATGCGACTATAAGATTTGTTCCTATTGAAATTCTGGGATCTGGCCAATAGGGTCTGGCATTTTGGGAACCAAGCCATTTCTCAAGAGATTCGTATGAAACTCGGAATATAGGACTAATATGCGACTATAAAATTGGTTACTATGGAAAGCCAATGGGGTCTGGAATTTTGGGAACTAAGCCATTTCTCTAGCGATTCGTATGAAAATCGGAATGTAGGACTAATATGCGACTATTGAATTTGTTCCTGTGGAAATTCTGGGATCTGGCCAATAGGGTCTGGAATTTGGGAACCAAGCCATTTCTCAAGAGATTCGTATGAAACTCGGAATATAGGACAAATATGCGACTATTAAATTTGTTCCTGTGGAAATTCTGGGATCTTGCCAAGAAGGTCTGGACTTTTGGGAACTAAGTAACTTCTAAAGCGATTCGTATGAAAGTCGGAATATAGGACTTAGTCTCGTTCCTATGGAAATTCTGGGATGTGGCCAATAGAGTCTGATTCTGGAAACCAAGCCAAGCGATTCGTATGAAACTCGGAATGTAGGACTAATATGCGACTATAAGATTTGTTCCTATTGAAATTCTGGGATGTGGCCAATAGGGTCTGCAGTTTTTGGAACTAAGCCATTTCTCAAGCGATTCGTATGAAACTCGGTATGTAGGACTAATATGCGACTACAAGGTTTGTTTCTATGGAAAGCCAATGGGGTCTGGAAGTTTGGGAACGAAGCCATTTCTCAAGCGATTCGTATGAAAATCGGAATGTAGGACTAATATGCGACTATTAAATTTGTTCCTGTGGAAATTCTGGGATCTGGCCAAGAGGGTCTGGAGTTTTGGGAACTAAGTAACTTCTAAAGCGATTCGTATGAAACTCGGAATATAGGACTTATATGAGACTATGAGATTCGTTCCTATGGAAATTCTGGGATGTGGCCAATAGAGTCTGATTCTGGAAACCAAGCCATTTCTCAAGCGATTCGTATGAAACTCGGTATGTAGGACTAACATGCGACTACAAGATTTGTTCCTATGGAAAGCCAATGGGGTCTGGAATTTTGGGAACGAAGCCATTTCTCAAGCAATTCGTATGAAAATCGAAATGTAGGACTAATATGCAACTATTAAATTTGTTCCTGTGGAAATTCTGGGATCTGGCCAATAGGGTCTGGCATTTTGGGAATCAAGCAATTTCTCAAGTGATTCGTATGAAAACCGGAATGTAGGACTAATATGCGACTATTAAATTTATTCCTGTGGAAATTCTGGGATCTGGCCAATAGGGTCTGGAATTTGGGACCATGCCATTTCTCAAGCGATTCGTATGAAACTCGGAATGTAGGACTAATATGCAACTACAAGATTTGTTCCTATGGAAAGCCAATGGGGTCTGGAATTTTGGGAACTAAGCCATTTCTCTAGCGATTCGTATGAAAATCGGAATGTAGGACTAATATGCGACTATTGAATTTGTTCCTGTGGAAATTCTGGGATCTGGCCAATAGGGTCTGGAATTTTGGAACCAAGCCATTTCTCAAGAGATTCGTATGAAACTCGGAATATAGGACTAATATGCGACTATTAAATTTGTTCCTGTGGAAATTCTGGGATCTGGCCAAGAGGGTCTGGAGTTTTGGGAACTAAGTAATTTCTAAAGCGATTCGTACAAAACTCGGAATGTAGGACTAATATGCGACTATAAGATTTGTTTCTATGGAAATTCTGGGATCTGGCCAATAGGCTCTGGAATTTTTGGAAGCAAGATATTTCTCAAGGGATTCGAATGAATCTCTGAATGTAGGACTAATATCCGACTTTAATATTTGTTCCTATGGAAATTCTGGGAGTTTTAGGAACCAAGCCATTTCTCAAGGGATTCGTATGAAAATCGGAATGTAGGAATAATATGCGACTATAAGATTTGTTCCTATGGAAATTCTGGGATCTGGTTAATAGGATCTGGTGTTTTGGGAACCAAGCCATTTCTCAAGTGATTCGTATGAAACTCGGAATGCAGGACTAATATGCGACTATAAGATTTGTTCCTATGGAAATTCTGGGATCTGGCCAATAGGGTCTGGAATTTTGGGATCCAAGCCATTTCTCAAGCGATTCGTATAAAATTCGTAATGTAGGACTAATACGCGATTATAAGATTTATTCCAATTGAAATTCTGGGATCTGGCCAATAGGGTATGCAGTTTTGGGAACTAAGCCATTTCTCAAGCGATTCGTATGAAACTCGGTATGTAGGACTAATATGCGACTACAAGATTTGTTTCTATGGAAAGCCAATGGGGTCTGGAATTTTGGGAACGAAGCCATTTCTCAAGCGATTCGTATGAAAATCTGAATGTAGGACTAATATGCGACTATTAAATTGGTTCCTGTGGAAATTCTGGGATCTGGCCAAGAGGGTCTGGAGTTTTGGGAACTAAGTAACTTCTAAAGCGATTCTTATGAAACTCGGAATATAGGACTTATATGAGACTATGAGATTCGTTCCTATGGAAATTCTGGGATGTGGCCAATAGGGTCTGCAGTTTTTGGAACCAAGCCATTTCTCAAGCGATTCGTATGAAACTCGGTATGTAGGACTAACATGCGACTACAAGATTTGTTCCTATGGAAAGCCAATGGGGTCTGGAATTTTGGGAACGAAGCCATTTCTCAAGCAATTCGTATGAAAATCGGAATGTAGGACTAATATGCAACTATTAAATTTGTTCCTGTGGAAATTCTGGGATCTGGCCAATAGGGTCTGGCATTTTGGGAATCAAGCCATTTCTCAAGTGATTCGTATGAAAACCGGAATGTAGGACTAATATGCGACTATTAAATTTATTCCTGTGGAAATTCTGGGATCTGGCCAATAGGGTCTGGAATTTGGGAACCATGCCATTTCTCAAGCGATTCGTATGAAACTCGGAATGTAGGACTAATATGCGACTACAAGATTTGTTCCTATGGAAAGCCAATGGGGTCTGGAATTTTGGGAACTAAGCCATTTCTCTAGCGATTCGTATGAAAATCGGAATGTAGGACTAATATGCGACTATTGAATTTGTTCCTGTGGAAATTCTGGGATCTGGCCAATAGGGTCTGGAATTTGGGAACCAAGCCATTTCTCAAGAGATTCGTATGAAACTCGGAATATAGGACTAATATGCGACTATTAAATTTGTTCCTGTGGAAATTCTGGGATCTGGCCAAGAGGGTCTGGAGTATTGGGAACTAAGTAATTTCTAAAGCGATTCGTATGAAACTCGGAATGTAGGACTAATATGCGACTATAAGATTTGTTCCTATGGAAATTCTGGGATCTGGCCAATAGGCTCTGGAATTTTTGGAAGCAAGATATTTCTCAAGGGATTCGAATGAATCTCTGAATGTAGGACTAATATCCGACTTTAATATTTTTTCCTATGGAAATTCTGGGAGTTTTGGGAACCAAGCCATTTCTCAAGGGATTCGTATGAAAATTGGAATGTAGGAATAATATGCGACTATAAGATTTGTTCCTATGGAAATTCTGGGATCTGGCCAATAGGGTCTGGTGTTTTGGGAACCAAGCCATTTCTCAAGGGATTCGTTTGAAACTCGGAATGCAAGACTAATATGCGACTATAAGATTTGTTCCTATGGAAATTCTGGGATCTGGCCAATAGGGTCTGGAATTTTGGGATCCAAGCCACTTCTCAAGCGATACGTATGAAACTCGGAATGTAGGACTAATATGCGACTATAAAATTGGTTACTATGGAAAGCCAATGGGGTCTGGAATTTTGGGAACTAAGCCATTTCTCAAGCGATTCGTATGAAACTCGGAATGTAGGACTAATATGCGACTATAAGATTTGTTCCTATTGAAATTCTGGGATGTGGCCAATAGGGTCTGCAGTTTTTGGAACCAAGCCATTTCTCAAGCGATTCGTATGAAACTCGGTATGTAGGACTAACATGCGATTACAAGATTTGTTCCTATGGAAAGCCAATGGGGTCTGGAATTTTGGGAACGAAGCCATTTCTCAAGCAATTCGTATGAAAATCGGAATGTAGGACTAATATGCAACTATTAAATTTGTTCCTGTGGAAATTCTGGGATCTGGCCAATAGGGTCTGGCATTTTGGGAATCAAGCCATTTCTCAAGTGATTCGTATGAAAACCGGAATGTAGGAATAATATGCGACTATTAAATTTATTCCTGTGGAAATTCTGGGATCTGGCCAATAGGGTCTGGAATTTGGGAACCAAGCCATTTCTCAAGAGATTCGTATGAAACTCGGAATATAGGACAAATATGCGACTATTAAATTTGTTCCTGTGGAAATTCTGGGATCTTGCCAAGAAGGTCTGGACTTTTGGGAACTAAGTAACTTCTAAAGCGATTCGTATGAAAGTCGGAATATAGGACTTAGTCTCGTTCCTATGGAAATTCTGGGATGTGGCCAATAGAGTCTGATTCTGGAAACCAAGCCAAGCGATTCGTATGAAACTCGGAATGTAGGACTAATATGCGACTATAAGATTTGTTCCTATTGAAATTCTGGGATGTGGCCAATAGGGTCTGCAGTTTTTGGAACTAAGCCATTTCTCAAGCGATTCGTATGAAACTCGGTATGTAGGACTAATATGCGACTACAAGGTTTGTTTCTATGGAAAGCCAATGGGGTCTGGAAGTTTGGGAACGAAGCCATTTCTCAAGCGATTCGTATGAAAATCGGAATGTAGGACTAATATGCGACTATTAAATTTGTTCCTGTGGAAATTCTGGGATCTGGCCAAGAGGGTCTGGAGTTTTGGGAACTAAGTAACTTCTAAAGCGATTCGTATGAAACTCGGAATATAGGACTTATATGAGACTATGAGATTCGTTCCTATGGAAATTCTGGGATGTGGCCAATAGAGTCTGATTCTGGAAACCAAGCCATTTCTCAAGCGATTCGTATGAAACTCGGTATGTAGGACTAACATGCGACTACAAGATTTGTTCCTATGGAAAGCCAATGGGGTCTGGAATTTTGGGAACGAAGCCATTTCTCAAGCAATTCGTATGAAAATCGAAATGTAGGACTAATATGCAACTATTAAATTTGTTCCTGTGGAAATTCTGGGATCTGGCCAATAGGGTCTGGCATTTTGGGAATCAAGCAATTTCTCAAGTGATTCGTATGAAAACCGGAATGTAGGACTAATATGCGACTATTAAATTTATTCCTGTGGAAATTCTGGGATCTGGCCAATAGGGTCTGGAATTTGGGACCATGCCATTTCTCAAGCGATTCGTATGAAACTCGGAATGTAGGACTAATATGCAACTACAAGATTTGTTCCTATGGAAAGCCAATGGGGTCTGGAATTTTGGGAACTAAGCCATTTCTCTAGCGATTCGTATGAAAATCGGAATGTAGGACTAATATGCGACTATTGAATTTGTTCCTGTGGAAATTCTGGGATCTGGCCAATAGGGTCTGGAATTTTGGAACCAAGCCATTTCTCAAGAGATTCGTATGAAACTCGGAATATAGGACTAATATGCGACTATTAAATTTGTTCCTGTGGAAATTCTGGGATCTGGCCAAGAGGGTCTGGAGTTTTGGGAACTAAGTAATTTCTAAAGCGATTCGTACGAAACTCGGAATGTAGGACTAATATGCGACTATAAGATTTGTTTCTATGGAAATTCTGGGATCTGGCCAATAGGCTCTGGAATTTTTGGAAGCAAGATATTTCTCAAGGGATTCGAATGAATCTCTGAATGTAGGACTAATATCCTACTTTAATATTTGTTCCTATGGAAATTCTGGGAGTTTTAGGAACCAAGCCATTTCTCAAGGGATTCGTATGAAAATCGGAATGTAGGAATAATATGCGACTATAAGATTTGTTCCTATGGAAATTCTGGGATCTGGTTAATAGGGTCTGGTGTTTTGGGAACCAAGCCATTTCTCAAGTGATTCGTATGAAACTCGGAATGCAGGACTAATATGCGACTATAAGATTTGTTCCTATGGAAATTCTGGGATCTGGCCAATAGGGTCTGGAATTTTGGGATCCAAGCCATTTCTCAAGCGATTCGTATAAAATTCGTAATGTAGGACTAATACGCGATTATAAGATTTATTCCAATTGAAATTCTGGGATCTGGCCAATAGGGTATGCAGTTTTGGGAACTAAGCCATTTCTCAAGCGATTCGTATGAAACTCGGTATGTAGGACTAATATGCGACTACAAGATTTGTTTCTATGGAAAGCCAATGGGGTCTGGAATTTTGGGAACGAAGCCATTTCTCAAGCGATTCGTATGAAAATCTGAATGTAGGACTAATATGCGACTATTAAATTGGTTCCTGTGGAAATTCTGGGATCTGGCCAAGAGGGTCTGGAGTTTTGGGAACTAAGTAACTTCTAAAGCGATTCTTATGAAACTCGGAATATAGGACTTATATGAGACTATGAGATTCGTTCCTATGGAAATTCTGGGATGTGGCCAATAGGGTCTGCAGTTTTTGGAACCAAGCCATTTCTCAAGCGATTCGTATGAAACTCGGTATGTAGGACTAACATGCGACTACAAGATTTGTTCCTATGGAAAGCCAATGGGGTCTGGAATTTTGGGAACGAAGCCATTTCTCAAGCAATTCGTATGAAAATCGGAATGTAGGACTAATATGCAACTATTAAATTTGTTCCTGTGGAAATTCTGGGATCTGGCCAATAGGGTCTGGCATTTTGGGAATCAAGCCATTTCTCAAGTGATTCGTATGAAAACCGGAATGTAGGACTAATATGCGACTATTAAATTTATTCCTGTGGAAATTCTGGGATCTGGCCAATAGGGTCTGGAATTTGGGAACCATGCCATTTCTCAAGCGATTCGTATGAAACTCGGAATGTAGGACTAATATGCGACTACAAGATTTGTTCCTATGGAAAGCCAATGGGGTCTGGAATTTTGGGAACTAAGCCATTTCTCTAGCGATTCGTATGAAAATCGGAATGTAGGACTAATATGCGACTATTGAATTTGTTCCTGTGGAAATTCTGGGATCTGGCCAATAGGGTCTGGAATTTGGGAACCAAGCCATTTCTCAAGAGATTCGTATGAAACTCGGAATATAGGACTAATATGCGACTATTAAATTTGTTCCTGTGGAAATTCTGGGATCTGGCCAAGAGGGTCTGGAGTATTGGGAACTAAGTAATTTCTAAAGCGATTCGTATGAAACTCGGAATGTAGGACTAATATGCGACTATAAGATTTGTTCCTATGGAAATTCTGGGATCTGGCCAATAGGCTCTGGAATTTTTGGAAGCAAGATATTTCTCAAGGGATTCGAATGAATCTCTGAATGTAGGACTAATATCCGACTTTAATATTTTTTCCTATGGAAATTCTGGGAGTTTTGGGAACCAAGCCATTTCTCAAGGGATTCGTATGAAAATTGGAATGTAGGAATAATATGCGACTATAAGATTTGTTCCTATGGAAATTCTGGGATCTGGCCAATAGGGTCTGGTGTTTTGGGAACCAAGCCATTTCTCAAGGGATTCGTTTGAAACTCGGAATGCAAGACTAATATGCGACTATAAGATTTGTTCCTATGGAAATTCTGGGATCTGGCCAATAGGGTCTGGAATTTTGGGATCCAAGCCACTTCTCAAGCGATACGTATGAAACTCGGAATGTAGGACTAATATGCGACTATAAAATTGGTTACTATGGAAAGCCAATGGGGTCTGGAATTTTGGGAACTAAGCCATTTCTCAAGCGATTCGTATGAAACTCGGAATGTAGGACTAATATGCGACTATAAGATTTGTTCCTATTGAAATTCTGGGATGTGGCCAATAGGGTCTGCAGTTTTTGGAACCAAGCCATTTCTCAAGCGATTCGTATGAAACTCGGTATGTAGGACTAACATGCGATTACAAGATTTGTTCCTATGGAAAGCCAATGGGGTCTGGAATTTTGGGAACGAAGCCATTTCTCAAGCAATTCGTATGAAAATCGGAATGTAGGACTAATATGCAACTATTAAATTTGTTCCTGTGGAAATTCTGGGATCTGGCCAATAGGGTCTGGCATTTTGGGAATCAAGCCATTTCTCAAGTGATTCGTATGAAAACCGGAATGTAGGAATAATATGCGACTATTAAATTTATTCCTGTGGAAATTCTGGGATCTGGCCAATAGGGTCTGGAATTTGGGAACCATGCCATTTCTCAAGCGATTCGTATGAAACTCGGAATGTAGGACTAATATGCGACTACAAGATTTGTTCCTATGGAAAGCCAATGAGGTCTGGAATTTTGGGAACTAAGCCATTTCTCTAGCGATTCGTATGAAAATCGGAATGTAGGACTAATATGCGACTATTGAATTTGTTCCTGTGGAAATTCTGGGATCTGGCCAATAGGGTCTGGAATTTGGGAACCAAGCCATTTCTCAAGAGATTCGTATGAAACTCGGAATATAGGACAAATATGCGACTATTAAATTTGTTCCTGTGGAAATTCTGGGATCTTGCCAAGAAGGTCTGGAGTTTTGGGAACTAAGTAACTTCTAAAGCGATTCGTATGAAAGTCGGAATATAGGACTTATATGAGACTATGAGATTCGTTCCTATGGAAATTCTGGGATGTGGCCAATAGAGTCTGATTCTGGAAACCAAGCCAAGCGATTCGTATGAAACTCGGAATGTAGGACTAATATGCGACTATAAGATTTGTTCCTATTGAAATTCTGGGATGTGGCCAATAGGGTCTGCAGTTTTTGGAACTAAGCCATTTCTCAAGCGATTCGTATGAAACTCGGTATGTAGGACTAATATGCGACTACAAGATTTGTTTCTATGGAAAGCCAATGGGGTCTGGAATTTTGGGAACGAAGCCATTTCTCAAGCGATTCGTATGAAAATCGGAATGTAGGACTAATATGCGACTATTAAATTTGTTCCTGTGGAAATTCTGGGATCTGGCCAAGAGGGTCTGGAGTTTTGGGAACTAAGTAACTTCTAAAGCGATTCGTATGAAACTCGGAATATAGGACTTATATGAGACTATGAGATTCGTTCCTATGAAAATTCTGGGATGTGGCCAATAGAGTCTGATTTTGGAAACCAAGCCATTTCTCAAGCGATTCGTATGAAACTCGGAATGTAGGACTAATATGCGACTATAAGATTTGTTCCTATTGAAATTCTGGGATGTGGCCAATAGGGTCTGCAGTTTTTGGAACCAAGCCATTTCTCAAGCGATTCGTATGAAACTCGGTATGTAGGACTAACATGCGACTACAAGATTTGTTCCTATGGAAAGCCAATGGGGTCTGGAATTTTGGGAACGAAGCCATTTCTCAAGCAATTCGTATGAAAATCGGAATGTAGGACTAAAATGCAACTATTAAATTTGTTCCTGTGGAAATTCTGGGATCTGGCCAATAGGGTCTGGCATTTTTGGAATCAAGCCATTTCTCAAGTGATTCGTATGAAAACCGGAATGTAGGACTAATATGCGACTATTAAATTTATTCCTGTGGAAATTCTGGGATATGGCCAATAGGGTCTGGAATTTGGGAACCATGCCATTTCTCAAGCGATTCGTATGAAACTCGGAATGTAGGACTAATATGCGACTACAAGATTTGTTCCTATGGAAAGCCAATGGGGTCTGGAATTTTGGGAACTAAGCCATTTCTCTAGCGATTCGTATGAAAATCGGAATGTAGGACTAATATGCGACTATTGAATTTGTTCCTGTGAAAATTCTGGGATCTGGCCAATAGGGTCTGGAATTTGGGAACCAAGCCATTTCTCAAGAGATTCGTATGAAACTCGGAATATAGGACTAATATGCGACTATTAAATTTGTTCCTGTGGAAATTCTGGGATCTGGCCAAGAGGGTCTGGAGTTTTGGGAACTAAGTAATTTCTAAAGCGATTTATATGAAACTCGGAATGTAGGACTAATATGCGACTATAAGATTTGTTCCTATGGAAATTCTGGGATCTGGCCAATAGGCTCTGGAATTTTTGGAAGCAAGATATTTCTCAAGGGATTCGAATGAATCTCTGAATGTAGGAATAATATCCGACTTTAATATTTGTTCCTATGGAAATTCTGGGAGTTTTGGGAACCAAGCCATTTCTCAAGGGATTCGTATGAAAATCGGAATGTAGGAATAATATGCGACTATAAGATTTGTTCCTATGGAAATTCTGCGATCTGGACAATAGGGTCTGGTGTTTTGGGAACCAAGCCATTTCTCAAGGGATTCGTTTGAAACTCGGAATGCAAGACTAATATGCGACTATAAGATTTGTTCCTATGGAAATTCTGGGATCTGGCCAATAGGGTCTGGAATTTTGGGATCCAAGCCACTTCTCAAGCGATACGTATGAAACTCGGAATGTAGGACTAATATGCGACTATAAAATTGGTTACTATGGAAAGCCAATGGGGTCTGGAATTTTGGGAACTAAGCCATTTCTCTAGCGATTCGTATGAAAATCGGAATGTAGGACTAATATGCGACTATTAAATTTGTTCCTGTGGAAATTCTGGGATCTGGCCAATAGGGTCTGGTGTTTTGGGAACCAAGCCATTTCTCAAGGGATTCGTATGAAACTCGGAATACAGGACTAATATGCGACTATAAGATTTGTTCCTATGGAAATTCTGGGATCTGGCCAATAGGGCCTGGAATTTTGGGATCCAAGCCATTTCTCAAGGGATTCGTATGAAACTCGGAATACAGGACTAATATGCGACTATAAGATTTGTTCCTATGGAAATTCTGGGATCTGGCCAATAGTATCTGGAATTTTGGGATCCAATTCATTTCTCAAGCAATTCGTATAAAATTCGTATTGTAGGACTAATACGCGATTATAAGATTTGTTCCAATTGAAATTCTGGGATCTGGCCAATAGGGTATGCAGTTTTGGGAACTAAGTAATTTCTAAAGCGATTCATATGAAAATCGGAATGTAGGACTAATATGCGACTATAAGATTTGTTCCTATTGAAATTCTGGGATGTGGACAATAGGGTCTGCAGTTTTGGGAACTAAGCCGAAGGGATCCGAGCCACTTCTCAAGCGATACGTATGAAACTCGGAATGAAGAACTAATATGCGACTATAAAATTTGTTTCTATTTAAATTCTGTGATATGGCCAATAGAGTCTGGAGTTTTGGGATCCAAGCCATTTCTCAAGGGATTCGTATGAAACTCGGAATACAGGTCTAATATGCGACTATAAGATTTGTTCCTATGGAAATTCTGGGATCTGGCCAATAGTATCTGGAATTTTGGGATCCAATTCATTTCTCAAGCAATTCGTATAAAATTCGTATTGTAGGACTAATACGCGATTATAAGATTTGTTCCAATTGAAATTCTGGGATCTGGCCAATAGGGTATGCAGTTTTGGGAACTAAGTAATTTCTAAAGCGATTCGTATGAAACTCGGAATGTAGGACTAATATGCGACTATAAGATTTGTTCCTATGGAAATTCTGGGATCTGGCCAATAGGCTCTGGAATTTTTGGAAGCAATATATTTCTCAAGGGATTCGAATGAATCTCTGAATGTAGGACTAATATCCGACTTTAATATTTGTTCCTATGGAAATTCTGGGAGTTTTGGGAACCAAGCCATTTCTCAAGGGATTCGTATGAAAATCGGAATGTAGGAATAATATGCGACTATAAGATTTGTTCCTATGGAAATTCTGGGATCTGGCCAATAGGGTCTGGTGTTTTGGGAACCAAGCCATTTCTCAAGGGATTCGTTTGAAACTCGGAATGCAAGACTAATATGCGACTATAAGATTTGTTCCTATGGAAATTCTGGGATCTGGCCAATAGGGTCTGGAATTTTGGGATCCAAGCCACTTCTCAAGCGATACGTATTAAACTCGGAATGTAGGACTAATATGCGACTATAAAATTGGTTACTATGGAAAGCCAATGGGATCTGGAATTTTGGGAACTAAGCCATTTCTCAAGCGATTCGTATGAAACTCGGAATGTAGGACTAATATGCGACTATAAGATTTGTTCCTATTGAAATTCTGGGATCTGGCCAATAGGGTCTGGCATTTTGGGAACCAAGCCATTTCTCAAGAGATTCGTATGAAACTCGGAATATAGGACTAATATGCGACTATAAAATTGGTTACTATGGAAAGCCAATGGGGTCTGGAATTTTGGGAACTAAGCCATTTCTCTAGCGATTCGTATGAAAATCGGAATGTAGGACTAATATGCGACTATTGAATTTGTTCCTGTGGAAATTCTGGGATCTGGCCAATAGGGTCTGGAATTTGGGAACCAAGCCATTTCTCAAGAGATTCGTATGAAACTCGGAATATAGGACAAATATGCGACTATTAAATTTGTTCCTGTGGAAATTCTGGGATCTTGCCAAGAAGGTCTGGACTTTTGGGAACTAAGTAACTTCTAAAGCGATTCGTATGAAAGTCGGAATATAGGACTTAGTCTCGTTCCTATGGAAATTCTGGGATGTGGCCAATAGAGTCTGATTCTGGAAACCAAGCCAAGCGATTCGTATGAAACTCGGAATGTAGGACTAATATGCGACTATAAGATTTGTTCCTATTGAAATTCTGGGATGTGGCCAATAGGGTCTGCAGTTTTTGGAACTAAGCCATTTCTCAAGCGATTCGTATGAAACTCGGTATGTAGGACTAATATGCGACTACAAGGTTTGTTTCTATGGAAAGCCAATGGGGTCTGGAAGTTTGGGAACGAAGCCATTTCTCAAGCGATTCGTATGAAAATCGGAATGTAGGACTAATATGCGACTATTAAATTTGTTCCTGTGGAAATTCTGGGATCTGGCCAAGAGGGTCTGGAGTTTTGGGAACTAAGTAACTTCTAAAGCGATTCGTATGAAACTCGGAATATAGGACTTATATGAGACTATGAGATTCGTTCCTATGGAAATTATTGGATGTGGCCAATAGAGTCTGATTCTGGAAACCAAGCCATTTCTCAAGCGATTCGTATGAAACTCGGTATGTAGGACTAACATGCGACTACAAGATTTGTTCCTATGGAAAGCCAATGGGGTCTGGAATTTTGGGAACGAAGCCATTTCTCAAGCAATTCGTATGAAAATCGGAATGTAGGACTAATATGCAACTATTAAATTTGTTCCTGTGGAAATTCTGGGATCTGGCCAATAGGGTCTGGCATTTTGGGAATCAAGCCATTTCTCAAGTGATTCGTATGAAAACCGGAATGTAGGACTAATATGCGACTATTAAATTTATTCCTGTGGAAATTCTGGGATCTGGCCAATAGGGTCTGGAATTTGGGACCATGCCATTTCTCAAGCGATTCGTATGAAACTCGGAATGTAGGACTAACATGCGACTACAAGATTTGTTCCTATGGAAAGCCAATGGGGTCTGGAATTTTGGGAACGAAGCCATTTCTCAAGCAATTCGTATGAAAATCGGAATGTAGGACTAATATGCAACTATTAAATTTGTTCCTGTGGAAATTCTGGGATCTGGCCAATAGGGTCTGGCATTTTGGGAATCAAGCCATTTCTCAAGTGATTCGTATGAAAACCGGAATGTAGGACTAATATGCGACTATTAAATTTATTCCTGTGGAAATTCTGGGATCTGGCCAATAGGGTCTGGAATTTGGGAACCATGCCATTTCTCAAGCGATTCGTATGAAACTCGGAATGTAGGACTAATATGCGACTACAAGATTTGTTCCTATGGAAAGCCAATGGGGTCTGGAATTTTGGGAACTAAGCCATTTCTCTAGCGATTCGTATGAAAATCGGAATGTAGGACTAATATGCGACTATTGAATTTGTTCCTGTGGAAATTCTGGGATCTGGCCAATAGGGTCTGGAATTTGGGAACCAAGCCATTTCTCAAGAGATTCGTATGAAACTCGGAATATAGGACTAATATGCGACTATTAAATTTGTTCCTGTGGAAATTCTGGGATCTGGCCAAGAGGGTCTGGAGTTTTGGGAACTAAGTAATTTCTAAAGCGATTCGTATGAAACTCGGAATGTAGGACTAATATGCGACTATAAGATTTGTTCCTATGGAAATTCTGGGATCTGGCCAATAGGCTCTGGAATTTTTGGAAGCAAGATATTTCTCAAGGGATTCGAATGAATCTCTGAATGTAGGACTAATATCCGACTTTAATATTTTTTCCTATGGAAATTCTGGGAGTTTTGGGAACCAAGCCATTTCTCAAGGGATTCGTATGAAAATTGGAATGTAGGAATAATATGCGACTATAAGATTTGTTCCTATGGAAATTCTGGGATCTGGCCAATAGGGTCTGGTGTTTTGGGAACCAAGCCATTTCTCAAGGGATTCGTTTGAAACTCGGAATGCAAGACTAATATGCGACTATAAGATTTGTTCCTATGGAAATTCTGGGATCTGGCCAATAGGGTCTGGAATTTTGGGATCCAAGCCACTTCTCAAGCGATACGTATGAAACTCGGAATGTAGGACTAATATGCGACTATAAAATTGGTTACTATGGAAAGCCAATGGGGTCTGGAATTTTGGGAACTAAGCCATTTCTCAAGCGATTCGTATGAAACTCGGAATGTAGGACTAATATGCGACTATAAGATTTGTTCCTATTGAAATTCTGGGATGTGGCCAATAGGGTCTGCAGTTTTTGGAACCAAGCCATTTCTCAAGCGATTCGTATGAAACTCGGTATGTAGGACTAACATGCGACTACAAGATTTGTTCCTATGGAAAGCCAATGGGGTCTGGAATTTTGGGAACGAAGCCATTTCTCAAGCAATTCGTATGAAAATCGGAATGTAGGACTAATATGCAACTATTAAATTTGTTCCTGTGGAAATTCTGGGATCTGGCCAATAGGGTCTGGCATTTTGGGAATCAAGCCATTTCTCAAGTGATTCGTATGAAAACCGGAATGTAGGAATAATATGCGACTATTAAATTTATTCCTGTGGAAATTCTGGGATCTGGCCAATAGGGTCTGGAATTTGGGAACCATGCCATTTCTCAAGCGATTCGTATGAAACTCGGAATGTAGGACTAATATGCGACTACAAGATTTGTTCCTATGGAAAGCCAATGAGGTCTGGAATTTTGGGAACTAAGCCATTTCTCTAGCGATTCGTATGAAAATCGGAATGTAGGACTAATATGCGACTATTGAATTTGTTCCTGTGGAAATTCTGGGATCTGGCCAATAGGGTCTGGAATTTGGGAACCAAGCCATTTCTCAAGAGATTCGTATGAAACTCGGAATATAGGACAAATATGCGACTATTAAATTTGTTCCTGTGGAAATTCTGGGATCTTGCCAAGAAGGTCTGGAGTTTTGGGAACTAAGTAATTTCTAAAGCGATTCGTATGAAAGTCGGAATATAGGACTTATATGAGACTATGAGATTCGTTCCTATGGAAATTCTGGGATGTGGCCAATAGAGTCTGATTCTGGAAACCAAGCCAAGCGATTCGTATGAAACTCGGAATGTAGGACTAATATGCGACTATAAGATTTGTTCCTATTGAAATTCTGGGATGTGGCCAATAGGGTCTGCAGTTTTTGGAACTAAGCCATTTCTCAAGCGATTCGTATGAAACTCGGTATGTAGGACTAATATGCGACTACAAGATTTGTTTCTATGGAAAGCCAATGGGGTCTGGAATTTTGGGAACGAAGCCATTTCTCAAGCGATTCGTATGAAAATTGGAATGTAGGACTAATATGCGACTATTAAATTTGTTCCTGTGGAAATTCTGGGATCTGGCCAAGAGGGTCTGGAGTTTTGGGAACTAAGTAACTTCTAAAGCGATTCGTATGAAACTCGGAATATAGGACTTATATGAGACTATGAGATTCGTTCCTATGGAAATTCTGGGATGTGGCCAATAGAGTCTGATTCTGGAAACCAAGCCATTTCTCAAGCGATTCGTATGAAACTCGGAATGTAGGACTAATATGCGACTATAAGATTTGTTCCTATTGAAATTCTGGGATGTGGCCAATAGGGTCTGCAGTTTTTGGAACCAAGCCATTTCTCAAGCGATTCGTATGAAACTCGGTATGTAGGACTAACATGCGACTACAAGATTTGTTCCTATGGAAAGCCAATGGGGTCTGGAATTTTGGGAACGAAGCCATTTCTCAAGCAATTCGTATGAAAATCGGAATGTAGGACTAAAATGCAACTATTAAATTTGTTCCTGTGGAAATTCTGGGATCTGGCCAATAGGGTCTGGCATTTTGGGAATCAAGCCATTTCTCAAGTGATTCGTATGAAAACCGGAATGTAGGACTAATATGCGACTATTAAATTTATTCCTGTGGAAATTCTGGGATATGGCCAATAGGGTCTGGAATTTGGGAACCATGCCATTTCTCAAGCGATTCGTATGAAACTCGGAATGTAGGACTAATATGCGACTACAAGATTTGTTCCTATGGAAAGCCAATGGGGTCTGGAATTTTGGGAACTAAGCCATTTCTCTAGCGATTCGTATGAAAATCGGAATGTAGGACTAATATGCGACTATTGAATTTGTTCCTGTGGAAATTCTGGGATCTGGCCAATAGGGTCTGGAATTTGGGAACCAAGCCATTTCTCAAGAGATTCGTATGAAACTCGGAATATAGGACTAATATGCGACTATTAAATTTGTTCCTGTGGAAATTCTGGGATCTGGCCAAGAGGGTCTGGAGTTTTGGGAACTAAGTAATTTCTAAAGCGATTTATATGAAACTCGGAATGTAGGACTAATATGCGACTATAAGATTTGTTCCTATGGAAATTCTGGGATCTGGCCAATAGGCTCTGGAATTTTTGGAAGCAAGATATTTCTCAAGGGATTCGAATGAATCTCTGAATGTAGGAATAATATCCGACTTTAATATTTGTTCCTATGGAAATTCTGGGAGTTTTGGGAACCAAGCCATTTCTCAAGGGATTCGTATGAAAATCGGAATGTAGGAATAATATGCGACTATAAGATTTGTTCCTATGGAAATTCTGGGATCTGGTTAATAGGGTCTGGTGTTTTGGGAACCAAGCCATTTCTCAAGTGATTCGTATGAAACTCGGAATGCAGGACTAATATGCGACTATAAGATTTGTTCCTATGGAAATTCTGGGATCTGGCCAATAGGGTCTGGAATTTTGGGATCCAAGCCATTTCTCAAGCGATTCGTAGAAAATTCGTAATGTAGGACTAATACGCGACTATAAGATTTATTCCAATTGAAATTCTGGGATCTGGCCAATAGGGTCTGCAGTTTTTGGAACTAAGCCATTTCTCAAGCGATTCGTATGAAACTCGGTATGTAGGACTAATATGCGACTACAAGATTTGTTTCTATGGAAAGCCAATGGGGTCTGGAATTTTGGGAACTAAGCCATTTCTCTAGCGATTCGTATGAAAATCGGAATGTAGGACTAATATGCGACTATTAAATTTGTTCCTGTGGAAATTCTGGGATCTGGCCAATAGGGTCTGGTGTTTTGGGAACCAAGCCATTTCTCAAGGGATTCGTATGAAACTCGGAATACAGGACTAATATGCGACTATAAGATTTGTTCCTATGGAAATTCTGGGATCTGGCCAATAGGGCCTGGAATTTTGGGATCCAAGCCATTTCTCAAGGGATTCGTATGAAACTCGGAATACAGGACTAATATGCGACTATAAGATTTGTTCCTATGGAAATTCTGGGATCTGGCCAATAGTATCTGGAATTTTGGGATCCAATTCATTTCTCAAGCAATTCGTATAAAATTCGTATTGTAGGACTAATACGCGATTATAAGATTTGTTCCAATTGAAATTCTGGGATCTGGCCAATAGGGTATGCAGTTTTGGGAACTAAGTAATTTCTAAAGCGATTCATATGAAAATCGGAATGTAGGACTAATATGCGACTATAAGATTTGTTCCTATTGAAATTCTGGGATGTGGACAATAGGGTCTGCAGTTTTCGGAACTAAGCCGAAGGGATCCGAGCCACTTCTCAAGCGATACGTATGAAACTCGGAATGAAGAACTAATATGCGACTATAAAATTTGTTTCTATTTAAATTCTGTGATATGGCCAATAGAGTCTGGAGTTTTGGGAACCAAGCCATTTCTCAAGGGATTCGTATGAAAATCGGAATGTAGGAATAATATGCGACTATAAGATTTGTTCCTATGGAAATTCTGGGATCTGGCTAATAGGGTCTGGAATTTTGGGATCCGAGCCACTTCTCAAGCGATACGTATGAAACTCGTAATGTAGGACTAATACGCGATTATAAGATTTGTTCCAATTAAAATTCTGGGATCTGGCCAATAGGGTCTGGAGTTTTGGGAACTAAGTAATTTCTAAAGCGATTCGTATGAAACGCGGAATGTAGGACTAATATGCGACTATAAGATTTGTTCCTATTGAAATTCTGGGATGTGGCCAATAGGGTCTGCAGTTTTGGGAACTAAGCCATTTCTGAAGCGATTCGTATGAAACTCGGAATGTAGGACTAATATGCGACTATAAGATTTGTTCCTATTGGAATTCTGGGATGTGGCCAATAGTGTCTGCAGTTTTGGGAACTAAGCCATTTCTCAAGCGATTCGTATGAAACTCGGAATGTAGGACTAATAAGAGACTATAAGATTTGTGCCTATGGAAATTCTGGGATCTGGCCAATATGCTCTGGAATTTTTTGAACCAAGATATTTCTCAAGGGATTCGTATGAATCTCTGAATGTAGGACTAATATCCGACTTAAATATTTGTTCCTATGGAAATTCTGGGAGTTTTGGGAACCAAGCCATTTCTCAAAGGATTCGTATGAAAATCGGAATGTAGGAATAATATGCGACTATAAGATTTGTTCCTATGGAAATTCTGGGATCTGGTTAATAGGGTCTGGTGTTTTGGGAACCAAGCCATTTCTCAAGGGATTCGTATGAAACTCGGAATGCAGGACTAATATGCGACTTGTTACGTACACGTACAACATGAAATTAACAAACAAAAAAAAAAATCATGCTTAAGATTTGATAAACACTCACCTTCCTTCAAACCCCGAAAATTTACGTCGGCAGCGATGCAGCATTGCACCGATGGTATCTATCTGAAAAGGAAGGAAAAACAAAAGCAGAAACTCAACTTTATAAAATGTAAAGTTCACTTACCTGCACAATGACATAATTCTCAGCTGAAGTCGACGTCGAAGACATGTGCTGAGAAAATAAAACAAGAAAATAGATTTATGTAATATTATATTACGACAAACTTTAAAACTGAGACGCGATATCTGGTTCCCAAATAGTTTTCTTTTTGAAAACCAGAAATCGCGCCTCTATATTATAGATTTGCACTCACCTGTTGACTTTTCACAGCAGCAGAGTGTTCTATTTTTGCATGCATGTAAATGCATTGCAATGTTGTCCATCCAAATGAATTCAGGGCTGAGGTCGGATATTCCCTCAGCCCTAACGACACTATACTTCGCAAATTTCATAAACCTAAATAAACATAATCAATAAAATATATAAAATGAAAAGAACAAATAAAGAAAAACAAAAACAAACATAACACAAAACTAAAAAGCCGACACTCACGATTTGACAATTGACAACAAAACAAATTATTGACGAATATCTGCCAGTCAATAGGTTGACATATATCAGCTGTTCAAAATTGACTGGAATACTTAAAATGGCAAAGGTTGGGGAAGCATTAGAGATTTTAAATAATTATCTGACTGGAAAGTGGTTTGAAGTGTGTATGTTAATAATTGTTTAGGTGTTGTATGATTGGTATTCATGTTTAACGTTTATTAGTAAATGTGACTAAAAATAAAAAAAAAGGAGGACGGGATGATGGGATTGATTCCACATTAGACAAGCAGAGATAGAATGTCTATTTTAGGGGAAAGAAATTTACGCGCCAAAAATTTTAATAAAACTATATAGTGATTTTGGGACGACCGACGAAAAGGACAAAGATGTAATAAAGATGAAAAGGTTTAGTAACTGAGGTAAAGAAAAGAGAATGCAATAGGTTTTTTTTTTTAGAAGGTTCGAAAAAAGGTAAAGATCTCTTCAGGCGGAGACAGAATTTTTCGAGGCAGTTGGAAATTTATCATCGACAAGGATAGTCTACTC
Organism: Nephrocerus scutellatus; assembly: GCA_947095585.1. Lineage (NCBI taxonomy): Eukaryota > Metazoa > Arthropoda > Insecta > Diptera > Pipunculidae > Nephrocerus > Nephrocerus scutellatus. The sequence goes on from OX352763.1 coordinate 49,186,761, forward strand.
GAGAATTAAGTTCGATAAAGCTTTACTAAGAAAAGTTTTTGCATTAAGAAAAGGAAATTTTAAATTTCAAAGTTTTTTTTTTAGCAAGCAAGCATTTCCAAATAGCATTCAAATCGAAGAATTTTATTAGAAAAATTACTTTGTTACTTGTTAACAAAAAGGAAATTTTATTTCCGCAGGTTTTTTTTGTGCTGAAGTAATAAGTGGATAGTAGAGTGTGTAAAATCAGTTCTTTTAAAAAAAGGCTGCACGTAGAGAACCGCCATATTGCAAAACTCAAGATTTTCAAATTATAATTCAATTTCAAAAGTTTTACTGGAGATTTATAATAATAATAATTACGTAAAAACCAGTTTAAACAAGCCGCGTATAAAAAAAAAAAAACAAAACGCCATTTTATTTGTAAATTCAAAAATAAAAATTTCTAAAATCATTCCTTTGAAACAATTCACTTAAAGTGAAAAAGTACAATCTTAAAGTACGAGTGCGCAAAATCTATTTTAGAAAGTGTTGTGTCCAATCAAACAAAATTAAACCCAAAAGTACAATCTTAAAGTACGAGTGCGCAAAATCTATTTTAGAAAGTGTTGTGTCCAATCAAACAAAATTAAACCCAAAAGGCTTAATTCCCAAAACTTTGCGAAGTCGTGTTAGTGTGCTAAGCGGTTTAAATGGGATTATATATCACCACAGTTCTTCGAAAATAATTCACGATAGTGAAAAGCTGCGAACGCAGTTTAAAGTGCAGAAATACTTGAATCTTCAGTATATCAAAGACAAGAACCGTCGAGTAGTAAAAATAAACTTGATCAAATATAACACTCAAGCAAAGTTCTACATTCAGAAAGGAAAAAGAGGGAAATCTTCTCGAACCGCAGATTGAGTTTTTTTTTATTCATAAAATTGAGTTTTTTTTAAATTTAAAAGTTTTTACCTTTTTTTTTTGAGTTTTATCAAATTTTAAATCTAGTTTACCTTTTTGAGTTTTTTTTTTTGAATTAAATTTAAATTAAAATTGAGTTTTCACTATTTTGAGTTTTTCTATTTTAACTTACATTTACATAATTTCGTTTAGTGTAAACTGCAATTAGTAGTTGCCAATTCAATTATTCTCATTAACCAACTTTGCTACAGGTAATTTCATCGAAATCATGCCGGCAGGATCTCCTTGAAAAAAACTACCAAGTAAGTGTCATTTACATAATTTTTATTCATTTCGTTTTTTTGCTACTAATGGCAGTACATGACAAATTTTAGTTTTGAATTTTTAAGTTTTTTTGGAAAAGAAAAAAGTTTTTTTATTTGTAAATATTTCTTTCTTTTATATATATATATTTACATTTTTAATTGAATTTTTATTTTGAATTCATTTATAACTTTTGTTGTTAAACAAATACACATTATATATATATATATATATATATATCTTTTAACTTTAAATTTTCATATTTTATTTTAACTTTTTTTATTTGAAGTCATTTTTAATAAAAAAGTAATACATGTATCTACAAATTGAAAACATAAATACGTGACTTCTTATTGCCGTTGCCCATTGGGTGGGAGGCATAATTCCTTTTTTTTTTATATTTTTTATTGATCCGCACCATGAGTGAGTAGATCAAGCGGGCTGTAGGTGTGTGGCTGGGGTTGTTGATCCCACGGTGATTATTCTAGGCGCTTTTCAGATGACGACGTGACGGACCATGGACGACCGGACGAAGTCGACCTTTCCTTGACTATTTTGCGATGCCTCGGTGCAGATGCAAACAGGTCATTCCTCCTAGAATAGAATTAGGTAGTAGATAAGAGGATTATTTAAGGAAATGAAAAATTTTCTTAAAAGTTAAAGAAATAAATTTCTTTCACTTTTAGTTTTAATATAGGTTAATATAGAGTAGTTTAGTTATAGGTTTAGTATTAAAAATAGTGAAGGAACAACCTGACTGCAACTGGACTGAGAGGACATCCTTCCCTTTTCCTATCTATCCGGTTCCATTTTATCCACCTTTTTATAAGTCGACACGACAACAAAACTTTTTTGTTCATGGAGAGGTGTCACTGGTAAGTGACAAGGACCGCCCGTCCGACGAGCTAAGCCGAGCAACCGCGAGCGTGTCGCGACGTCCTTGCCAGTGGCAGAACCCCTAGTGGGACCTCGCTCCGTAACAAATGGCGCCCAACGTTATACGGCTTTACCCATCGTTTCTTGAAGGACAGGAATTTCCGAAAGGAAGTTCCTGGCTTTCGACAAACGATGGCAGTATAGCATTTTTCCTATTTAATTCCTTTTTTTAACGTAACTTAAATTTTAATCATTTTCTTTTACTTTTACTTTTGTTAGTTTTTTTGATAAATTCCCTTTTTCATAAATAATCTTTTTTTTTTAACTTCCATTTCCAAAACTCCACTTATTCCCATTTTAATTCCCTATATTCCCATTCCAAACTACCTTTTTACAGAAGACTAGACTAGACAATTTGGACGTCGACTGCTCTCCGAACGAGTTAACAATTCCGATTCAAGGATTTAAATAAATCCTGAATTTTGTGGTGTTGACTCGTTTGGAGACCAAAGTAGTCGATGTTAATATTCGGTTAGGACATTGAACTAGGAGCCTGACTCCGGTTCACTTGACTACCGAATAGACACAGACGTGACAGGGGTGCAGTGGGCAGCCGTTACCACAAGTACAGGTAAATGTGGGTTCACTGCTCCCTTTGTCTAAAAGTAGAGGTTCTTCTCACTCTCGGCCAATCGGCCTCATCATAGAGGCTACTCGCCAGTGCTTTGAGTTGCGATTCGCTGGGATGAGACGAAACCTCTACTGACTTAGGACGACTTTCCGCAAAATCGTCAAGGAAACCGACTACAACTAGACTTACAAGACTAAGACAGACTACAATATCTGAGCGTTGAGAACGATCATGGGAGAACTGACCCAGCCACACATCAGCTCATTTGATTTAAAATTATAATATTAACTCGAAAAACTCAATCTTTGAATATTTGTTTATAGCAAATCAAGATTTTCATAAACTCTTTTATACCCGAATTCAATTTTTTTTTGAAGAAGGAAAGAAAATCCGCTATAACGGTTTAGTTTTTTTTGAAGAGAGGCATTTCCTTTTTTTTTATTTGTGAAAATAAAACTCGTTTTTTTACTATGAGCAATCATAATAAGAAGACTGGTGCTGTCCCTAAAGTCTGCTCCAACGAGAGATCGAGGGTCCAGACGAGGCAAAGCCAGAGAAAAGCTTCAGGAGGAGCCTTAATTAAAATTAGGGGACAAAATAATGCGGGTTCCACATCAGTAGATTTCGGCATTAATAAGTCAAAGTCTAATGTCTCCAATTTAGAAAGTAGCCACAAAAAAAAAAGTAGAGAAAAACAATTTGAGCAAGTAATAAATAATATGAACCTAGATAGTAGTCCAGATAAGGAAGGGGTGGATAGTGTTTTTGACAGCGATCAAGGGGCAGTAGGGCCAAATCCTCCTCCGGATGATAACCGCCTCCTAGACAGGATTCAGGAGGTAGTTTCAGGGGTGATCCAAAGGGATCAGATAGCACTAGGATCACTTTTTACAAAAAAATTGGAAATGGTTTCGAGCACCCTAACAAGCCAACTAGAATTGCTGTCACTAAAGGTGGAAATGCTGGAAGCACAGCAGGCAGGAAGCGGGCGCATACCTCAGAGGTCCACGCCGCTTCAGATGTCTGAAGCGAGGGATACAAGACCTATCGGCCGGCGACAGAATTCCCCACCAGCTCGACATAACGTTCCGATAGAAACCCAAGATTTTATCAACGCAACTTCACCACATGCCCACCAAAAAAGTGATCTACACAAGTGGAACATTAAGTTCGATGGTACTAAAAAGTCGATGCCGGTGGAAAGTTTCATCTTCCGCATCGAAACGATGCAGCAGAGATTAAACGTCTGTGAGGAACACATATTTAATCAGTTCCACTACCTTCTTTCAGGAGTAGCCGAGAGGTGGTACTGGCAATTCCTGGAAGAACGGGCCGACGACAGCTTTCTAAATTACCATGACGTGAAAAGGGAACTGTTACGACAATTCCGTGCGGCAGACTCTGATCACGAAATTATGCGAGATATCATGGAAAGAAAGCAGATGCCAGGCGAAAGTTGCGACGATTTTTTTTCAAATGTGAGGTCTCTGGTCTTCCAGATGAAACAAAAGTTGCCTGAGGAAGAGCTCGTCACCATCCTAAAACAGAACCTCCGCGACAAGATAGGTACGTTAATCTTCGGCTGCTCTATATCCTCTCTCTCCGACTTACGATCTGCTTGCCGTCGGGCAGAGAAACACTTAAATGCAAGGGAGAACAATTACAAAAGAAAACAGATTAACGAAATGTTGACTATGACGGGAGAGGACGAGTATAATGACGAAAGTAGAGACGTTATAACTGACAAAATAAGTGCTATCAGGAACAATTACCCCAAGGACAAAACTAGACAAATGACAAATAAAAATAATACTGACGATAGAAAGGTTGTGTGTGGTGATGTTCAAAATCCATGTTCGTCTCATTTCCATTCACTTGTTTGTTTTCAATGTGGTAAACCCAATGTTCCCGTCTTGCTGTGTCCGTCTTGCAAAAATAATCCGGAAAACCTGTTGAAGGGCGAAGCATCCGGGAGTGCTCGCCCAATAGACAAGGTCCCGGAGAAGCAAAACCAAAAGGAATAAAAATTTTAAAAAGATTAATCATAAATCAAGACGAAAGCAAAATTATTCAAACACTACCTGAAAGAAAAAGTCTCCACCAGCGTATATTTGAATACGAAGAGGCGCGTAAAAGGATTTTTGCAGAAGATCCTAAAGAAAAAGAAAAAAAGAAGAAGAACTTTATAAAGATAGAGAAATTACGGGAAAAATTTGCTAGGAAAAGAAGTAGATTTAAGAATTTGGAAGCCACTGTCCTACAGACTGAAGATGACAATAGACCCTTCGCTAAGGTCAAATTAATAGACGATACGTTGTTAGGTCTTTTGGACAGTGGCGCGTCTGTAAGTTGCTTGGGAAAAGGGGCAATAAAGTTTATCGAAGACAATAGTCTTCAGATTAAAACGATTAACTGCAATATTCGGACAGCGGACGGAAAGAGTCAAAAGATAATAGGCACAGTGACAATTCCAGTATCGTGGAGGAACAGAACGGAAAATTTAGAATTTTATGTTGTTCCTTCTCTACAACAAACACTTTATCTCGGGGTGAATTTCTGGAAAGCTTTTAAAGTTGCTCCAGATATAATTTCCGAGATAGAGATACTAGACACGACGACCACAGACCCGATGATGCAGGTTCTCTCGCCAGCACAGACGGAGGCACTACAGGCGGTGAAGGCTAAGTACCCGTCCTACGCAAAACTTGGCCTCGGAAAGACAAGCCTGGAGGTGCATGTGATCGAGACCGCCGAAGTAGAGCCGATCAAACAGAGGCACTACCCAGTGTCTCCGGCGATCCAGAAGCTTCTCTTCGACGAGCTCGATCGCATGATTTCTCTGGGAGTGATTGAAGAGAGCCAGAGTGCGTGGAGCTCTCCTGTTGTGCTGGTGAGGAAACCTGGCAAAAACAGGCTGTGCCTAGACTCACGAAAAGTAAATGACGTAACAAAAAAAGACGCGTACCCGTTGCCCCACATAGAAGGGTTGTTGAGCCGGTTGCAGGACACTCGGTTCATTTCAGGTATCGATTTGAAAGACGCCTTCTGGCAAATCCCTTTGGAGAAGAAGTCCAGAGAGAAAACGGCCTTCACAGTCCCTGGGCGGCCACTGTATCAATTTACAGTAATGCCATTTGGCTTGTGCAATGCAGCCCAGAGAATGTGTCGGCTTATGGACAAGGTGATACCGTCAAGGCTCAAAGACAATGTCTTTGTTTACCTTGACGATCTCCTTGTCTGCTCTCCGGACTTCGAAAGCCATATGGGTTTGCTAGAGGACGTCGCTGGGTGTCTTCGCAATGCTGGCTTAACGATAAATGTTGAGAAAAGTAAATTTTGCCAAAAGGAGATTAAATACCTTGGGTATATTGTGGGCGACGGGTGCATTAGGACTGATTCAGCCAAAGTGTCAGCAGTTGAGCGGTTCCCAGTTCCGAGGACTCCAAAACAACTCAGACGGTACTTAGGGATGACTGGATGGTATCGTCGGTTTATACCAAATTTTTCCACGATTACTGCACCAATGACGGAATGCCTGAAAAAAGGCAAAGACTTTAAAATGACTGACGAGGCAATTAAATCATTTGAAGAGCTTAAACAGCTTCTGATTTCAGCGCCAATTTTGACAAACCCGGACTTCACGAAGCACTTTTACATTCAATGCGACGCATCAACAACAGGTGTCGGCAGTGTTCTCTTCCAGATCGATGCAGGGGGTGGGGAGAGGCCAATAGCCTACATTTCTCAGAAGCTGAATTCAGCTCAAAAGAATTATAGCATCACTGAGTTGGAATGCTATGCAGCTGTCCTCAGCGTGCAGAAGTTTCGGGCTTATGTTGAGCTCCTTCCGTTTACCATCATAACCGACCATGCCAGCTTGAAGTGGCTGATGTCCCAAAAGGACATGTCGGGACGTCTGGCTAGATGGAGCCTTAAGCTGCAGGCATTTAATTTTACCATTGAGCATCGAAAAGGCACTCAGAATGTAGTACCAGATGCTCTTTCTCGCGTCCATATGGAGGAGATCACTGCTGATACAGAACGACTTGACATTGACTTTAACTCGACGCATTTTTCTTCGGAGGAGTATGAAAACCTTCGTAAAACGATAAAAGAGAACGAGAATAAATTTCCAGACGTATGCATTTCAGACGACTTCATTTATAAAAGGACAGATATACGTACCGGGGATACCATCCAGGAAGACAGAGCTTGGAAGCTCTGGGTACCGTCGGGGTTGAGAGAGGGTCTTCTGATCTCGGCACACGACTCTCCAGCTGCGGGACATGGAGGGATCCATAAAACCCTCCATAAACTTCGACAACAATATTTTTGGCCTGGAATGACTATAGATGTAAATGACTTTATAAAAAACTGTGATACTTGCAAGTGCAATAAAAGCATAAATCGGACAAATAGACCTCCAATGGGGGTACAGACTGTAACAGAACGACCATTTCAACGCCTATACATTGACTTTCTGGGACCCTATCCTAGGACCAAAAATGGCAACACCCAAATTTTTGTTGTGCTCGACCACTTCAGCAAATTTGTCTTTCTTAAACCCATAAGGAAGGCAACTTCAGCTGCAGTGGTCCAGTATTTAGAGGAAGCCATCTTCCATGTGTTTGGGGTTCCAGAACATTTACACTCTGACAACGGAAAGCAATTCATATCTGAATTGTTTTCTAACTTTTTAAAGCGCTACGGGGTTAAGCACGTGAGGACTGCGGTCTACTCTCCGCAGGCCAATGCCTCAGAACGTGTGAACCGTAGCGTACTGGCAAAGATCCGCTCTTACCTTGGAAGTGACCAACGAGACTGGGACAAACATGTTACCTCCGCGGCATTTTCTCTGCGAAGTGTATCCCACGAAGCCACAGGCTTAGAGCCATATTATGTTGTCTTCGGCTTCCAGATGGCACAGAACGGATCCGCTTTTGACATCATACGACGGTTAAATAACATTAAAGATTCAGACGTTAGGACCCTAGAAACAAAGGACAAACAACAAATTATAAGGGACGAGATATTTAAAAACTTAAGCAAGGCACATGACAAAGGAAAGAAAACATACGATTTAAGAAGTCGAGAGATAAAATACCGAGTTGGACAAATCGTATATAGACGCAATTTCAGACAAAGTGACAAGGCAGCAGGCTATAACGCCAAGCTGGGACCGAAATCAATCAAAAGCATTATATTGAAAACGATAGGAAATTCATTATACGAGGTAGGAAATGTGACTGGGAAGAAAGTAGGTATTTTCCATGCCAAAGACCTCTTTGCCTCTTAGTATTAGTTTCAGGTACCTAGAAAACTGACAACTGTTATTATTTATTATTCATTATTTATTATTTATTATTCATTATTTATTATTTATCATTTATTTATATATTCATGTTTTTTCCATTGACTGTATAATTTCTGTGATATATAGGTTTAAGGCTTATGTGTAATTATTAGGATTATGTGCAATATTTTATATTAGACTTAGTTTTATCTGTGATATTTTATGCAATATTTATATTTATTTGTATGTATTATTTATTTATGAGTTGACTTCAGATATACTTTATACATAAGCATAAGCAATAAGAGGAAATTAGAGCATGTTCTCAGGGAGTAGGCCCTTGCCCCACGTTAGGCAATACGCTCGCGGAGACTTTTCTAGAGGTATGTGTATGCTAAGGTCATGATCGTTTGTTGTACGTTCCTTTTATTACGTTATATTTCACTCGTGACCACTCATGAAATACAGACGAGCCTGTTACGTACACGTACAACATGAAATTAACAAACAAAAAAAAAAATCATGCTTAAGATTTGATAAACACTCACCTTCCTTCAAACCCCGAAAATTTACGTCGGCAGCGATGCAGCATTGCACCGATGGTATCTATCTGAAAAGGAAGGAAAAACAAAAGCAGAAACTCAACTTTATAAAATGTAAAGTTCACTTACCTGCACAATGACATAATTCTCAGCTGAAGTCGACGTCGAAGACATGTGCTGAGAAAATAAAACAAGAAAATAGATTTATGTAATATTATATTACGACAAACTTTAAAACTGAGACGCGATATCTGGTTCCCAAATAGTTTTCTTTTTGAAAACCAGAAATCGCGCCTCTATATTATAGATTTGCACTCACCTGTTGACTTTTCACAGCAGCAGAGTGTTCTATTTTTGCATGCATGTAAATGCATTGCAATGTTGTCCATCCAAATGAATTCAGGGCTGAGGTCGGATATTCCCTCAGCCCTAACGACACTATACTTCGCAAATTTCATAAACCTAAATAAACATAATCAATAAAATATATAAAATGAAAAGAACAAATAAAGAAAAACAAAAACAAACATAACACAAAACTAAAAAGCCGACACTCACGATTTGACAATTGACAACAAAACAAATTATTGACGAATATCTGCCAGTCAATAGGTTGACATATATCAGCTGTTCAAAATTGACTGGAATACTTAAAATGGCAAAGGTTGGGGAAGCATTAGAGATTTTAAATAATTATCTGACTGGAAAGTGGTTTGAAGTGTGTATGTTAATAATTGTTTAGGTGTTGTATGATTGGTATTCATGTTTAACGTTTATTAGTAAATGTGACTAAAAATAAAAAAAAAGGAGGACGGGATGATGGGATTGATTCCACATTAGACAAGCAGAGATAGAATGTCTATTTTAGGGGAAAGAAATTTACGCGCCAAAAATTTTAATAAAACTATATAGTGATTTTGGGACGACCGACGAAAAGGACAAAGATGTAATAAAGATGAAAAGGTTTAGTAACTGAGGTAAAGAAAAGAGAATGCAATAGGTTTTTTTTTTTTAGAAGGTTCGAAAAAAGGTAAAGATCTCTTCAGGCGGAGACAGAATTTTTCGAGGCAGTTGGAAATTTATCATCGACAAGGATAGTCTACTCGAGAATTAAGTTCGATAAAGCTTTACTAAGAAAAGTTTTTGCATTAAGAAAAGGAAATTTTAAATTTCAAAGTTTTTTTTTTAGCAAGCAAGCATTTCCAAATAGCATTCAAATCGAAGAATTTTATTAGAAAAATTACTTTGTTACTTGTTAACAAAAAGGAAATTTTATTTCCGCAGGTTTTTTTTGTGCTGAAGTAATAAGTGGATAGTAGAGTGTGTAAAATCAGTTCTTTTAAAAAAAGGCTGCACGTAGAGAACCGCCATATTGCAAAACTCAAGATTTTCAAATTATAATTCAATTTCAAAAGTTTTACTGGAGATTTATAATAATAATAATTACGTAAAAACCAGTTTAAACAAGCCGCGTATAAAAAAAAAAAAACAAAACGCCATTTTATTTGTAAATTCAAAAATAAAAATTTCTAAAATCATTCCTTTGAAACAATTCACTTAAAGTGAAAAAGTACAATCTTAAAGTACGAGTGCGCAAAATCTATTTTAGAAAGTGTTGTGTCCAATCAAACAAAATTAAACCCAAAAGTACAATCTTAAAGTACGAGTGCGCAAAATCTATTTTAGAAAGTGTTGTGTCCAATCAAACAAAATTAAACCCAAAAGGCTTAATTCCCAAAACTTTGCGAAGTCGTGTTAGTGTGCTAAGCGGTTTAAATGGGATTATATATCACCACAGTTCTTCGAAAATAATTCACGATAGTGAAAAGCTGCGAACGCAGTTTAAAGTGCAGAAATACTTGAATCTTCAGTATATCAAAGACAAGAACCGTCGAGTAGTAAAAATAAACTTGATCAAATATAACACTCAAGCAAAGTTCTACATTCAGAAAGGAAAAAGAGGGAAATCTTCTCGAACCGCAGATTGAGTTTTTTTTTATTCATAAAATTGAGTTTTTTTTAAATTTAAAAGTTTTTACCTTTTTTTTTTGAGTTTTATCAAATTTTAAATCTAGTTTACCTTTTTGAGTTTTTTTTTTTGAATTAAATTTAAATTAAAATTGAGTTTTCACTATTTTGAGTTTTTCTATTTTAACTTACATTTACATAATTTCGTTTAGTGTAAACTGCAATTAGTAGTTGCCAATTCAATTATTCTCATTAACCAACTTTGCTACAGGTAATTTCATCGAAATCATGCCGGCAGGATCTCCTTGAAAAAAACTACCAAGTAAGTGTCATTTACATAATTTTTATTCATTTCGTTTTTTTGCTACTAATGGCAGTACATGACAAATTTTAGTTTTGAATTTTTAAGTTTTTTTGGAAAAGAAAAAAGTTTTTTTATTTGTAAATATTTCTTTCTTTTATATATATATATTTACATTTTTAATTGAATTTTTATTTTGAATTCATTTATAACTTTTGTTGTTAAACAAATACACATTATATATATATATATATATATATCTTTTAACTTTAAATTTTCATATTTTATTTTAACTTTTTTTATTTGAAGTCATTTTTAATAAAAAAGTAATACATGTATCTACAAATTGAAAACATAAATACGTGACTTCTTATTGCCGTTGCCCATTGGGTGGGAGGCATAATTCCTTTTTTTTTTATATTTTTTATTGATCCGCACCATGAGTGAGTAGATCAAGCGGGCTGTAGGTGTGTGGCTGGGGTTGTTGATCCCACGGTGATTATTCTAGGCGCTTTTCAGATGACGACGTGACGGACCATGGACGACCGGACGAAGTCGACCTTTCCTTGACTATTTTGCGATGCCTCGGTGCAGATGCAAACAGGTCATTCCTCCTAGAATAGAATTAGGTAGTAGATAAGAGGATTATTTAAGGAAATGAAAAATTTTCTTAAAAGTTAAAGAAATAAATTTCTTTCACTTTTAGTTTTAATATAGGTTAATATAGAGTAGTTTAGTTATAGGTTTAGTATTAAAAATAGTGAAGGAACAACCTGACTGCAACTGGACTGAGAGGACATCCTTCCCTTTTCCTATCTATCCGGTTCCATTTTATCCACCTTTTTATAAGTCGACACGACAACAAAACTTTTTTGTTCATGGAGAGGTGTCACTGGTAAGTGACAAGGACCGCCCGTCCGACGAGCTAAGCCGAGCAACCGCGAGCGTGTCGCGACGTCCTTGCCAGTGGCAGAACCCCTAGTGGGACCTCGCTCCGTAACAGACTATAAGATTTGTTCCTATGGAAATTCTGGGATCTGGCCAATAGGGTCTGGAATTTTGGGATCCAAGCCATTTCTCAAGCGATTCGTATATAATTCGTAATGTAGGACTAATACGCGATTATAAGATTTATTCCAATTGAAATTCTGGGATCTGGCCAATAGGGTATGCAGTTTTGGGAACTAAGAAATTTCTGAAGCGATTCGTATGAAACTCGGAATTTAGGACTTATATGAGACTATGAGATTCGTTCCTATGGAAATTCTGGGATGTGGCCAATAGAGTCTGATTCTGGAAACCAAGCCATTTCTTAAGCGATTCGTATGAAACTCGGAATGTAGGACTATTATGCGACTATTAAATTCGTTCCTGTGGAAATTCTGGGATGTGGCCAATGGGGTCTGGAGTTTTGGGAACTACCTAACTTCTAAAGCGATTCGTATGGAACTCGGATTTTAGGACTTATATGAGACTATGAGATTCGTTCCTATGGAAATTCTGGGATGTGGCCAATAGAGTCTGATTCTGGAAACCAAGCCATTTCTCAAGCGATTCGTATGAAACTCGGAATGTGGGACTAATATGCGACTATAATATTTGTTCCTATTGAAATTCTGGGATGTGGCCAATAGGGTCTGCAGTTTTGGGAACTAAGCCATTTCTCAAGCGATTCGTATGAAACTTGGTATGTAGGACTAATATGCGACTACAAGATTTGTTCCTATGGAAAGCCAATGTGGTCTGAAATTTTGGGAACGAAGCCATTTCTCAAGCGATTCGTATGAAAATCGGAATGTAGGACTAATATGCGACTATTAAATTTGTTCCTGTGGAAATTCTGGGATCTGGCCAATAGGGTCTGGAATTTGGGAACCAAGCCATTTCTCAAGCGATTCGTATGAAACTCGGAATGTAGGACTAATATGCGACTATTAAATTTGTTCCTGTGGAAATTCTGGGATCTGGCCAATAGGGTCTGGAGTTTTTGGAACTAAGTAATTTCTAAAGCAATTCGTATTAAAATAGGAATGTAGGACTAATATGCGACTATAAGACTTGTTCCTATGGAAATACTTGGATTTGGCCAATAGGGTCTGGAATTTTTGGAACCAAGCCATTTCTCAAGGGATTCGTATGAAACTCAGAATGTAGGACTAATATGCGACTATAAGATTTGTTCCTATGGAAATTCTGGAATCTGACCAATAGGGTCTGGAATTTTTGGAACCAAGCCTTTTCTCCAGGGATTCGTATGAAATTTGGAATGTAGGACTAATATGCGACTATAAGATTTGTTCCCATGGATCTGGCCAATATGGTCTGGAATTTTTGGACCCAACCATTTCTTAAGCTATTCGTATGAAATTCGGAATGTAGGACTTATATGCGAATATAAGATTTGTTCCTATTGAAATTTTGGGATCTGGCCAATAGGGTCCGGAATTCTTGAAACCAAGCCATTTCTCAAGTGATTCGTATGAATCTCGGAATGTAGGACTAATAAGAGACTATAAGATTTGTGCCTTTGGAAATTCTGGGATCTGGCCAATAGGCTCTGGAATTTTTTGAACCAAGACATTTTTCAAGGGATTCGTATGAATCTCTGAATGTAGGACTAATATCCGACTTTAATATTTGTTCCTATGGAAATTCTGGAAGTTTTGGGAACCAAGCCATTTCTCAAGGGATTCGTATGAAAATCGGAATGTAGGAATAATATGCGACTATAAGATTTGTTCCTATGGAAATTCTGGGATCTGGCCAATTGGGTCTGGTGTTTTGGGCACCAAGCCATTTCTCAAGGGATTCGTATGAAACTCGGTATGTAGGACTAATATGCGACTACAAGATTTCTTCCTATGGAAAGCCAATGGGGTCTGGAATTTTGGGAACGAAGCCATTTCGCAAGCGATTCGTATGAAAATCGGAATGTAGGACTAATTTGTGACTATAAAATTTGTTCCTGTGGAAATTCTGGGATCTGGCCAATAGGGTCTGGAATTTGGGAACCAAGCCATTTCTCAAGCGATTTTATGAAACTCGGAATGTAGGACTAATATACGACTATTAAATTTGTTCCTTTGGAAATTCTGGGATCTGGCCAATAGGGTCTGGAATTTGGGAACCAAGCCATTTCTCAAGCGATTTTATGAAACTCGGAATGTAGGACTAATATGCGACTATTAAATTTGTTCCTGTGGAAATTCTAGGATCTGGCCAATAGGGTCTGGAGTTTTGGGAGCTAAGTAATTTCTAAAGCAATTCGTATGAAAATAGGAATGTAGGACTAATATGCGACTATAAGATTTGTTCCTATTGAAATTCTTGGATGTGGCCAATTCGGTCTGCAGTTTTGGGAACTAAGCCATTTCTCAAGCGATTCGTATGAAACTCGGTATGTAGGACTAATATGCGACTATTAAATTTGTTCCTGTGGAAATTCTGGGATCTGGCCAATAGGGCCTGGAATTTGGGAACCAAGCCATTTCTCAAGCGACTCGTATGTAGGACTAATATGCTACTATTAAATTTGTTCCTGTGGAAATTCTGGGATCTGGTTAATAGGGTCTGGAGTTTTGGAAACTAAGTAATTTCTAAAGCGATTCGTATGAAACTCGGAATGTAGGACTTATATGCGACTACAAGATATGTTCCTATGGAAAGCCAATGGGGTCTGGAATTTTGGGAACCAACCCATTTCTCAAGCGATTCGTATGAAAATCGGAATGTAGGACTAATATGCGACTATTAAATTTGTTCCTTTGGGAATTCTGAGATCTGGCCAATAGGGTCTGGAGTTTTGGGAACTAAGTAACTTCTAAAGCGATTCGTATGAAACTCGGAATTTAGGACTTATATGAGACTATAAGATTCGTTCCTATGGAAATTCTGGGATCTGGCAAATAGAGTCTGATTCTGGAAACCAAGCCATTTCTCAAGCGATTCGTATGAAACTCGGAATGTAGGACTAATAAGAGACTATAAGATTTGTGCCTATGGAAATTCCGGGATCTGGCCAATAGGCTCTGGAATTTTTTGAACTAAGAATCTCTGAATGTAGGACTAATATCCGACTTTAATATTTTCCTATGGAAATTCTGGGAGTTTTGGGAACCAAGCCATTTCTCAAGGGATTCGTATGAAAATCGGAATGTAGGACTAGTATGCGACTATTAAATTTGTTCCTGTGGAAATTCTGGGATCTGTCCAATAGGGTCTGGAATTTGGGAACCAAGCCATTTCTCAAGCGATTCGTATGAAACTCAGAATGTAGGACTAATATGCGACTATTAAATTTGTTCCTGTTGAAATTCTGGGATCTGGCCAATAGGGTCTGGAGTTTTGGGAACTAAGTAATTTCTAAAGCAATTCGTATGAAAATCGGAATGTAGGACTAATATGCGACTATAAGATTTGTTCCTATGGAAATTCGGGGATCTGGCCAATAGGGTCTGGAATTTTTGGAACCAAGCCATTTCTCAAGGGATTCGTATGAAACTCAGAATGTATGACTAATATGCGACTATAAGATTTGTTCCTATGGAAATTCTGGAATCTGACCAATAGGGTCTGGAATTTTTGGAACCAAGCCTTTTCTCCAGGGATTCGTATGAAATTTGGAATGTAGGACTAATATGCGACTATAAGATTTGTTCCCATGGATCTGGCCAATATGGTCTGGAATTTTTGGACCCAACCATTTCTTAAGCGATTCGTATGAAATTCGGAATGTAGGACTTATATGCGACTATAAGATTTGTTCCTATGGAAATTTTGGGATCTGGCCAATAGGGTCCGGAATTCTTGAAACCACGCCATTTCTCAAGGGATTCGTATGAATCTCGGAATGTAGGACTAATAAGAGACTATAAGCTTTGTGCCTATGGAAATTCTGGGATCCGGCCAATAGGCTCTGGAATTTTTGGAACCAAGATATTCTCAAGGGATTCGTATGAATCTCTGAATGTAGGACTAATATCCGATTTTAATATTTGTTCCTATGGAAATTCTGGGAGTTTGGGAACCAAACCATTTTTCAAGGGATTTGTATGAAAATCGGAATGTAGGAATAATATGCGATTATAAGATTTGTTCCTATGGAAATTCTGGGATTTGGCCAATAGGGTCTGGTGTTTTGGGAACCAAGCCATTTCTCAAGGGATTCGTATGAAACTCGGAAAGCAGGACTAATATGCGACTATAAGATTTGTTCCTATGGAAAATCTGGGATCTGGCCAATAGGGTCTGGAATTTTGGAATCCAAGCCATTTCTCAAGCAATTCGTATGAAATTCGTAATGTAGGACTAATACGCGATTATAAGATTTGTTCCAATTGAAATTCTGGGATCTGGTCAATAGGGTCTGGAGTTTTGGGAATTAAGTAATTTCTAAAGCTATTCGAATGAAACTCGTAATGTAGGACTTATATGCGACTAGGAGATTCGTTCCTATGGAAATTCTGGGATCTGGCCAATAGAGTCTGATTCTGGAAACCAAGCCATTTCTGAAGCGATTCGTATGAAAATCGGAATGTAGGACTAATATGCGACTATTAAATTTGTTTCTGTGGAAATTCTGGGATGTGGCCAATAGGGTCTGCAGTTTTGGGAACTAAGCCATGTCTCAAGCGATTCATATGAAACTCTAAATGCGACTACAAGATTTGTTCCTATGGAAAGACAATGGGGTCTGGAATCTTAGGAACCAAGCCATTTCTCAAGCGATTCGTATGAAAATCGGAATGTAGGACTTATATGCGACTACAAGATTTGTTCCTATGGAAAGCCAATGGGGTCTGGAATTTTGGGAACCAACCCATTTCTCAAGGGATTCGTATGAAACTCAGAATGTAGTATTAATATCCGATTTTAATATTTGTTCCTATGGAAATTCTGGGAGTTTGGGAACCAAACCATTTCTCAAGGGATTTGTATGAAAATCGGAATGTAGGAATAATATGCGACTATAAGATTTGTTCCTATGGAAATTCTGGGATCTGGCCAATAGGGTCTGGTGTTTTGGGAACCAAGCCATTTCTCAAGCGATTCGTATGAAACTCAGAATGTAGGACTAATATGCGACTATTAAATTTGTTCCTGTTGAAATTCTGGGATCTGGCCAATAGGGTCTGGAGTTTTGGGAACTAAGTAATTTCTAAAGCAATTCGTATGAAAATCGGAATGTAGGACTAATATGCGACTATAACATTTGTTCCTATGGAAATTCGGGGATCTGGCCAATAGGGTCTGGAATTTTTGGAACCAAGCCATTTCTCAAGGGATTCATATGAAACTCAGAATGTAGGACTAGTATGCGACTATTAAATTTGTTCCTGTGGAAATTCTGGGATCTGTCCAATAGGGTCTGGAATTTGGGAACCAAGCCATTTCTCAAGCGATTCGTATGAAACTCAGAATGTAGGACTAATATGCGACTATTAAATTTGTTCCTGTTTAAATTCTGGGATCTGGCCAATAGGGTCTGGAGTTTTGGGAACTAAGTAATTTCTAAAGCAATTCGTATGAAAATCGGAATGTAGGACTAATATGCGACTATAACATTTGTTCCTATGGAAATTCGGGGATCTGGCCAATAGGGTCTGGAATTTTTGGAACAAAAGCCATTTCTCAAGGGATTCGTATGAAACTCAGAATGTATGACTAATATGCGACTATAAGATTTGTTCCTATGGAAATTCTGGAATCTGACCAATAGGGTCTGGAATTTTTGGAACCAAGCCTTTTCTCCAGGGATTCGTATGAAATTTGGAATGTAGGACTAATATGCGACTATAAGATTTGTTCCCATGGATCTGGCCAATATGGTCTGGAATTTTTGGACCCAACCATTTCTTAAGCGATTCGTATGAAATTCGGAATGTAGGACTTATATGCGACTATAAGATTTGTTCCTATGGAAATTTTGGGATCTGGCCAATAGGGTCCGGAATTCTTGAAACCACGCCATTTCTCAAGGGATTCGTATGAATCTCGGAATGTAGGACTAATAAGAGACTATAAGATTTGTTCCTATGGAAAATCTGGGATCAGGCCAATAGGGTCCGGAATTCTTGAAACCACGCCATTTCTCAAGGGATTCGTATGAAACTCGGAAAGCAGGACTAATATGCGACTATAAGATTTGTTCCTATGGAAAATCTGGGATCTGGCCAATAGGGTCTGGAATTTTGGAATCCAAGCCATTTCTCAAGCGATTCGTATGAAATTCGTAATGTAGGACTAATACGCGATTATAAGATTTGTTCCAATTGAAATTCTGGGATCTGGTCAATAGGGTCTGGAGTTTTGGGAACTAAGTAATTTCTAAAGCTATTCGAATGAAACTCGTAATGTAGGACTTATATGCGACTATGAGATTCGTTCCTATGGAAATTCTGGGATCTGGCCAATAGAGTCTGATTCTGGAAACCAAGCCATTTCTGAAGCGATTCGTATGAAAATCGGAATGTAGGACTAATATGCGACTATTAAATTTGTTTCTGTGGAAATTCTGGGATGTGGCCAATAGGGTCTGCAGTTTTGGGAACTAAGCCATGTCTCAAGCGATTCATATGAAACTCTAAATGCGACTACAAGATTTGTTCCTATGGAAAGACAATGGGGTCTGGAATCTTAGGAACCAAGCCATTTCTCAAGCGATTCGTATGAAAATCGGAATGTAGGACTAATATACGACTATCAAATTTGTTCAAGTGGGAATTCTGGGACCTGGCCAATAGGGTCTGGAGTTTTGGGAACTAAGTAATTTCTAAAGCGATTCGTATGAAAATCGGAATGTAGGACTAATATGCGACTATTAAATTTGTTCCTGTGGAAATTCTGGGATCTGGCCAATAGGGTCTGGAGTTTTGGGAACTAAGTAATTTCTAAAGCGATTCGTATGAAACTCGGAATGTAGGACTTATATGCGACTACAACATTTGTTCCTATGGAAAGCCAATGGGGTCTGGAATTTTGGGAACCAACCCATTTCTCAAGGGATTCGTATGAAACTCAGAATGTAGGATTAATATCCGATTTTAATATTTGTTCCTATGGAAATTCTGGGAGTTTGGGAACCAAACCATTTCTCAAGGGATTTGTATGAAAATCGGAATGTAGGAATAATATGCGACTATAAGATTTGTTCCTATGGAAATTCTGGGGTCTGGCCAATAGGGTCTGGTGTTTTGGGAACCAAGCCATTTCTCAAGGGATTCGTATGAAACTCGGAAAGCAGGACTAATATGCGACTATAAGATTTGTTCCTATGGAAATTCTGGGATCTGGCCAATAGGGTCTGGAATTTTGGAATCCAAGCCATTTCTCAAGCGATTCGTATGAAATTCGTAATGTAGGACTAATACGCGATTATAAGATTTGTTCCAATTGAAATTCTGGGATCTGGCCAATGGGGTCTGGAGTTTTGAGAACTGAGTAACTTCTAAAGCGATTCGTATGAAACTCGGCATTTAGGACTTATATAAGACTATGAGATTAGTTCCTATGGAAATTCTGGCATCTGGCCAGTAGAGTTTGATTCTGGAAACCAAGCCATTTCTCAAGGGATTCGTATGAAACTCGTAATGTAGGACTAATATACGACTATTAGATTTGTTCCTATTGAAATTCTGGGATGTGGCCAATAGGGTCTGCAGTTTTGGGAACTCAGCCATGTCTCAAGCGACTCATATGAAACTCGGTATATAGGACTAATATGCGACTACAAGATTTGTTCCTACGGAAAGCCAATGGGGTCTGGAATCTTAGGAACCAAGCCATTTCTCAAGCTATTCGTTTGAAAATCGGAATGTAGGACTAATATGCGACTATTAAATTTGTTCCTGTGGGAATTCTGGGATCTGGTTAATAGGGTCTGGGGTTTTGGGAACTAAGTAATTTCTAAAGCGATTCGTATGAAACTCGGAATGTAGGACTAATATGCGACTATTAAATTTTTTCCTGTGGAAATATTCGGATCTGGCCAATAGGTTCTGGGGTTTTGGGAACTAAGTAATTTCTAAAGCGATTCGTATGAAACTCGGAATGTAGGACTTATATGCGACTACAACATTTGTTCCTATGGAAAGCCAATGGGGTCTGGAATTTTGGGAACCAACCCATTTCTCAAGGGATTCGTATGAAACTCAGAATGTAGGACTAATATGCGACTATTAGATTGTGGCGAGTGGTATAGCCCTCGCCACATAATTCACAATTTATGGCATACGGCATAGCCTCGCAAAACAACATTACTGTCAACCTGAAAAAAAAAACAATAATTTCCTTTTGATGAACATGAAAGGAGAAAGAGAGGAGAGAAGAAAAGAAGAGGACGAGACCGTCTTCCTTCCGTTTTGGTACGCTGAACGAGCAAGTCGTGTCTTTCTTTACTTTTCTTCTCGGAAAAAAAAACAAAAAAAAACGTGGACGCGACATTTTCCTCTTGTTGGACTCGATTCTTGTCGGTTCGGTATAGCTTTTGGTCGAATTGTAATCCATTCAAACCAACCAGAAATATTATATTTGACTTATTATTGTTAATAAACCGTGTGCCTTATTTCCTGCCTATTTTGCAATGTCATAAATTTTAAATTGTAATATACAATATTATAAAATCTATTATTTAACTAAATGATCGGTGCGTGTCTAAATCCACAAAAGGAATTTAAGACGCATAAATTGAGCTGAAGGAGCACCCAACTACGTTTCTTTAGTCGTCGTCGCGAAATTCGCCTCTCATTCGGACACAGAAGTCACGGAGCTCGCGAGAGAGAATCCTATGATAAATTTAAGTGTCGAAGTAATTTATCAGAATTCCTCACAAATTATACGTCATAAAGTTGTCATACCTTTACATCTAACATAAATTCGCATTAATTCGTTCAAAGTGTGATACGATTCCCCGAAAGGCAACAGGAGTGAACGCGTCGGATGCCATATTTTTTTCTGAGGTCAAAAGTGAAAAGGGAGAAAAAGCACACCGTATTCGTTTCTCCTACGGTAATACAACACTCAACCATCCACTTTTCGCCGCGGTCCACACCAACCAGTCGCGCTCGCGTCGCCGCCCTTGTCATCGCCGTCGGAAGTTCGTTCGACCATTTTACTAGCGGCTGGTGTGTAAAGCTTTTCCACCATTGCCGCATCGCTTCAGTTGTACAGTGCGTGGCGGATTTCATTAACACAGTTTCTAAATGAAATTTCGTCAGTATTTTGTGAGTGCGGAAGGGATCGAATTCTGATTAGCAACAGTTCATAAATGAGAGTGCAACAAAGTGGTGCTTTTTTTTGTGGTACATCTTCTCTGAAGAGTTTTTTTTCAAGAGCTTAATTTTCCTTTCTAAGGAATTCAGCTAAATAAATAAGTGGATAAGGGCAATTGGATGAGTTTGGACGATTTGGATGTTAACATCGTTTCGTTACATGGACTGTATTGCAGTTAGAAACATAAAGAATAATAATGTCAAGCCATTATCGTGTTCTCAAATCGGGACAAAACAAGTGGGAACAAATGTCAAAATTGTTATACGAACGCCTCCAGAAATGAGATTTTATTTCACTGCTAATGAAGATCGTTATCTTCGAGCATCCTGTCCTATGAAACAGATAAGGAAACCAATTGGAACGGAGTTTCAAATACGCCAATGCAACTAAACTTGCCAGCATCGTCATTAGAGCATCATTAGCCGCATCAGCAGCATCATCATCCCCCTCAACAACAAATCTGTACCCTGAATACATATATTGCATATAAAATTTGGCTACTCGACCTAATCGATAAGTATTGGCTGGTGCACCAACCACTCGTATAACGTTATTCTCGTTACTTCTTAGATTATAATATTATAATATTTTCTTTTATATTAATAAAAACTATATTTCTATTTAGAATGACATCATATATCTATAAAGATTATACCTATATTTAGAATTATATCATATATCTATAAAAGTTATAGTTATATTTAGACTTATATCACATATCTATAAAGATTATACCTATATTTAGAATTATATCATATATCTATAAAAGTTATAATTATATTAAAAATTACATATCATCCATATTACAATAAAAGAAAACAAGGCACAAAGTCCAATTTTTTTTATTGTTGCAAAAAAAAAGAAAAGAAAACAAATTCTTTTGTGAGACTGACATGATGTCCGCTTAGGGCCGTCGTTGCAGGTGAGGCCACGCAGGGTATGCGGACCTCGGCATGTTAGGGCAGAGCATCGCACCCGTTTCCCTATCTCCTTCCCTTCCTGCGGCCTTATCAAGTCCCAAGTTATGCCCCGCAAGAACCACGACCTTCCCTGAGCGTTAGCCGGCAAATTAGACCGCGCGGGACCATTGCATAACCGGGGAAATTCTGTTAATTGAATGAGGGAGTGCTCTTGCGCCTCCTCATTTCGTTACAGTGGCGCCCAAGAGGGGTGTTATTGGCTTGCCTTTACTCTGTCCTATCCCTATCCTTTTCCGATAAATTCAACATTCAATTTGTCTGAAGGAACTTATAATTCCGATTTCGATTAAATTTTCTTTCCACACTAGGACTTTAATTAAAGTTCTCGGGTGTGACTTGGATCGAATCGGAATCGGAAATTGTTTCTAGCCCATAGTCCCAGTTATACAAAAAAAAAATTTTACCGGGAATCAACTACTTCCGCTTATCGCGTTGATTTTAGCCTAGTTTTCTGGTGTCTGATCTTTCTTTGAAATTTCAAGAATTTTTTTTTGCTCATTCCGAATGCATGTCCAGCTTAGCTGTTTGACTCATGCTGGATGGTTTGATTGTTTTGAAATTTCAAGAATTTTTTTGGCTCATTCCGAATGCATGTCAAGAATTTTATTTTTTTTTCCGAATGCATGTCCAGCTTAGCTGTTTGACTCATGCTTGAGGAGTTGATTGTTTTGAAATTTCAAGAATTTTTTTTTCTCACTCGGAATACATGTCCAGCCTAGCTGTTTGACTTATAGAAGAGTGCTTGAGCACAGACCATTTGATTGTACCCCCTATCATCCTGTTCTCAACCCCCCACTACGGTGCCTGCCTGTCGGCCGACGTTGTGCTCTGCGTTGGCTCACCCTCATCACCCTACACTACTCGTATTCTTTTACGCGATTTTTTGTTTACATTCGTCATTCGAATTCTGTTTCTCTTCGCTCTCTCCTCCGCCTTACAGTATTCATCGGTTTAGCTATGAGTTGATGGTCTTTTGCCCTTCTGAATTTCGCCTGATAGTGAATTCAGTACAATTTGAATTCTCAGATTTTTAGTTTTGAAACAACCTCAAAACTTTTAAGTAGTGTACTCACGGGCATTGTCGAATGCCACTGAAATTTTTATCAATTTGTTCGCATTATTGGTTAATAATTAAAAAGTATGGACATCGCCACGTTAACCGCGATGAAACTTGAGATCGAACTCGAGGTAAGAGGAATTCAATCTACTGCCACTGATGCTGTTGATCTACTAGTAAAACAGATAGCAGCAGAAGAGGCTGGTGCGATTGCTCGCCCGCAGAGGATGCACCAACGAGGATCCAAGCAACCAGACTCAGAGATTGAATTTTGCCAAAGCAGGTTGCTGACATTGCAGAATAATATCCTGCAACTGAAAGAAACCACTGAACCGGCACAGTCCTCGAAGGCCCAACAAATAGCTTCGCGCCTAAGGCACATGTATGGCCGATTGGAATGAGCAGCCACTTCCCCTACGTATAGGGATTTTGCGGGCCAAGTACTCGAGTCCTGTAGAGCGTTGTTAGCTTCAATTGAGGTGTACCTCCAAAACCCGACTAAGTTAGACGAGTCCGGAGTTGTCTCGAAGCCAGCCCCCGCCGACCCGACATCACACGCTGTGATATGTCCACCGCCATTTGACGATGTTACTCCGCAAGAGTTGTTATGTCAGGAATCGAAGGTAACGCCTCCGAACACCCGGCCCGCCGGAAATGCTTCTAGCAACCAAGGCCATAAGGCCGATCGATCTCCGTCCCCTAACGCTGCGATGAGGGCTCAACTAAATCAATTAGTCGAGCAAATGGCAACGTTACATCAAAGGAACACTGAGTTGGAGGTCAAATTGTCTAACCTCCCGGGTGTCGTGACGGAAGGTAACGATTTACCCGCTAGTTTCGAACGTACCTGAGGGCATGTTGCTACACTACCTCCGAGGGCGAACCTCTTATCCATGTCTAATGGGTCCCGCCAAATGCCGAGCCTGTGTCCTCACGGTGATCCAACTGGGTGCCATCTATCGGCACATTTGTCGCAAACTCCGGTGTAAGGCCTGACTACCGGCACAACGAACCAAGTTCGGGATTACCCACTGGTATGTTCCCTTACTATACCACCAGAAAACCGTAATAACGCCCTCTTTCTCGGAGTGGTCTTTCCTACACTGGCTGACCAAAAGGAATAACGGTTGAGATGTTTTTTTCCAATTGGAAACCGTCGCCTCTGGTCTGCAACTGTCCCCTGAGGCGTTGTTATTCGAATTGCATACGGTACTAAAGGATGTCGCCCTTCAGTGGTTCTGGACCTACTGGAAGCTACACGCTTTGTCATCTTGGTCTGAATTGAAGCATGACTTCCTTGAAAGATTCAAAGATCGACGAAGTAAAGAAGGAGGGACGAAGGCTTCCTGGATTTTTACCATTCGATCTGGAACCTAACCTTACAGTGCCATACACCCTATAGTGACCACGAGCTGATTCAGATCCTAATTTCAAACATGAATCCCGAGCTCCAGTCTCAGTTGACTGACCGACGGTTCGACAACATCAACGATCTGATCAGTAGTTGTGTTGCCTGGGAGGAGTCCTTCAAGAGATTTCACAGCCCCCCGTAACGCCAGCCTACCCTAGGCGCCTACTAAGCGAAATTCAGTCCGAGGGGTGCGGGGAAGCGATACCACAACCGGTCGAAGGGTCTGATACAACTCGACACATCGCGGCGAGGCGCAATTCGGAATCCACCTCCAGCCTAAAACGATCCTCGTTTCAGGAAGATACTAGACGACCTACTAAGAAAATGTACCTTTCAACGCACACTTTATGCTATAACTGTTCGGACACTGACCATACCTTTATCGAGTGTCCAATCGCTCCCACTGGCATATTTTGTTACCGGTGCGGACTGAGGGGAACGATAACTCCCAGATGTTCTCGTTGTGCGGGAAACGCCATGCGGGGCCATGGGAAATCTGGTGCCCAGGGCCCGCCGAAACCATTCACCAGAGCAATACGGGGGGAATCAGCCACCAAAATCAATCTCGAGTCTCGCCGAAGGGATCTTCCGAATGTGGAGTCCACGATTCGATAAGACCACCCGTTACCATTTCGTAGCAGCCATCCTGTCCTAATAATATTCTTCCTGACATACCAAAATCACCAGGTTTACCACCTACTTCGAACCTATCCTCACCTACCTCATCGTCCTACGATTCCAAGCCCGTCCACCGTCCGGACATTCAGTTCCGCCGACATCGAACGCGAAATTACTTCGAAAGTAGACGATCTCGAAGGAGCCACGTTATGGCTTCGGTAATAAGCTCTGAGGGAGTTGGAGACAATAGACCCTATGCCTCGGTTCTCATCGATAGCGTGCGCTATAAAGGACTCTTAGATAGTGGCGCGACGATTAGTGTGCTCGGACGAGGATCCGAAAAGTTTCTGACAGACTGCAAGTTTAGATTTCGAAACTCTCCCTCGCATCTTACGACGGCAAGTGGTCACAAGCAGCGTGTTTTTTGGTATATCCGTGCTCTCGTTCAGTTTAACAACTTCCGTCATACCATGTGCCTTTATATAGTGCCCTCGCTAGATCAAACCCTGTACTTAGGGATTGATTTTTGGAACCGTTTCGGCATCGCCGCTAAAGTTTCATCTCTAGGTATGCCGGAGAACATTCCCACATCTCCTGAAGAACCTAAATTCCATGTTCTCTCGGTTGAAGATCAGAATACGTTAAATGGTATTATCAAACGCTTCCCATCAAGTACCAAACTGGGGCTTGGCAAAACATCGTTGATTACGCATTCCATCGATGTAGGTGACGCCAAACCAGTTAAGCAAAGATTTTACCCGGTTTCGCCTATCAAACAAAAAATTATGTATGATGAACTCGATCGGATGCTGTCTCTGGGGGTAATCGAGGTCAGTGAAAGCTCATGGTGTTCGCCTGTCACGCTGGTGCAGAAGGCAAACGGCAAAGCAAGACTCTTTCTGGATGCTCGGGAGGTGAACAAGGAGACCGTCCGAGACGCATATCCTCTGCCCATTATTAACGGACTCTTGGGGAGTTTGGATCAGACGAGAGTCATCTCCACAATTGACCTCAAGGACGCCTTTTGGCAGATCCCACTTGATCCAAAATCTCGCGAAAGGACTGCATTCACGTTACCCGGTCGTCCCTTGTACCACTTCCCTGTCATGCCATTCGGGCTTTGCAATGCCCCACAGACCTTATGCCGCCTTATGCATCGGGTAATTCCACATCAGCTCTATGACAAGGTGTTTGTCTACTTAGATGACCTGCTCATTACTTCTGAAACACTGGGCGAACACTTCTCTTTATTAAAAGAAGTAGCTGAACTTCTATCCCGGGCCGGACTAACCATAAACGTGGAAAAGAGTCAGTTTGTCCTCCATGAAGTGAACTACCTCGGTTATATTATCGGGAACGGATGCCTTCGCACAAACCCAGAGAAGTGCCGTGCAATCATGGACTTTCCAACCCCTAAGACGACGAAACAAATCTGACGTTTTTTGGGAATGTGTGGATGGTACCGTCGCTTTATAAAAAACTTTGCATCGATCGCTGCCCCACTCACAGATCTAACCGGAAAGTCATCGCGGTGTAAATGGTCAGAAGCTGCCGAAACCGCATTCATGTCCCTGAAGGCCGCCTTATCGTCCGCACCTGTTCTCGCTAACCCGAACTACGACCTACCTTTCTATATACAGTGCGACGCCATCACCGTCGGCGTTGGCAGTGTATTGTTTCAAATTGGCACCGATGGCGGTGACCACCCGATTGAATACATCTCTCACAAGCTAAACACTGCACAACGGAACTTTTCTGTTACGGAGTTAGAGTGTTACGCCGCGGCCTTAAGCGTGAATAAATTCAGGCCTTATAAAGCCACTATATACCGACCACGCCAGTTTAAGATGGCTCATATCTCAGAAGGACCTCTCAGGCCGGCTCGCTAGATGGAGTCTTAAACTCCAGGCGTTTCATTTCCAAATTGGTTATCGCAAGGGTTCGGTTAATGTGGTGCCGGACGCATTGTCACGAGCGTTCTGTGACGAGTTAAGTAACCTGGAACCTACGACCAACTACCAACGAGGGGAAACGCTGTCGAGCCTTTCTTCCTCTCGGACAAACCCAGCTCCCATGGCCTTGTGCGCTGCATCAAATCATCCAACAACCGCTCCCAGCACGGGCAACAGCGTGGATCCTCCGTTGTACGTGGATTTGAATTCACCAGCGTTCACGCACCCCGACTACGTTGCTCAAATAGATTGCGTCAAGGGATTATCAAAGCATGAACATAACTTGCTCGTTAAAGATGGTAAACTTTTAATTGTCCCATCGTATGGCCTTCGCTATATGGACACGGATATTCCGGAGTGGAAACGGGTAATTCCACACCCTTTACAAGCTTCCCTAATAGAACGAGCGCACAATCCACCAACATCGGCCCGCATGGGAGTCGCTAAGACACTGGATAGAATATTTGTGGACTTTTTAGGACCCTACCCTACCTACACAAGGAGCGGGTGCTCCTACATGATAGTTGTGATGGATCACTTTTCGAAATTCGTACTGGTAAAAGCCCTTCGTGAAGCCACCGCGGATTCTTTATGTACCTTCTTGGAGAACGAAGTCTTTCTGATGTTCTCTGTTCCCGAACTTGTAGTTAGTGACAATGGAAAACAGTTCACTTCGAACCTATTCCAAGACCTACTCCAGAAGTATAGAATATCCCATGTTAGAACGCCCATATACTCGCCACAAAGTAACGCATCGGAGCGAGTAAACCGAACGTTGCTGTCAGCTTTACGCGCCTACCTCACGGATCGTAGCCACAACGAATGGGATAAGCACCTTCCGGAAATCTTATCCGCCTTACGCAATGTGGTACACGATGTTACGCGATATTCCCCGCATTATTTGGTGTTCGGACAGCACATGTCATTTACGGGCTGCGACTATGCATTGAGAAGGCTTCTCTTCACCGAAGACCCTAACGAGGTATTCATAGTGTCCAAACCAGACTGACTCGATTTGATCAGAGACCAAATCCTGCATTACCTTAAAGTGGCTCACGACAAAACATCAAGATACTGTGAAAAAATACGGTAGTTTTTAATAAAAAGGCCAAGACTCTATGAAACTGCGAAACTTTAATGCTTGCTCTTTAAAAGTACAAAAGCAAATGGGAAGAAATAACACAAGCAAAATATAATGTGTTACATTTAATAACGATGCGGCATATCCACTCATGTGTATTGGTTATATGTGTGTCAATGTACAGTGGCGTAGTATATTAATTTTTAACATCCTCGGCCCCCGAGATTGATGTAAGCTCCAGGGGATACAGCAGTTGCACGGGTCTTCGCGTTCTCGAACCATCCGCGTAGCGAAGCTCACAAGCTCGCACTTTGCTATCACGTCCAGTAAGTGCTTTTTCAATAACCGCCAACTTCCAAGCGATTCGTGGTTTTGTAGAGTCAAACACAAGGACGACGTCATTTGGTTTTAGCTGTGCTGAAGGAAACCCTTGGCTGTGGTGAAACGATCGCAATTGTTGCAAATATTCGGTGCGCTAGCGATTCCACAGCATACCAGTTCGCATCATTCGCTGCGTCCAGAGTTGCTGCAACTCACTTGATGAAGTTACTGAATTTTGAGGGTCAACAATACCACTGTGACCATATAGGAAATGTGAAGGAGTGAGCGGTGCAATATCCAAAGGGTCGCTGCTTACGTAGGTAAGAGGTCGTACGTTGACCATGCCTTCTGCTTCTGCAATCACGGTCCGTAATTGCTCAAACGTCAGCTTCGCCTTCCCGATAACTACCTTTAGAACATTTTTGATCGTTCTTATTAAGCGCTCCCAAAATCCTCCCCACCATGGGGCCCGCTCGACAATAAACTTCCAGCGAATACGTTTATTGGAAAGTAATCGTTGTACATCTTCGTCGTTCGGTGCTTCATTGGTGTCGTTGATCTCTACAGCAGCTCGTCGAAATGTTTTAGCGTTATCGGAGAAGATTGTTGATGGAGCACCTCGCCGGGCTATAAAGCGCCTCAGTCCCATTATGCAGCTTTCAGTAGTCAAATTTGTTACAGTTTCCAGATGCACGGATCGAATAGCAGCACAAGTAAAAACCATCAGGTAACTTTTGTGCATCTGGTTTGTGGAGCTGTCAAAATAATAAAGTGGTCCGGCGAAGTCAATGCCGACACAGTCAAAGGGCTTTGATAGAGTAATTCGTTCGATTGGTAGCGGGCCAAATGGCTGTGATACGGATTTACCAAACAGTTTCTGGCAAATGACACACCTCTTAATTCTGCCTTTGATCAGTGGACGCCCTTTGCAAATCCAAAAACGTTCACGTGGCTTACACAGAACGACATTGACACCTCCATGTAAGGTTTTTTGATGATAGTAGTCAATAAACATTTTACAATATACGAATTGGATGGCAGTATAATAGGATGTTTTTGGTCTAGTGAACCATCGAGCGATTGCAGGCGGCCTCCTAATCGCATAAAACCATCGTTATCAAGAAAAGGGTATAATTGGGCTATCTTTGATATTTTTGGTACAGATTTTTCTCTCTGTAAAAGAAGAATTTCGTTAGAAAATGCATTTTGTTGTATATACCTGATCCAATAGGTTTCAGCTGCGTTAAGTTCGCTAGTGCTAGGTTGAGAAAACTCATATTTTGCCTGTTTTCTGCAAAGTTTTATGAATCGCAAAATAAAGGCCGTGTGTCGCAATAAACTGTGCCAGGAACTAAATTCTGTGTAGGCCAGTATTGGTTCAGGTATAGTGTGATCAGGAACGGAAATAGGTGCCAATAGCGCCACTGGTACCATGGTTTCCGACGAAATCGCATCGATTTGGTCGGACTCAAAAGCTGCATCGGTGTTAAGCCACGTCGGTCCGTGAGCCCATATAAGTGAATTTCGTAAGTCATGGGCGGTGATACCTCTTGTTAGGAGATCTGCTGGATTTTCCTTCCCGCTACAATGTCTCCAATCCTCAATTGGCGTAAGCCGACGAATTTCTGTTACTCGGCTCTGCACGTACGGTTTCCATCGTTGAGCATCCCCCTGGATCCACGCAGGCGCAATCCTCGAATCTGTCCACAGAAAGAATTTGTGGACAAAAACCTTCAGCGATTGTTTCAAGTAAGAGCATATGCGTGCTGCCAATAACGCTGCTGTCAGTTCTAACTTCGGGAGAGAAAGCTCCTTCATCCCGTCCATCTTAAGGGGGGCCACTCTGCTTTTTGCACAAAGGAAAGCGACACTATTATTACCATCAATTTTGAAACTTTTGATATAAGCCACAGTTCCATACGCCTTCATACTTGCATCTGCAAAAATGTGAACATCTATTGGCGCAGAAAATGGAAATTGAAGTGCTGCGCGTGGAATAGTGAAATCCTTTAACTGCTGTAAACTACTGGCACAGTTTTCCCAAAGCATCATAAGTTCAGGCGT
Source organism: Nephrocerus scutellatus (assembly GCA_947095585.1). NCBI lineage: Eukaryota > Metazoa > Arthropoda > Insecta > Diptera > Pipunculidae > Nephrocerus > Nephrocerus scutellatus. The sequence goes on from OX352763.1 coordinate 49,217,311, forward strand.
AAGTTTCTCATCCCAATATAGTTTCTCTCGCCAAATAGATTGGAAAAGAATTTTTATTCTAATGACGACAGGGCTAAGCATACCAAGGGGATCATAGATCCTAGCAATAGTTTGAAGAACATTTCGTTTTGTTCCCTTTGCTAAATTAGAGATGAGTAAGTAATCAACAGAATCCAATGGCACAGCAATTTCATCACTCCGAACAAACCATAATAACCTCAAAACTTTTTGCTTAATGGGAGGCTCACCTTGACTAAGAGCCTTACGAACAACGTCACTATTGGAGTTCCACTTTCTAAGGTTCATACTTGCTTGTTTCATCACCAACACGGCTTCCTCACTTATTCTTTTGCCATCTTGTTCAGTATTAACGCTCGTTGCAAAATCGTCCATGTAGAAACTATCCAATAATATCTGGCGTGTAGACTGGAACTGTTCTTTCTTGTTCGTTAAATGCAAACGCAAAGTCGCTGTTAACAAAAAAGGGCTACAATTTACGCCGAAAGTGACTCTAGTCATACGATAGTCAACGATTTCTGGCCTGGAGTGGCTTGACTTGCTTTGTGGCGCATACCACAGGAATCGGTGACTATCACGGTCTCTTTCATTAAGCTGAATTTGTAAAAAAGCCTTCTCCACATCGGCCATGATACCAAAACGACCAAGCCGAAAATTTAACAGAACTTTTAAGATATCTGGTAGAAGATTAGCTCCCACGTGTATAAGGTCGTTCAATGAGGGAGTATTTTCAGTGCGTGATGAGGCGTCGAACACGATGCGCATCTTGGTGATCGTACTATCCGCTTTATAGACTGGTCGATGGGGTAAGTAAAACACTCGACGTAAATCACTCTCGTTTAATATTGGAATTGGTTCAGCAACACCATCCATAAGAAGCTGCTGAATACCTGCATCATACTGTTGAAATTTTTCAGGACATCTCGACAATCGCGTAGAGAGGGAATTTAGTCGTCTAATCGCGTTTTCCCTATTGCTTTTTATTTCAATGGTAGGACTCTTCCACGGCAGTGTGGCCTCATTTGATTGGTGAACTTGTTTTTCCAGCAATAATGCTGATGAAGCATCACAACTTATCACGTCAACCATTTAGCTAGGAATAAAAAATTGCATTCCTTCTTCATTTAAAAAGAAAATACTCATAAAAATAAATGGTTTAACGAACATTGCAGGTCAGCAGTCGCGTGTAAAAAAGCAGCCCATTTGGACTACGTTAATTGCACTTCTGAAGAAAACCTTGTAAAGTTTCGAATAGCTAGAAATAGATCAAACGCTATATTTAAAAGGTCCAACATAATATATGACCTTAAGATTCGAGATAGCATGCGAAAAATTTTGGATTCTGATTCAAACAGTCGAAGCTTTTGGTCGTTTGCTGCATTGGTTAAAAGAAACTTTGCAGACAATACTTCGTCTATTCCTTCTTTATTTCATAATGGTATTCATTATAGAACTAATATTGAGAAATCTAATCTCTTAGCTTCTCATTTCGATGGTGCGTCTACTCTTCCTTTAACTAATCAAAGCCCCCCAATTCTCCCGAATCTAGGCCCAGGTATGTCTAAAATCTATTTTCGGAAACGGGTTGTTTCAAAGATTCTGAAAGAACTTGACCCCAATAAAGCGACTGGCCCCGACAGTATTCCGCCATTAGTATTGAAAAGTTGTCATCTTACTTTGGCAAAACCGCTTAGCAAATTGTTTCATCTCTCAATGAAGACAGGTGTTTTTCCGTCAATTTGGAAAATAGCTAATATTCAACCCGTCCCGAAAAAAGGTGATAAATCGGCACCTACGAACTACCGACCTATTGTTTTGTTGTCGGTTCTATCGAAGGTAATGGAATCTATCGTTAATTTCAGACTAATGAACTATCTGGATTCGAATGTTCTTTTATCCGATGTGCAGTATGGATTTCGTAAAAATCGATCTTCAGGCGAACTAATAACGTGCATGACTCATTGTTTGGAGCGAAGCATTGAAAACCTAGGTGAATCAAGCGTTGTTTCCTTAGATATTGCTAAAGCTTTTGATAGAGTATGGCATGATTGTCTTATTAATAAGATTCGTGCGCTGAATTTACACTCCTCTCTCATTACATGGATTGAGAATTATTTATGGAACCGTAAAATAAAAGTTGTATTAAATGGTATATCTTCAGATTCTCATTGGATCATTGCTGGCGTGCCTCAAGGATCATCCTTGTCTCCCACGCTCTTCTTGATATATATCAACGACCTGTTGTCTTCTACAACCTGTGATATCCATTCATTTGCTGATGATACAACTCTATCGGCCTCCATTGAGTTTGACAATCAAAAAGAATGCAATTCTCGCATGAATGGTTCGCGTGAATTAATGAATTTGACTATTCTGTCTAATATTCAAATCATTCTTGATTGGGGCATTTCTAACAGAGTAGAATTTAACCCAAATAAATTCCAGTCTTGCCTTTTTTCTCAGAAGACAACTCAACATTATGTTCCTCCTGTTATTAATGGTACCTCTATTGCGAGATCTGATTCACTTAAGTTGTTAGGTTTAAAAGTATCAAGTGATCTTTCTGGAAAGAACATATTTATTAAATTTCCAAAAGAGCAAGCCAATGTTTAGGCTTCATAAGACGTTGTAACTTCTACTTCACTCCCTCTGAAGTGTTAAGATTATATAAATCTTATGTTAGACCAATTTTAGAATTTAATTCATATGTGTGGGGTGGTGCTCCAAGATCGCATTTGGTTCATCTTGATGGTGTTCAGAAAAGAGTTATCCTTTTGATAAACGATGTAACCATTACTTCGTCTCTTGATACTTTGGAGCACAGACGAAATGTAGGAGCTTTATCTGTTTTCTATAAATTTTACAACGGTAAATGTTCTTTAGAAACCCGTTCTCTAGTTCCTGGGCCTTTTCTCAGTAACGTAAACACTCGTTTAAGGTGCAATCAACATAGATTTGCCTTAAAACTTTTTTCATGTAGAACCCAACACTTTAAATCCTCCTTTTTTCCGAGAGTCTCTTCGATGTGGAATCAATTGGTCGAACACGTGTTTCCAGAATCTTATAATCTGCAGGCGTTCAAATTAGCCGTTAACAACTTCTTGAAGGATGATGGTTAAAGTATTCATAAGTTGTTTCTTAATATATAAAATAAAAAAAAAATAAATTGTTTATAAGTATTTTTTAAATTATTTTTATAATTTGTAATATTTTCTTGGTCAAGGTTTTTTGTAGTTTTCCCTGACCATGATTCATTGATAAAAGTATTTGGACTCGCGTCGTTCTAAATTCGTGTTCGTTTTTCGTATTGCTTTTCCAATGAATCAGGGAGAATTCTGAGAAAATAAATTGAAACCGGCTACAAACGTGAGGAATCTGATATATTGTAAATCACATTCTTTCGATTTTTATTTTATTTTGAATTTAATAAAGCGGTTAGCCCAACTTATTGCCGTGACGTAAGTCATTCAGGGAGTCATCCCTTGGCAATAAGTCTCTATATAAAAAAAAAAAAAAAAAAAAAGGTCAGGTGTTTGCCCTTGCATCTCACACAACACATCCATTTAGCACTCCGACATTTTTTAAAAGAATGCCCTCGGTTGGCGTTGGCACAACGAAAACATCGACCACTTTTTCTTAAAATTTCTCGTTTTTTTGTAATTGACAGCTTACTGTCACAATCTTTGGTTAGGTGTTTGTCTGATGCGCAAAATGCACACATGTTCTTATCACTTAACGACACTAAATTTGATGCAGTCGTATGAGTTGAAGAAGGATGGCTACCGTGTGAAGTGGAAGGGAGGGCAACTGTCACTCTACTCCTTTCCAAAGATTCAACTTCTCTTTTTAAAAAACGCATTTGGTCTTTTACATGCTTGTCACCAATTTCCATAGAAATTGAAGAGCTTCTTTCGTCCGCCTCACGTGATTCCACAGCATTGTCGTCTCGTTCTGCTAACCGATAATAATCCACTCGTCGTTCTGATGGTATGCAGCGAAGCAATATTGACTTTAGCATTACGTAGTATTGATTAGTTGGTATTTGTAAAGCAGTGAGTGTACGACAGCATGATGTAATTGAATTATACAAATTGCGAAGGCCAGCAGCATGTGTTTTTGATAGCACAGGGCGAAGGGAAATCAAGTGCTGCGTATTCTTATCAACAACGTTTAGTTTTAACAACGTTTAGTTGATAAGAATACGCAGCACTTGATTTCCCTTCGCCCGTATCACAAAATTGTTCATGCAAGAGAGAGACAGCAGCTTCGTAGCACAAACCCGAAGCGGTAAAACCTGCAATTATCTTTTTTGTACAGTGGCGTAGTATATTAATTTTTAACAGATACTATAATCTACGCAGTCGGCATCGGAAGTTTAACCCGGGTCAATCTGTCTTCGTAAGATCCTTCGCACAAAGCAACGCAGCCAGTAAATTTTCCGCTAAGTTGGCCTCTAAATTCTTACCAGCCATAATCGAATCCAAGGTTGGGAATGTGGCCTATGTCGTCAATGACCTTGGTGGGAATCCACTGGGTAATTTCCATGCGAAGGACATACGTACCTGACGAACCCCGCCTGATCTCAGCTTTACATCGGGGCCTTCTTTTGTCCGTTGGCCTAATGTCAGTGTTGGTGTCAAATTGGCCCGCCGTATCGGGACTTTATATCGGTTAGAAATTCTATAGTTAGATAACTAGATGTATTTCTTTCATTTGAATATCTTTCAAATTTTTTTTAAATCAGAAAAGTGTTGGCCCGGCGTATCGAGACTCTTTCTCGGGGTGGATCGTCCCCACGATTTGTGGCGAGTGGTATAGCCCTCGCCACATAATTCACAATTTATGGCATATGGCATAGCCTCGCAAAACAGCATTACTGTCACCTGTCACCTGAAAAAAAAAACAATAATTTCCTTTTGATGAACATGAAAGGATAAAGAGAGGAGAGAAGAAAAGAAGAGGACGAGACCGTCTTCCTTCCGTTTTGGTACGCTGAACGAGCAAGTCGTGTCTTTCTTTACTTTTGTTCTCGGAAAAAAAAAACAAAAAAAACGTGGACGCGACATTTTCCTCTTGTTGGACTCGATTCTTGTCGGTTCGGTATAGCTTTTGGTCGAATTGTAATCCATTCAAACCAACAAAAAATATTATATTTGACTTATTATTATTAATAAACGGTGTGCCTTATTTCCTGCCTATTTTGCAATGTCATAAATTTTAAATTGTAATATACAATATTATAAAATCTATAATTTAACTAAATGATCGGTGCGTGTCTAAATCCACAAAAGGAATTTAAGACGCATAAATTGAGCTGAAGGAGCACCCAACTACGTTTCGTTAGTCGTCGTCGCGAAATTCGCCTCTCATTCGGACACAGAATTCACGGAGCTCGCGAGAGAGAATCGTACGATAAATTTAAGTGTCGAAGTAATTTATCAGAATTCCTCACAAAATATACGTCATAAAGTTGTCATACCTTTACATCTAACATAAATTCGCATTAATTCGTTCAAAGTGTGATACGATTCCCCGAAAGGCAACAGGAGTGAACGCGTCGGATGCCATATTTTTTTCTGAGGTCAAAAGTGAAAAGGGAGAAAAAGCACACCGTATTCGTTTCTCCTACGGTAATACAACACTCAACCATCCACTTTTCGCCGCGGTCCACACCAACCAGTCGCGCTCGCTTCGCCGCCCTTGTCATCGCCGTCGGAAGTTCGTTCGACCATTTTACTAGCGGCTGGTGTGTAAATCTTTTCCACCATTGCCGCATCGCTTCAGTTGTACAGTGCGTGGCGGATTTCGTTAACACAGTTTCTAAATGAAATTTCGTCAGTATTTTGTGAGTGCGGAAGGGATCGAATTCTGATTAGCAGCAGTTCATAAATGAGAGTGCAACAAAGTGGTACCTTTTTTTTGTGGTACATCTTCTCTGAAGAGTTTTTTTTCAAGCGCTTAATTTTCCTTTCTAAGGAATTCAGCTAAATAAATAAGTGGATAAGGGCAATTGGGCTAATATTCAAATAGAAAATACCGAGCCAAATTGCATCTCACTTTCGGTTGTCGCTAATGATGTGGCAATTGGGCCAGTTTGGATTTTACGAGTAATGCTTAGAAGTACTTTCTAACTGTTAAAAATTAATACTACGCCACTGTAAATTGACACACATATAACCAACACAGATGAGTTAATACGCCGCACCGTTATTAAATGTAACACATTATATATTTGCTTTGTGTTATTTCTATTCATTCGCTTTTGTACTTTTAAAGAGCAAAAATTAAAGTTTCGCAGTATCATAAAGTCTCGGCCTTTTTATTAAAACCCTATCGTATTTTTTCACATGGTGCCGAAACCCAGGAAAAAGGTGAACAGAGATTGGGAAACCGCGTAAAATAATTGTTTCTATTAAAGACAAAGTACAAAACGTGGCAATCAAGCGAATTAAAAATGGAGTTATCTGCACGATCAGCCTACAGAGGACAGGTAACAAAATTAGTTAAAAGTGCTACTGATTTTCTTGATAGTGAGGGTTCTCAAATCAATTCTCCGACTGACTTGGACACGATTGAGAAAGACATCGTTGCATTAATCCAGCGGTTAACGGCTGTCCATGAAAGTCTTAACACGGCGAACCAGGAGGTGCGAAATAAAAATCTTCTCAAAATTGATGAACTGGACAAAGAGTTAGAAAAGATAGCCGAATATGAAGATGCAGCGATTGGTGTACTTTCCCGCCTAAATTCTCGTCTAAAGAAAGTTCGAAGCAAGCAGAACCCATCTATTTCAAATCAAGAAAGATCATCTCTTAACATATCATCGGCAGTGAATTGTTCTCTCAAGCTTCCCAAACTACAGCTAAAGAAGTTTGACGGCAATTACCAAGATTGGTTACCGTTCTGGGAGCAATTTCGAACACTTATACATGAAAACGGTAATTTATCATCGTTAGACAAATTCAGTTATTTGGAATCTGTACTAGTAGGCAGCGCTAAAAAGATAATTGCCGGTTTTACCGCTTCGGGTTTGTGCTACGAAGCAGCTGTCTCCCTCTTGCAGGAACAATTTGGTGATACGGAACGTTTAGTTGACAAGAATATGCAGCACTTGATTTCCCTTCGCCCTGTGCAGTCAAAGGCAGATGCTGCTGGTCTTCGCAATTTGTATAATGCAATCACATCATGCTGTCGCACACTGACTGCTTTACAAATACCAACTCATCAATACTACGTAATGCTAAAGTCAATATTGCTCCGCTGCATACCATCAGAGTTACGAGTTGATTATTATCGGTTAGCAGAGCGAGACGACAACGCTGTGGAAACACGTGAGGCGGACGAAAGAAGCTCTTCAATTTCTATGGAAATTGGTGACAAGCATGTCAAAGACCTTATGCGTTTTTTAAAAAGAGAAGTTGAATCTTTGGAAAGGAGTAGAGTGACCGTTGCCCTCCCTTCTACCTCACACGGTAGCCATCCTTCTTCAACTCATACGACTGCATCAAATTTAGTGTCGCTAAGTGATAAAAGAATGTGTGCGTTTTGCGCATCAGACAAACACCTAACCAAAGATTGTGACTGTAAGCTGTCAATTACAGAAAAACGAGAAATTTTAAGAAAAAGTGGTCGATGTTTTCGCTGTGCCAACCGAGGGCATTCTTCTAAAAAATGTCGGAGTGCTAAATGGATGTGTTGTGTGAAATGCAAGGGCAAACATCTGACCTCTTTATGCGACCCTTCATTTACAAGCCACAGAGTCTCTCCAAGATCGGCTGATACGCAGGATAAATTTAGTAGAGATAAAGCTGTGAACCTTTGTGCCGGTAATTTAATTTCAATGCCAGAACATCAACTCGATTCTGCTTTGCAAAGCGCAACAAATTTGTGCGCGTACAATTCTTGCTTAATAAATTCAAACATTTTTTTGAAAACGGCTCGAGGAATAGCCGTAGCACCGAGTGAAAATAAATCTTTACTTGTTCGATTTGTCATCGACGGCGGTAGTCAATACTCATATATTCGAGAAGATTTGGTGCAAAAATTAAATCTGTCAGCTGTTGGTGAAGTGAATTTTTCATTAATACCATTCGGATGCAAAGAACAATCTCCATTTAAGAAATTTAAAAAAGTGAACGTCCATATAAAAAGTCAATTTAGTGGCAGAAGCATACACCTGGAAGCCGTTGTTGTTCCGGAAATTTGCATTGATGTGCTGCACTCCCCGGACGCTTCATGTGAATTAATTCATAACCTAAAGTTAGCGGATTCTTGTCAGGCAGACATCGAATCAGAAACTGGATTGAGTATACTCATCGGTTCGGATCGCTACTGGTCTGTGGTCACGGGCAAACAGCGACGTATTTCTCCAGGACTTAGAGCAGTCGACACAATATTTGGTTGGACGCTACAAGGAACACATTCTGCTGGTAAGGTTCTTAAAACACACGAAAACTCATGCTTTCCATCCATCCATAGTACAACTCTACATCTGCCCGCGCTAAACAGCAACGATCTCACTGCATTCTGGTTACTGGAGGCCATAGGTATTCGTGGGGAAGAGGAAGAAAACGAGCACTTAGCTGAAGAACTAATAAGCAAATGCATCATCAAAAAGGGTCCACGTTATGAGGCCACACTGCCGTGGAAGAGTCCTACAATTGAAATAAAAAGCAACAGAGAAAACGCAATTAGACGACTAAAATCCCTCTCTACACGATTGTCGAGATGTCCTGAACAACTTCAACAGTATGATGCAGGTATTCAGCAGCTTCTTATGGATGGTGTTGCTGAACCAATTCCAACACTAAACGATTGTAATTTACGTCGAGTGTTTTACTTACCCCATCGACAAGTCTATAAGGCGGATAGTATGATCACCAAGATGCGCATCGTGTTCGACGCCTTATCACGCACTGAGAATACTCCCTCATTAAACGACCTTCTACACGTGGGAGCTAATCTTCTACCAGATGTCTTAAGAGTGCTGTTAAATTTTCGACTTGGCCGTTTTGGTATCGTGGCCGATGTGGAGAAGGCTTTTTTACAAATTCAGCTTAATGAAAATGACCGTGATAGTCACCGATTCCTGTGGTATGCGCCACAAAATAAGTCAAGCCACTCCAGGCCAGAAATCGTCGACTATCGTATGACTAGAGTCACTTTCGGCGTAAATTGTAGCCCTTTTTTGTTAACAGCGACTTTGCGTTTGCATTTAACGAACAAGAAAGAACAGTTCCAGTCTACACGTCAGATATTATTGGATAATTTCTACATGGACGATTTTGCATCGAGCGTTAATACTGAACAAGATGGCAAAAGAATAAGTGAGGAAGCCGTGTTGGTGATGAAACAAGCAAGTATGAACCTTAGAAAGTGGAACTCCAATAGTGACGTTGTTCGTAAGGCTCTTAGTCAAGGTGAGCCTCCTCTTAAGCAAAAAGTTTTGGGGTTATTATGGTTTGTTCGGAGTGATGAAATTGCTGTGCCGTTGGATTCTGTTGAGCATTTACTCATCTCAAATTTAGCAAAGGGAACAAAACGAAATGTGCTTCAAACTATCGCTAGGATCTATGATCCCATTGGTATGCTTAGCCCTGTCGTCATTAGAATAAAAATTCTTTTCCAATCTATTTGGCGAGAGAAACTATATTGGGATGAGAAACTTACGCCTGAACTTATGATGCTTTGGGAAAATTGTGCCAGTAGTTTACAGCAGTTAAAGGATTTCACTATTCCACGCGCAGCGCTTCAATTTCCATTTTCTGCGCCAATAGATGTTCACATTTTTGCAGATGCAAGTATGAAGGCGTATGGAACTGTGGCTTATATCAAAAGTTTTAACATTGATGGTGATAATAGTGTCGCTTTCCTATGTGCAAAAAGCAGAGTGGCCCCCATTAAGATGGACGGGATGAAGGAGCTTTCTCTCCCGAAGTTAGAATTAACAGCAGCGTTATTGGCAGCACGCATATGCTCTTACTTAAAACAATCGCTGAAGGTTTGTGTCCACAAATTCTTTCTGTGGACAGATTCGAGAAATGCGCTTGCGTGGATCCAGGGGGATGCTCAACGATGGAAACCGTACGTGCAGAGCCGAGTAATAGAAATTCGTCGGCTTACGTCAATTGTGGATTGGAGACATTGCAGTGGGAAGGAAACCCCAGCAGATCTCCTCACAAGAGGTACCACCGCCCATGACTTGCGAAAATCTCTTATATGGGCTCATGGACCGGCTTGGCTTAACAGCGATGCAGCTTTTGAATCCGACCAAATCGATGCGATTTCGACGGAAACCATGGTACCAGTGGCGCTATTGGCACCTGTTTCCGTTCCTGATCACCATACCTGAACCAGTACTGGCCTACACAGAATTTAGTTCCTGGAACAGTTTATTGCGACGCACGGCCTTTATTTGCGTTTCATAAAACTTTGCAGAAAACAAGCGAAATATTAGTTTTCTCAACCTAGCACTAGCGAACTTAACGCAGCTGAAACCTATTGGATCAGGTATATACAACAAAATGCATTTTCTAACGAAATTCTTCTTTTACAGAGAGAAAAATCTGTACCCAAAATATCAAAGATAGCCCAATTACGTCCTTTTCTTGATGGCGATGGTTTTATGCGATTAGGAGGCCTCCTGCAATCGCTCGATGGTTCACTAGACCAAAAACATCCTATTATACTGCCATTCAATTCGTATATTACAAAGTTGATTATTGACTACTATCATCAAAAAACCTTACATGGAGGTGTCAATGTCGTCCTGTGTCAACTACGTGAACGTTTTTGGGTTTGCAAAGGACGTCCACTGATTAAAGGCAGAATTAAGAGGTGTGTCATTTGCCCGAAACTGTTTGGTAAATCCGTATCACAGCCATTTGGCCCACTGCCAATCGAACGAATTACTCTATCAAAGCCCTTTGACTGTGTCGGCATTGACTTCGCCGGACCACTTTATTATTTTGACAGCTCCACAAACCAGATGCACAAAAGTTACCTGATGGTTTTCACTTGTGCTGCTATTCGATCCGTGCATTTGGAGACTGTAACAAATTTGACTACTGAAAGCTGCATAATGGGACTGAGGCGCTTTATAGCCCGGCGAGGTGCTCCATCAACAATCTTCTCCGATAACGCTAAAACATTCCGAAGAGCTGCTGTAGAGATCAACGACCCCAATGAAGCACCGAACGACGAAGATGTACAACGATTCCTTTCCAATAAGCGTATTTGCTGGAAGTTTATTGTCGAGCGAGCCCCATGGTGGGGAGGATTTTGGGAGCGCTTAATAAGAACGATTAAAAATGTTCTAAAGGTAGTTATCGGGAAGGCGAAGCTGACGTTTGAGCAATTACGGACCGTGATTGCAGAAGCAGAAGGCATGGTCAACGTACGACCTCTTACCTACGTAAGCAGCGACCCTTTGGATATTGCACCGCTCACTCCTTCACATTTCCTACATGGTCACAGTGGTATTGTTGACCCTCAAAATTCAGTTATTTCATCAAGTGACTTGCAGCAACTCTGGACGCAGCGAATGAAGCGAACTGGTATGCTTTGGAATCGCTGGCGCACCGAATACTTGCAACAATTGCGATCGTTTCACCACAGCCAAGGGTTTTCTTCAGCACAGCTAAAACCCAATGATGTCGTCCTTGTGTTTGACTCTGCAAAACCACGAATCGCTTGGAAGTTGGCGGTTATTGAAAAGGCACTTACTGGACGTGATAGCAAAGTGCGAGCTTGTGAGCTTCGCTACGCGGATGGCTCGGCAACGCGAAGACCCGTGCAACTGCTGTATCCCCTAGAGCTTACATCAATCTCGGGGGCCAAGGATGTTAAAAATTAATACTACGCCACTGTACATTGACACACATATAACCAACACAGATGAGTTAATAAATTAAATGTAACACATTATATATTTGCTTTGTGTTATTTCTATTCATTCGCTTTTGTACTTTTAAAGAGCAAACATTAAAGTTTCGCAGTTTCATAAAGTCTCGGCCTTTTTATTAAAACCCTATCGTATTTTTTCACACTAACTAACAAAGGTGAGCCTTGTAAATTTTCGAATGTACAAGACGAAATGGAACAAAACTTATTTTTTTGAACTAAACGTGGCTGACGACAATATTGCCGCTTTTATGTAAATGTATCATGTAGGGCTGTGTTGTTCATTTGGATGAGTTTGGACGATTTGGATGTTAACATCGATTCGTTACATGGACTGTATTGCAGTCTATAAAAGTTATGGTTATATTTAGACTTACATCATATATCTATAAAGATTATACCTATATTTAGAATTATATCATATATCTATAAAAGTTAAAGTTTTCTTAAAATTACATATCATCCATATTAGAAAAAAAGGAAACAAGGCACAAGGTCCAATTTTTTTTATTGTTGCAAAAAAAAAGAAAAGAAAACAAATTCTTTTGTGAGACTGACATGATGTCCGCTTAGGGCCGTCGTTGCTAGTGAGGCCACGCAGGGTATGCGGACCTCGGCATGTTAGGGCAGAGCATCGCACCCGTTTCCCTATCTCCTTCCCTTCCTGCGGCCTTATCAAGTCCCAAGTTATGCCCCGCAAGAACCACGACCTTCCCTGAGCGTTAGCCGGCAAATTAGACCGCGCGGGACCCATGCATAACCGGGGAAATTCTGTTAATTGAATGAGGGAGTGCTCTTGCGCCTCCTCATTTCGTTACAAGATTTTTTCCTATGGAAATTCTGGAATCTGACCAATAGGGTCTGAAATTTTTGGAACCAAACCATTTCTCAAGGGATTCGTATGAAACTCGGAATGTAAGACTAATATGCGACTATAAGATTTGTTCCTATGGAAATTCTGGGATCTGGCCAATAGGCTCTGGAATTTTTGGAACCAATCTATTTCTCAAGGGATTCGTATGAATCTCTGAATGTAGGACTAATATCCGACTTTAATATTTGTTCGTATGGTAATTCTGGGAGTTTTGGGAGCCAAGCCATTTCTCAAGGGATTCGTATAAAAATCGGTTGCAGGAATAATATGCGACTATAAGATTTGTTCCTATGGAAATTCTGGGATCTGGCCAATAGAGTCTGATTCTGGAAACCAAGCCATTTCTCAAGCGATTCGTATGAAACTCGGGATGTAGGACTAATATGCGACTATAAGATGTGTTCCTATTGAAATTCTGGGATGTGGCCATTAGGGTCTGCAGTTTTGGGAACTAAGCCATTTCTCAAGGGATTCGTATGAAACTAGGTATGTAGGACTAATATGCGTCTACAAGATTTGTTCCTATGGAAAGCCAATGGGGTCTGGCATTTTGGGAAGCAAGCCATTTCTCAAGCGATTCGTATGAAAATCGGAATGTAGGACTAATATGCGACTATTAAATTTGTTCCTGTGGAAATTCTAGGATCTGGCCAATAGGGTCTGGAGTTTTGGGAACTAAGTAATTTCTAAAGCAATTCGTATGAAACTCGGAATGTAGGACTTATATGCGACTATGAGATTCGTTCCTATGGAAATTCTGGGATCTGGCCAATAGAGTCTGATTCTGGAAACTAAGCCATTTCTCAAGCGATTCGTATGAACCTCGGAATGTAGGACTAATATGCGACTATAAGATTTGTTCCTATTGAAATTCTGGGATGTGGCCAATAGGGTCTACAGTTTTGGGAACTAAGCCATTTCTCAAGCGATTCGTATTAAACTCGGTGTGTAGGACTAATATGCGACTACAAGATTTGTTCCTATGGAAAGCCAATGGAGTCTGGAATTTTGGGAACGAAGCCATTTCTCAAGCGATTCGTATGAAACTCGGAATGTAGGACTAATATGCGACTATAAGACTTGTTCCTATGGAAATACTGGGATCTGGCCAATAGGGTCTGGAATTTTTTGGAACATGCCATTTCTCATCGTCATCTCATCTCATCTTTAATCGTAATATCGGCCACAACGTCAAAAAGGTTTCACTTCAACCGCGCGTAAAAGTTACACGCACTCTTTTGAAATTTTCTATATTAACTTCACTTGCCCGTGGCACGGATGTCGGTCGTCTGTCGTGGAATCTTGCGATCAATTTTTAACCCACTTCCCAAAGCCTGATTTTATTGAAACACATGTGTATTTCTGGAGACAACACTTTCTATTAAAATTTGAGGCCCCTCGGGCCACGGGGCTTCAACCCGTTGAAGTTCAAAATCCAATCAGAATTTTTAAAATCTGACTTTCAGCTCCTAAGATATGTTGCGAACATTCCAGACACAAATACTTATATCCCGAAGGAAATTTTTTGAGATTTTTAAACTGATTGAATACCGCATACTATTCGCATACCGAATAGTAACTGAGCGTTATGGGCGTGCGTCGGAGGATAACATGTATTCAGAATGGGAGCCCCCCTTAATCCAGATTTTCAATATACAGTACAATATCCCGATTTTTCTTAAAAATCCAGACTCGACAAAATCCAGACAGATTAAATACGGACATCAGAAAAATCACAAAACCTGTTTTTTGCAGCAAATACAATAATATTAGCAGGACCCAAGAGCTTTAATAATTTAAAAATTTTAATATCTTTAAAGAAAAATATTTTTTCACACGACCATAGACAGATGTGACTGTTTCCGACACTACAACCTACCGCCAAAAGTAGGCATCATTCATACTAGTGTGTTAACATAGAAAATACTTTTGTTATTTACTGCAGCCTCAGCGAACACACATTCCCACAGTAGTTTTGCATTGCGCATGAGCAAAAAAATTTTTCCTGAAAAATTGGTGTGAAAAATAGCGTACATTACTCGCTGAAAAGTAATAGCGTCCACTTTTCTAGCTCATTATGTAATACACTATTTCTGCTTTTGGGTTGGGCCAAGATAGAACTCTCTATCTTCATACCAAAGCGCGATAATCGTACCTTATAACTGGGCGATCGAGTATGTAGTCATAGTCATAAGTCGGCCTATCGAAATCTTCTTTAAATGATTTTTCAAAGTCTTTTGGGAATGAGAATTTGTGGCATACTCAAAGATGAAGGCAGTCTTACAACACCCCACAAGTAAATTAAAATCGATTTAATCGAAAATATAAGTGGCAGCATTGGCATTACTGCTGAGATTGGCGACTCAATGAAAACCTCTTCCAATAGAATATTTCGTTTTCCGAAGGGAAAACTCCGAACCCATAAACGCGCAATAACAAATTTGAAGAAAATCTGTTACTTTTTTTATAAAATGTGTATGTGTGCCCCGCGACCCCGGGGCACGAACACTTCAAAATTTTTACAAAATGTGTTGTCAATCGGATTTGGAAAACTTTTTAAAATATTTGTATGGGATTTGTAATAGAAAGTGTTGTCATCGGAAATACACATGTGTGCAAAATTTGAATAAAATCGAGCTTTCGAAAGTTGGTTAAAAATTGATCACAAGATCTGACCAGGCAGCCGAGGCCACACGAAGTTAATATAGAGAATTTAAAAACTGCACTGCAACCCAACAACAAAACAACCCTGATCGTAAAGCAAGCAGCGCTGCTCACGGTGCACCACGCACACAGAACACAGTCATGTTTTATGAGTTTTATATCACATTGCTTGGATTTTTAAATTTTCTATATTAACTTCGATTCCGGATGTGTTTGTTTGTGGCCGGTAGGATAGCCGATAACAACACTTTCTATAATAAATTTGGAAGTGATAGGACCCAAGGATCAAGGGGCTCCCATATAAATGTCTTCATAATTAACCCGATTTTATTCAAACTTTGCACACATGAGTATTTTCAATTAGAGAATTCACATGAAAAATTTTAATTTTTATGGGTTATTTTTTTTTGTTCAAAACAGCGAAAAAATTATTTCCGTGAAACTACAATACATGTATATACCTACATACAAAAAGGAGGCAATGGTACTTATGAAATGTGTACAGTAAGCTCCACTAATGTAAAGGAAGTAATCTGAGATTACTTTTTACTTCGGTCTCGGTTGATGTCGTTGTTACTTTTTATGCTAACATCAGTTTCAGTTAAAAGTTCATTATGTTACGTAAAATCCGTAGCATCAGAAAAGTTAAAGAAAAGAAAACAGATTAAAATCTTGCTTTATCTTCAATCGTTAAATTATTTAAAAATATTAATTCTTAGTTAATCATATAAACACTTTATTGCCGTTGTTTTTACGCCGTTACATATTTCATGGACAAATAATTATTTATGATGGTTATAATTGCTTTTGATTGTTTTGAATTGATTTGCTTACGTTATTCAAAGCATCAGCAGTGGATTCCAATACCTGTGCAGACAAATCCTTAAATTTCTTACCAGCGTCTGAATCACCAAAAGCTCCCATATCTTTAATAAGGTTCTGAGAAGTCTTACTGATTTGTTCCTTAAATTTATCAAAATCTTGAGCCGTGCTAGGATTTTGTGATTTCCAGCTGTTAATAGCTTCATCGACACTAACCCGTAAATTTTTAACAGTATCACTGTTTCCGATAGTGTCAGCCTATAAAATATACAATTTTCTTGAAAAAAGGTCCCTTTAAACCAGTAAACAAACTTCTCACCTGGATTTTAATGTCTTCAGACAATTTATCTAACTTACTAACAAACATCTTGCTCTGAGTCTCTAAAACGTTTTTAAACTCTGCTTCATCTTTTATGCCAACAAATCCAAAGAAATTTTGTTCAAAAACTTTTAGTGCTTCTCCAGCTTTGGTAAACATTTCATTTAGGCTATTTGTCTCAGTGGGAGCATCACGAATAACTCGCCCATAAGAAAACTTTCAATTCATTTAAGAACAATTTGATATTATTGCTTAATTTAATAAAAACAGTTCAACTTACTTGCACCAATAAAAAAGCGCTTATAGTGATTAAGAGTTTTCCAGCCATTTCCAGTAGCTAATTTCAAAAATGATCAACTTAATTCAAAAACCAAAATAAGACTAAGTAATAAGACACAGTTCAATTGATTTTATATGCCCTTCGGAAGCGACTCATAATATATAAATAATATTGATCACATGGATCAGTTGTTGTCTTTTAATGAGTATGTACATAATTGTATATACTTGATTGTCGTTCAAAAATAATATGCTTACACATGTGCATAGAAACTTTATCTCCCCAACCAACTATATTTTTGAATGAAGATCACGCACCGTCTGGTCAAAAGTCATAAGTTATGACAATTTACTTATGTGTACACTGATAAGGCTTCTATGTTATTCTATTAAAGAGCTCTTACACTAGTTAATAGTTAACATCCTGATATTTCAAAGTAAATATTCAATTCAATTAAAAAAAATGCTTATCTAACAGCGATTATAAAATTCAGCAAATAAACATTAACATTATTAACATCCTGATATTTCAAAGTAAATATTCAATTCAATTAAAAAAAATGCTTATCTAACAGCGATTATAAAATTCAGCATATAAACACTATCAGTGATTCTGATTAGTTTCTTTTCCATGCAAAAATTCCGTATTCTCATATTATGTATTGAGCCTATTTTAAGAAATAATGAAACTATGACGATGCACATCACTATTTTTTTATTTTTTTATAATGTACACACGCTAAAGGGGTTTGCACCCTTATAATGCTTAGCACGGCGTGGGCATTAGGAAATTAGGGAGAGGAAAAAAAAACTATTATCGTAGTTTATCAGCTAATTAGTGTACAGTACACAGTAAATTAGAAGCGATAAATAAACATAAATAATACATAGGTGTTATTATTCATTCATTCAATTCAATTCAATAAACTGCACTTAGGTTGTTAAAATTTTCAAATTCCTTAAGTTTATTTAGTTTATTTACCCATTTCCTATGTCCTGAGTCAGAAAAATGAAAAAAAAAATCTCTGTCTGTTTGTGTCCACTATACAGCCCGACAGCTGAATTGATGTGGATGAAAATTTATATTTAAGCTTTTTACATAAATTGCGACGTCCCAGTTGATTTTGTCGAAAATCGGCCAACCGGAAATGGCAGTTTACTTGGACAGTTTTTCAAGTTTTTGCAAATAATCAATCAATCACATAAAACTAAAAAACATCTTAAATTTTAATAAGACTTAGTGTCACATGCCGATACACGGCCATCTAAACAAACATATTCATAATTTTCGGTTCTTAATATTGAGCTATCCTGGATCTCCCATATGGACAAAGTATTCTAATGCACTGGGCGCTTAACCTCTTGGTATCATTCCACATAAAGTATTCCACATAAAGTCGCTCACTAAAAACAACTCTAAATAAGTAAATGTAAAAAACGACTTAGTTTTTCGGGTAAAAGTTGGAAAACCCCAATTTTCTACGTGTCACATGCGACACGTCATGCGTCACACGCGGATGCTCAGAAATATTTCTTGGTTCTAAGCTGCGCCCAAACCTCTTTAAGTTTACAAATATCGTAAACAATAGTTGTTGAGTTAAGTTGTTTTACCTGGAATTTTTAAATATCTGGATAAAGAAGCATTTTATGGAAAAAAAATGATGATGGAAACAATTATCTTTGGATTGCTAGAATAATATGAAGCTTTTGGTAATGTATGGGAATCAACGGGAGAAAAGCAGAAAGATCGGTTGATAATTTATGTTTTCCGAAATTGCGTTTCGGTCTATTTCCTGGAACTCAAGCAATAGATCATGAATTCATATCCATCAAACAATAAGATATGTGAATTGCGTATATTATACACGAGTTTCTGGAATCGAAGAATGTGATGGAAATCTCATAAAGATTAAATTCTGAACAATTCAAATTCAAGCAGATGGAAGCGGGGCAAATTAGGCATTTCGATAAAGTTAGCTGAAAGTTTGGCACGAAAGACTAGGACACCAAAATGTGGTACATGTGCGGCATTTTCTGGAAAGAACTCAATTAGAAGATAGAAGATAGAAGATAGAAGATAGAAGATAGAAGATAGAAGATAGAAGATAGAAGATAGAAGATAGAAGATAGAAGATAGAAGATAGAAGATAGAAGATAGAAGATAGAAGATAGAAGATAGAAGATAGAAGATAGAAGATAGAAGATAGAAGATAGAAGATAGAAGATAGAAGATAGAAGATAGAAGATAGAAGATAGAAGATAGAAGATAGAAGATAGAAGATAGAAGATAGAAGATAGAAGATAGAAGATAGAAGATAGAAGATAGAAGATAGAAGATAGAAGATAGAAGATAGAAGATAGAAGATAGAAGATAGAAGATAGAAGATAGAAGATAGAAGATAGAAGATAGAAGATAGAAGATAGAAGATAGAAGATAGAAGATAGAAGATAGAAGATAGAAGATAGAAGATAGAAGATAGAAGATATAAGATAGAAGATAGAAGATAGAAGATATAAGATAGAAGATAGAAGATAGAAGATAGAAGATAGAAGATAGAAGATAGAAGATAGAAGATAGAAGATAGAAGATAGAAGATAGAAGATAGAAGATAGAAGATAGAAGATAGAAGATAGAAGATAGAAGATAGAAGATAGAAGATAGAAGATAGAAGATAGAAGATAGAAGATAGAAGATAGAAGATAGAAGATAGAAGATAGAAGATAGAAGATAGAAGATAGAAGATAGAAGATAGAAGATAGAAGATAGAAGATAGAAGATAGAAGATAGAAGATAGAAGATAGAAGATAGAAGATAGAAGATAGAAGATAGAAGATAGAAGATAGAAGATAGAAGATAGAAGATAGAAGATAGAAGATAGAAGATAGAAGATAGAAGATAGAAGATAGAAGATAGAAGATAGAAGATAGAAGATAGAAGATAGAAGATAGAAGATAGAAGATAGAAGATAGAAGATAGAAGATAGAAGATAGAAGATAGAAGATAGAAGATAGAAGATAGAAGATAGAAGATAGAAGATAAAAGATAGAAGATAGAAATAGAAGATAGAAAATAGAAGATTAAATAAAATAAATAGAATTAAATAAATAAAAAAACATCTTTAAGTGGAATTTGACATCAAACTTATGGATTCATTATCATTATCATTCATTATGTTGTACCGCAGCTCCAAACTGGACTTTGAAATTTTCAAATGCAGTCTCACGATTGACGGCAGCAGGCTTAAAAATTCCTTGCTGCTTACTAGAAGATGCTGGAATGACTATAGTACTACTTTGTTGATCATTTCCTCTGAAAAACTGGGCACGACAGTCGAACAGGGTCTCAAACTCTTTAATTTTGCCTTCCATACTACTCACATTTCTAGTCATGTTTGTCTCTAACGATTTCACTTCTTTAAATGTGGCTTGCATTCTGTTCAATTCTCCTTAAGCGTGTCTTGAATTTCAGTTATTTCTCCTCTTGGCTTTTTCTGAATAACATCTAACTTATGATTTTGTTTATCACATTTGTTAATAAATTCTTGACTTTGCTGATAAAATTCCTTCTTTACAGGGTGCGGCAATCGTAGTGTTATTAAATTAAAAGGCTGTAGTTTCGTCATTTACGATCATTTTTAAATTCTCTATTTTAACTTCGCGTGCACGTGGCTGGCTGGCTGGCTGGTCAGATTTTCTGATCAATTTTTAACCCACTTCCCAAAGCTCGATTTTATTGAAATTGCACACATGTCAATACTTTCTATTAAAATTTGAGGATCCTCGGACTTCGGGGTCGGGGGGCTCCCATACAAATATTTTAAAAAATTTACCCGATTTTCTTAAAATTTTATACAAATGTGTATCTCCGATGGAGAACGCATGTGTATCTACGATTACCAAACCTTTTTGTAATATTTTTGAAGCGATCGGGCCCCGGGGTCGGGGGGCTCCCATACAATTTTTTTTTTTAAGTATCAATTTTTAACGCACTTCCTAAAGCCCGATTTTCCTGAAATTTTGTACACATGTGTATTTCCGATAACAATACTTTCTTTTAAAATTTGGAAGTGATCGGGCCCCGGGTTCGTGGGGCTCCCATACAAATTTAATATAAAAATTACCCGATTTTTTTCAAATTTTACACACATGTGTATACTTAATAAACAATACTTTTTCTAAAATTTGGTAGTGATCGGGCCCCGGATTCGGCCGCAAGGCCCTTATACATTTTTTTAAATATCATAAAGTGGCATCAGATACAGTCGTACATTAATGACTGTGTGCGGTGTGTGCTGCGCAGTCGGCTGCGCTGCTTGGTTTGGTGGTGGATTTTGATTGCAAAATCTATTCTGCCTGTTCATGGAAGCAGTACGAGTTTGCGTCGCCATATTTTTAACTCGGCTATTAATAAAGTCATTATTTCTAATAATGAACGAAAACAGAAAATTGCTGTTTCACATAATTTCTCAAGCATCAATATACATTACTCCGACTTACACAATCATTATTAATGCCATTTCACAAAGTTACCATGAATGTGCGTAATAGTATAAAAGTCGAATCGATTATGAACATTCCATTTCTTCTTTAAGTAATATGTTCTGAGCATTTTCAAATTTGACATCTGATGTCAAATGTCTCTTTCGATGATTTTCTCCTACAATAAAAAAATAAAAAAAATAAAAAATTACCCAGGATCGAGGGGCTCCCATATCAATTTCTGCGATTAGAGAATTTAGGTGAAAAATTTTAATTTTTATGGGTTGTTTTTTTATTAAATATTTTTTAGAGAATGTTTGAAACATTTCAAATTTTATGAAAAACACGTTACACCTGTTGGTATGGTATTGGTCCACTGTTTACGAAGATCTGTCTTCAATACTTCCACAGTTTCATATCTTTTTTTCGACACCTTGGCCTTCAAAATGGACCAATTCGAAAAGTCCATTAGACTCAAGTCTGGTGAGTTTGGAGGTCACTGTTGCAAAGAAATTAAATTTGGAACGCGACTTTGTAGAAATTGCCAAACGCGTTTTATGTGATGGGGCTTAGTCCTGTTGGAATAAACAGCGGTTGCTACCGAATTTTTTGTAAGACCAAGATAGCAACGCATCTTTCTTTATTCACCTTGACGCCCTGATCGATAAAGACCAGTGGAGAACGACCATTTGCAGTAACAGCTGCACAAACCATCACAGAAGCCGGCGCATATTTGCGAAACGCAACTCGCTTTTCGTTGTACTTGCCGTCTAACCACACATGATCATTTCGTTTGTGTACCTGCTGTTAAACTTTAAAAAAATTTTCATCAGAAAAGACCAAGTTGACGAGATTGTTACGTTCGTGCAGAAGTTTTAGCACTTTGGATCCTTAAAGTCTAACTGCCTTTTGAACCATTGTTAAATCTTGTACTTTTTGTATCCAGGTTATGGAGCTGTTTGACAATAGCCGGTTGTAACTTTCCAGCCAAAAAACTGTGCAATCAAAATGTTACGTTTGAATTCAATGTTGAATACTCTTTTCAGATATGACGCTTGATTGCTTGCTTGAAGCCTTGCTACGCTTGCGTAGACTTGTAAAAAACATAACAGACTAACGTTTATCAAAAATGAGCGCACTGTCATCAGTAGCATGAAGTTAGTAAGTCTTCGATTGCCGCACCCTGTAGATCTTCTCTTTGCTGGCTAATGAAATTTAATTGTGTATGCTTCAGTTTCTGGCTTTGTTGCTGCGATTATTAAATTTGCTGGTCAAACTTGCTGTTCATCTAAGAATTCATTTGTTTGAACTTCCTTGTTGCTGCCTTTGTTGCATTAAAGGTTTTATCATCGTTTCCATATTTGGCACTTCTTTGTCTTCTCGTATAATTACTGTATTCCATTATGCTCGGACAAGATAACTGCTTGCAATAACTGCTGTCTCGTCGCACCTACTTTAGATATTTCTTGTGAGTAGCGGCACAAATATAACTTAAAGAGACATGGATGAAATTCTCAGAATCGTTCCCACGAACGTCGACTAGTCCAGACAATAACTATATACTATACAACTATATACGTACAATACCTGCACGTGCACTTTATTAAATCTGTGAGAGCATAATTTTCCTTTGTCAATAATTTTGCTTAGTTAGTTAATTAGTGGGCGCCGTGGCTTCTGAGCAGTAGGTTCGTGGTTCGAATTCCAGTAACATCAAGATTATTTTTCACCGTGTCCAACCTCTCGCAAAAGTCTGACAAGCGTCTGAGAGTTATAACTTGTCACGGGATGCTTCTCAATTCGCCGTTCAGACCCGGCATTAAATTGTAGGTCCCCTCCATTTGTGTGCAAAACATACATGGTACATACATGGATACATAAATGGTTGCGAAAAGCCAGGCTTTGGACCGCAATGGTCTGTCGCGCCGAATATTATTATTTAAACAATTATTTCTAATATAAGCACGTGAAGTTGATTAGAATCTTTTAGTCCAAAGTAAAAAAAAAGTGCAGGCAAACTGCCTTTAAGTTTTATACTTATCTACACAAGTATTTCAATAAAATAAATCCAAATTTTATTTCCTAAAATTTAAACATAAATATTTCAAAAGTTTACATTCTACACAATATTCTCAAAGAAAAAAATCCCAATTTATATAAATATATTTTATATAATTATATACACATATAATTATTTACACAAAAACTCTAAAGGGAAAATCCCAAACTATAAAATTATAAAGCGTTAGGTATCTAAATAAAGTTTTAAAGAAAAATTGTCAAATTCATCGATCTTCGATCTTTTCACTCTACAAAGGAATATGGCTTAAAACAATCTTATTCGGCATCCGCTACTTAGTATAGCAGAAACAGAAACCTAACCGACTTAGACCGCGTTCCAGACATACTTAAGAGCTTACGGGAATTCTCAGGTAACCCTGGAGAATTCAGCTCATGGAAGAAAAGCGTAGATAGGTTTCTGACTATCTACGAACACTTAAAAGGTACACCGAAGTACTACGATATGTTAAGTGCTATTAGAAACAAGATTGTAGGGCATGCCGACATTGCTCTAGAACTCAACTGAAAAATAATATCGAAATGTCTGCAATTGCATTATGCAGACAAGAGCGAATTAGGAACGTTGGAGTACCAAATGACTACTTTGGTACAAGCAAACCACTCCCCACCAGAGTTTTACCAAATGGTATACCAACATCTTTCTATTATACTTAACAAACTGTCTAGCATGAAAATGAGTCAGGAATCTCTCGATAATATGACAAATTTCTATAGAGATAAAGCCCTCATCACATTAGTAAGAGGACTTAAAGGAGATCTCCCAAGACTCCTAAGCATCAAGGAACCTGTCGATTTGCCAAATGCACTTCACTTGTGTCTGACACTGCAAAATATTGATTTCAGAACACAATAGGCAAACAACAGTCATAACGCTACTCGTAGGAATTACCCCGAATTATCTCCTTTTCCGCCTCCGAGAAGAAATAATATCACGAAAAATCAACCTTCTTTTGGCGCGGCTCGAATACCTTTTTTCGCAGATATAACTCATCTTCCACAGAGACCACAAAAACCCATCTTTGGCACACAACTCCCTTACAGGCAAAATCAGCGACCAATCAGACAACAGCATTACCAAAATCCTTTTAGACAACAAGGATACAAAAAATTTCCTCCTAGGCCACCTAGAGGAGTTGAGCCAATGGATGTAGATAGAAGTATTCACTCAAGGCACAACAATTATCAAAATCGACCTGCAGAACAATCACATCTAGTCAAGCGTTTTAACCCAAACTGGTCCCAGCAACGCCATTTCCCAAATAAATTTCAAAGATTAAACCATTTTGAACTAAATAACGAAAGTGAAGAAGTCTTCGACGAACAAAACCTGACCGAAAACGTCGACGTAAACGAAAATACAGAACATACTGAAACACTCGAGGACATATATTTTTTTTTTAGATAAAATCGGTATTCGCTTCCCTACTTTGAGTTTTAAAAAGGGACGGAGAAACAGTAAAATTCTTAATCGACACAGGATCTAACAAAAACTATATTTTACTGCAAACTCTTTTTGCGGTAATATGCGAATAACGCACTATGCTATTTATACGACAAAAAAACACAAATTTTTTATTCTTCCAACTCTCAGTTCTTTCGACGCAATCCTTGGTAATGATATCCTAAAAACACATAAAGCTGTTATTCACATAGATGCTAATTAAATGACAATATACCAAAATATTCGAATCTTCGTATTACCTATTTTCTATCCGAAGAACAAACTTAATAACATCATTAAAAATTGTTCAAACCTTTTTTCGGATCCTGATAAAAAATTAACATTCATTACTAGGGTTAAAGGCGAAATTCGCACTACGACTGACTCCTCCGTTTACTCCAAGCCTTATCCATATCTTATGGCTCTAAAGGACGAAGTGGAGAAACAAGTTAAGGAATTATTAAACGAAGAAATAATACGACATTCAAAATCCCCTTACAATTCACCCGTATGGATTGTTTCGAAATTAGACGCTTCTGACAAGAAAAAATATAGAATGGTAAAGATTATAGGAAACTAAATTCTGTCGCTATATAGTATCCTATACCGGAAAATAATGAAGTTCTTTCAAATCTCGGAAAAAATCGATAATTCATTTAAGTCATTGATCTTAAAAGTGGCTATCACCAAATTCCACTAAAGGATAGCGATATAGAAAAGACTGCCTTCTCGATAAATCATAGGAAATTCGAATTTAGTCGCCTCTCTTTCCGGTTCAAAAATGCGCCCACAATTTTCATTAAGGACACTAGACGACATTTTAAGGGAACACATAGGAAAAGATTTACAAAGATGATATCATAATATTCGGAGAAAATGAAAAACAACATTTTAAGAATTTGGAAATCGTATTTAAAACACTCGAAGAAACCATTATGAAAATACAACTAGATAAATCCGAATTTTTGAAATCAGAAGCAAAATTTTTTGGGTTCATTGTTGGAATCAATGGTAAAAAGACAAATCCCAAAAAGGTTCAGGCCATGGTGGACCTACCCCCCCTCGGGGGTAACCCCCTCGAAATATAAAATACCTTCGATCATTCCTAGGAACGTCAGGGTATCTTCCACAGTTTGTCAGAGATTATGTGAAATTAGCAAAATCCCTTTCAAGAGGGGAAGATGGACGCCTGTCCAAAAACCTCTCGAAGAATAAAACCATTCACCTCGACAAAGTTGCATTAGACACTTTTCAAAAACTAAAAAACCTTCTAGTTTCCCGAGAAATTATTTTAATCCAAATTTCGAAAAAGATTTTGATGACAGATGCCTTTGCCTACACCATAGGCACAGTACTATCGCAAAATAAACAATAACCAATAACCTTTTTGTGACGAACACTTAACAAAACAGAAGAAAGTTATGCGATGGGCTCTAAATTTCCTTTACGGTTCCAGAAAAATTTTCACCGAGCACCAACCGCTCACATATGCACTCAGTAACAGGAACACCAATGGCAAAATGAAACGTTGGAAGGCAACGTTTGAAAAATATAGGATATAAACTTCAAACTTCGAAGACATACCCAACGAGGACCGACAAGATGAAATTATTCTCACAGTACCACATAAAAATCCATTTTTAATCTACTTTGTGCATCAATTAACATTAAGCCACCAACTCTAAAAAACATATTTCGCACCCAACCAAAAAAAGAAGGTAAACACGCACTCTGTCTACAGCATGTGGGTTTTAATTCAACCAACTCTATACATTATAAACATAGCGCGGTGGTCTAATAGTAATGGTCTAATGCTAAATGCAAAAAAATCTCAATGCATTGTCATCTCTAAGCAGCTAATGGACCTTTCATATTTTCCGTCTATCACATTGAACAACACCCCTATAGAGTATATCGAAAAGGTCAAAAACCTTGGTATGACCTTCAGTCGTGATTTAACATGGGACACTCACATTAACTTAGCTGTAGGAAAGGCTTATGGAGTGCTTCGTACTTTATGGGATACACGTACTCCTTTTAAAACTCGAATCTTACTGGCAAAAGCATTAGCAGTACCTATCTTGACATATGGTTGCGAAATCTACTGCAATTGCTCCTACGCATCTAAAAGGATACTTAATGTGGCCTTTAATGCCATAGTAAGATATGTCTTTGGCTTACGACGATTCGACCATGTATCCAATTTTTCCACGCGTCAATACGGCATGACGTTTGATAAATAACAATAGTAAAAAACTATTGAAACAATATGAAATCATATTTATTTTATGGGATTTCGTACACTAATAGTTCGATTCTAGCGATTCTGAACATCTCTTTGTTAATACATTCTCTTAAAAAATCTCTTAAGTTAAATACCACTGAAATAGGTAGTATTAGCAATCAAAAAATCATTATTTGACGTTTGTTGCAGAGTGAAGTACATTCGTTTGTGTTTTGCATATAATATATATAATATTATTATCAATAAAAAAAATTTATAATTATAAAATCGGGTAAGTTTTATTTTTGTAAAAATTAATCCATTGTGTATATGTATGTATTTTGTTTTATGTACTGAATCATTGTTGTTTATGTTTATGATTTTATGAATCGGTGTTGTTTATAGTTTTCCAATAATTTGGACGTCATTTTATATTTTAATAAAACATGCTATACAACTAATTTTATTTTCAGAAATGGATGATTTGTTGGAGGTATTGACGCTGTTACTTGGCGATCTAGAAAAGTAAATTTTTTGTTTATACTTGTATATCATATATGTTTATTAATAATATTTGTGTTATTTTAGAGAAAATCGAAAAGAACAACTTCGGCATCTTCGAGATAACACCAATCCATTCGATGTTGACGAAAACTTATTTCGCGAATTTTTTTCGCTTTCCAAAAGCAATTAGCTTTATTGGGGATTTAGAGCCACATAACTCGGAAACTTCAAGCATTCCATTCGCATTACGGGTATTTCTTTAAATACTTAACCCAATAAAACAAATAAAATTCTAACTCTAAATTCATTCATAGGTGTTGTCTACCCTTCATTTCTTGGGACATGGATCATACCAACGGAGTATAGCATCCAATTATCTGCTTCCAATGGGCCGATTAAGCATATCACGTAATATACAATATATTTGCGAACTTATAACGGGTGTTTTTTTAAGAGGTTGCCGATTTTTTTTTTGAATAAAACACATATAAAATTATGAAATGACCAAAATTTTTTTTTATTTGGTAGATAATTTTTTGGCATTTAACATTTAAACACAATTTCTGGCATATGGCTACCACGACTATTTTTCACAAATGTCATTCTGGAGGTCCAATTTTCCAGCACTTTTTCAAGCATTTGAGGGCGTATGTCAGCAATGACACGTTGAATATTGGTTTCCAAAGCGTCAATCGATTGAGGTTTATCCACATAAACCAATGACTTCACGTATCCCCACAAAAAGTAATCGAGTGGCGTCAAATCGCACGAACGCGGAGGCCAATTCACCGGACCATTTCTCGAAATAATGTTGTCGTTGAAAGTTTCTTTCAATAAGTCGATTGTTTCACGTGCTGTATGGCAAGTGGCACCATCTTGTTGAAACCACATTTCATCCATATCCATATCTTCAAGATTTGACAACAAAAACTCATTTAACATGGTTCTGTATCGATTTCCATTCACGGTAACGCGTCGTCCTTCCTCATTTTTAAAGAAATATGGACCGATGATCCCACCAGCCCATAGACCGCACCAAACAGTACATTTATCAGGATGCATTGGTAATTCTTGAACGGCGTGTGGATTATCTTTGCTCCAAATGCGACAATTTTGTTTGTTGACGTATCCATTTAACAAAAAATGCGCCTCATCACTGAAGAGAATTTTACGGTAAAAAAATAGATCTTCGTTCAATTGATTTTACGACCAATCACTGAATTCACGGCGCAAACGATGGTCGTGTGGCTTTAATTCTTGCACCAATTGAATTTTGTATTGCACCAAACCCAAATCTTTACGTAAAATTTTCCATAAAGTCGATGGACAAAGTCCAATTTGCTGAGCACGACGACGAATCGATAAATTGTCGTTTTCTTCGACACTGGCCTCAACGACAGCAATATTTTCTTCTGTACGAACTCTTCTCATTCTTGTCGGTGGCTTGGCATCCAAAAGAGTGAATGTAGACCGAAATTTGGTAATTACGTTCTTTATGGTGGTCTCTGACGGACGATTATGTGCACCATAAAATTCACGAAGTGCTCTATAAACATTTTTAATTGAACACTGATTTTGAAAATAAATTTCCACGATTTGAAAACGTTGTTCTGGAGTTAACCTATTCATAATGATTTGCCAAACAATACTGAGTAGAAATGCCACTTTGAGCTGTCAAAACAACTGTCATAAAATAAAACGACATCTATCGGAAAAACAAACCTCCTAAAAAAACACCCTTTAGTATCACACACCATGTAAAATATTGCGCTACTGAGGAGGAAAAGAATACTGTTAAAGAAGGGTAAGTATTTCTAACCCATATATATATAATATGTACATATATATTGTTATGGAGAAGGTCCCACTAGGGGTTCTGCCACTAGCAAGGACATCACGACACGCTCGCGGTTGCTCGGACTAGCTCGTCGGACGGGCGGTTCTTGTCTCTTCCCAGCGACACCCCCTCATGAACAAAAAAAACTTATAGTGTCGAATTATACGAAAGGGTAAAAAAAGGGGGGGACAAGGTAAGTAGGAAAAGGGACGGATATCCTCTCAGTCCAGTTGCAGTCAGGTCGTTCCTTCACTTTCTTAACATTAAAACCTATAACCTATAACTATATAACTATTTCTTTATCTTTTAAAAGAACATTTTATTTCCTTAAGTAAGTATTTTACTTAACTATTACCTAATATCTTAGAAAGAATGACCTGGTTGCATCTGCACCGAGGCATCGCAAAATCGTCAAAGAAGTGGTCGACATTACTCAGTCTACAAGTCCACAGTTCGTCAGGTCATACTCTGAAAAGCGCCGGAGAAAACCATCGCGGGATTATCGTTCCCAGGCACAAATCATGCCAACGTGGTCTACTCGCTCATAATGCTTAACATCAGATGCAAGTAAAAAAAGA
The DNA here is from genome assembly GCA_947095585.1 of Nephrocerus scutellatus. Taxonomy (NCBI): domain Eukaryota; kingdom Metazoa; phylum Arthropoda; class Insecta; order Diptera; family Pipunculidae; genus Nephrocerus; species Nephrocerus scutellatus. The sequence goes on from OX352763.1 coordinate 49,247,333, forward strand.
GAAAAAAATGGTACCTCTAACCCAAAGGTTAAGCAAAAATAATAATTCAAGGTTTTTTCATTTAAACGTTATAAATCTTTTTATTGCAAATTAATTATTATTGGGAACTGTTAATTTGTCCTCAGAATTCAGAAGGATTTTTATGAACTTTTACTGTAAAAAAATTGAAATGTTTATAGATACATATGTACTTAATTCATTTGTAAAAAAAATTATAATTCATTTGTAAAAGAATTAAAATTCATTTGTAAAAAAAGTTAATTAATGTTACAACTATACTGCAATAAAATATGTCAGAAAATCAAATAAGAAAATAAAAAAAAATAAAAAAAATTAAATGAGTAAATGTATATTACTGCTCTTAGTAGCCTTTATAAATATAATATATACTCAAGACTTATTTCTTTTACCTGTCCGTCCACTCTTTAGAATGCGGTTCCTGCCGGCAGAATTTACTTCCAAAAAGGGAAATTGCTCTGTAGTAAAAAAATTAAAAGGAAACGGACACAAACTAAAGGCCACACCTACGGCCACTAAATACAGTTCACAAATAGAAATAAATTCAATACAATTTAATAAAATTTGAAATCAAAAATTTAAAGGAATAAAAAAAGGTTAAAAATGGTTATTATTTCTCTTAATTGTTTGAAAATTAAAAAAAAATTAAATAAGATTCAAAATGGTTTTACAACCACTGCTATTGGTATTCGAATGCTCTGCAGTATTAAAAGTCTTTTTGAGAAAGCTTTCAAAAAGCTCAATTATCACAAACAAATTGCTTCTTTCCTCTGCGTGGTTTTAGGCTTACATGGTCTCATCAATACTTTCTGCCGAAATTCGCTGAGTTTAACCTTTTTACAACTTGTTGATAAGAAGTTGGTTTTCTTTTGCTTTTTGTTGGATTAAAATCCCTTTTAATGGTGCTTTCCTTTATAAAATATTAAGTTTTTCCACTTATTACATGCACTAGCATATGACGCCTTATATCTGTGTATAGCACACTAACACTGTTTCAGCAATGTGGAATTTAAATTTTGAAATTGTGGCTTTAATATAGCTTGCTTAAATTATGGCGGCTCTTATTATGTCGCCTTTTAACTTTGTCTATAGCTTGCTTAAATTATGGCGGCTCCTTCTACGACGCCTTTAAAATTTGCCTAGCACACCAACACTCGCATAAATTAAAGAGTTTGAATTTTGAATTTTTCACTTTAATTTCGCTTGCCAGAAAATGGCTGGCCTTTATACGACGCCTTTAAAATTTGCCTAGCGCACCGAAACTCACATGAATTGAAGTTTTTGAATTTTTGAATTTTAAATTTTTATTCAACTTGTTTTAACTATGGCGGTTCTTACTTTTGCTACCCAGAAACGACGGCTTAACTTTGCAAACCAATGGTTAGTTTTCGACTGACTCATCTTCTCTTTCGTCGGCTAGCGAAACTACCCGCTTATCATCGAAAATTCTAGAACTAATATTTGTGTGAAAGTCTCTTTCCCTTCTTTTTTTGAATTCGCTACTTGTCCTTGTTAGCATAATGCTAAATGCAATCTCCTCATCCCGTCCCTTTTTAAATTCTCTATATTAACTTCGCGTGCACGTCGCTGGCTGGTTGCCTGGCTGGCAGGCTGGCAGGCTGGCTGGCTGGTCAGATTTTCTGATAAATTTTTAGCCCACTTCCCATGGCCCGATTTTATTGAAATTTTGCACACATGTATATTTACGGTGACAATTCTATTAAAATTTGAGGCATCTCGGACCTCGGGTTCGGGGGGCTCCCATACAAATATTTTATAAAATTTACCCGATTTTCTTTAAATTTTGTACACATGTGTGTCTTCGATGGAAAACACTTTTTGTAAAAATTTGGAGCGATCGGCCCCTTGGTGACCCCAATATACAATTTTTAAATATCGCTATATCGCATCAGATCACGGCAAAGTCTGAGCTCTGTGCTTTGTGAGCAGCGCTGTCCGCTGCCGCTGCGTAATTTTGTGGATGATTTTGCCACAAGACGAGCACGCAGTGTGCGTGTGTGTGTATCTCCGATTAGAGAATTTACAAGAAAAATTTTAATTTTTATGGGTTGTTTTTTTTAAATCTTATTACCTTCACCGATGGACATAAAACATGAATACTATTAGTATGGACATAAAACCTGAATACAAATAACCAAACACCTACAACGATCACATATTACACCTACATGTTAATGTATTTCATTGTGAATGGACGATGATTATCTAATACTCGAACCAGGTTTCTGCGAAACAAAAATGAATTCCATAGTTCGGAAACCCAAAATGAACCTATCCACCCCAACTCATCTGTCAAGTCAGACAATCGCTTCTATGTTTTCCTATTCGACATAATAGACGTCATACTACCTTAGTTTTTAATTTGTAAGTAGTGCCGTCTTTTAAAGTAAAAGGGAAATGGAGACGTGAAAACTTCCCCAATATCTAAGTTAACACGGATGAAGAACCAATGTTGTTTAAAGCTCAGATATATGCTCTTACTGGAGTTCAGCCAGGACGTCAAAAAAAATAATGTGGAAGGGAAGACAACTTAAAGACAGCGAATGGAATGTGCAGCTTAAAGATTGAGTTACCATCCTTTAGCTTGGATCAAAAGAAGAAGTTCCACAAGTCCCAGAGGTGCCGACCAAATTCATAGAAGACATGAATGAGTCTGAACTTGCAACGGCATTAGAGTTGCCTCCAGGACTTACAAATCTAGGTATATGTTATATGAATGCTACAGAACAGTGTTAAAAATCGGTTACAGAGTTGCGCGAAGCTTTGGCTGAATATTGTGCAGATATGTCTGCGAATTCCACCTAATCACCACAAGCTATAACTCTTCTTCTTTATGTCCTGTATCCCCTTGTGGGTTCTAGGGCCTCTACTACGCCTACGCGCCATCGCGTGCGGTTCCTGGCAATAAGCTTCAGCTCTCTCCAACTCTTCCCCAATTGCCGTGCCTCCTCTTCAACTGTTCTACGCCATGTATATCTCGGACGACCCGTTCTTCTACCATCCTGAGATAACGGGTTCCATTGCATTGCGTAGTTTGCTATGGAACTGTCGCCTTTTCGGAGTGTATGATCAATCCACTGCCACTTCCGTCGTTGGATGGTTTTGCCTATTGTTTCCTGACCCGTTCTCTGGTAAAGATGTTCGTTAGAGATACGATTAGGCCAGAAAACCCTTAAGATGTTCCGTAGGCACCTATTTACGAATGTTTGTAATCTTTTTGTGATAGTAGCGGTCACCTTCCAAGTGCTGCACCCATACAACAGCACAGATTCAACATTTGAGCGGAACAGTCGCAACTTGGTGTTTAAGCTGATCGCATTGCTTCGCCATATCATGGACATCATTCCAAACACCGATTTTGCTTTGCCGATTCGGTTGACACTCTCTACTCTCTCTACCGGCTGTCCAGCAATGTTAACATGAGTAAGTGAGTTAGTGCCGAGGTTGATGATTTTGGTTTTGGCAGTATTAATTTTCAAACCCGCAACATTTGCCTCCCTCTCCACATTTGTTGTCATTTGGTGCAGCTCCATAATTCTGTGTGAGAGTAAACAAACGTCGTAAGCGTAATCCAGATATTTGAGTTGAGATGTAAGAGTCCAACGAATTCCTCCTTTTCCAGTAGATAAAGCTGCGCGAAGTACATCGCTAATCACCAACAAAAAAAGTATCGGCGATAGAATGCAACCTTGTCGTACCCCACTTAGGATCTCGAATTCCTCCGACAGCTTTCCTCTATGTAGCACATGACATTTAGAGCCATCATAGGTTGCTTTAATAATAGCTATTAGTTTATCGGGTATACCTCTCCTGCGCAAGGCGAGCCAGATAAACTGTCTGTTGACACTGTCAAACGCCTTCTCAAAATCGATGAACAGTAGGTGCAGTGGTGACCGGAATTCAACGAACTGTTCAATAATGATCCGCAGGGTGTTTATGTGGTCTACACAGGAGGATCCAGTGCGGAAACCTGCTTGTTCGGCATCGAGTGTATCTTCCAGATGTTCCTTAATACGCTCAAGTACTACTTTGGCTATTACTTTTGCAACTGCAGGGAGAACGCAAATGCCTCTCCAGTTTTCGCACTCCATAAGACTACCTTTTTTAGGAATCTTGGCAATCATTCCCTTCTTCCACTCGTCAGGGAATCTTTCTACCTCCCAAGCTCTCTCTACAAGAGGATATAAAAGCTCTGCTGATGTCGTTGGAGCTGCACGCAGAAGCTCTGCGAGTATACCATCTAGTCCTACCGACTTGTTGTTCTTTAGTGCGTTAATCGCGGTAGCGATCTCGTCTTTACTGGGAGTTGAGGTGCGAATTCGGGAAATTGTTACTTCCGGCAGCTTGAGCTGATCCTCATCTGAAACGAGTACGACACCATCTAGGCCTTTCACCGGATGTTGGCTAGAGCGGTGACCACCTGTCAGCTCTTTGGTGATTCTGTAAACGGTTCTGCTATCGCACCTGCTTCTGAGACCAGGTTGTTAATATAGTTACGCTTGTCACGTCTTACACTACGCTGCACTTCTCTCATTTTTCTTCGATACATGGACTTTAGCTCGCTCTTCGCTGCTGCTGTGATATCTACAATACGAGCTTTAAGTAGCTTACGTTCTTCAATCCGCCTCCAGGTATCTGTGGTAAGCCACGTGCTGTGCCTTGCCTGGCTTCTACCAACAATACTTTCCGCTCCAGATGTGAAAACATTTTTCACAGCCTTCCAATGCTCCTGGATGGTTGTCGGCAGTGAGCTGCTGATTGCTTCCACTCCTTGCGATAAATGATCCCTTAATTGCTGGCGTACTGAGGGGATCTTTAGCCGGTCGATGTTATACCTAGGCATTCGGATGATATTGCGGATTCTATGAACTGATGCAGTACGTAACTGAACAGTAGCTACCATAAGGTGATGATCACGTACCATACCCATGTCGGCTCCTCGTCTTTTTCGGACGTCTAACAGACAGATCCTAAAACGTCGGCTGATCGCCATATGGTCGATTTGGTTGGATGATGATTGCCTGTCAGTTGACACCCAGATGACCTTGTGGCAAGTCTTATGCTCAAACATGGTTCCTCCTATGACAAGGTTGTTGGTGTTGCAGAAATCAACAAATCTTTCACCATTGTCATTTCGTTCGCCGAGGCCGTGCTTCCCAATCACATGCCTGAGTCCTTCATTGTCGTTGCCAACCTTGGCATTCAAGTCCCCCATCACGATGATGATATCTCCGTTCGGCGTTGCGTTGAATACAGCGTTTAGTTGACTGTAGAAGTTGTCCTTTTCATCCTCAGTCGAGGGATTCGTTGGGGCGTAGCACTGTATGATCGTGACGCGCCGTACTCTAGTCCGAAATCTGGCCGATAAGATTCTATCACTATGTGGGTGCCAGGAAATTAGGCCTCTACGTGCTGTTGGCGTAGCAGCAGACCCACTCCAGATTCACGGGGACTGCCAGAGGGTTTGCCAGAGTAGAGTAGCACAGTGTTACACGTTGGGGATTGATATTCTCCCGCGTCGAACCATCTTACTTCACTCACTCCCAGTATGTCCATATTGTATCGAAGAAACTCACGTTCCAGTTGAAGAAATCTGGAATTTTGAGGTCCTTCACTCCCAGAGTCCGGGTACAATAGCCAAAAGTCGTCATTATTCGATCATTACTTATCCGAGGCGTTGTTTCAGTTTCAGTAGCGGGTATTTATCAGTACCGCAGGGTGCTAGCCCACGTTACCTAGACTAGAAACGCTAGACCGTTCGCACTTGCAGTTTTAGCCTACATGTATAAGAATTTATACACATAGTTGCCCGGGGACCACCACGAGGAGGTAGAGCAAGCACTACATCACGAACTTGATTGTTGCGCTACTGGCCCAAACCAAGGTTTGAGCAGTCAGTAGTTTCCCGATCAATCGCAATGCAGATCCCTAAGCTATAACTGCTGCTATGAAATGTTTGTTTAATCAAATGAAAAAGAGGAATACTGTAACACCAATAATGTTGATACAAACTTTACATAGGGCATCACCACAATATTCGCGAACAGGAGAAAATGGAACATACCGCCACCAAGATGCTAATGAATGCTGGTCGGAGCTGTTATAATGTTACAGCAGAAACTTCCAGCTATTACGTGCAACGATACACAAACAAGGAAATACAATTCACTTATTGAACAGTATTTTAGTGGTACTTTCGAAGTTCAAATGAAATGTTATGAATTACCCAAGGAACCAGCAAGTGTTAGCGTTGAAAAATTATTTTACAACTAAGTTGTTTTATATCACCACCAGTCAAATATATGCAAAGTGGGCTTAAATCAAAAATGCAAGGTAAATTTACATACGTGTTTCAGTAAAACTGAAACATGCAGGACTGCCACCCAAATCAACAGGTAAGTCACATTTACTTTTATAGATAAGTGTCTTCTGCTTTTGTTCCTTCCCTCATTATTTTTAAGTTTTATGCGTCGACGTTGACTTCAATAGATCAAATAAAAATTTTAATCAATAATATAAATAGATAATAAATAGTCAAGGTTAGATAAAAAAAAATCACAGATAAACCTAATATAAAATATTGCACATCATCTTAGGGCCTTCAACCTAAATATCACAGATACGTCTGAGATAAAATATTGCACATAAACCTAGAGTCTAAATATCACAGAATTTTATACAGTCACTAAAATAAATATGAATATATAATAAATAAATAAATAAATAATAGTAAATAATAAATAATAGTCAGATAAATAAATAAATATAATACATATATCTGGTGTACCTCTCCTGCGCAAAGCGCGCCAGATAAACTGTCTGCTGACACTGTCAAACGCCTTCAATATAGATCGTCAGTTTCCTAGACTTTTACAATCACTAACGGGCAAAGAGGTCTTTGGCATTAAAAACGCCTACTTCCTTCCCTGCCATATTTCCTACTTCGTATAAGAAATTCCCGATTGTTTTTAGGATAGTACTTCTGATAGCCTTTGGTCCAAGTTTAGTATTATAGCTTGCTGTCTTGTCACTCTGTCTGAAATTGCGTCTGTATACAGTCTGTCCAACTTTATATTTAATTTATCGGCTTCTCAAATTATAACTCTTTTCTCCTTTGTCATGAGCCTTACTTAAATTCCTAAATATTTCGTCCCTTATAACTTGCTGTTTGTCCTTTGTCTCTAAAATTCTGATGTCAAATTGTTTAATGTCATTTAACCGTCGTATGATGTCATAAGTGGATCCGTTCTGTGCCATTTGGAAGCCGAAGACAGCATAATACGGCTCTAGACTTCATGCACAACGCTTCGCAGTGAAAATGCCGGAAAGCTAACATGCTTGTCCCAGTCGCGTTGGTCACTTCCAAGGTACGAACGGATCTTAGTCAGTACGCTACGGTTCACACGCTCTGAGGCATTGGCCTGCGGCGAGTATACCGCAGTCCTCACTTGTTTAACCCCGTAGCGCTTTAAAAAAACTAGAAAACAATTCGGAAATGAATTGCTTTCCATTGCCAGAATGTACGTATCTGGAACCCCAAACACATGAAAAATGGCTTCCTCTAATTACTGGACCACTGCAGCTGAAGTTGCCTTCCTTATAAGTTTAAGGAACACAAACTTGCTGAAGTGGTCGAGTACAACGAAAATCTGGGTATTGTAATTTTTCGTTCTGGGATAGGGTCTCAGAAAGTCTATATATAACCTTTGGAATGGTCTTTCCGTCAATGTCTGTGTAGCCATTGGAGGTCTGTTTGTCCTATTTGTGCTCTTATTGCACTTACATGTATCACAGTCCTTAATAAAATTGTTAACGTCAATTGTCATTCCAGGCCAAAAGTATTTCTGTCTTAACTTATATAGCGTCTTATGGATGCCTCCATGTCCTGCAGCTAGAGAGTCATGTGCCGAGATCAGAAGACTCCTTCGCAAGCCCGATGGTACCCAGAGTTTCCACGCTCTGTCTTCTTGAATTGCGTCCCCGGTACGAATATTTGTTCGTTTATAAACGAAATTATCTGAGATGCATACGTCGGGAAATTTATCTTGACCTTTTTTTATTGTTTTCCTTAGCTCCTCGTATTCCTCCGAAGCAAATTGCGGGGAGCCAAGGTAAACATCAAGTCAGTCTACGTCTGGGGTGAGCTCCTCCATATGCAAACGGGAGAGAGCGTCAGGAACAACGTTTTGAGTGCCCTTTCTGTGTTCAATAGAGAAATTGAATGCTTGTAGCTTTAGACTCCATCTGGCTAATTGACCCGACAAGTCCTTTTCTGACATAAGCCACTTCAGACTTACATGATCTGTTATAATAGTGAAAGGCAATAACTCAACGTATGCACGGAACTTTTGGACATTGAGGACTGCCTCATAGCACTCTAACTCCGTGATGCTATAATTTCTTTGAGCTGAGTTTAGCTTCTGCGAAATATACGCTATTGGCCTCTCTCTTCCTTCTGTGTCCATCTGGAAAAGGACACTACCGACGCCTGTTGTGGAAGCATCACATTTAAAAATGTTTCGTAAAGTCAGGGTTTGTCAAAATCGGCGCCGTAATCAAGAGCTGTTTGAGCTCTTCAAATTCTTTATTAGCTTCGTCAGTCATTTTAAAGTTTTTGCCTCTTTTTAGACAATCCGTCATTGGAGCAGTCATCGTCGAGTAGTTTGGAATGAACCGTCGATACCATCCAGTCATCCACAAGTACCGCCTGAGTTGTTTCGGAGTCCTTGGAACTGGAAACTCCTCCACTGCCGCAACTTGCTTTTCTGTATATTTATAGTTAAGCCAGCATTGCGAAGACATTCAGCGACGTCCTCTAGCAAACCCATATGGCTTTCGAAGTCCGGAGAGCAGACAAGAAGATCATCAAGGTACACAAATAGCCTTGACGGTATCACCTTGTCCACAAGCCAACACATTCTCTGGGCAGCGTTGTAAAGGCCAAAAGGCATTACTGTAAATTGATACAGTGGCCGCCTAGGGACTGTGAAGGCCGTTTTCTCTCTGGACCTCTTTTCCAACGGGATTTGGCAGAAGGCGTCCTTCAAATCGATACCCGAAATGAACCGAGTGTCCTGCAAACGGCTCAACAACCCTTCAATGTGGGGCAACGGGTACGCGTCTTTCTTTGTCACGTCATTAACCTTCCTTGAATCTAAACACAGCCTGTTTTTGCCAGGTTTCCTCACCAGCACAACCGGAGAACTCCACGCACTCTGACTCTCTTCGATCACTCCCAAAGAAATCATGCGATAGAGCTCGTCGAAGAGAAGCTTCTGGATCGCCGGAGACACTGGGTAGTGACTCTGTTTGATCGGCTCCACTTCGGCAGTCTCGATCACATGCTCCTCCAGGCTTGTCTTTCCGAGGCCAAGTTTTGCGTAGGACAGGTACTTAGCCTTCACCTCCTGTAGTGCTCCCATCTGTGCTGGCGAGAGAACCCGCATCATCGGGTCTGTGTTCGTCGTCGTGTCTAGAATATCAATCTCGGAGATGATATCCGGAGCAACTTTAAAGGTTTTCCAGAAATTCACTCCGAGATAAAGTGCTTGTTGTAGGGACGGAACAACATAAAATTCTAAACGTTCTGTTCTGTTCCTCCAAGATATTGAAATAGTCACTGTGCCTATTATATTTTGTCTCTTTCCGTCCGCTGTCCGTATATTGCAATTGATTGTTTTGATCTGAAGACTATTGTCTTCGATAAACTTTATTGCCCCCTTCCCTAAACAACTTACAGACGCGCCACTGTCCAAAAGACCTAACACCATATCGTCTTATAATTTGACCTACGCGTATGGTCGGTTATCGTCGTCTGTCTGTAGGACAGTGGCCTCTAGACTCCTAAACCTTTTTCTTTTTTCCTTAAATTTTTCGCGTAGTCTCTTAATTTTATTAAAATTTTCTTTTTTGTTTCATCTAGTACAGGATCTTCAAAGAAGACCCTTCTACGCGCTTCTTCATATTCGAGGATACGCCTGTGGAGACTCTTTGTGGTTGGTATTGTCTGTATGTCTATCTTTTCTTTGTCGCCTAGGTCTAATCTTTTTAAAAATTTTATTGCTTAGGTTCTTGTCCTCCGGGAGCTTGTCTGATGGACGGGTGTTCCCGGATGCATCGCCCATCAGCGTTTTTTCCGCTTTGGCTTTACACAAAGGACATACAAACACTGATGTATTGGACAGGCCACATTGAAAACAATGTAAAGAGTGAAAACTGGACGAACAAGAATTTGAGCTATCACCGCACACAATGTTTCTACCCTTCGTATTCTTATTATTAACTGTGATTACTTTATTTTTGCAGTAGTTAGTTTTTAACGCACACATATCTCTAAATGTCTCTACGTTGTCTCTTTCAGTATATTCGTCCTCCCCGGTTTCATTCTGTATCTCGTTAACATATTTTTTTTTTATTGTGATTTTCCCTTGCGTCGAAATGCACGACAAGCCTATTGTAAATCGGAAAGAGAAAACAGAGAACAGCCGAAAATCAAAGTCGCAATTTTGTCGCGGAGATTTTGCCTGAGGATGGTTACGAGCTCTCTTTCAGGTAACTTGTTTCGCATTTGGAACACGAGAGACTTCACATTTGCGAAAAACATACGTCTCGCCTGGCATCTGCTTTCTATTCATTATTTCCCTCATTATTTCATGGTCTGGGCCTGATGCCCTAAACTGCCGCAATAATTCCCTTTTGAGGTCGAAGTAGTTCAGAAAGTGGTCGTCGGCGTGTTCCTCGAGGAACTGCCAGTACCATCTCTCGGCTACTCCGGACAGAAGGTAATGAAATTGGTTGAACAATTGTTCCTCGCAGACGTTTAATCTCCGCTGCATCGTTTCGATGCGGAAAATGAAGCTCTCTAGCGGCATTGATTTTTTTGTCCCATCGAACTTTATGTTCCATTTGTGTAGATCACACTTTGGACGCGGAAATTCAACGCCGGTAAAGTTCTCGCTGATTGGTAGCCTGTCATTTTGGGCCTGGGCGTGTCTTGATGCTGGCTGGATTCTAGGGGTAGACCCTTGAGGAGCACGCCTATTCTTCCCATAGTTCTGATGTAACTCGAGAGTCTCAACTTTGTGAGACAACATCTCTAGCTTCTCATTCAAGCTGGTGTTTATTTCCTCCAGCTTGAATGAGAAAATGGAACTCAATTTCATTTGATTCCTTTGGACCACGCCCGAGACTGCCTCCTGAATAAGATTTACCAGATCCTTGCTTACGTCTGGCGCTACAACTCTTTGAGTCTTACGAGGGATTGGATTTGCTGTAGCCTCTTATCGTCATGTTCTATGTCGAAATTGTTCTGGTCAATCAGATGATTGAAAATACCCTCTCCATTGCTTTGCCCTATGTCCGTTTGCCTTCTTTTGTTTAAAGTAGTTTCGTTTGGCCTTGCGCCAATTATCGAATATTAAGGCTCCTCGGTTTGGCCTAGTAAGAACTCGCCTTGACGCTCGGTTTCCTGTCTATCTAACCGGTTACCATTTTTAACAATAGGTTCCCAGTCCAGGAGCTCACGAGTTCTTTGCCTCGTTCGCAATCCTTGCCCTAAGTGAGGAAGATCCTTGGGGATAGCCCCAGAACTTCCTTTCGGAAATTCCTGTCCTTCAAGAACGATGGGTAAAGTCATATTCGTTGGGCGCCATTTGTTATGGAGAGGGTCCCACTAGGGGTTCTGCCACTAGCAAGGACATCACGACACGCTCGCGGTTGCTCGAACTAGCTCTTCGGACGGGCGGTTCTTGTCTCTTGCCAGCGACACCTCCTCATGAACAAAAAAAATTGTCGTGTCGAATTATAAGAAAGGGTAAAAAAAGGTGGGGACAAGATAAGTAGGAAAAGTCCAGTTGCAGTCAGGCCGTTCCTTCACTTTCTTAACATTAAAACCTATAACTATACTATAACTATATAACTATTTCTTTATCTTTTAAGAAAACATTTTATTTCCTTAAATATTTTACTTAACTATTACCTAACATATCTTAGAAGGAATGACCTAGTTGCATCTGCACCGAGGCATCGCAAAATCGTCAAAGAAGTGGTCGACATTACTCAGTCTTCAAGTCCACAGTTCGTCAGGTCATACTCTGAAAAGCGCCAGAGAAAACCATCGCGGGATTATCGATCCCAGCCACAAACCATGCCAACGTGGTCTACTCGCTCATGATGCTTAACATCAGATGCAAGTAAAAAAAGAGAAAAAAATGGTACCTCTAACCCAAAGGTTAAGCTAAAATAATAATTCAAGGTTTTTTCATTTAAACGTTATAAATCTTTTTATTGCAAATTAATTATTATTGGGAACTGTTAATTTGTCCTCTGAATTCAGAAGGATTTTTATGAACTTTTACTGTAAAAAAATTGAAATGTTTATAAATAGATACATATGTACTTAATTCATTTGTAAAAAAAATTATAATTCATTTGTAAAAGAATTAAAATTCATTTGTAAAAAAAGTTAATTAATGTTACAACTATACTGCAATAAAATATGTCAGAAAATCAAATAAGAAAATAAAAAAAAATAAAAAAAATTAAATGAGTAAATGTATATTACTGCTCTTAGTAGCCTTTATAAATATAATATATACTCAAGACTTATTTCTTTTACCTGTCCGTCCACTCTTTAGAATGCGGTTCCTGCCGGTAGAATTTACTTCCAAAAAGGGAAATTGCTCTGTAGTAAAAAAAATTAAAAGGAAACACACACAAACTAAAGGCCACACCTACGGCCACTAAATGCAGTTCACAAATAGAAATAAATTCAATACAATTTAATAATATTGGAAATCAAAAATTTAAAGGAATAAAAAAAGGTTAAAAATGGTTATTATTTCTCTTAATTGTTTGAAAATTTAAAAAAAAATGAAATAAGGTTCAAAATGGTTTTACAACCACTGCTATTGGTATTCGAATGCTCTGCAGTATTAAAAGTCTTTTTGAGAAAGCTTTCAAAAAGCTCAATTATCACAAAAAAATTTCTTCTTTCCTCTGCGTGGTTTTAGGCTTACATGGTCTCATCAATACTTTCTGCCGAAATTCGCTGAGTTTTACCTTTTAACAACTTGTTGATAAGAAGTGGGTTTTCTTTTGCTTTTTGTTGGATTGAAACCTCTTTTAATGGTGCTTTCCTTTATAAAATATTTAGTTTTTTCACTTATAACATGCACTAGCAAATGACGCCGTATAACTGTGTATAGCACACTAACACTGTTTCAGCAATGTGGAATTTAAATTTTTAAATTGCGGCTTTAGTATAGCTTGCTTAAATTATGGCGGCTCTTATTATGTCGCCTTTTAACTTTGTCTAGAACACTATCACTGTTTCAGTAAATTTGAATTTTAAATTTTGGCTTAAATATAGCTTGCTTAAATTATGGCGGCTCCTTCTACGACGCCTTTAAAATTTGCCTAGCACACCAACACTCGCATAAATTAAAGACTTTGAATTTTGAATTTTCAGCTTTAATTTAGCTTGCTTAAAAAAAATGGCTGGTCTTTTAACGACGCCTTTAAAATTTGCCTAGCGCACAGACACTCACATAAATTAAAGACTTTGAATTTTGAAATCTTCACTTTAATTTCGCTTGCCAGAAAATGGCTGGCCTTTATACGACGCCTTTAAAATTTGCCTAGCGCACCGACACTCACATGAATTGAAGTTTTTGAATTTTCAATTTTTATTCGACTTGTTTAAACTATGGCGGTTCTTACTTTTGCTACCCAGAAACGACGGCTTAACTTTGCAAACTAATGGTTAGTTTTCGACTGACTCATATTCTCTTTCGTCGGCTAGCGAAACTATCCGCTTATCATCGAAAATTCTAGAACTAATTTTTGTGTGAAAGTCTCTTTCCTTTCTTTTTTTTTTTAATGCGCTACTTGTCCTTGTTAGCATAATGCTAAATGCAATCTCCTCATCCCGTCCCTTTTTAAAATCTTATTACCTTCACCGATGAACATAAAACATTAATACTATTAATATGGACATAAAACATGAATACTATTAGTATGGACATAAAACCTGAATACCAATAACCAAACACCTACAACGATCACATGTTAATGTATTTCATTGTGAATGGACGATGATTATCTAATACTCGAACCAGGTTTCTGCGAAACAAAAATGAATTCCATAGTTCGGAAACCCAAAATGAACCTATCCACCCCAACTCATCTGTCAAGTCAGACAATCGCTTCTATGTTTTCCTATTAGACATAATAGACGTCATACTACCTTAGTTTTTAATTTGTAAGTAGTTCCGTCTTTTAAAGTAAAAGTGAAATGGAGACGTGAAAACTTCCCCAATATCCAAGTTAACACGGACGAAGAACCAATGTTGTTTAAAGCTCAGCTATATGCTCTTACTGGAGTTCAGCCAGGACGTCAAAAAAAATAATGTGGAAGGGAAGACAACTTAAAGACAGCGAATGGAATATGCAGCTTAAAGATGGAGTTACCATCCTTTAGTTTGGATCAAAAGAAGAAGTTCCACAGGTCCCAGAGGTGCCGACCAAATTCATAGAAGACATGAATGAGTCTGAACTTGCAACGGCATTAGAGTTGCCTCCAGGACTTACAAATCTAGGTATATGTTATATGAATGCTACAGTTCAGTGTTAAAAATCGGCTACAGAGTTGCGCGAAGCTTTGGCTGAATATTGTACAGATATGTCTGCGAATTCCACCTAATCCCCACAAGCTATAACTGCTGCTATGAAATGTTTCTTTAATCAAATGAAAAAGGGGAATACTGTAACACCAATAATGTTGATACAAACTTCACATAGGGCATCACCACAATATTCGCGAACAGGAGAAAATGGAACATACCGCCAGCAAGATGCTAATGAATGCTGGTCGGAGCTGTTATAATGTTACAGCAGAAACTTCCAGCTATTACGTACAACGATTACACAAACAAGGAAATACAATTCACTTATTGAACAGTATTTTAGTGGTACTTTCGAAGTTTTAATGAAATGTTGTGAATTACCCGAGGAATCAGCAAGTGTTAGCGTTGAAATATTATTTTACAACTTAGTTGTTTTATATCACCAGCAGTCAAATATATGCAAAGTGGGCTTAAATCAAAAATGCAAGGTAAATTTTCATAAGTGTTTCAGTAAAACTAAAGCATGCAGGACTGCCACCCAAATCAACAGGCAAGTCACATTTACTTTTATAGAGAAGTGTCTTCTGCTTTTGTTCCTTCCCTCATTATTTTTAAGTTTTATGCGTCAACCTTGACGTCGACGTCAACTGTCAGGAAAAGTGGGGTAAGTGTGTGTCGAATTTTATTGACAATATTTTTGGACGTGGACGTAACAATATATATATATATATATATATATATATATATAAGTTTCAGATTTTTTATTAAATTTCGTATGAAAGGTGTTGTAGGTGCTATTGACTGTACCCATGTTGGTATCGTAGCACCACCAATCCATGATCATGTGAAACCAGTAAGACTGTACATGAATATAAAGGGGTACTACAGCATAAATGTTGAAGCGGTAATTTAAGAACTATAATTTATTCTATATACATATAAATAAATTTTTAATATGTCCTTTACAGATTGTGAATTCAAACCTTAAGTTCCTATCAGTCAACGCGAGATATCCCGGCAGTGATTCGGCAATTTGGCAGACAACACCAGTACGAATTCATCTAATTCAGCAGCACGATAGCCGTAAATATAATTGGCTAATTGGAGATAGTGGCTAAATATTGGAGCCGTGGCTTTTAACACCGTTCATGCAACTGCAAAGTGAACAGGAAGAGAGATTTAACAACTTACAGATTAAAGCACGAAACACTGTCGAACGGGCATTCGGTGTTCTCAAAAATAGATTTAGGTGCATGAACAAATGCCGGATACTCCATTATAGCCCGGTGAAAGCTGCTATAATCATCTACGCATGCATGGTACTACATAATATGATTATTGATTTTGGGGTTTCTAAAAATGAAGACGATTCAATTGAATACGAAGAAGGAGAAAATAATGCGGTACATAGTCCCAGCAGCAGTTATTTGACTCAGGGTCGACTTATAAGAGAAGAATACATGAATTCTTTATAATTTCTAATTAAAAAAATGTATTTTATAACAAAAAATTAACATAATAAATGATACACCAAAAAATAATAAATATTGTGATTTCAATGTCTTATTGTTTCATCTATTTCGCCATCACATATAGTGCTTCACCCATTCTTGTTAATGTGTTCGCATTTTGTCTGTCAATTTCCAATCTCTGCTCGGCTATCTTCATCTCATGATTGACGCGTTTTTCTGCTAACAATTGAATTTTATGAACGCATTCGGTAATGGCCGTAACAGCGGCATTTCGTTTTCGGCCTATTCGGGTGTTGCATGAGGTTGAGGTTGAGTTTGCATGTCTACTGATGTATCATTTTGTGCAGTGGACATGGTTTCATTCATTGATGCTCCTGCTCCCGATTAAGTAGTTTGTGCTGTGACCTAAAATACATTATATAATGTAAGCGAATAAAAATAAAGATTAACAGTTTCTTACGCCAACGAAATTACGTCATTATCACCAGTAGCACTAACGGTGCCAATTAGTGCTCGTTCTTCAAGCCGTGATAAAGACAGCGTTGTTGCTTGACCACCTCCTGTCAACAACTGTTCTTTACGTATTCTCCTGGCCTTTGATTTTAGCTGGTATTTGCAGTGGTTTAGTGCCTAAGAACAAAATGAAATGTAAATAAAATATTATAGTCAGTTTTTACGAGTATATGTACATATACTTACTAATTTCCATTCCTTTGCATTTTTTGTTGGCCCTCTACAGATGTTTAATTTGATGCTTAATTCATTCCATTTTGTTCATCATTCTTCATATTTTGTGTTTTCTGGAGTGTTTTTTCCAGCTATAAACTGGGAATTCTCACTAAGAAAACTTAAATAAATTTCGAGTTGTTCCGAACTTGTGCGTTGTTTTCTTAGGGTTTTCAGTTGGTTTTCCAAAATTTCTATTGGATCATCCATACTACGACGTCTATTTTATTGAATATATTAAAAAAAATATTATAACACTCTAAACAACCGATTAATAAAATAATAGCTAAAGAAATTGTTTCACAACAGTAATTTATTCCTCGCATTTTATTTGACATTATCAAATTGACAGCTCTACAAAAAAATTGGAGAGTTTTGAAGAGATTTTTTAACAGCTATGAACTCAGAATCGCAATTAAACGGAATCTCTTAAAAAATGTCTTTTACAAAAAATCCCTTTAGGTAAGAGACGTAAGAGATCTCTTAGCTCAGAATCGCACTAAGTCTCTTTTCGAATATCTTGCTTTCTCATCAGCCTATACAGCTTTACAAAAAAATTAGATTAGCTTCCTCAAACAGATCAAATCAAATAATTCTACCCCGTTTCTCATCTGTGACGTCCGAACGTCAATTTTTTATACATTCAGCTCGCTTATGGAACACCTTGCCACGCCATGTCATGCCATGCCAAGCCATTGTTAACACAAATACACTTAAAATTAAGTTGAGAAATTATTTTTCAGTAAACAATAATTAATCAACTGTAATTTTGTCTGCCATTTTATTTCTCTTTATTAATTTTTATCTTTATTTCTTCTCTTTTTTTTTTAATTGCTTACCTCTTATTTTTAATTTTATTTTTATTGATTTTATCTTCACTTTTACTCTCTCATTTATTAATTTTTCTACTGATTCAAGTTGCTTTCTCATATATAAATACTTAAGCTTGTCACTAAATTATAAGATTTTGTTATATTAATGTGAATAACAAATGCGAAATAAATAATAATAATAATAGAAATGCGTATGAGAACCGCCTTCAAATACTACCAAAGTATTAGTTCCCAAAAATTATCGCAAACTTCAAAAATCTAGTTAAACGATGCACTACCTGTAAAGAAAACAAGTACGATCGTCATGCCAATAACCAGGTTCTCCAGCCTTCTCCTATACCGATACTCTCCTGGTCATACTATACTTTTTAGTTTAAACAGCGCTTGATAAATTTACGAAATGCGCAAAGCGAAAATTATTGAACCACGTTCCATAGAGCACATGAAACGACCGCTACAAGATATAATTTTCCACTTCTGTATCCCAGAAAACGTTGTAATCGCCAACGAAAAATTCGGCATCCATTACATCTTTACTTGAAGACGGTCTTCAAATTAAGGTCTTTATTACTCCACCATATCAAAGTGAGGTAAACGGGCAGGCTGGACGTTACCACTCAACCCTATCTGAAATAATGAGATGTCTCAAAGCAGACGGTACAACCCGTTACTTTCAAAAACTGCTTGAACGTGCTGTAAATGAGTACAACTGTTCAATTCATTCAACAACAGGAAAAAAAACCTTCCGGACTCTTTTACGGACGTATTCCCGGAGTTAACCCTGAACAGTTTAAACAAACAAAGGAAGCTAAATATTGGATTTCTCGAATTTCCAATTCGTATCATTACCCACCGGGCACGTAAAAATACAAAACGGAAATTTTAAACTAATCCACGATATAGACCTTGACCAGTACGAACAATTTCTACAAATATCGCGCCTAGTTTAGAGTTAAATACTACTAAACATTATCCTCTGTTTCCTTATATATCTCATGGATTTCAGCAGATTCAAAATTTAATACACCAACTGAAACCAGGTATAACGAAAAGATCGTTAAATTTTATTGGCTCAGTCTGGAAATGGTTTGCTGGTAATCTAGACCACGAAAATTAAAAAAAATTAAACATAAAATGAAGAACTTACTTGCTAATAACAAAAACCAAGCTATTATTAATCAATTACATAACGTAATAAAACAACCTATAAAAATTAAAATTTTTCGTGTAAACTCTCTAATCGGGGATACACGATGTGCAGTTTGAATAAAATCTGAGAAATTTTTTAATTTTTTTTGTTATGGAGCTCCCCCACTCCGTGCCCGATCACTACCAAGTTATTACAAAAAGTGTTGTCCATCGGATATACACATGCGTATGAAATTTGAAGAAAATCGGGTACTTTATTTACAAAAAGTTTTGTCCATCGGAGATACACATGCGTAAAAATTTTAAGAAAACGGGTACTTTTTGTAAAAAATTTGTATGGGAGCCCCCCGACCCCGAGGTGCCCAAAATTTTAATAGAGAGTATTGTCACCGGAAATATACATGTGTGCAAAATTTCTATAAAATCGGAAATTGGGAAGAGAGAATTATAATTGGTCAAAAATAGTAAACGCTTCACATGCGGAAATAAAAGGAATCTATTACAATAAAATTACAACCAAATGAATTAATATACCGAGTCCGACCGCTCGCCAAGAAAGCCAAGAATACACTCTCCCACTTCATACAGAAGGTTTGACATAAGAATACATTTTAAAGTGTTACCACTGAGCAAAAATCAAGAAAGAAGGATTGACAGACCTAAATTACAAAGTGTTGCCATTGAGCAAGAATTACAAACAATCCATCGGCCAATGATTAAGTCCGCTTGTGTCAAAGCCATTCGATCATCTATATCATCGTGTAGAGCTACCAATGGACAAGAGTTCAAGCAAGCTTCGATGTTTACAAGTAATGTGTGCAATTGGTCATAATAGATTGAATGAGTCCCAACGACTCGAATTAGAGGTTTTTAGCAGATTTAACTGCTGCCTCCCAAAGACCACCTTGATGGGATGCACCAGGAGGAATAAAATGCAATTGCGTACCCTTGTTTGCTAAATGTTGCTGTGCATGTGCATCATGCTCCTTGAGGTCTTATGTCTATGTCATATGTCTTCTTCACAGTACGAACGTTTTTCGAGCCAATGCAAATATTAAACGGGCCACAGTAATCCACCCCTGCTATTGAAAAGGGGGCAGACGCTACCACTCGGGAGCGAGGTAGCGATGCCATGCGTTGCTAAGCCATGATATGTTGATGCCTTCTACAAATAGAACATGAATGAATAAACTGTTTTACAAGGGTACGTACGTGAAGTATCCAGTATTTTTCTCGGATCGTCTGCAACATGAGCTGTATGCCTCCATGTAATGTATCGCGATGTGCCTGATCCACTATAAGCCGTGACAGTGGGCTTTGCCTTGGAAGGATGATTGGATGCATCTGATAATTTTCCAGCCTCGCGTTGTGAAGCCGACCAGATGCGCGCAAAATGTTTTTCATCTTGATGTCAAGATACGGAGTCAATGTGATAAATTTGCTTGATGTAGCCACGTTCAAGCCTTTTCGCAGTTGAACGATCTCGGGTGCAAAATATCGATGCTGCTCTGCAAGGATATGCCAGTGTAGTGCCGCCTCGATCTCATCGGCATTTACAATGGATTGTGATCTGTAATTATGGTGCGATTTTTTCCAACGTAGGACGTAAGCAGTTGTGCGAAGCAATTTCCCAATATTACTGAATCGCTCAAGTAAAGAGATGTTGACAAGTTCTGACCCGCATCCTTGCCAACAAAGTTGATGTGTGATACGAACACGAATGCCCCTACTGGCGCAATCTGCCGGGTTGGATTGCGTGGGAATATGATGCCAATCGGAAACATCCGAGTGCTGCTGGATAAAGCTAATACGATTTGCAACGTATGTTTTGAGTTGTGTTGGCAATTTGCGAAGCCAACCAAGTACATTAGTGAAATCACTCCACATCGTAAATGGAACATGGTTCATTTCCAATGCCTGACGAATGGTTATCATAGTTGTAGTGAGGAGATGTGCAGCAGGCAACTCCAATCGTGGAATGCTTACCGTCTTCATAGGTGCAACCTTCGTTTTTGACGTCACCAACGTCGAGCCACGCTGCCCATTCTTCTGAATTACGCTGACAGCCGCATGTGCATTCATACTTGCATCACAATAGCCATGTAAATTCAAAATCGACTCGGTGTCCATACCAAGCCCAAACCGAATCAGTTGCCAAATTGATTTTGTAGAAAAGCTGATCTACTGCGGGATCCCAGCGTAACCCAAGAACTGTCGTTTCTGCCACTTGCAAATTAATTTCTTCCATGGTCAAAGTGTTTGTAATTTGTGCCGTCTTCTTAACGTTGGACCGCCGTTTTCGTAGATGGAAATGTCTCTGGCCTGTTGAGTTGATGGAGCGCTACTGGGTATCCGGTTATAGTTATCCAAAGCGCACTGTTGCATTGTGCGAATGGCCAAAAAGGGTCCGCTTGCGGTGCCATATGTGACAGTAGCCAATTGATATGTGCGCAATCTTTCGGTAGTTGATTCTCGCCATAAAATTCGTTGTCATTGCCTCTGCCGTCTGTCGATAAGCACTTGGCGAAACATTTTCTCTACATCTGCGGATAGAGCAACTGCAAAGCGTCGAAAACGGAAAATTATATTAACCAATAGTTCTTGTATGAGGGGCCCAGCCAGTTGGGTATCATTAAGTGAGATGTCCGTTGATGTCTGCGCTAAGGCATTGAGCACCACACGAAATTTATTAACTACGGCATGATGTGGAATGTAATATGATTGCGATGGATCTCCTGGATGATCCAGAATTACATGCATATGGCCAAGATCAATATATTCAGCCATAAAAGCCACATATTTCCTCTGTAAGTCAGGATTTTAAGCCCATTTACGTTCTAGCTGATGAAATTGTCGTAATGCCAAATTATGTGAATTGCCAAGCGCTGGGGCATCGGGCCTAAATGGGATCTGTACACTGTAGCGGCCATTTTTCTCACGAGTATGAGTGTCCATGAATATTTTTTCACATTGTTCAGCTTCCAAAGTAGTAGTGGGCGTTTGTTTAATATCGTCCGTTTCGAATAGGGGTGCGTAATAAATCATCGACCCTTTGTTCTTCTGAGGTTGCACATATAGTCAATGATCTAACTGTGGGTGCAGCTTGAGAGTGGATGTTGCAGGTCCAAATACCACCCAGCCAAGTCTCGTCGATTGCGCAAATGGTTCTCCATCGCGACAACGCACAATGTCTGTTACGATGATTTGACCCCATATATCAGCACCAAGTAATGCATCGACTCAGTTTTGCCGAATGTAGGGTCTGCCAACTGCAAATGGCGTTAATGATGCCAGCAATTGTCCGCAATATTAACCACGGGTATTGGTGAAGTAATGGTTTCGATTATGTGGACGTCAATATTAATGCAAAACAATGCATCAGAATTCGAAGACATCTGAACGGTTGCTCGGCCACGTGTGTAGGTTGATATGGAGTTTCCCACACCCTCTACCTGTAGTCCAGACTTTTTTTCTGCGGAGAGACAAACTATTAAAAAAGCGTAGTCATAAAACTGACCTGTGAGCCTGGATCGCAAAGTAATCGACACTGATGTGTCTCGCCAAAGCCATCGGTTATTCGTCCATATGCTGTTGCCAAAAGAGTTAAGCGTTGAGTTAGAACTGCAAACGTCTCCACAGGGCCGTCTAGTCATGGATAATTCCGAGGCGTCTGCCCCTTTACTATGGCCTGCGTATAAAGTATGATGTCTTCCGTTACATTGGCGACAATTTGTGGTCCCGCATGTTCTAGTGGCATGTCCTGGTCTTAAACAATTGAAGCAAAGATTAGATCCCTTTAGTTTTCTAAAACGTTCATCCACCGACATTGCCAATAGTGAAGGACATCGACTAAATCGATGAGATTTACTGCTACAAAATTCGCAACTGCCTGATGTAGTTGCAGCCAAATTAGTTTTTACGAATCGAAATGGCTTGGTTGCCTTCTTCTGATCCTGATGGTCGTTGTTTTCTGGATTCCATCGCAGTATATCTGACGCCAAACTATGAGCTCTTCTTTCCACAAACGTCAATAAATCTTCGATGCTCGGTATCTCATTTGAGGTTTGGCTCATGCCCCATGTTTGCTGGGTTATTTTAGGAAGTTTGGAATGGGTACCGCCAATGCATCCCATTTCTCCACGGGCAACTTCATGACCGCCAACGCACGGAAAGTCTCTCACAATGTCGACTACGGAAAGTAATGATGATATAGATTCAACCGTTTGCTGTTTGCAGCACGTTTGATACGTGAATTTCTGCCAACTGTTTCGGGCTATCGTAACAGTTCTCCAATGCTCGCCATATATCCAGGTACCCACCAGTATACATCCCACCAACCAATGCCGTTGCCTCACCTTGAACCGCTTCACGTAATTTGCCAAGCTTGTATGCTTCAGTGAAATCTTGTGAATGTACAAAAGTTTGAAATGCATCCTTGAACGCAAGCCAATTTTGGAGAGTACCATCAAATTTTGGGACTAACAATGGATCTAACCTCAAATCCATTGCAGATGACCCAGCCGAGCGTTGCAATTGTGTATCCTCAATATAGTCTGCAACTGGGCTCGCTTGTGTGGTAGACAGTACTCGGTGCAATTTAGCCATCGTAGTATTGTAATGCGATTCAATATCATCCCAAAGCTCTGTATGGGTTTCTAATTCAGAATCTTGTGCTGCACCAACAAGTGCGTCATGAGTGGCCACAAAGCGATCAAAATGCATTTGCAAGGACCGAATCTCTTGTTGAAGGCCGAATTCATCTTCAAAGAAGCCCTCTTTTCCAATTTTCGCAGTGATACGCTTGATTGCAGTAACTGCGGTGGTACGTTTATTGAGATCTGCCATTATTATAGGAAACTCAGGAGTACCAAATAAACTTAGTAGTTCCCCTACGATTGTCGATTCTAAAGTGTCCAGCTCCTCGTCAGACATTCACTGGATGAAGAGAAGACCAGTCGTTTCAGGAGCAACCATAAAGTGTGAAAATAACAACGAGACTGTACAAGTCACGCGTCGATAGAACGTTAGCAGCCACAAAACGTTACAAGTGATGCGTCAGTCGAACGATAGCGAAGCACTGTATATTATATTCGTCGAATGAAAGTTAGCAACCACAACTGTATAGGTCACGCGTCGATAGAACGTTAGCAGCTACAAAACGGTACAAGTGATGCGTCAGTCGAACGATAGCGAAGCACTGTATATTATATGCGTCGAATGAAAGTTAGCAATCACAACTGTACAAGTCACGCGTCGATAGAACGTTAGCAGCCACAAAACGGTGCAAGTGATGCGTCAGTCGAACGATAGCGAAGCACTGTTTATTATATGCGTCGAATGAAAGTTAGCAACCACAACTGTACAAGTCACGCGTCGATAGAACGTTAGCAGCCACAAAACGGTACAAGTGATGCGTCAGTCGAACGATAGCGAAGCACTGTATATTATATGCGTCGAATGAAAGTTAACAACCACAACTGTTCAAGTCACGCGTCGTTAAAACGGTGGCCAAGAACTGTATATTACTGTTCATTAGCCAAGACAATAGAACATGTTATAAAACGAAATAATAGAAAATCGAAATACAACAAAAAAACGCGTCGAATTCATTCCTCACAGGAGGCACCAAAAAATGTGAGAGAATTATAATTGGTCAAAAATATTAATTAAAAATATTAATTAAAAAATAAAATTACAACCAAATGAATCAATAATTTGAGCAAAAATCAAGAAAGAAGGATTGCCAGATCCAAATTACAAAGTGTTGCTATTGAGCAAGAAATACAAATGTCTTCAATCTTTATCAAAGAGGTTAAATATTAATCACAAGATCTGCCCAGCCAGCCACGGGCTGGGAAATTGTACCCGAAATTCAATATAAAATGTAAATCATAAAAGAAGAATTAGCAAACATTAATACAGCTATTCATTGGGCCAAACTAGGCATTATAAACTCATTAATATTATCAAGATTTTGTAACAATTAAACAAAAAAAGGAATAAATCATTATAACTAAGCTATTATTAATCAATTACATAACGAAAAAATAAATAGTATTACTAAAATAACAAAGTTAACGGGGAAATTGAACCCGAAATTCCGAAATATAAAATGAAAATCATAAAAGAAGAATTAGCAAACATTAATACAGCTATTCATTGGGCCAAACTTGGCGTTATAAACTAATTAATATTATCAAAAAAGAAATAAAATTAGCTATAAATAAATTAAATAAAGACAAAATTCCCTTCTCCACTGTAGAAGAAGCACTTTGCAGAAATTAAAATAATCAGTAATTCTATTTCAATTTTATATAGTATTAATATCCCTTTAACAGATTTAAACATCTGCGAAAAACTTTGTTAGGATTTTATTTGCGGAATTTAGATGTTTGGTATTTCTGGTTGTTGGATAATGATTTTAGTATTTCTGTTTTTGGTGAGTATTTTGCGAACTACAATGATGGTAACGATAACAGCGATAAAAGTAATTGTGCCAAAGTTGAGTAATTCGTATGAATTTCTTTCTGATTGAAGTAGCTGGATTTTTTTGTGTTATTGATGTGGAGCTCGTTGATCATCTCCAGGGATAAAAGTTTGTGGTATTCTCCTTCTATTGGGGTTAATTGTAGGAATGCTGGCAGGATCTTGTTCGTAGAAGCTTCTTGTGCTAAAAATATTCTATTGTTGATTGTGAGGTTGGCCTTTTAAAATTTGATGAGGAATGTGCCGCTGAGAGTTCGGGGTGTTGCTTTGGCTTCAGTGGTTCCGTTAAAGTTGTTTAAAAATATTAAACCTGGTGATACTTCATCAATAGTGTGAAGGTGCTGGCTCTATAAATTAAATTAAATGTGACTTTTCTACTTTTTAAAAGATTTGGAGTACATGTGGAGTTTACAATATTTATAATATTGTTACGAAAAGAAGTTAGGAAGTTAATAGCGTAGACAGTGGAATTCGAATCCAAAGATAAATCGCAATGTACATACTGCATACTAAAAAATAGGCACTGAATTAGCATTAAGCAATTTTGTATATCATACTTTTAGTCTAAATTAGATTATTTGAAATATAACGGACTTTAAGTTTAAATCATTATGTATTGGTTAAAAATGTAGTCAAACCGGTTTGTGCGGTTTGTCCGGTTAGTGTGTAGGAACATGATTGAACACGTAGTTTATTTTAGAAGATGAATCATTAAATTTAAGTATCGTTAGTTGTAAATAAGTGATTAAGGCTACAATTTTCCGGTCTTTTCTCGATGTTTCTGTCTACAAGATTGGAAGTTTCTGGAAGCTTTTCAATGAGTATAAAAGATGACATTTGTTGCAGAGGAATCATTAGTTATTTGGAATTTAACCAGTCAAGTTGTAAAAGTTCTCGCAAAGTGATAAAGTTACCACCTAAGAGAATTACTGTAAAGTACAAGTATTATAAGTGTTTTAGTGTGCAGTATAAATTTGTGAACTTGTGTTATTTTTACTGTTTCCTTTACAAACTCAAAAGCATAAATTTCGTAACAATTGGTGTCAGAAGTGGGATTTTGTAAATTGTGAGACAGTAAAATTTTTCAAATCGTAGGACAGTAAAAAATAATTAGTGATTTTCCAAGACTTGGGACAGTAAATAAATTAAGTCAAATTTTACAAACCGATAAACAGTAAATAATAAAATTGAAAGTGCAGTGAACATTAAATCCTATAGTTCCCATCAACAAATGAAAAGCAAGTTTGACCAGCATAAAGAACAAATGGAACAGTAGAATCAAGAAATAAAACAAATGAATGGCAAGTTTGACCATCAAAGTAAACAAAGTGAAGAGATTAAAAAAGAGTTGATTCAACAAAAGCAAGAATCGCAGCAACAATCGCAGCAATAGAGTCAGGAAAATAAACAGATGAATCTAGAATTGAGTTCCAAACTAAACGAGAAATTGGACCAGCTGAAGCAAGAATTGAATTTTCAAAATAGTGACAAGTTGAAACAGCAAAGCGAAAAACTGAAAAAGAATTAGACCAACAAAATCATTAGTTAAATTCCAAATTGACCAATAAGTTTGAACAGGAAATTCAACAATCGCCAAAACAAAGCCGAGAACTGAAGCAGGAATTAATTTCCAAATTCGATCAACGAAATCAGAACTGGAAATCCTGAAAGGTGAAATGAGTGATATTCAAGAAACGCTCAAGGAAGGTTCAAACAACGCTAAAAGGTGAAGTGCAAATCAAATATCGCTTAAAAGTGAGATAGAAGGAATTCATGATAGTGAGTAGACTGGAAGGAAAAATTAATGGGTTTGAGGGCCGGTTGGATAGTCGTACTCAGTTCGTCAGGGAAAACACTCAACAAAACAGTTCCAGAGTGATTCCAGAATCTTCTAGTAACCAGAAAGGAACTTTGAAGCGTTCGATGGCGATACCGCTTTTGAAAACTTCAAAGTCCAGTTTGGAGCTGTTGTACAACACAATGGATGGGATGCGGATAAACAGCTAAATTCTTTTATTCTAGCGTTGAGGGGCAAGGCAGCAGATGTATTGCAAATGATTTTAAATGCCGAGATTAATTCCGGAAGAATCTTGAAAGAGTTGGACTTGCGTTATGGACAGTCTCACACCCATGAGCTCAGCAAAATACAGCTTCAGATGAAGAAACAACAGCGAGGAGAACGGCTTCAAGAATTTGAACGGGAAATAACTAAGCTAGCACGACAAGCCTATTGTGGAGTTCCGGCTGGTATCTTGGAAGAATTGGCAGGGGATGCGTTCATCAATGCTATTCTGTGAGGGATCGCACCAGCGACCATATGAATAACATGCCTAAAAACATACAACGCTTTCGACCCTACATCGACTCTAGTGCCTCGCAAAGTGTAAAGCAAAATACAAAACTTTATAGGAGTTAACGAGACATAGATACAATTCTCGGAATCGCCCCCACGAACGTCGACTAGCCCAGACAACAACACAATTCCTGGAACAACACCTGCACCTGCACTTCATAAATTCTATGTGAACGTAATTTTCCTTTGTTAGTAATTTTGCTTAGTAAACTTAAATTTCTTATATAACCATGTGGAGTAGAATAGAATCTTTTATTCCTAAGTAATCATCAATAAAGGTGCGGGCAAACTGCCTGCAAATATATTTTTTTAGCTACACCTAAAAGAAATCTTTAACTTGCGCCCAATGTGGGGCTGGGCTGGGCACGAATATAAAAAAGAATAAGTGTTCGAATTAAAAGTGTTCAAAAAAAAGGTGAATTCAATTAATAAATTAAATGTGCAATAATAAGTTAACCTAAATATAATAAAACCGAATGTGCACATCTGACTTGTAACTGAAAATTACAGACATAAAAAATTCAATCAACAAAAAGAAATGGAGAAGTTACGGAAGAGAGAAATTGGAAGTCACATCGAAAATACTTGCAATTGATAAAGAAATTTTGGGTCTTTACCAACTCCTTTTTGGCAACCACCCTCCGCAAAGCAGAACACAGTTTAACGATGGGCGGAACGGCAGACTTTAGTCTCGGCGGTGGCTAAGACTACGCTGGCAAATCAAAAATATTTAAATGCTTTGTTAACTCTATAGTATTGTTGGAAACTCTAACTTAGATGTTTTTGTTGAAAAGAACTGCAAATATATTCATGAAACTTACATTGGTTCGGGCAACTCCAAACAGTTGTACTGATCTCTTAAACGCCTCCGAACTAGTCGTTGTTCTGACCTCTTCTTCTACCTCTCTTATGTTAATCGCAACGCTATTCTGTGCATCGTTCATTATTTCAAAATTAATAATATTCGGCGCGTCCAAGGCCTTGCTTATCGCAACCATTTGTGTTGAGCATGTATATTTTTGCAGACAAATGGAGGGGACCTTCAATTATATGCCGTATCCGAACGGCGAATTGAGAAGCATTCCGTGACAAGTTAATACTCTCGGAACGTTAGTCACCCATTCGCGAGAGGTGGGACACCATGAAAAATACTTTTGGTGTTACTGGGATTCGAACCACGAACCCCCTGCTCAGAAGTCCATGCTCTTATCCACTGAGCCACGGCGCCCATTTCAAAATTATGTATTTTTTTTGATTATATTTATATTTTGCAGATGTTTTTTTATATAATTTGGGCACGCGAAAAGGGGTTCGCACCCTTATTATGTTCGGCTATATGCTTGGCACAGCGTGGGCGTAAGGGAAAAGGAGAAGAAGAGAGGAGATGTCTATGAGCTTGTGTCTTGAATGCCCGTGGATCATAGTGATGTCGAAAGACAGAGCTTGGCAGAGCATTCCACATACGTGTTGTACGGCTGAAGAACGAATCCCTGAACTTAACTGTACGAAGATGGGCTTAAGGGTAAACTGATGTACATTTAGAGCGCCACAAGTATTGCGGTTGAATTCAAGGAGAGGTGGCATGCAACTGGCTATTTCTCTTGAGCACCGCTGGTGGAAGAAGCGATAAAACAATGACAAGCAGGAGATGTTCCTGCGGTGTTCAAGCGAATCTATTGATTTCGCAATGTTTTCGTCACCGATAAGTTTTATCGCACGGTTTTGTATTCTATCTAGTTGATGCAAGGTGGTTTTAGGTGCACCAGACCAAATATGACCATTGTACTCAAGTTTAGGGCGAATTAAAGCCTTGTAGATAGACGCCAGATCAGAGGGAGTGAAATATTTCTTGCACCGGGTTAGAAAGCTTAAACATTTCGCAGCATTTTTGGCGACGGTAAATATGTGGCCATTCCAACGAAGCTTGTCGTTAACGCACATACCGAGAATTGCGAGATTTTCAGTTTCCTCGATGCAAGTGCCATTTATGGATAATGGCATGGGATTTGGGAATCGCTTAGACGACAGGAGACAGCATTGGGTTTTGGAAGCGTTAAATTCTACTCGATTGTTTTCCCATTTTATTATGCTGTGTAGGTCAGAATTTAACGTGCTTAACATACGAAGTTGTTTGAGTTCCACATGAGAGGTGGAGGGACGTTCCTCAAACTTATATGAGACGCTGAGAGTGCTGTCGTCAGCGAAAGAGTGAATTGGATTAGAAGTCACAGATAAGAGATCATTAATAAAAATGAGAAAGTGTGTGGGGGACAGAACAGAGCCCTGGGGAAAGCCAGCATTTATGTGGTGTATTTCAGACTTGAAAACGTCCAAAACAACTTGAATTGAGCGGTCTAAAAGATAGCTTCTAATCCAATGAACCGACACCAAAGGCACGCATTTTTGACAAAAGAGCTTGACGCCAAACTCTGTCAAATGCCTTAGAAAAATCGAGTGCAACAGCTTTGCTTTCACCAAATTGATTCAAAGTTCCACTGTTCTGTGAGATATACCATCAAATCTACAGTGGAACGTTGCACACGAAATCCGTACTGCCGGTCACTAAGGATTTCATTGGTTTCAATATATTTCATGAGCTGAAAATTGGTCAGCGTTTCCATGACCTTGGAAAGAATGGATGTAAGTGCTATGGGTCGGTACGAAGAAGACGACGGCTAATCTTTTTTGGGTATGGGCTGGAAAAAGGCTGTTTTCCAACTTCTCGGGAAGAGTCGAGAAGACTAGGATAGATGAAAAAGCTGATGCAATGGTAATGCCAGCTTGGAAGAACATCTCTTCAGAACTAATGGGGAAATACCATCTGGCCCAGCGGATTTATGAATGTTGAGATTGTTTAAAACTCTAGCTACTGCACGAGTACGAATGAAGATCTGTCCCATAGAGTGTTCAATACAGGCGGCATCAATGCACAATCTGGAAGCGTGGAGTTAGCGGTAAATGTGCAGCAAACAGATTGGCTTTGTCTTTAGATTTGACAACTGGAGTGTCATTATAAATGAGCGTTGGAATGGATGACGAGACTGTATTTTTGATTCTTTTCGCGAATGACCAAAAATGTTTACTACCTTTGGGACATTGTAGTATTTTTTGCCTTAATTTTCAGTCGTAGTCGAATTTGACTCGCCGAAGATGGGCATTGCAATCATTTCTTGCTCGTTTAAAATTTGTTCGGTTTTCCTCTGTAGGGTTTGCTCTGTAAAACCGAAACCTCTCTAATCCTAGAGGCCTCTTTACAGCTCGAGTAGTACCATCCATCATCCCTTGGTTTGATAGAAATCCCTTATCCCTTAAAAGGATAAACTTTCTCATACCTATAAGAATGATCTTTGTGATGTCAGGTATTCTTGCAGGCTCATTTAAAAGCTGAGTTAGGTGATTTAACTCAGCGAACAACTCAACATCCCTTTCTACGGGTGTTGTCTGGCCAGAGTAGCGAAGCCACCCAGAATTTTGTACATTGAAAAAACGATTTCAGTGTTATCATCAACTGTGACAATTCTTGCAATTGAATCAGAGAGTGCATCAAACTCGTGAAGAGTTGAAACTCTGTCTAAGTTGGGACTTCTATAAAGAAAGCAAGAAAGGATGTTGCGCCCCTGTACCATTACTCTCAACCATATGAAATTAAATTCCGCATTGGAACATTGGCTTAATTGAGGCAAAAGTTTGAACGCAACATCACTACGGACATAAATTGCGAGCCCGCGTCGTGGGAAAAATAATGCCACTAAGCTATACCCAGGCAGATTTAAATCTGAAGTAACAGAATTCTCAAATACCCGAGTTTCGCTTAGTGCCAGAATTGCTGGACTGTGGACATTTACATGTGTGAATACAGCGTTCTCAGCCCACGTATATTGCTGAGATCCACTCTGAAACTACACATCACTAGAAAACAAAAACACACAAAACACAACCGCTTCTTTTAACGGAATTGAAAAGAGTATGTCTCAAAATGGATTATTAACACAAATTGTCGCCAGTGTTATGCCTTCACGACAAATTGAGTTAAATCACCAAATGAAACAAACACTTAATAATATAATATTCGGCGCGACAGACTATTGCGGTCCAAGGCCTAACTTCTCGCGACCATTTGTGCTGCGCATGTTAATTTTTGGAAACAAATGGAAGGGACCTACAGTTTAAGGCCGGATCCGAACGGTGAATTGAGAAGCTTTCCGTGACAAGGTATTAATCTCGGAACGTTTGTCACCCATTCGCGAGAGCTGGGACACCGTGAAAAATACTTTTGGTGTTGCTGGGATTCGAACCTGAACTTCCTGCTCAGCAGCTATGTGCACTTCCACTGAGCCACGGCGTCTACACTTACAACACTACAAACACTTACAATTCGTTATTCTTATAGCTAAGGAATTAGATCATTAACAAACGTTTCACTAAATTCTTTAGCTGCGCTATTGATGATGAAGCACACGGACACACACATTGCACTTTTTGTATGTCCGATCGCGCGAACCGCTGACTGTTTTGCGCAACCACACAACACGACGCAGTTGTTTATTTCTTTTTCAACTCGCGTGCGCTGGAGAGCAGCACGACCGGGCACAGCGTCGTTTGGGAGACAACTAAAGATGTACTTCGAATTGCAACAGCTGATTTGGAAGGGAAACTTATAAATGCAAATTTCTCCAGTGAATAAAAAATATTCGGGTGAACTTTTATTCACCCGAAACTGGCGATAAGGCTGATTACGTTAATCTGTGAAATAGGGCCCCGACTTACAAAACCGGTAATTTGGCTGGAGAGCAGCACGACCGTGCACAGCGTCGTTTGGGAGACAACCGAAGATGTAACTTCGAGTTGCAACAGCTGATTTGGAAGGGAAACTTAATAAACGCAAATTTCTCCAGTGAATAAAAAATATTCGGGTGAACTTTTATTCACACGAAACTAGCGATGAGGCTGATTACGTTAATTTGTGAAATATGGCCCCGACTTCCAAAACAGGTAATTTGGCGTATATAAACGCAGTTTTCGTTGCCCTTAACGCACAGCACTTCGAAAACACCTACAAATAAACAATAGCCTCAAACCATATTCCTTGAAGCCTTGAACCACAATAGAAGTGCTCTTTTTGTGGAAATACTAAATATAAAATTAAGTCTTGTTTCGAATTTCAGAAGAGTGAAAAATTTATTTAATAAAAGCATTCCTAACAAATTGTTTTTCTTTAGAATGTTTAATTTACTAGAGCTCATAAACGAGAATTAAATTGTTTATATAGTCTATTAAATTTGATTGTACGGACGAAGTCAACAATTTTTGATAAAAGATGTTTCGAACTGGCGACCTTCTACTTAACGCAGCAGTGATTAGAAATGCCATTTCACAAAAACTGAAATCTTTATATTTTTCTGTTTCGTTTTTATGTTTGTTTTCTTCGTATTCACAACCGCATAGGAATTTGATGTAAAAATGAGACAAACTGTTACTAAAAGCTGGTATTCCCAAACAATTATAGTAAAGTTGAAGGCCATTCTCAGAAATGGAACATACTACGTACATGGAGTGAAAGTATTCGAATTTTATAGTGACATTATTTAACATTTCATAAATTTCATTGGCAATTATTGTAGCTTCCGTATAAAAAGAACTTTCCTGTTTTTGTAGGAAAATGTAAGCAAGTCTTTCAAAATCAACAGAAATTAAAATTCGCTCGATGGCTGTACGAATATTTAAAGGATCTAATTGGAAAATTTTCAGCAGCAGATATTCAGGTTCAGCATTAGAAATGGCACCGGTGCTTATGATTTTCTTAGTTTCAGATTTACTTCTCCTTACTTCTTTTATCATATTCAAGAATTCTATTTCAGAATTAAACGTTTTAAAAAAATCCTCTAAAATTGGAATGTGAATAACACTGTTTTCATCTATCAATATCTTTTTACAAACAAAAAATATTGCCCCCTGTTGGTTTAACTGTTGCCATATTGATTGAAAGAGTTTTTTGTAATTGGGAAGATACTCCACCAACTTACGTTGTAAACCCTCGCCGTAAATCTTAATACTTTCATTTAAAAACAATGCTCCTTTAAGAATTGTTTCTACTTCTTTTGGAGACAACTTGACGGTCTTAGCATGCATCCACATTAGAATTCTCGAACAAGGTAGAACAATCTCATCTAAATGGTAGTTTCTGTGAAGACCAAGTGATCTGACAAACTGGTCCATTGTATGTAACTAAAACGAAAGAAATATGAAATATAAAACAAAACAAAACCAAACAAATTTGTAAACAGACATTTTAGCCGTATTATATTTGCCAAGAAATAAGGAATTATAACAACAGCTGTATTTTTTTGGAATCCGAATAAGGTATTCGAATATCAAAACCAGCCAAACAGCAGGTTTTTAAATTCCAAGGAAGGAATTTGACAATGCAATTGTGTTGTAATTCCTTATTCCTCGGCAATAAAATACATACAGCTAAATTGCACTGTCGAATTCCTTCTTTGGAATTGGAAAACCTACTGTTTTGATGGTTTTGGCAGGTTTTGACATTGGAATTCCTTATTCGGATTCCAATAAAATACAGCTTTTATAAAATAATTACCACGTTTGAATTGAAGAAAAGTGTTAAGTGTTCGATTGATAAATATGTATATTTAATTTTAATTTTAGATTGTTTGTTTTTTTGGATTGCTGTAATGTCTCAAAGGGAAGTAAAAAGTCGACCAAAATCATTAAGACACTGCAGGGTACCGCAATGTAATAATTACCAATCGATTGGAATATCTATGCATCGGATTCCAAAAATCGTATTAAATTCACCGTTGGAACTGGCCAAATGGGCAGCTATTCCTCCATGTAAGGAATATACGATTTTAATCCATGGTGGCCTATAATAAATTTGTAAAATTCATCATATGAATTTTCAACCCCTCTTTTCAAATCCGAGGGATTCGATATAGCCACTCGTGTTCGTGTGCCTTTTATGAGTTTGGCTAATTCTGAATATGGTCGACCTATAAATCAATAAAGAAAAATACAATATTTCTTTTAAGATATATATATATATATATACTAGCTGTTCCAGGGCGCTTTGCTACCCGCCCACTGACGCCACGCCCACTTACACCCACGTTTCGCGGCTGCCCCATCCCACTGACCTCCCACCAACTGACTTCCCGCCCACTGACCTCCTGACCACTGACCACCCACCCTTTGACCCACCGCCCACTGAACTCACACCCACTGACCTCCCGCCCACTGACCTCCCGCCCACTGACCACCCACCCATTGACCTCATACACACTGACCCACCTCGGAAAAAAAAGGTACCAGCGCCACCTATCGGGTCCAAATTTTGTCAACGACTTTCTTTGTACTCAAGTTTAAGGCGAATAAAATCCTTGTACATAGTACCCAGATCAGAGGGAGTGAAATATTTCTTGCACCTAAACATTTCGCATCATTTTTGGCGACGGTAAATATGTGGTCATTCCAACGAAACTTGTCGTTGGCGCACATACCAAGAATTGCGAGATTTTCAGTTTCTCGATGCAAGTGCCTTTTATGGATAATGGCATGGGATTTAGGATTCGCTTAGACGACAGGAGACAGCATTGTTTTTTGAAGCTCTACTCGATTGTTTTCTCCTCATTGTATTATGCTGTCTAGGTCAGAATTTAACGTGCTTAACATACGAAGTTGTTTGAGTTCCACATGAGAGGTGGAGGGACGTTCCTCAAACTTATATAAGAACTAAGAGTGCTGTCGTCAGCGAAAGAGTGAATTGGATTAGAAGTCAAAGATAAGAGATCATTATTAAAAATGAGGAAGAGTGTCGGGGACAAAACACGGGGACAAGCCCTGGGGAACGCCAGCATTTAAGTAATGAACTTTAGACTTGAAACCATCCAATACAACTTGAGTTGAGCGGTCCAAAAGATGGCTTCTAATCCAGTGAAGCAGTTTATTATCGACTGCAAAAGCACGCATTTTGGACAAAAGAGCCTGAGCCAAACTCTGTCAAATGCCTTAGAAATATCGAGTGCTGTTGTACTTTTCAAATTGATGCAAAGACCGTGTTGAATATTACGATATGCGAATCAAGCAATTATGCATTACTTTGCATAATACCGATAATCGCATTATCGGCTGTAGCAACAGCAACAAATGACCCAATTATGCATTGCTCCATGCACTTTATATATTACACATATTTTATTGTTAATTAATAACTTTAGCATTATTGGTAATATTGACATACAAATGCACTTTATGTCAATTGCACACTTTAATATAACCTACATACGCCCTTTTGTTAATTTAGCACTTTAAACCTAGTTATTTACAAATTAGACCTCTTTAGCATATACTTTGATTTAAGTAATTTAAGTATAAAAGAAAGAAATTTTTGTAATAAAAATGAGTTACATTCAACCAGCATACCAGCGTTGTTTAATTCCACAAGCGGGCAACAAAACAGTTGTTCGCTATAGATACAGAGTTTCCCCCACCAGTGGTAAGAGCTCTAGTACTCGATCCTTAAGGCGTTAGACTGGGCCGACACAGTCTCTCTATTTTTTTAAATACCATACAATACAACCATCAACACTTATAACACAGTGAAGTTCTTTGAGAAGGCAAGGAACATGAACACATCTTCTGCTGCAACAACGTCGCAGCAACGGCGGATTCGAGCTGAATACGCTGCAATCGCAGGTCTTAAACGACTTATTCAAAGGATCAATGTCGAGCTGGAGCAAATACAGTCAGTTGCCTACATTTGATTAAGTTGTTGGGGAAGTTGTATGGCACGGAAATAGAAGTATGCATCAAAATGTTTTTCGCTTTGAAACGCACAGACGCAATATTCGCCATTAATTTCGTTTTATCTGGTTCTCTTTTTATTATGTAATATTATGAAAGAGTTTTAACTCTTAGTAAAGTTGGAGTGATTAAAGAAAAACAAGCCAAAAGAAAATGAAAGGGTAGCAATAGAAACGTCGCCTGCAACTTTTAAATGGTACATGGAGCATTGATACAGCACTTCGATCACGACTGCTGCACATGATAATAATCTCGTACGAGCATCGAAGAAACATGCAGGCCAATTCTTCATTATTAAATTTCTTTTGGATTGTTTCTCTTATTTCTGTAATTGATCGAAGAGTTATTTACTCTAGTTACTGTTAACATGAGTAAGGATAAGATAAGCGAAATGAAATGAAAATAGTTGCAAGGAAACTTGCAGGTTGCCATTGTTATCTGCCTCTTTTTTGTAACTTATAGTAGTATTTTTTTTCTGTTAATCGACCAAACACGAGAACACTGTATCATTTTATGCAATGTTGATAGAACGAGCAGAGCAGAGCACTGATAGAAATGAAAATGAACAGAGACTATACTATCACTACGGCTACGGTAAAGAATTAAGGAGTTACCCAGCTTGTGCTGCACAAAAAAAATTGGCAGGCAGTCGGTATGCACGAAATTGCGGCTACATTTTAAACCGACTTACAGTCTGCTTGTAGGGCGACAATTTGATATTTACATTTTGCTATTTGCATCAAATTTAAAGTGGCTGCGTAAACTGCGCAGTCGATTATTATTTACTGCAATGGCTGGAGAAGTGAATTTTTGACCAACATGCAGCATAAACTGTGCAGCGGCTGAATTCTTGACCGCAGCCTACTACTGCATATGTTTGTTTCGTTCTGCTCAAGCTGTAAGCTTAACTGTATGTTATTGAAATCACATACATCATCATCAATCACATCAAATACAACAGAATATATAAATAATTCCAGGCCATAATAATCATATTCTAGAATTTCCATAGGAAGAAATCTTATAGTCACGAATTTGCTTTGCTTTGTTCCCGAAATTACAGACCATAATGATTATATTCCAGAAGTTCCATAGGAAGAAATCTTATAGTCAGATCTTAGTCCGAATTTCATGCGAATCGCTTGAGAAATTGATTTGCTCCAGAAATTCCAGACCATAATAATCATATTCTAGAATTTCCATAGGAAGAAATCTTATGGTCACATCTTAGTCCTACATTCCGAATTTCATGCGAATCTCTTGGGAAATGGCTTAGTTCCCAAAGTACTGACATTTAAATTTTGTGACATTTAACAGTGTCTCACTTAACAGTGTCTCACTTAACAGTGTCTCACTTAACAATGTCTCACTTAACATTTGACTTTTTGAAAATGCACCCCTTGTAGTGAGACGTTGTCACGTCAAAAAAAGGAGACTTAGCTCAAGTCGATTTAATAAAACAAAAATTACGGCTCAATATGCCGGCTGGATTACAACAGAAAGAGAGAAAAAAAGTACAATATAAATTTTATGGCATAATTAATTTATATGAGCGTGTTCGATGACCTTTTGAAAAAATTATACTTTTCAACAGAAGTAATTGAAGAGTTGTTCTGCGGGCCGATTATGTATCTGTTGTATTTCAACTTTCGACTTACGACAAGTCGAAATCCTCAAAGTCGTAATTTCGACATATCGCAATTATGTAAGCATGTACGACAAAACATAATTGCCCGATAGCGCCATTTCGAATATATGTTATGTTGTTGTTTATACTTGTTTACTTTTTTAGTTTTAAGCAGCATAATATATTAAAAATGTTAAATATTTTTTTTTATAAATAACATTAAAAAAAATTAAAAATTATTACTTAAAAGTTATTTACGCGGTTGATTTCATACAGAAATAATCATTTTAATTACATTTATTTCACAGTCGAAATCCAAACAGGTGTTCGACTGAAAGACCAACAGTTCAGTTGAAACTACGACTAGTCGTATGACTCAATAATCGCGTTTAGTCGTAATTGCGACAAAAGTAACGTCATTCGAAACTTGAAACTTGAAACTTCAGTACCATTGACATTTATTTGATGTAAAGAATACTCATCGAACAGTCTCTTTACTTCATTAGCTCATTTCTTTAATTATTTATTATTTATTTATTAGTCTAAGATATAAACAGACTTAAAAAAAACTTTAAAACTAATATTTACAAGAAAATATATTATATTATAAATTGATTATCTAAAAGTCGCTCAGTTAAATGAAGTGAATAGTTGTGCTCTTCAATCCAATCAAACGCGACTACAATCCGAAGCGCGTCTGTATTTGTGGGATGTGAATAATAATAATATACGGCGCGACAGACCATTGTGGTCCATTGCCTAGCTTCTCGTAACAATTGTGTTGAGCATGGGGGATCTGCATTGCAATTGATCGGGAAACTACTGACTGATAAGTTTGGGCCATTGTTGCGCTACAATCAAGTTCGTGATGTAGTGCTTGCTCTTCCTTCTAGTGGAGGTCCCCGGGCAACTATGTGTATATATGTAGGCTAAAATTGCAAGTGAGAATGGTTTAGCGTTTCTAGTCTAGGTAACATGGGTTAGCACCCTGCGGTACTGAAAAATACCCGTTACTGAAACCGACACAACGCCTCGGAGAAGTAATGATCAAATAACGACGACTTTGGGCTATTGTACCCGGACTAAGATTGGTTTCTGGAATGTGAGGACGCTCCTTGACTCAGGGAGTGAAGGACCTCAAAATGCCAGATTTCTTCAACTGTAACGTGTGTTTTTTCGATATAGTTTGGAAATACTGGGAGTGAGTGAAGTAAGATGGTTCGACGCGGGAGAGTACCAATCCCCAACGTGTAACACTGTGCAACTCTACTCCGGCAAACCCTCCGGCAGTCCCCGTGAATCTGGAGTGGGTCTGGTGCTAACACCAACAGCACGCAGAGGCCTAATTTCCTGGCACCCACATGGTGATAGAATCTTATCGGCCGGATTTCGGACTAAAGTAAAGCGTGTCACGATCATACAGTGTTACGCTCCAACGAATCCTTCGACTGAGGATGAAAAAGACAACTTCTACAATCAGTTAAGCGCTGTTTTCAACGCAACGCTGAACGGAGATATCGTCATCGTGATGGGGGACTTCAATGCCAAAGTAGGCAACGACAATGAAAGACTCAATCATGTGAGCACGACCTCGGCGAACGAAATGACAATGGTGAAAGATTTATTGATTTCTGCAACACCAACCAGCTTGTCATAGGAGGCACCATTGATTAATCTTCAGCCCACAAGTCGGATTATTAATTCAAAACTGTCTGTCTGGCATGTCGCCTGCCTGAAGATCTGTTTGCAGAGGAACCCCACAAGGTGGACTAGAAATGAAATCGGTCACTCTTCTATACTGAATTTTGTCAGGATCCCAGACAGCATAGACTATACCATTCCGCAACTCCATTTCCCTCCAGATCATTCTGGGACGAAGACGCCTACCTGGAAGATGAATACATTCATTTTTAAACAGACGGGTCAAAAACTGATGACGGAGTTGGCGGAGGTGTTTTCTCACAAAAGCTAAATCTTAGCCTCTCTTTCCGTCTTCCAAATCACTGTAGTGTTTTCCAGGCGGAAATTATGGCGATCATTGGAGCCTTGTCTTGGCTAAAGAGAAACATCATATCTGCTATAGATATCCGTATATTCTCAGATAGCCAAGCTGCACTGAAATCGCTGAAATCAGTCTCTACAAATTAAATTCTAGCCCTTAACTGCCGATCATCATTCATGGAGATGGAGGAGCAGTTTAACATCCACCTGTGTTGTGTGACGGGCCACAGAGATATTCTGGTTAACTGTATGGCTGACAAATTCGCCAAACAAGGAACTATAGTACCTATAATGAAAAAACTAACCATATCAATCGTCAATCGGTATAACTTGCATAGCGACAAAACAGATCTGGTCCAAGCTGGATCCGAAACGCTCCAAGTGTTTGATCTCTCAAAAATGATCGCACATCGGTGCTGTTGTAGGTGTCTTCACTGAACATTATCTCATAGGCAAGCAGCAGCAAGACTTAGAGTCTTTTCGAATGACTTCCGCCGAAGCTGCATGGATGACAAGTAGGAGGAAACCATTATACATCTTCTCTGTATTTGTCCAGCCCTCTCCAAAAAACGTAAACGAGCTATCTTCCACAATGACACTAATGATCTTTGCAACATTGACATGAACATTCACCTGCGCTTCATACGAAGCTATAATTGGTTCAACGATTAGGTGGAAATTTTTTTCCTGATCCGTGTGGTTTCACAATGGACCATTGCTGGTCTAAGTCTGTCGGTTTCACTCATTTTTTATTTATTTAAAAACCCAGCGTTGCCTGGCTGCACACACCACACTGCCCTCCCACCACAATCAACTGTCCACCAAGCCCACGACAATTCAAGACACACCTTGGGATAACCCCTCCCCCCTCACCACATATATCAACATTATTATTATTATCTTTATTTTAATTTTAGTAACGGGTAGCCCACCTTATTGCCGTGGCGCAAGTCATTCCGTGAGTTGTCCCTTACATTAAGTTTATGTATAAAAAAAAGTCACGGTCTTCGAGACCAGCCACACTAACCGTCCCACCACCACATCCAAAATTTTCATCTGTATCGGATGAACGTTCTTCGAGTTATGCCTGAACAGACATACAGACATACAGATAAAGTTTCATTTTTATACATTAAGATTACAAAATTTATTTCTTCATTATGAACTATTTAAATATGTTCCATTGCCAAAGAACTTCGCAGTCTTC
Source organism: Nephrocerus scutellatus (assembly GCA_947095585.1). Lineage (NCBI taxonomy): Eukaryota > Metazoa > Arthropoda > Insecta > Diptera > Pipunculidae > Nephrocerus > Nephrocerus scutellatus. The sequence continues at coordinate 49,288,670 of OX352763.1, forward strand.
ATTAAAATATCAACAGCAGCAGTCACGTATGTTGCTTGTTGGTGAGCATAATTGGTCATCAAGTGGGAATACCATGATATTGGTATTCCACGACAAATTTTCCAAGTGGACAGAATTCGTAGCCCTCCGAGACGCTACCACTCCCGCATTGATAAAAAGTTGCAAGGAACGCATCCTCAGCCGGTATGGATGTCCGAGAACTTTAATTACCGACAATGGCACCCAATACCGGAGCAAGCAGTTCCAAGAACTACTCGCTCAACTCCGAATCAGGCAAAGGTTCACATCGCCTTACACTCCACAAGCAAACCCTACGGAGCGAATGAACCGGGTCATAAAGACGATGGTGGCCCAATACGCCCCAAGAGACCATCGAAAATGGGACGAATATCTCCCAGAACTCATGCTGGCCATGAACACCAGCCGAAACGAAACGACAGGCAATTCCGCCGGGTACCTTAATTTCGGACGCGAACTACGCCTACCGTCATCACCTGACATACCTTTAAATACGGAGCCCGATGCCAATGAACGCATAAACAACCTTCAAGAAATTCTAGATAGTCAAAATAAACCTGGCAAACGCATTTGGCATACAAAAACGACCTCTGCCGACGCCCCTGGACTCCAGCCATAGTAGAGGTGGTGTACTACCGGCACCGACCGCTTTCCTCAGCTGCACACCAGTTCGCATATAAATATATAGGCCCATACAGGGTAAAGAAGAAGAAGAAGTCTTCGTCCTCGAGGGAGGACAAAACAAAACCATCACCGCACACGTGAAAGATATCAAACAAATATCACAACAACCACAGACCGGGAAACCCCACGCGGCAGATATGGTCAACAGCGAACTCACGCAGCGAAACTTAGTACCGGATAAGATGTCATCCAATAAGCATCAACCGCTCACCAGATTTACCGACGCCGATCCAGCACCGGGGACCCATCGACGTACCAAGCCACGTCCCGTGCAGGCACCACCCAAGAAGACCGTCCAGCAAGCAGTGCGAGATATCGCATGGAAGAAGCGGCCACCGCCCCCGAACCGACCGCTGGTACACCTATGCGGGGCAGCCCCCCGAATCGTTGGCACCGCAGCGACCCTATGGTAGGACCACCAAGGTTGCTACCACACCTCACCAGCATTGGTAATTGGTTATTTTTTTCCCACACTTGTAACTGGGCCGGTGACTGGCACGAAAATAAAGGTAATCCCAAAAGAAGTGACCACACCGACCGAGCTTTAATACTCATTAATCAATAAGCATAAGTTACGTTATGGAATTTTTTTACCCACCCCGAAGTAGGAGGGGAATGTAACGAAGTTAATTTGACATCAAATTAACGACGTCACAAACCATACGGCAAATATATGTACATAGCAAATATTATGAATAAGTACATACAGAACAGAAATTGTAACACAAAAGTCACAAACCAAAACGACAAAATATATGTACATATCAAGTATTGAATACAGTATACAGTATATACATACAGTATAAGTATGCACAGGTACAAATAGCACCACAGTAACACCTCCGCTCGGAAATCAAGCGATATGGGGATCAAATCCCACGGTCGTCCTATATCAACCAAAAACATCATTCTTTTTTTCTAATACAGAAATACTCCTGTCGCGCCCCATGTCATAATAGCAATAAGTATAAGAATAATAAAAATAATAACAATAATAAAAAAGCACAAAAGGAATGAATTGTACGTATACGAACATAAATCGTATACTAACAATTTATTATGCAATTTTTTTTTTGAAGCAAAAACATCGATAATGTGTGCACAACGCTGTTCAGCTGTACTTTCTAACGTGAAAGGACGTTATGGACATGGATGAAGACAGCAGATTTTTAGAAGAATTTGTGTGCGCCTTTGAAAATAACCACTGTTTGTGTGACATAACGAGACCGGAATATGTCATACGTGAAAAAATAGTTGGATCCCCGCATTGTTGGAAATTATGTTGTCCATCTTTCCTATTATTTAGAGCTTAACTGTCAAACCATTCTACTAATCTGACCGCAAGGCAAATTTTTTTTTTTTGGCTTGAGGGTAAACTGGTGAGCATTTAGAGCGCCCTGAGTATTGCGGTTGAATTCAAGGAGAGGTGGCATGCAGCTGGCTATTTCTCTTGAGCATCGCTGGTGAAAGAAACGATAAAACAGTGACAAGCTGGAAATATTCCTGCGGTGCTCAAGCGAATCTATTGATTTCGCTATATTTGCGTCACCGATTAGTTTTATCGCGCGGTTTTGTATTCTATCAAGCTGATTCAAGGTAGTTTTAGGCGCACCCGACAATTGTACTCAAGTTTAGGAAGAATAAAAGCCTTGTAGATAGTAGCCAGATCAGAGGGATTGAAATATTTCTTGCACCGAGTTAGAAAACCTAAACATTTTGCAGCATTTTTTGCGTCGGTAAATATGTGGTCATTCTAACCAAGCTTGTCGTTAACGCACATACCGAGAATTGCGAGATATTCAGTTTCCTCGATGCAAGTGACATTCATAGATAATGGCATGGGACTACGGATTCGCTTAGACGACAGGAGACAGCATTAGATTTTGGAATCGTTAAATTCTACTTGACTGTTTTCTCCCCATTGTATTATGCTGTCTAGGTCAGAATTTAACGTGCTTAACATGCGTAGTTGTTTGAGTTCCACATGAGAAGTGGAGAGACGTTCCTCAAACTTATAGGAGAAGGTGGGAGTGCTTTCGTCAGCGAAAGAGTGCATTGGATTAGAAGTCACAGATAAGATATCTTTTTTCAATATTTCCAAAATTTGCTATATCCATAATTTTTTTTTCACGTATGACGTATTTGGAGCTCGCTATGTCGTACAAACAGCGGTTATTTTTTCGTAGACGCACACAAATTCTTCTAAAAATCTTATACCAGCTCTAAGTAAATATCGGCGTGATATTATCTTTGTCTTTTTTAAGACACCACCAAATAGACGCAAGTTATTTTACTTGGATAAGATCTTAGGTACATAAACCTAGATCTGATTGGGGTGTGATACACTTAGTTCAAACCAAGTGTATCCAACGAATTCTAAAACGTCAAACAAAAGAGTTCTGGTTTGGTTGGTAGATTGATAACGACTTCATTTATTCTTAAAAATTTGACTTAATTTATAGTAAATATTACTTACAATATACATATACAAATAACATACAAATAACATAAACTGCTTCGTTGCATATTCCGCTAAGCAGAAAACAAATTGCAGCGATAACAAAAGTATGTTCCCAACATACTCCATTTACGAAAGGTAAAAATAAAGTATGTTCGCAACATACTCTCGTTACAAAAATGTGAACTTCGCTCAAGGTGCTAACGACAGCCGAAATGCAATGCTGGTAAAATCGGCAATGTGGGAAAATCATTCTTCTCACGATAGGAGAAAATGCAATGGCATTTGGCATTATGCTGTGCTTGTCGTCTGCCTGAAATGAGCAACCTTGAACGAGAGTTCAACAACGTCCTTTCGCATTAAAAAATACAGCTGAATGACGATTTTGTGTACAGGTGTTCACATTTTTGATCATAAACAAACAACCGCTGATTGAGAGTCAACCGCAAGATTTTTGATAGCAGTCAGTTTGGAGTGTCAGTCAGTTGTTAACATCATCAGTTTTGAGGGATGTCGATAAAAACTTACAGTTAAGTTCGATAGTATGCCAGCCGCTATAAAGTCAGGGGGCCGAATCTTCAAAGTCGTAATTTCGACACATCGCAATTATCTAAGCATGTAAAACAAAAGTATTTTCGAACTAAAACTATTGCCCTATAGTGCCATTTCGAATATATATTTTGTTGTTGCTTATATGTTTACTTTTTTGGTGTTTTTAAATATTTTAAAATATTTATATTTTTTATACAAAACTAATATTTTTATTAATTTAATTTAATATTCTATATAAGCAACGAAATTTGTTTTAACAAAATTACAAATACATAGTTACTAAAAAACGCCAAAAGGTAGCAGCGTAATAGAATACAATTTTTTTTATTTTCTTTTAAGTTACTTACGCGCTAAATTTCATACAGAAAAAATCATTTTAATTAAATTTATTTCCTAGTTGAACTCCAAATAAGTGATCGACTAAAAACCAACATTACAGTAGAATTTAAGTTTAGTAGTATGACTCAATCCCGACAAAACTAGAAGAGAATGGATATCAGATAGCACATGGAACACCATTCGTGAACGCCAATCCATCAAAGCAGAGTTAAACGCGGCCTCGGGTACCGAGCGAAGCGCATTAGCGCGGAAGTATAGGGATCTGGACCGACAAGTTGGCAGTTCAGCTAGGAACAATAAACGAGCATAGCTAAGCGACATCTCAACACAAGCACAGCTAGCCGCTGATAGCAGACAATATAGCACAGTCTACCAACTTGCTCGTAAGCTCGCCAACAAGAAACACCACATCAACTACCCTGTTAAGGCAATAGATGGCTCTTTAATCCTTATGGAGGAACAACAATTAACCCTCTGGACAGAGCATTTTAAAAATGTTTTGAATTGTACTTCGCCAGGCACGTCCATAAACCCACTTATGCACCCTAATAGGCTACTTAACATCAGCGTCGCTACTCCTTCGTTGGATGACAACAATTAGTTCACTGCAATCAGGTAAAGCAGCAGGCAACGACAATATCTACGCAGAACTCCTTCAAGCCGACGTCGAGTTAACTACGCGAACATTGCATGCGATGATGATGCGATCAAGATATCTGGGAATCTGAATCCATTTCATCGTCGTTAAAAGAAGGCTTTATAGTCAAACTCCCCAAGAAAGGTGACTTGAGCAATTGCGAAAACTGGAGAGGAATAACCCTGCTAAACACCATAAACAAAGTGATCTCCTCTATAATAGCTAGGCGCTTACAGAATGCGTTAAAGCCAATCTTGAGAAACGAACAAGCAGGATTTCGCCCAAACCGTTCTTGTACTGATCAAATTAACACCCTGCGTATAATCATTGAACAATCAGTTTAGTATCGCTCTCCTCTGTATATGGTTTTTGTAGATTTTAATTGCGCTTTTTGACGTCTCAAAAACAAAACTACTTCGCGTTAACGCTAGTGGAACATGTGATTGACGGACATCAGATAGAAGAAGTCGATAAGTTTTGTTATTTGGGCAGCTGGATGTCAAAAAATGGTGGTGCTGACTCGGATGTGTGCTCTCGTGTAAACAAGGCGCGACACTACTATAGTATGCTAAATAATATCTGGAACTCCTCGCAAATCTCCCGGAATCTAAAGCTAATGATCTTCAGATCTAACGTTCTCTCAGTACTCTTGTATGGCTGCAAAACGTGGAAAATCACAAAGACAATTGCGACGCGCCTCCAAGTTAAATCAGGTTCGTTGGCGGGCGTTTGTAGAAGCCCTATGCTCCCCCGCGGAGTAAAGGAAAGAAAGAAGTATGACTCAATAATCACGTCTAGTCGTCATAAGGTCTGTTCCCGTACTTTTTGTAGTATAAATGAGCAAAAGAGAATACTGACATAAAAACTGTCAGAGAGAGCAAGCACACAAAAAAGTATGGGAACGCATAAGACCACAAATTGTTGGCTGGGTAGAATTTTTCAAAATGCATTACCCCAAAATTCAACATTCACAAGTAAGTTAGTCATGTGGAAAAATTGCAAAAATACTGCATTAAATTTCTCAAAAGTGCATTCGATTTGTTTGCTTATGTTACAATTCAATTTCAAAATAGAAGCATTTGTTATCTTTCTTATCGTCATCGTGTCATTTGTGCAACCATTTCGACGCAAATTCACATACAAAACGTTCGAGTGCACATTTTTTTTCGCCTAGCGCCTTGGTTAGTGCACTTGGTTAAGAAAGTCTAGTAAAAAACGAACGACACTTTATTTAGTTGTCAATAAATTCGTTGTTGACAGATTGTTCACATGTTACGCACAGAAATTTTTGTATTAACAATAGACCAAATTCGCATGGAGTGGAAATTAACTTACTCTCTATTTACAGATCTCTTTTACCACATTTTCGAGTACGGGAACGGTTTTGAGTAAAATGTGGTAAACATTAGAAATAATTATTACAACTTTTTGAATACGGGAACAGTTCTATTACGACATTAGTGACGTTAATCCTAAATTCTTATTTCGTTTTTTTCGTAAAACTCTGCCCAAGAGTTTTTTTCCCTTTCAAAACGACTCTACCGTAGAGCGAAAGCAGATCTGTATATTTTGGGAGATTTACCCCTCTTTATACTAGCACAACAACAACACATACAACAAAAAAATGTAAACAAAAGATTTTCACCTTTCGTGTTCGATTTCCCTTTTGAAAAGTTTTGTGGTCAAGCGCGCTCTGGGGTAGAGTTTTGAGCAAGCACACAAAAAAGTATGGGAACGCATAAGACCACAAATTGTTGGCTGGGTAGAATTTTTCAAAATGCATTACCCCAAAATTCAACATTCACAAGTAAGTTAGTCATGTGGAAAAATTGCAAAAATACTGCATTAAATTTCTCAAAAGTGCATTCGATTTGTTTGCTTATGTTACAATTCAATTTCAAAATAGAAGCATTTGTTATCTTTCTTATCGTCATCGTGTCATTTGTGCAACCATTTCGACGCAAATTCACATACAAAACGTTCGAGTGCACATTTTTTTTCGCCTAGCGCCTTGGTTAGTGCACTTGGTTAAGAAAGTCTAGTAAAAAACGAACGACACTTTATTTAGTTGTCAATAAATTCGTTGTTGACAGATTGTTCACATGTTACGCACAGAAATTTTTGTATTAACAATAGACCAAATTCGCATGGAGTGGAAATTAACTTACTCTCTATTTACAGATCTCTTTTACCACATTTTCGAGTACGGGAACGGTTTTGAGTAAAATGTGGTAAACATTAGAAATAATTATTACAACTTTTTGAATACGGGAACAGTTCTATTACGACATTAGTGACGTTAATCCTAAATTCTTATTTCGTTTTTTTCGTAAAACTCTGCCCAAGAGTTTTTTTCCCTTTCAAAACGACTCTACCGTAGAGCGAAAGCAGATCTGTATATTTTGGGAGATTTACCCCTCTTTATACTAGCACAACAACAACACATACAACAAAAAAATGTAAACAAAAGATTTTCACCTTTCGTGTTCGATTTCCCTTTTGAAAAGTTTTGTGGTCAAGCGCGCTCTGGGGTAGAGTTTTGAGAAAAAAAATTAACATTAATGTTTACATAATCTACCCCTACCCACCCGGCACAAAACCGTTATGCGTCAAAAACGCACCGAGAAGGATGAGTTTACGCAGTTTTTTTTACAAGACACTAACATATGTCATTCTCTCCTTTTCACATAAATTCTAAACGTTTTACATTTATTATCCAGTCAACAATTTTTTCATTTAGTCGTGTAACAGTTTAATTTCCGTCTTAATAAAATATATAGTTAGTTACATAGATAATTAATTATTGTGAATCAAATTACCTTTCATTGTAGAAAGTACGTGATAATTAGGAACAGCACTTAAAATTTTTACCTAAACGTAGCGCTTAAATTACTTAAAAACGTTACATTTATAAGGAGCTGTAAACTTTACGTTTTCGTGATATCAAATACGACCAACTTTATACACACTAAACATACAAAACATGTGTAAATTTGTTTCACTTCTCTTGTGACAAAAGTGCGGTAACATACCGTAATCGTAGCGTCAAAACGTACCGTTTACGACATTTTTAGTTTAACAAAAATGTCGTAGTTTAACAAAAATGTCGTAAACGTTACGTTTATATGCGGCTGGCCGGGAGGGTAAGTTCGATAATCTGTCAACCACTTACGATCACTGAAAGCTTATCTTTCAGGGATCATTACACAGTAATTAACAGTGTTATTATTAATTGATATTGACGTTAATAATGTTCGTATCTTTCGGAAAAATTAATAACAGCTGTGTTGCTTTAGTAAAGCTAAGCTGGTTTTACTTTAATATCTCAAAGCAACAGCTTTTGGTTTTACCGCCTTCGGTGAGCACCATAACTATAAAATGGCTTTAGTTTCCTTAATCCCGAAAATTTTTTGGACTTACTTCGGCTTTATGCTTTTGCCTTTGACTATAGAATATTCTATAGTCAAAAGGCTTATGCGATTGTTGTTGTAAGCCAAGCTGGTTTTGCCAAAGCAACATAGCTAACGATGCTTTAGGAATTATGTGAACTCGTTTTTCAATTACTTACATTACTACTAATGACATTATTAATGACCGGGTAATTGCCTTAACGATCGTACAGGGAGGATTGTTTCGTGTATATCTTGATTTAGGTCATTTTGATTCCGAATTCAACATATGCTATATTGCTTTCAACAAAATGAGTTAGGTATTTTTTGTGGTTAACGGCTGATCAAAGCAACAGCAAAAACTAACAAAATTTTTGTCAATTTTTTGTTTCATGTGTTTACCAACTAATCCATATATAATTTTTAAAAGGCGACTCTGGTGGTGCGAATTATAAATAAAAATTTGGTTAAATATTTCTTAACCAAAAATTTTTTTTTGGTTAACGTTAACCATTTTCTGGTCTATCCAATGTGTTTGTGTTGTAATTTTTATTTTTTTGTTGAAAGCAATATAGCAATAACCTGAATTTAATTGCCGAGCGAGTTCGAAGTTTGAATATCAAAACCAGACAAAACCAGCAAAACAGAAGGTTTTCACAATCCCAAAGAAGGAATTCGACAGTGCAATTGTTGTTGTTCCTCGGCAAATAAAACACGGCTATAATTTGTGAGTTGTAAGTTTTTATATGTGTCTGCACAAAACATAAAATGAATAAAAATCGGATGTCAAAATAATTAAAATATATTTGAGTGAAAGTGGACTTTGAAAAGTTTCTAATTAAAACTACGCATACACATGAATGGGAATACATATAACACTAATTTAACAATTCTTGCGCGAAGCACTGTGCAAGAAAGCTGATATCTGATTGTAGTCTTTGCGGCTTTGACTTTTCTTTGTAATAGAAGGCTCAAAATATTTGCATTAAAAGCGAAGAAAAACTGCTATTGTAAATGTAACTGTTTATTTAAAGCGATGTACCTTTACGCTGTTTAACCAAAACAACGCACTCAATAAAATGGACGTGGAATTACCTGTACTGGCTGGATTTTTGAATGTTCCTACACAATCAGGATTTTCAATAAATAGGATATCGAAAAAGGTTTGCAGTTTTTATTTAATTACTAATTTTTAAAGAACAAAATGATAATTCATCTGATTGATCCATGGAAATAATATTTAGTTTGCACCCAAAGTTTTTTTAAATTTGAAATTGAATGAATGCATGCATTTATGGTCACATTACTACGCCTTACAGCAATTAACACCTTAAAAGAGCCTACAAATGCTGCGTTGCTTTGGCTAATCCAGCTTGGCTTACAACACAATCGCATAAGCATAAAGCCGAAAATAAATCAAAAAGTTTTTAGGATTTATAACTAAAGCCTTTTTTAGTTATAGCGCTCACCGTAAGGCGGTGTTTTGTTTAACACACATAACAATTAAAATGCATGGACCATTTAAAGCCAAAAGCTGTTGCTTTTGTAAAGCCAAGCTGGATTGGTCAAAGCAACGCAGCAAAAGCTTCATATTTGCGTTTAATGTTAAATTTTTTTTTCATAAAAACTACCCCAGAGCGTGCTCGACCGCAGAACTTTTCGAAAAGGAAATCGAACACCAAAGGCGAAAATCTTTTGTTTAAATTTTTTTGTTGCATGTGTTGTTGTTGTGCTAGTATAAAGAGGGGTAAATCTCCCAAAATATCAAGAGCTGTTTTAGCTCTACGGTAGAGTCGTTTTGAAGGGGAAACCAACAACTTGACAGCCAAAAAAAAAATCGGGCAGAGTTTTACGAAAAAAAAATTAACATAAGATAAAGCCTGAACGTAAAGACCGGTAACATTGTGAACCTTAAAAAATTTGAAGTTGTAATAGTACTTCTGTTTACATAATGGTCTAATTCAGAAAATGTATGCATTCACCACATTTTATGAATTAGACCATTATGTGTAACGTGCTTGGTGCGATTTTCACATTTTTACAGAATACTCTGCATTTATGCAGCGGGTTTATCAGCTCAATTTTTTGCATTAATATAAGCTACTAGCTGTTTCCGGGAGCTTCGCTACCAGTACACATTAACCCCAGGGATGGGGGTGTACTTTAGCCTATAACATTTCCCCAGCTGCTAATAATTAATGTCGAGTTTTTTTTTGTTTAAGCAATCTGCGGTCGAGCGTAGATTTTTTCTTGAAAAAACGAACACGAAAGCCGAGAATCTTTTGTTTACATTGTTTAGTTGCATGTGTTGTTGTTGCAGTTAATGAAAAGGGGTAAATCTCCCAAAATATCAAGATCTGTTTGAGGGGAAATCCAATCTATCGTAGATTGTTTTTTTGGAATAAACGAACAATTTGACAGCCAAAAAAGCACTCTACGGAAGATTTTTTAAAAAAAAAACTCGACATAACATTGAAAATTTTAAAAATTGGCTTTTAAATGTGTAATGTAAACATTTTTTGATTTCCATTTCCGTCACCTGTCAATAATAAACATTGAAAATTTCCGTATAATCGGATTGTAAATGTGGCTGATATTAACATTTCGCACTCTCTCTCCCTAACTGCAAATAATACACATTGATTTCATAAAAATCAGGGTAAATGAGAGTTTTCATAAATAACAAACGCACAAACTTTCATGTTTATTTATATAGATATTACACAGTTAATCAATTCATGGTAATCATATACGAATAGTTTGATGCCAGCCCTTATGCCCTCCTTACACATCAATTGATTAAAGCCCCATCATCACTAAAGGTGTGTGGCTCCAGCCCGTTATACGAATAAATAAATATTTCTATAATTTATTTAAAAGTGTTACTCCCGTTATGGTTTGTGTCTCTGTTAAAATTTGTGAACCACTGAATTTGTATGCTGATGATATTTCATCACCGTTTTGAAACCACTCTGTGCGTGAAACGTAGCCAATTAGTATATAGAGAAAAAGTGAAGGTGTGGGCACAACACGACTTTCTTTGACAGACGGGGCCGGAATCTTCAGTAAATGTATTGTATCGCATTATTTGATGCCCGGGGTACAAAAACTACTTTATTTCGTACATGCATGTATTAAGTCGAAGCGTTTACACGGACACGGTTTGCACGCAACGATCTGGATGTACAGCGGTTGACAGACTATCGAACTTGACTCTCAGTTCAAAAACGTTGTTCCAAAAACAAAACGAGAGTTTCGTATATGTTTATGGTGTATAATAAATGTACACATTGTTAAATTCTCTATATTAACTTCGCGTCTCCGTGTATTTGTGGCTGGCTGTCACACTTTGCATGTGTATCTCCGACGACAACATTTTCTATTAAAATTTAGGCTCTTCCGGGTCGGGGGGCTCCCATACAAATATTTCACAAAGTGATCAGATTTTCTTCAAATTTCATACGCTTGTATATCTCCGATTGATAACACTTTTTGTAAAAATTTGGAAGTGAGCGGGCCCCGGAGTCGTGGGGCACCCATACAAATTTTATAAAAAAGTACCCGATTTTCTTCAAATTTGATACACTGTGTATCTCGAATGGACAACACCTTTTGTAAAACTTTGGGAGTGATCGGGCCAAAAATCTGCTTACATGTGTATCTCCGATTAGAGAATTTACAAGAAAATTTTTATTGGCTGTTTTTCATTATAATTGTGTTGTACCATTTTTTGTGTCTTGTGCAAAGCAATATATATATGTATATTGTTTCATTTTTTCCAACGTTAAAAATGAATTATCATAATGATGCGATTCACCCCTGTCACGATAGTGGCAAGAAAAATCCGGCACGAACCACGAACCAATCAGACTCTTTATAACGAGGTTTTTCCCAGCCATCGTACCCTAAGTGTACCCAGGGTTCCTTGGAATATAGGGCCGTTACAAAAAAAGATTTATTTGTTTTAGGATTCAATGTTTTTTCTTCTTTAAATGGCTTTAACAACGGGTAATGGCTTAAATCTAAATTTTGTAGGTTTTTTTTTGTAGCGCATCCTGCGATGCTAAAGTTATAGTTGCGTAAGTTATAGCTGTGTGATTACGGTATGTGTAAGGATACGACGCTTATCCACATTTATTATTATTAATTTTATTAAGTTTAAACCATTCAGTTTCATTTAAACTATTTGTTTGTGTTCAAATCTTGTGATCAATTTTTAATCGAACTCCAAAAGACCATTGTATATCTCCTATGGGAACAATTTCTGTTAATATTTGGAAGTGATCGTGCTCTAGGACTCACATATATATTTCTTCAAAATTAACCAGATTTTATTAAAACTTTGCATACATGTGTATCTCCGATTAGAGAATTTACATGAACAATTTTAATTTGTATGTGTTGGTTTTTTAAAATCTTTGATTTTCTTATGTTGAAATTGGACTTGATAAACTCTACAAATATTTAAATTGATTACCCAAACTATTAAATAATTTGAAGCTGTTGTATGTTATTGCAATTGCATTGCTCACGTTGAACATATTCCCTATGCGTATGCTGGGGGTCGATTATGTAAGCATTTCGAGTTTCGAATGACGTCACTTTTGTCGCATCTACGACTAAACGCGATTATTGAGTTATACGACTAGTCGCAGTTTCGACTGAATTGTTAGTGTTTCAGTCGAACACCTGTTTGGATTTCGACAGGGAAATAAGTGTAATAAAAATGATTATTTATGTATGAAATCAACCGCGTAAATAACTTTTAAGTAATAATTTAAATTTTTTTTTAATGTTATTTATAAAACTATCACTAAAATAAAAAAAAATAATTAAAAATTTTAATATATTATGTTTCTACATTCATTTGAATGACGCGAGCAGCGCCGACCTTTAGGCGTTTTTATAGTAACTTCGTATTTATAATTTTGTCAATACAAATTTCGTTGCTTACATAGAATATTAAATTTAATTAATAAAAATATTAGTTTTATATATATAAAAATATAAATATTTTTGAATATTCAAAATAACCAAAAAAGTAAAAAAAGTATAAACAACAACAAAACATACATTCGAAATGGCGCTATCGTGCAATAGTTTTAGTTCGAAACAAATTTTGTCGAACATGCTTACATAATTGCGATATGTCGAAATTAAGACTTTGAGGATTTCGACTTGTCGAAGTCGAAAGTCGAAAAACGAAAGATACATAATTGGCCCCCTATAAAGCTGAACACAACCTATTGTTGTTGTTTTTGAGTTGGTATTTCTTGGTATTGCATATTCGATTTTTCTTGCTGAAGTGGCATACACACCGGTCAAAAAGTCAAAAGCATGTGAGAGTATAAGTAAATTCTATTTTACGTTGCATATACACACATCTAGCATGAGTCTTCAATCTTTAGGGATTATTGTTTGGAAATGTATTTTTCTCCCCAAAAAAATACATCCTTTCCTTTTTTCCGGAAATGGCCACAAACGTTCACTGGTTCAATTGCAAAATGCTAACTTTAAATTATTATAATTTTATTTAATATTTAAAACAATTAGTTCACGATTTTACAAGGATATTAAATATTTTTAATACTAGCCAGACAATAAACTTTTTAAAAATCAAGGTCGATAAAAATAATGATGGCGTCTCAATTTAATTTTTAATTTTTCCAAGCGTAACTAACTTGGACTCATCGACTGCTCAAAACTGACAGTGTCCATGCTTCCTTCTCTCACTCGCACGGTGGTGAAAAATGAAATACGTTTCTAGTATCGAAAACCGTATTTAAACGATCATTGGAAAAGGAGCGTTTTTACGTTATCACTTTAAGGTGACGCCACAGTACTCCCCTTCCAGTGAGGACGCGAACGATACAAGTTAACGAAAACATGCGGGTGTAATTACAGCTCTACCACTTCGGGTATTAGCCGGAATCAATCTGATTTCCGGCGCTGGATTGAACGTAACTTTCTTCTTGGACCGCAACACCCCCGAATCCAGCCCGACAAGTATTGAAGGGTTCAAAGGTTTGGGTTGTAGAACGATAGGAATCAGGAGTGTCAAGAACCTCAGCTGTTTGAAGAAAACAAGGCTTGAGTCTATCTAACGACACATTGACTGCACGATTTTTAATCTTAACTTTAAAAAACTTTTCAGTACGATCTAATACAAGAAAGGGGCCTTCATAAGGAGGTTGTAGCGGTGCACGCACTGCGTCAGTACGTACAAAAACTTGCGAACAGCTTGCTAGATCTCCGAAAATGAAAGGGCTAGTACGACAATGGTGAACAGGAGGAGGTACATGAAGTCGTGGTTGGAGTTGGGGATTGAGCCCCGGGCTTACCTGGCTTTCGCCTTTAAGCCACTCTTTATATTTTGCTACTTAGCGGTCTTCCCTTTGGAGTAAACCGTTTCTTGTTCTACCTTTTTAAGTCCCGCAACATAACTGATAGTTATTATGCTGCAGTCGGACCCCACGGCCCAACAGGAGGTACAGGCTGAATTCGTTTGAAATGTTCTCTAAGCTCTGCTACAAAATCAGTTTGAGATGCCGAGGTACTAGAAGAACTAACAAAATCAGCCAGCAACCTGATCGGTTCTCTGTTAACGATTTCGGCCGGTGAGCACTGGGATTGCTCTTGAAAAGTTGATCTCAAACCGAGCAACACAGTTGGAAAAACCCTAGTCCAATCCTGTCGACCGTGACAAGTAATTGCCGCCTTAAGTGTGCGGTGCCACCTTTCAATGAATCCGTTAGCTTGAGCGTGGAAAGCAGTGGTTCTTTTACGTTTAAAACCCATAAGATCTGCTATCTCCTTAAATAGTTCTGACTCAAACTGACGACCTTGATCAGTAACGACAAACGAAGGAGTGCCAAATCTTGAAATCCAACCGTTGTAAAGAGCAAAAGCAACGGTTTCATTGAAAGGTGGCACCGCACACTTAAGATCAGAAGGTTGCGTGTTCAGATCACGTCGGGGTCACCAATTTAGGGATTATTGCTTGGAAATGTATTTTTCTTCCCAAAAAAATACATCCTTTCCTTTTTTCCAGAAATGGCCACAAACGTTCACTGGTTCAATTGCAAAATGCTAACTTTAAATTATTATAATTTTATTTAATATTTAAAACAATTTGTTCACGGATATTAAAGATTTTTAATACTAGCCAGACAATAAACATTTTAAAAATCAAGGTCGATAAAAATAATGATGGCGTCTCAATTTAATTTTTAATTTTTCCAAACGTAACCAACGTGGACTCATCGACTGCTCAAAACTGACTGTGTCGATGCTTCCTTCTCTCACTCGCACGGTGGTAAAAAATGAAATACGCTTCGAGTATCGAAAACCGTATTTAAACTATCATTGGAAAAGGAGCGTTTTTTACGTTATCACTTTTAGGTGATGCCACAAATCATTCATTTGTACGTTAATGTTGAGATGAAAGCAGGTACGGTTTCTTTCGTGACACGGACGATGGCTGCATCGCTGTGCGACTAGCGCTAGCGTTGAAGAAGAAAATAAAAAAAGGACCGGAAAAAACTGATGTGGATGAAAGAATGGCTAAAAACAGCCCATAAAAATTACAATATTCTTGTAAATTCTCCCAATCAAATTTACAAGTGTATAAAATTTGAAGAAAATTGGTTACTAAAATTTATAAAATTGTATGGGTGCCCCTGATCCCAAAGCCCAATCACTTAAAAATTTTAACAAAAAGTGTTGTCAATCGGAGATACACATGCGTATAAAATTTGAAGAGAATCGGGTAAATTTTGTAAAATATTTGTATGGGAGCAACTCGACTCCGAGGCTCGAGGGTCTCAAAATGTTAATAGGAAGTGTTGTCATCGAAAATACACATGCGTGCACAATTTGAATACAATTTTTCTTTAGTGGAAGTGGGTTAAAATTGATTACAAGATCTGCCCAGCCAGCCACGGGCACGCTAAGTTAATTTAGAAATCGAAAATCTTCTGAGTGTGCAGAAATTAAGTTCGACGAATTCTAAAAATTCCAAAATAAAATCCTTCATCCTACAAAAAAATGTTCGCTGTCTGCTTCCTAAGTTGACACGTCGCTGTCCACACGAAAGTGAGCTTATGCTTGATTAAGCAGGCAATCACCCGTATACACTATGTCAATGCTGGATACCCAATTGAGCAAACATCCCAACATTTTGATTTTGCATCAATCACACACCCAACGTATACGTGTCTCATTTTCACTAACACACTCACACATGCTTGATGAGTTTTTGACCTGTGATGCCGCTTAACGGTCTATAGCAAAACCTTCTTAATAGAATAATGCAGTGAAACAATCCCAAACGCGTCTGTAATTGTGAGATGTGAATACAGTGTACAAAAAATAAGCAGACGCATTTTATGAAACGCGTTAACTGGTGGTAGTGCAAAGAGCGAGAAACGTATATTGTGGTTGATTAGCAATACGTAAACATTTGGGATTTTTTTAAGAATGTATCTGTGTTTCAGCGAAAAAGTTGGGCTTTCTGTAGAGATGGTTTTGACCAAAACCTTCTCTATAGAAATCCCAACTGAACGCATACTAATGCTGTAAATCAATTCCAAACGCGTCTGTGTTTGTGGGATGTGAATCAAAAGCTTTTTCTTTGAAACACAGATACATGCTTAAAAAACCCCCAAATGTTTACGTCTTATGTTTCTCGCTCTTTGCGACTGCTTATTTTTTGTACACTGTATTCACATCCCACAAACACAGACGCGTTTGGGATTGGTTTACAGCTTTAGTAATCGTACAGTTGGGCTTTCTATAGAGAAGGTTTTGATGTGAATACAGTGTACAAAAAAAAAATAACCAATAAATGCTGAAATATAAAAACACATACAAAGCACTGCAACCCAACAGCAAAACAACCCCAATCGTAAAGCCAGCAGCGCTGCCGACAGCGCACAACGCACACAGATCACAGTCATTATAGTATGAAATGATCTGACGCCGGGAAAAAAATTTGTATGGGAACCCCCGACCCCGTGGCCCTATCACTGTCAAATTAATAGAAAGTATAGTCACCGGAAATATACATGTGTGCAAAATTTTAATAAAATCGAGCTTTAAAAAGTGGGTTAAAAATGTTCACCAAATCTTACCAGCCAGCCAGTCCGCCAGGCACGGGCACGCAAAGTTAATATAGAGAATTTAAAAATTTAAATTTTTCATGTAAATTCTCCAATACCCAAAAGAAGGTATACTGAATTCCACTATAAATGCTAAAATCAAAAACAAATGCGAAGCACTGCAATCCAACAACAAAACAACCACAATTAAAGCAAGCAGCGCTGCTTGCAGCTCATCAGCTCATCAGCGCACACAGAACACAGTCATTATAGTATAAAATGATCAGATGCCGCTGTAGATGAGATGTCTATGCACGCGTGTCTTAAACGACTGCAGATCATACAAATGCGGAAACACAGAATCAGGCAATTCATTCCACATAACTATCGTGCGGCTAAAGAAGAAATCTCTTAATTGGTTAGTGCGTCCGAAGATAGGCTTAATGGTGGACCCCTGAGCTCGAGTTGAGGCACGGGTATTTCGGATGGATTGGAGAATGGGCGGGACGCATCGGGATATTTCTTTTGAACACCGCTTGTGGAAAAAGCGATAAAACAATAACACCAGCCCTTATAGAGCTACTCTGGCACTATTAAAATTCTAACTGGGAGCTCCTGAACCAATTTTATAGCTCATTTGATCGGTCAACCTATTTTTCCAGCAATAATGCTGATGACGCATCACAACTTATCACAACAACCATTTTGCTAGGAATAAAAATTGAATTCCTTCTTCATTTGAAAAGTAAAATACTCATAAAAATAAATGGTTTAACGAACCTTGACAGGTCATCAGTCGCGTGTAAAAAAGTAGCCCATTTGGACTACGTTAATTGCACTTCTGAAGAAAACCTTGTAAAGTTTCGAATAGCTAGAAACAGATCAAACGCTATATTGAAAAGGTCCATTTCACTTGTGCGTCTACCCTTCCTTTAACTCACCAAAGCCCTCCAATTCTCCCGAATCTAGGCCCAGGTATGTCTAAAATCTGTTTCCGGAAACGGGTTGTTTCAAAGATTCTTAAAGAACTTGACCCCAATAAAGCCACTGGCCCCGACGGTATTCCGCCATTAGTATTGAAAAGATGTCATCATACTTTGGCAAAACCGCTTAGCAAATTGTTTCATCTCTCAATGAAGTCAAGTGTTTTTCCATCAATTTGGAAAATAGCAAATATTCAACCCGTTCCAAAAAAAGGTGATAAATCGGCACCTACGAACGAACTACCGTCCAATTGCTTTGGTGTCGGTTCTATCTAAGGTAATGGAATCTATCGTTAATTTCAGACTAATGAACTATCTGGACTCGAACGTTCTTTCATCCGATGTGCAGTATTGATTTCGTAAAAATCGCTCTTCAGGTGAACTAATGACGTGCATGACTCATTGTTTGGAGCGAAGCATTGAAAACCTTGGTGAATCAAGCGTTGTTTTCTTAGATATTTCTAAAGCTTTTGATAGAGTTTGGCATAATTGTCTTATTAATAAGATTCGTGCACTGAACTTACACTCCTCTCTCATTACATGGATGACATGGAGAATTATTTATGGCACCGTAAAATAAAAGTTTTATTAAATGGTATATCTTCAGCTTCACATGGGATCAATGATGGCGTGCCTCAAGGGTCATCCCTGTCGCCCACGCTCTTCTTGATATATATCAACCACCTGTTGTCTTCTACAACCTGTGATATCCATTAATTTGCTGATGATACCACACTATCGGCTTCCATTGAGTTTGTCAGTCAAAAAGAATGCAATTCTCGCTTGAATGGTTCGCGTGAATTAATTAATTTGACTATTCTGTCGAATATTCAAGTCATTCTCGATTGGGGCATTTCTAATAAAGTAGAATTTAACCCAAATAAATTCCAGTCTTGTCTTTTTTCTCAAAAGACAAATCAACATTACGTTTCACCTGTTTTAATGGTGCCCCTTTTGCGAGATCAGATTCACTGAAGTTGTTAGGTTTAAAAGTATCAAGTGATCTTTCCTGGAAGGAACATATTTATGAAATTTTAAAAAGAGCTAGTGGACTTCATAAGACGTTGTAACTTCTACTTCACTCCCTCTGAAGTGTTAAGATTATATAAATCTTATGTTAGGCCAATTTTAGAATTTATTTCATATGTGTGGGGTGGGGCTCCGAGATCGCATTTGGTTTATCTTGATGGAATTCAGAATAGAGTTATCCGTTTGATAAACGATGTAACCATTACTTCGTCTCTTTATACTTTGGAGCACAGACGAAATGTAGGAGCATTATCTGTTTTCTACAAATTTTACAACGGTAGATGTTCTTTAGAAACCCGTTCTCTAGTTCCAGGTCCTTTTGTCAGTAACATGTAGAACCCAACACTTTAAATCCTCCTTTTTTCCGAGAGTCTCTTCGAGCCCGTGTTTCCCGAATCTTATAATCTGCAGGCCTTCAAATAAGCCGTTAACAACTTCCTGAAGGATGATGGATGAAGTTTTCATAAGTTGTTTATTAATATAAAATATATATTAAAAAAAAAATGTTTATCAGCATTTTTTACATTATTTTTATAATTTGTATTATTTTCTTGGTGACCAATGGAATCATTTGGACTCGCGTCGTTTTAGTTTCGTGTTCGTTTTTTCGCATTGGTTTTTTCAATGAATCAGAGAAAATTTTGAGAAAATAAATTGAAATCAGCTGCAAACGTGAGGAATGTGATATATTGTAAATCACATTCCTTCGATTTTTATTTTATTTTGAATTTCAATAAAGGGCTTTGCCCAACTTATTGCCGTGACGCAAGTCATTCAGGGAGTCCTCCCTTGGCAATAAGTCTCTATATAAAAAAAAGGCAGGAAACATTCCTACGATGTTCAAGCGATTCGATTGTTTTCGCGATATGTACGTCACCAATAAGTTTTAACGCACGGTTCTGAACTATGTCTAGTAAATGCAATATGGTCTTGGGGGCACCTGCCCAGACAATACAATTGTATTCAAGTTTAGGGCGAATATACGCCTTGTAAATTGTAGCCAGATCTAAAGGAGTGAAGTACATCTTGCACCGTTTGAGGAAACCTAAACATCTTGCAGCATTTTTGGCGATGGCAAATATGTGGTCATTCCAACGAAGCTTGTTGGACCGAGATTTGAGAGTTTTTCAGTTTCTTTGATGCAAGATCAATTTATGGATAAAGGTTGGGGGTTTAAATTACGCTTAGACGACAGAAGACAGCATTGGGTCTTAGAAGCGTTAAATTCAACTCTATTATGTAGTTCCCACCTTGTTATGCTGTCAAGGTCAGAATTTAACGTGCTTAACATACGTTGTTGTTCAAGTTCCGCTTGAGACGAAGGGGGGCGTGCAGAAAGCGTGAAGTCATATGAAAAGCTAAGAGTACTGTCGTCAGCGAACGAATGGATTGGATTAGAGGTGGTGGATAGGAGATCATTAATGAAAATCAGAAAGAGTGTCGGAGATAAAACAGAGCCTTGAGAAACACCGGCGTTTATGCGGTGAATATTGGATTTGAATCCGTCTAATACGACCTGGATTGAACGGTTTTTTGGTTCGGGTTTCCACAGTGGGTTTTTTTTATATAACCTAGTAGCCTCTTTGCAGCTTAAATCATACCATGCATTTTCCTTCGGTTTGATACACTTTGTCCTGGAAGGGATAAACTGTCTCATACCCTCGAGGATTATGTTAGTGATCGTATCAGAAGTGTCATCCACACCACTATTGGCGTTAAGTGGTAAATTATTGAGGCCATCCCAGTTGGCTTTCTCGTGTAGCCATACTTTTCTTTTAGGAGTTTTCTCTTTTACTGTGTGGTTTGACAACGAGAAATTTGCTGATACTACACAATGGTCTGAAGAGCCTAGAGGCGATAATACACTGACGGTGTATTTGTTAGGAAGAGAAGTAAGAAACAAGTCAAGGGTATTAGCGTTATGACTTACACTTCTGGAATTCAAATGGGCTCATTCAATAACAATATACAATACAAGCAGAGTGAGATGGTTAAAATCAGCTAATAACTTAACATCCTCTCTTTGCGGTGTTGTTAAGCCTGAATGGCGAAGCCAACTAGAATTGTGTATATTGAAATCTCCCGCTATTACGATTTCAGACAGTGTGTTTGGATCAGCATAAAATTCAGGTGCAACGGACAACATTAAAGCAACGAACTACATCAAGGCCACCATAGCATTCAAATTGCTAACCTTGCGTCTACAGCGAAAAACACCGTTGGAATCGCTTGTCGCTGCATCGTCAGGTGGATTCTATTGCAGCACAACAGCAATCACTGCAGTTATTGATGAATTAACAATTTTTGTATTTTCTTCGATAATACTCACATAACAGCACGACGGTGACAATAGTTATTTGCCGCACCAGCCTAAATGTCTATTTTTGTATTTTTATTGTTTATGTTTTTGTAATTATTATAATATTGTATATTGTTATTGTAAGCATTTTTTGGGTATAAAATGCCATCAAATTTTAAATTAATAAATCAGATCAAAGTAAACACTTCAAGAGTCTTTTGATTTCATCATGTTGTTGTTGTAGTAGCAACTATTAATTCGTGTTAGTCCAAACGTTGAGTTGAAGTGTTTGTGTAGCCTTCGGAACAGTCCAGGCCCAGAAATGCGGCTGCTTCGACAGGCTGTGTCCAAAGTGATAGCGGTGTGAGTAACGTCGGATGGGACGGGCAGCTGAATAGATGAGCTGTGTTATGTGGTGATGCATTACAGTCCGGGCATTGATCGATGATTCTTTCACGTAAGCGGTGTATGTAGCTATTCAGAAAAGAGCTCCATCCTGATCTCAGTTGTGCCAGGGTTGATCTGGTTTGTCTAGGGAGGTTTTCCTCGCTTAGATGTATAGGGGGAGGGCGACCTCCCAACACGATGTTAATTTGGCGATCATCTAGTGCGGCTCTGACAGACGCTTGGTGTATTGCATTTAGGGCTGCTTTATAGTCTATTGGATCTAGAGGTGTATGTGCGATGAATTGGTTTGTCTCTTCGCGGAACATACGAATATCTGATCGGATATGCCTGGGTGGTGTGTTGAGGGTGAGCAGGTCACGGTTCGGGTGATCGGGTTTGTGACATGCCAGTAGGAATTGTTTGGCGAGAAGCTCGTTGTGCTCTTTCACTTTAAGAACTTGTGTTTCTTGATGGAGATGGTCCTCGTGTGACATGCGGTGGCAGCCAGTGATGATGCGAAGAGCAGCATTCTGACAGGATTGAAGCTTCTGCCATTGTGTGCGGCAGAGGCGAGGTGTCCAAATGGGTGCCGCATAATTTAGTACCGATATGCCAATCGCTTGATATGTGGTACGAAGGGTTTTTTTGTCCTTACCCCATGTACTGCCCGCTAGGGATTTGAGGACTTTATTTCTGGACATGACTCGTTTGTTAATGTTTCCCGAGTGAGTCGAAAATGTCAACAGATTGTCGAATGTGACCCCCAAAATCTTTGTATGTTTGATTGTAGGGATTGTCCTGCCGTGTATCGAGATGTCGAGCTGTAGGTTGACTTCTTTGATCCAGGTGGTGAAAAGTGTAGCGGACGATTTTTCTGGAGACAGGATTAGATTTCGACTAGTAAAAAAGTCTTCTAGTGTATCGAGGTAGGCGTTGATGTTTCTGCAAATGGCAGGGATGTCCTTGCCTGAGGAAAGAATAGTGCAGTCGTCTGCGTACGATATCAATTTGACTCCGGTAGGTGGTGCAGGGAGTTTTGCCATGTAGTGGTTGAAGAGTGTTGGTGAGAGGACCCCTCCTTGGGGTACACCTTGCTTTACTTTCCTGAATGGCGATTTTTTGTTCCTAAATTCGACGTAGGATTTCCTACCATTAAGGTAGTTGGTAAGCCAACGTTTCGTGGTGTTGGAAAGTTGTGACTCTAGGATGTCTTGTAGTAAGATGCCTAGGTCAACGGTGTCGAATGCCTTAGATAGGTCCAGTGCAACAAGGACAGTGCGGTCAGAGGGACTCTGTTAGTTAAGTCCTTGCGAGATGAGTGTTGTGATCTCCGATCCTGGGCAGTCTTGTTGTGTGCTGTTGAATGTAATGGCTGTAAGGACTCTGCGACTGGTGGTGTTGGAGAGCTCCTTGATAGCTGACCAGAGTTTCTTTGAGCCCCCGTCACAAGATTGAAGGTACTCCAGCCATTTAGTTCGCCTATGTTGGTTGACTAGGCGATCGATCTCGTGATTTAGTAGATCGATTCTGGTACTCGCGGGGTTGATGCTGCGAATATGATCACGTTCGTTAGCGAGCTGGACTGCTTCTGCTGGGAAGTTAGGCCTAATTGTAGGTATTCTGCCGGCTGGAATGAAACGTGCAGCTGCTCTAATGATGATCCGGCGGAGGATCTTTTCACCTGAAATTGCGTTGGTGGGGGGTGGTAACTGTCCCAATTGTCTTTCGATAAACCTAGTGAAACTTGGCCAGTCCGCCTTAGCATAATTGACAAACGTGCGTTTTTCCGTTGACACAAAGTTATCGGCTTTATCCACAGTGATGATGATCGGGATATGGTCGGAGTTTAATGCTATGTCTGTTCTCCATGATGTACAAGCTAATAAAGTGTCGCTTACTATGCTGATATCTGGGGAGCTGGAACAGGTGGCACAGATCCTGGTGGGTGAGTTTTCATTGATGGTACCAAAGTTTGAATTATCGATTTGCTCAGCAATATGCGTGCCGCGACGATCATTCTCTAGATTCGAGTGCCAGCAATCATGGTGGGCGTTGAAATCCCCGACAATCAGGCGGTTACCGTCTGTAAGTAGATGTTCTAGAGAAGGAAGGTAGCCGGATGTGCAGCATGTTGTTGGTGGAATATACACATTTGTTATTTCAATTAGGGTGTCGTTGGACTTGACTGCAATGGTTTGTGTTTCGAGGTGTGGATCATGTGTAATGGGTGCAGGTGTTGGCATGAGTCTGTAGTTGACCGAGTTGTGTACGATGAATGCAAGACCTCCTCCGCCTCCACTGTTTCTGTCCTTGCGTATTATGTTATAGTTGGTGCTTCTGGATAATAAGCAGGAGGGAGTGAGCTTTGTTTCTTGTATGGCAGCAATTAAGATCCCATGGTGCTCCATATAGTTGGTGATTTCTGTTACTTTTCCTCGTAAGCCGTTGCAATTCAGATGCATCACAGCGAAAGGTATGTGGTGTTCCTGTGTGGTATGTTGGTAGATTGCAGGTGGAGGTGAGACCGTGGATGTTGGTGTGGTGTTGATGAGCAAGTTGACGCTGTTTGTCGGATTATGACTGGTTATGGGGGATGTTGTTGGTGGAGTGTGAAGTTGTGAAGTTGTCTGTACTGTTTGGTTGTAGCAGCATGGGGCCAAGAAGTTGGCGGTCCATTGATGACAGTTATTAAGTCCAGAGCATGTTCTAAGATGACACCAGTTCTCACAGCCATTGCATTTGACGGAAGAGGCATTGCCGTGTATGAGGCTTTGGCATACTGAGCAGTGCCAGGTAGTGGCGTTGTTGGTTGTCTGAACTCGTGCTCTGCAGCATTCCGCAATGAAACTCTGATTCCATTCTCTGATGTTGGCTAGACCTGAGCATCGTCTGAAATGGCACCAGTGTCCGCAGTTGTTGCACATAACTGAGGAGATGTTTTTGTTTATCCTTGTGTTGCATACGGAGCATGTCCTGCTCCGAGGACCTGGATTCGGCTCGATGCCGGCTAGAAGAAGTAGTATGCGGAGCAAGGATGCCGGCGTTATTTGCTCCACTATGGAAAAAACGTTTGGAGTGAACGAATTGTATTGCAGTTGATTGTTGACATTCTTTGGCCAGGAGATTCCTGGGTCGATTCCGGGACGAAGACCCAAATGTCGTGAGAATCGTTGATTTCATCATACTGGTTATTGAATAAAGGTATTAAGGTATTGGTTAAAGTGCTTTTACTCGCTCCATCGCCTGGTTTGGTTTTGTACTAAATCAGAAACTTACGATCAACCTTTTTCGTCTCAACTTCTGATTTGATTTTCACCAAATTAGAATCTGTAGTAAGCTACATTTTGGTGACCCCGACGTGATCAGGATATCACGGTTGGCGCTTCTGCAAGGAGCCTCATTGGACAAATTCCTAGTTGGACACAATCTTACACCACATCATGGACGACTTATTCTCACAGCAGTCTCAACTTGGGAACGAGATTGAAAGAATAATTCGAAATTTTAAGAAAGATTCCGAAGAGCGGAAAAACTTAAAATACTACAAGCTGCGACTCAGCCAGCTACAATCAATCATTGCCAAGTTCGTGGCAAACGACACAGAGCTCCGTAAATTGGAGGATCGTCAACACGAGTACTTTATGGAGGACTACTATGTCCAAACGACAACGATGTGCAATTCATATAAAAAAACGTTTTCAACAAGAAATACAAACGTTGGAAGCAAGCAGCGTCGATGACAGCGTCGAAGAAGGCTTTTTCACAAATAAAGCCAAACAAACTGAAGAAGCGTGTATTTCAAAAATTGATGGCTTAATTAGAAAGGCTCATCGAAAAATGGCAATACTGGATGCAGACTTTCAAACATATTGCTCTTTGAGAAACAATCCGGACAATATTACGACCTGAAGATGAATTTCGTCAATGAACTTTGGCAGGACATAGTGACAGTCGATGATATCATTTGGGAGCAATCATCCGATCCAACGTCATCTGGCTACGATATGCAAAGATTTGTAGATCTGGAGAAACGGGTGCATCAAAAAATCACCGATATCACTCTAATGCGTATGGAACCAGCGTTCCCATCTCATCAACATCATCAATCAACACGAAATTCTCTACCCATCCCAACGGTAAAAAAAAAATGGTTGGCGAAGCAAGTCTCGTCAATCATCTTTCAACCACAGCAGCCTGGAAACTATAGGAGCGCTATAGTAACAAAAGAATACTGGCATCAACACTAATCAAAAAACTTGTGAATCAGCCAGCAGGAACATCATCTGCAGCGGTCAAACATCTGCATGATACTACAAAAGAGTGCTTACTTGCATTAAATAATTTAAGCGTTGAAACGAGTTCATGGGATCCGTTGCTGATTCACTTGCTGATAAAAAAAATGGATCGACCTACCTATATCCGGTATGAGCAGTCACTGTCCAAACCGAAGGAGCTATCGACAGTTAAAGAATTTTTATCGTTTTTTTGAATTGCAGTTCCAAACAATTGAAACAATTGGACACCGAGAAAGGGCAACTATTCCTCAATCATCAACAAAGATATGCACCTCGGCAGCATCAACCCACGAAACAAAGAACCTCTGTTTGTCGTGCGGAAGAAAGGTTCACCCGTTATTCTCATGCGACCAGTTTCTTAAACTAAAAGTGAATGACCGCATAAAGTTCATCCAGAAGCACAAACTTTGCATGAATTGTCTGAAGCCGGGACACATGGCTAATCAAGGTGCTTGGCGACATTGCACCAAGTGCACTAAAAAACACAACTCATTACTTCATTTGAGCATTAAAGGAATGAAATATCATCAAGTACAGAGAAAAGGGAAGATTCACCTGCAACTGTAGCAACAAAGGGAAGTCATAAATACGTTCTTTTAGCAACCGCTAAGGTAACAATAGTGGCGAATAATGGGAAGATCTGCGAAGCACGTGCGATACTCGACTCTGGTTCACAAGTCAATTTAGTGACAGAGAGATTAATCAACAAATTATCATTGGCCACAACAAGATCACACTTATCAATTGAAGGAATCGGGCTACGTACTGGAAATTCGAAATCCCGAGTTAACCTTAACCTGAAGTCATCCGTAGGAAGTTTCTCAACAAGAATCGAAGCTTTTGGGCCGCAGTGTATTCCTAATCATTGTGTTTTGAAGCCCGACAGTAGTACAACCAAACTAAGAGTGGTATTTGACGCTCAGCCAAAACATCAAGTGGATAGGCTTTGAACGACATTCTGCACAAGGGTCCAACAGTTCAGAGCGATCTTTTTTCAATTCTTTTGCGCTTTAGAACACACCGTTTTGTTTTCACAGTGGACATTGAGAAAATGTATCGGCAAATTCGCATGCGCGAAGAAGACACCGATCAACAACTCATTGTAAAGACAAAACTATAACATCAAGATTGCTCTGCGCAAAATCCAGAATAGCACCTTGGAAGAAACAAACACTGCCTCGATTAGAATTATGCGCAGCCCTTTTGGGAGCCGAACTAACAGAAAGAGTGAAGCAGGACCTTAAATACCAAGACATGTTCACATTTTTTTGGTCTGACTCTGAAATTGTTTTGTCCTGGATCAAGTCATCAGCTTCATCACTACACACATTCGTAGCAAATCGGGTAAGCAGAATTCAAGAGCTTTCACACGCTGTTCAATGGCACCATGTTTCATCCAAAATGAATCCTGCTGACATAATCTCCCGTGGTATTAATCCTGAAAAATTCAGTTCATGCTCCATATGGTTTTTTAGACCACTCTTTTTACATGGAAACAATGAATTTTGGCTAAATCAAGAAATAAAGACGTTTGACATACCAAATGACATTGAAAGAAAAAGGCAATCAACTGTGGCAGCAGCAATACCAGCTTCAGCATCATGTGAAGCATTTATATATGGAATAAACCACAAAAACTCGTTTCGATTTCTACAACGTACGGTCGGATATGTGCTTCGCTTCATTGCAAATCTCAAAGGGGGAAGGGCGAAAGGGCCAAGTCACAAATCTTTAGGCGCGCAGGAAATGGAGAAATCATTGAGAGCCATAATCAAGACTATTCAAATATCTGATTTCAAGGATGAAATCAAAGAACTGCAAACCCACTCCTGTGTCTTCCTAAAGGAATTATCTATCGAATAGATATTGTTAGATTACAATGTAGAGGGGAAGAGGCATTTGTGCATCGGTTTGAAATTTCGTTATTTTCATGAAATTCGTCAATTTGGAGGTTCTCTGTCAAGCGGATTGGCCAGTTCCCAGAGATGTCCCACTAAATTGACCCACACCTGTATCTTCCTAAAGGAATTATCTATCCAATAGATTTTGTTAGATTACAATGTAGAGGGGAAGAGGCATTTGTGGATCGGTTTGAACATTTGTTATTTTCATGAAATTCGTCAATTTGGAGGTTATCTGTCAAGCGGATTGGCCAGTTCCCAGAGATGTCACACTAAATTGACCCACACATGTGTCTTCCTAAAGGAATTATCTATCAAATAGATTTTGTTAGATTACAATGTAGAGGGGAAGAGGCATTTGTGCATCGGTTTGAACATTTGTTATTTTCATGCAATTCGTCAATTTGGAGGTTCTCTGTCAAGCGGATTGGCCAGTTCCCAGAGATGTCCCACTAAATTGACCCACACCTGTGTCTTCCTAAAGGAATTATCCATCGAAAAGAAATTGTTAGACTACAATATAGAGGGGAAGAGGCATTTGTGCATCGCCTTGAACTTTTGTTATTTTATGAAATTCGTCAATTTGGAGGTTCGCTGTATAGCAAATTGGTTAGCTAACATAGATTTAACTTTGTCCCCCTAACGTAACATATATATGTTAAGTTAAATATTATGTGCATACCTACAACATCACGAATAACCTAACAATACATGATTTGAAATCATTTCTATGAAGTTTGATCAAAACAACGTATGTCCAAAATCATAGTTTTGAGTTACGGGCTTTGTAAACTTAATTACTTTGTTTTAAATCCGGTTTTGAATTTTTAGCAATGTTTTTATAATAATAAAAAGATTAATTACTGGTATAAAAATCTAATATTAAATATAAAAAAATTATTAGATAAGGGTGTTTTAAGGGACATATGTCCTTTTGATCGAACGAAATTTTGAGATTCTGTTCAACGGGTGGAGATAATATCCAGTTTAAGATAGTTTAAATAATTAGTATAACAATCAACAATTCATTTATTTAACTTTAACAATAAAAAAAAACCAAATAACAAAATATTGAAACAAAAATCAATAGCAAAATAAAAGGTAGATATATTAAAAAATTAAATACAGAAATATTTTACTTTAACAATAATTAAAAAAGACATAAACATAAAGAATAATTAACAAGAAATTAAAAAATTAAAGTAATAATATATACATATTGTTTTTAAGGAAATTTTTATTGTTTCTCGGGGGAGTTATTAATATCTTCCACATCACTCAATTTTTTTGACTTCAAGTTTTTGTAAAACGCATGAAAATTAATTGGAACTAACCGAAGAAGTTATATTATAGCGTTTTTCTTTTCCTCCGAGATTGGTGGTGGTGTACATTTTTCAATTCAAAATTAGACGAATGTTTGCCTCTTCTGTTAAAGCTTACACATTGAAAATCTGAAGTTTCTTCATCCAAAGTTGTTTTAAAAAATACCTTTCATTTATCTGTTTTTGTGCATCGAAACTATTTAATCATTTGAAACTTAAACCTGTTCCCAGTTTCATCCTTTTTCCTCACAACAAAACATGAATTCGATTTCAGTAAATTCGAAAAATTCCAAATCTCTTCTGCCCGTAATTCATGCACCAAGAATTGTTTATACTTTCCGCATGATCGCACTAACTGAAACCAATCGTGGGGATGGAAAATTTCAGAGCTTGCAATTTTCCTTTTTTTTCAATCAGTGTGTTATTCTATGCAGCACATGACATTTAGAGCCATCATAGGTTGCTTTAATAATAGCTATTAGTTTATCGGGTATACCTCTCCCGATCAAGGCGAGCCAGATAAACTGTCTGTTGAGACTGTCAAAGGACTTTTCAAAATCGATGAACAGCAGGTGCAGTGATGACCGGAATTCAACGTACTGTTCAATAATGAACCGAAGGGTGTTGATGTGGTATACACAGGAGGATCCAGTGCGGAAACCTGCTTGTTCGGCATCGAGTGTATCTTCCAGATGTTCCTTCATTCGCTCAAGTACTACTTTGGCTTTTACCTTTGTAACTGCAGGAAGATCGCAAAGGCCTCTCCAGTTTTCGCATTCCATAAGACTACCTTTTTTAGGGAGCTTGACAATCATTCCCTTTTTTCACTCGTCGGGGAAACTTTCTGCCTCCCAAGCTCTCTCTTCAAGAGGCTATAAAAGCTCTGCTGATGTCGTTGGAGCTGTACGCAGAAGCTCCGCCTCCAGGTATCTTCGGTAAGCCACGTGCTGTGCCTTGCCTAGCTTCTACCAACAATACTTTCCGCGCCAGATGTGAAAACATTTTTCACAACCTTTGAATTTTCTTAGATGGTTGCCGGCAGTGAGCTGCTGATTGCTTCCACTCCTTGCGATAAATGATACCTTTATTGATGGCGTACTGAGGGGTTCTTTAGCCGGTCGATGTTATAGCTAGGCATTAGGATGATATTGCGGATTCTTTGAACTGATACAGTTCGTAACAGGACAGTAGATACCATTAGTGATGATCCTGTCCCATACCCATGTCGGCTCCTCGTCTGTTTCGGACGTCTCAGTGACAGCTACTAAAACGTCGGCTGATCCCCACATGGTCGATTTGGTTGGATGATGATTGGCTGTCAGTTGACACCCAGCTGACTTTGTGGCAGGTCTTATGGTCAAACATGGAGCCTCCTATGACAAGGTGGTTGGTGTTGCAGATATCAACAAATCTTTCACCATTGTCATTTCGTTCGCCGAGGCCGTGCTTCCCAATCACATGTCTGAGTCCTTCATTGTCGTTGCCTACCTTGGCATTCAAGACCCCATCATGATGACGATATCTCTGTTCGGCGTTGCGTCGAAGGATTCGTTGGGGCGTAACACTGTATGATCGTGACGCGCCGTACTCTAGTCCGAAATCTGGCCGATAAGATCCTATCACCATGTGGAATCTAGGAAATTAGGCCTCTGCGTGCTGTTGGCGCTAGCAGCAGACCCACTCCAGATTCACGGGGACTCGGAGGGTTTGCCGGAGCAGAGTAGAACAGCGTTACACTTTGGGGATTGGTACTCTCCCGCGTCGAAACATCTTACTTCACTCACTCCCAGTATGTCCAAATTATATCGAAGAAACTCACGTTCCAGTTGAAGAAATCTGGCATTTTGAGGTCCTTCACTCTCCGAGTCAAGGAGCGACCTCACATTCCAGAAACCAATCTTAGTCCGGGTACAATAGCCAAAAGTCCTCATTATTCGATCATCACTTATCCGAGGCGTTGTGTCGGTTTCTAGACCTTAAACGCTAGAGCGTTCGCACTTACAATTTTAGCCTACATAAAAATGGATTTATACACATAGTTGCCCGGGGACC
The DNA here is from genome assembly GCA_947095585.1 of Nephrocerus scutellatus. Taxonomy (NCBI): domain Eukaryota; kingdom Metazoa; phylum Arthropoda; class Insecta; order Diptera; family Pipunculidae; genus Nephrocerus; species Nephrocerus scutellatus. Next base: position 49,320,113 of record OX352763.1, read on the forward strand.
ACCACTAGGTGGTAAAGCAAGCACTACATCACTACATTCAAACCAATCAATCGCAATGCAGATCCCCAAAGAGGACAGTAGTTGAAATTACCAAAACATAATGGTTACTCTCTCAACTGCAAGCACCAGGGCATTATTTTTGAGGAAAAAAAGGAAACTACAGTAAAAAGAAAAAATAGTGTTAAAAAAAGCATACGCAAACATTTCTAGTGAACAAAACACTTTTTTTGTTATGTTTTTACTTAACCAAATGCGAAAAAACAACAAAATTGGAGTTATGTTGACTATACATTAATTTAAATATTGGAACTTTTAGTTCGGTCAAAACAACACACGTGGAGTTATGTTGTTTTGATCATACATTAGTTCAAAACATTGGAACTTTTGGCTCGGTCAAAACAGCATATGTGGAGTTATGTCACTTTGATCAAACATAAGTTTTTCAACATTGGAAATATGTGTTTGGGACCACTTAATAACTTTGAATTAAGACCACCAAGACTTATGCTGTTAAGACCAAACGAAAAGACTTTTTTCGAAACAGTATACTCAACTAAATTTCCTTAAAAATGGACTTATTTCGTTTTTACCAAACTCATAGATTTAATAGTGCGCCTTGAAATTACCCGCTGTTTCCACTAATAATAATAAATTTGCGCAATAATTTGCGTTTGTGTGTAAAATGAAAAAGTTAACGATTCAAAGATATTTAATCTTAAATGGGGAAAATTCTTTTATTATAGACCATACCATTATATTAATCATTACAATAATATTGTATTCAGTATTGTTATGTTTTAGTAAGAAAATATGTGACAGATGAATATACTATATTTATCACCACTCAATAATTATAAATTTGAATTTTTTAAGTTTCTTCTTCTCTCCTTCGGTTTCTTATATTTATTTCGGTATATTACTGTATTTTGTTGAAAAACACAATTCTAATTATTATGGTATTCAAATGCCCCCAACAAAACAGCCAAAATTCCCTTTCAGAAGAAATGTAAAACCAATCGCATAGAAAAATCTCACCAAAAGCGTTGGCTGCGTTGTAAGCGCCTATCGCCATATTGTAAGATGGATTTTGCATAATCAATTAAAAAATTTCACGCGATATAATGTCTACCTCGATCATTTTCAGCTGCGGCCGTGTTTTTTTTTTGCTCTGATAATTCTGGGATATGATATTTTTACTCTAAAAGAGCATTTTTTGACAAGCGTAGTTGTTTGTTTATTTAACAATTAGGCTACTACGGAGCATTTAGAGGAAAAATACTATACTAATACTAAAAAAATGCACAGATAAATTTTTTAATCTGACAGATCTGGTCAGAGAAAATAATGTACTTTTATTCACTTTGTGTACAGCGGTACAACTAGTACAAGTTTGAAATGTATGGCTGTGTTCTTTTTTGATGTCGAAATAATCGGAATTTAACTGTCAGAATTCGTATCTTTGTTTTTTATTTTTCATTCACCGGGATGTGGGATGCCGCCAAATCCTAATCCAGATCATTTTAGCCGCTAAGAGGATTTGGTTCTTATTATAATTAAGAACCAAAGCCAAACTGTCCTACACAATTATAATTGCCATTATTGTAGCATAATCTATTAATTTTTTTTTTTGGTTTCAGAATAAATAATATGTTTTATCGTATTTATTTATTTAAAATAAACAGGAACTCTGGATTTACTACTATGGATCATTCAGGTGAAAAATAAAACTTTTTTCTGATACTAAAAAAAACACAGCAGATAATTTTTTTATCTGACAAATCTGATCAGAGAAAATAATGAACTTTTATTCACTTTGTGTTCAGCGCTACAACTAGTACAAGTTTGATACATACAGTCCTCCGGGATGTGGGATGCCGCCAAATCCTAATCCAGATCATTTTCAGCCGCTAAGAGGATTTGGTTCTTATTATAATTAAGAACCAAAGCCAAACTGTCCTACACAATTATAATTGCCATTATTGTAGCATAATCTATTAAATTTTTTTTTTGGTTTAAGAATAAATAATATGTTTTATCGTATTTATTTATTTAAAATAAACAGGAACTCTGGATGCCCCTCCTACCTAAAGAGGGCGTTTACGGAAAATAAGATAGCGATTTTCAAAATCTGTTCGGTTGGGGCTTTCATGGGAGGTTGCCCAAAAGGCCAAATCTCGAAATACCTATAATGGAGTTTGCTATATAACACCTTTTTTTGTATGGAAAAAACTCAATTAGATGAAATACCACTCAATTATATGAACGTGCACATAAACCAAACACAAATTGATCCAGCTTTCGTTAAACTTGGGCCACGCCCATAAACAAAGTATGGCTGGGTAGAGTTAGTTTTTACCTTTCATTTGACACCAATACTTCGCCGTCTAGTTTTGAACATGCTCCCTCTTTAACTTTTTATTAAAAAGTCAGTTTTTAGACTGTAACTCTGTCGAAGGGGGAGGGGGTGAAGATTTTTTTAAAAGAACGGTATTTTTATTACCTATCATTTTGTACCAATTAACCCCAAAACTCCTTCAAAATACTTCGAAAAAAGCATTTTTCTGTGAAAAAAAAAACTCAAAACTTTGGTTGCCCCTCCCACGTAAAAGGGGCGATTCCGGATGCCCATACTTATTTTTTTAAAAATTAATCGTTTTATTCAAATTTTATACACGTGTATCCCCGTGTCGTGCCGGGGGTCGTGGGGCCTCATTCAAATTTTTTAAAAAAATTAACCGACTTTCTTCAAATTTTATACACACGCGTATTTCCGGTGGACAACCATTTTTGTAAAAATTGCGTATCTCCGATGGACAAAACTTTTTGTAAAATTTTTGAAGTGATATTTAGGCTCGAAATCAAATTCAAATTCTATTCAAATTTTAAACACATGTGTATCTCTGATGGACAAAACTTTTTTTTTTAACAGTTTTGGAGTGATCAGGCCCTGAGGCCCAGGTGTGCCCATATAAATTTTTTAAAAATTGACCCGATTTTTTTCAAATTTTAAACACATTTATATCTCTGATGAACAAAACTTTCTATACATTTTTTTGTAGCGATCGGGCCCTTAGTCTCGGGTGTGCACATACAAGTTTTTCAAAAATAAACCCGATTTTCTTCAAATTTTAAACACATGTGTTCTCCGATGACAACACTAACTATTGAAAGTCGGAAGTGATTGAGTACCAAGGTCGGGGACTCCCATACAAATTTTTTACACGTGTGTATCGACAAGTTTTTGTAAAATTTTGAAATGAAGGGGTTCTAATATTAATTTGGTTTTCAAATTAACCTGGTTTAAACTTTGCACACATATGTATCTCCTATTAGAGAATTGGCATGAAAAATTTTAATTTTTATTATGTCGGAGAAATCAGAGATCCGAGTTCCTGTTTATTTTAAATAAATAAATACGATAAAACCGTATATTCTTACATATTTATTTATTCTTAAACCAAAAAAATTGTATAGGTTATGCTACATTAATTGTGTAGGACAGTTTGGCTTTGGTTTTTAATTATAATAAAATTATCTGCTGTCTTTTTTTTTAGTATCAGAAAAAAGTTTTATTTTTCACCTGAATGATCCATAGTAGTCAACCTGGCTCATGTTTAAAGAAACAAACAACTACAGCTGTCAAGCAATGTTCTGTATATTTTTTCAGAGTAAAAAAAGCATATCCGAGAATAATCAGAGCCGTAAAAGGGAACGCTTCAGAGAAAACAGATTTCTCGGTGAATGAAAAAAAAAAAACAAAGATACTAATTCTGACAGTTAAATTGTCTCTCCGATTATTTCGACATCAAAAAAGAACACAGCCATACATTTCAAACAGTACTAGTTGTACCGCTGTACACAAAGAGGATACAACTACATTATTTTCTCTGACCAGATCTGTCAGATCAAAAAATTTATCTGTTTTTAAATGGATTATGCAAAATCCATCTTACAATATGGCGATAGGCGTTTACATCTCCATAGGCTTTGCAAGTCATTAGAACAGTAGATCTGTTTGGTGTGGGCAGATTTTGCAGCCAACGCTTTTGGTGAGATTTTTCTATGCGATTGTTTTTACATTTCTTCTGAAAAGGAATTTTGGCTGTTGCGTTGGGGGCATTTGAATACCATAATAATTAAAATTGTGTTTTTCAATAGAATACAGATATATACCGAAATAAATATAAGAAACCGATGGAGAGAAGAAACTTAAAAAATTCAAATTTATAATTATTGAGTGGTGATAAATATAGTATATTCATCTGTCACATATTTTCTTACTAAAACATAACAATACTGAATACAATATTATTGTAATGATTAATATAATGGTATGGTCTATAATAAAAGAATTTTCCCCATTTAAGATTAAATATCTTTGAATCGTTAACTTTTTCATTTTACACACAAACGCAAATTATTGCGCAAATTTATTATTATTAGTGGAAACAGCGGGTAATTTCAAGGCGCACTATTAAATCTATGAGTTTGGTAAAAACGAAATAAGTCCATTTTTAAGGAAATTTAGTTGAGTATACTGTTTCGAAAAAAGTCTTTTCGTTTGGTCTTAACAGCATAAGTCTTGGTGGTCTTAATTCAAAGTTATTAAGTGGTCCCAAACACATATTTCCAATGTTGAAAAACTTATGTTTGATCAAAGTGACATAACTCCACATATGCTGTTTTGACCGAGCCAAAAGTTCCAATGTTTTGAACTAATGTATGATCAAAACAACATAACTCCACGTGTGTTGTTTTGACCGAACTAAAAGTTCCAATATTTAAATTAATGTATAGTCAACATAACTCCAATTTTGTTGTTTTTTCGCATTTGGTTAAGTAAAAACATAACAAAAAAAGTGTTTTGTTCACTAGAAATGTTTGCGTATGCTTTTTTTAACACTTTTTTTTCTTTTTACTGTAGTTTCCTTTTTTTCCTCAAAAATAATGCCCTGGTGCTTGCAGTTGAGAGAGAAACCATTATGTTTTGGTAATTTCAACTACTGTCCTCTTTGGGGATCTGCATTGCGATTGATTGGTTTGAATGTAGTGATGTAGTGCTTGCTTTACCACCTAGTGGTGTTCCCCGGGCAACTATGTGTATAAATCCTTTTTTATGTAGGCTAAAATTGTAAGTGCGAACGCTCTAGCGTTTAAGGTCTAGAAACCGACACAACGCCTCGGATAAGTGATGATCGAATAATGACGACTTTTGGCTATTGTACCCGGACTAAGATTGGTTTCTGGAATATGAGGTCGCTCCTTGACTCAGGGAGTAAAGGACCTCAAAATGCCAGATTTCTTCAACTGGAACGTGAGTTTCTTCGATATAATTTGGACATACTGGGAGTGAGTGAAGTAAGATGTTTCGACGCGGGAGAGTACCAATCCCCAACGTGTAGCACTGTTCTACTCTGCTCCGGCAAACCCTCCGGCAGTCCCCGTGAATCTGGAGTGGGTCTGCTGCTAGCGCCAACAGCACGCAGAGGCCTAATTTCCTAGCATCCACATGGTGATAGGATCTTATCGGCCAGATTTCGGACTAGAGTACGGCGCGTCACGATCATACAGTGTTACGCCCCAACGAATCCTTCGACGCAACGCCGAACAGAGATATCGTCATCATGATGGGGTCTTGAATGCCAAGGTAGGCAACGACAATGAAGGACTCAGACATGTGATTGGGAAGCACGGCCTCGGCGAACGAAATGACAATGGTGAAAGATTTGTTGATATTTGCAATACCAACCACCTTGTCATAGGAGGCTCCATGTTTGACCATAAGACCTGCCACAAAGTCAGCTGGGTGTCAACTGACAGCCAATCATCATCCAACCAAATCGACCATGTGGGGATCAGCCGACGTTTTAGTAGCTGTCACTTAGACGTCCGAAACAGACGAGGAGCCGACATGGGTATGGGACAGGATCATCACTAATGGTATCTGTTTGGATCAGCATTAAATGCAGGTCCAACGGACAACGAAGTACATCAAGGCCAACATATCATTCAAATTGCTGACCTTGCGTCTACAGCGAAAAACACTTGTCGCTGCATCGTCAGGTGGATTCTATTGCAGCACAACAGCAAGCACTGCAGTTATTGATGAGTTAAAAATTTTTGTATTTTCTTTGATAATACTCACATAACAGAACGACGGTGACAATAGTTATTTGCCGCATCAGCCTAAATGTCGATTTTTGTATTTTTATTGTTTATGTTATTTTAATTAATTGTATATTGTATTGTAAGCATTTTTTGGGTTTTATACCCACCAAATTTCAAATTAATAAATTAGATCAAATTCAACCTTGTGTGTTTTGATTTCGCTGTGCATTGAGTATTGGTTAAAGTGCTAAATTCTCGCTGCATTTTCTGAATTTGTACTGGACAAATCAGATCATCAACGTCCACAGATTGAGTATTGGTTTAAGTGCCTATACTTCCTCGCTGGACACATATACGATTAGTAGCGCCAAAGAGTATTGCTTTAAGTTCCGATAGTCTTTTCAACAACTGATTTGGTTTGCACCTAATCTGAAGCTACATTTTGGTGACCCCGACGTGATCTGGATATCACGGTTCGCGCTTCTGCAAGGAGCCTCATTGGACATATTCTTCGTTGGACACACTCGCATCAATCTACATCATGGACGAACGATTTATTCAACCAGCAGTCTCAACTTGGTGAAGAGATTGAGAGAATAATTCGAAACTTCAAGAAGAATTCCAACGAGCGGAAAACTATAAAATATTACAAGCTGCGACTCAGCCAGCTACAATCAATCATTGCTAAATTCGAGGCAAACGACACAGAGCTCCGTAAACTGGAAAACCGCCAACACGCGTACTTTATAGAAGACTACTTTATCCAAACGAAAACATTATGCAACAACTACACGAAACGTTTTCAACAAGAAATCAAAACTTTGGAAGCAAGTGCCGTCGATGATAGCGTCGACGACAGCATCGATCACAGCGTCAAAGAAGACGGTAACAAAACCAAAGCCAAACATATTGAAGAAGCTTCTATTTCAAAAATCGATGGCTTAATTCGAAAGGCACATCGAAAGATGGCAATATTGGATGCCAGACTTTCAAATATTTTGGTCTTGGAGCAACAATCCGGACAATATTACGACCTGAAGGTGAATTTCATTAATGAACTTTGGCAATACATAACTGCAGTCGATGATAATATTTGGGAGCAATCATCCAACCCATCGTCATTAGGATACGATATGAAAATATTTGAAGATCTGGAGCAAAGAGTGCATCAGAAACTCACCGATATCACTCTAATGCGTATTGAACCAGCGTTCCCATCTAATCAACATCATCAATCAACACGAAAGTCTTTACCAATCCAAACGGTAAAAATCTCAATATTCGATGGGGATTATCTAAAATGGAATCAATTCCACGACATTTTCTCAGAGTTGGTTCACAAACAGCCACTCTCAAATGTGGAGAAAATGTGGCACCTCAAGACACAATTGGTTGGCGAAGCAGCAAGTCTCGTCAGTCATTTTTCAACCACAGAAGAAAATTATGTAGCAGCCTGGAAGCTTTTAGAGGAGCGGTATAATAACACAAGAATATTGGCATCAACACTAATCAAAAAACTTGTGGACCAGCCAGCAGGAACATCATCTGCAGCAGCGGTCAAACATCTGCATAATACTACGAAGGAGTGCTTACTTGCATTAAACAATTTAAGCATCGAAACAAGTTCATGGGATCCGCTGTTGATTCACTTCCTTATCAAAAAAATGGATCGACCCACCTATATTCGGTATGAGCAGTCACTATCAAAACCGAAGGAGCTACCGACAGTTACAGAATTTTTATCGTTGTTGGAATTGCAGTTCCAAACAATGGAAACAATCGGACACCGAGAAAGGGGAACTATTCCCCAACCATCAACAAAGGTTTGCACCTCAGCAGCATCAACACATGAAGCCAACAGCCTCTGTTTGTCATGCGGAAAGAAAGTTCACCCGTTATTCTCATGTGACCAGTTTCTTAAACTAAAGGTGAATGAAAGAATAAGTTTCGTTCAGAAGCATAAACTTTGCATGAATTGTTTAAAGATGGGACACATAGCAAATCAATGTGCTTGGCGACACTGCACCAAGTGCACAAAAAAACACAACTCATTACTTCATCTGGATCATCAAAGGACTGAAGTATCATCAAATGCGCAGAGGAAGGAAGATTGACCTGCAACTGTAGCAACAATAAACCATGCAAAGGGAAGTCAGAAATACGTTCTGTTAGCAACCGCTAAGGTGATAATAGTGGCGAATAATGGGCAAGCCTACGAAGCACGTGCAGTTCTTGGATGGATTGTTATTGGCAAAACAGAAACTGCCACATCGGTTACTGCAACATGTGCTGTTTCTACTCAAGAAGACGAAAAAACCTCAGAAATCTTGGAAAAATTCTGGAGACTGGACGATTTCAGCGAGACAAAAAAGGTCATGACTCCATCAGAAAAGTGGTGCGAAAATCATTTTTTGAACAACATAAAACGGGACAAGGAGGGTCGCTTCATTGTACATCTGCCCTTTTCTGAGAATCCAATAGCTCTAGGAAAATCTCGACACATGGCTATAAATCGATTCTTGTCAATGGAAAAACGCTCGCAAAGGGACACAACTTAACGCTCAGAGTACTTCAAATTCATGGACGAATACGAAGCCCTGGGACACATGGAAAGGTTACGTCCAGCAGATGTTCCATATATCAATTATTTTATTCCTCACCATTGCGTTGTGAAGCCCGACAGCAGTACTACTAAGTTGAGAGTGGTATTTGACGCATCGGCCAAAACATCCAGTGGATTGGCATTGAACGACATTTTGCATAAGGGTTCAACAGTTCAAAGCGATCTCTTTTCAATTCTACTGCGCTTTAGAACACATCGTTTTGTTTTCACAGCTGATATTGAAAAGATGTATCGGCAAATTCGCATGCATGAAGAAGACACCGCTCACCAGCTCATTGTGTGGCGAAAGGATCCAACCAAATTCATGCAATTTTATCGTCTCAAAACCGTCACGTATGGAACAACATCAGCTCCATATCTTGCAACAAAATGCCTCCAGCAACTGGCGAAACAAAACATGCATAAATACCCACAAGCAGCATCAACATTACATGACGATTTTTATGTAGACGATTGCTTAAGTGGTGATAACGACATCAACACGGCGCTTCACACCCAAAAACAACTCACTACGATTCTTTATGAGGCTGGATTCAAGCTCAGGAAATGGTGCGCTAATCATCCAAAGCTGCTGGCAGACATACCAATAAAGGATCAAGAAATCAATTTAGATTTGGATGACTCATCAAGCAAGGCCACAAAAACATTGGGAATCATTTCTTCTTCTTTCTTTATGTCCTGTATCCCCTTATTGGTCCTCGGGCCTCTACTACGCCTACGCGCCATCGCGTGCGGTTCCTGGCAATGAGCTTCAGCTCTCTCCAACTCTTCCCCAATTGCCGTGCCTTCTCCTCAACTGTTCTGCGCCATGTATTTCTCGGACGACCCGTTCTTCTACCATCCTGAGATAACGGGTTCCATTGCATTGCGTAGTTTGCTATGGAACTGTCGCCTTTTCGGAGTGTATGACCAATCCACTGCCACTTCCGTCGTTGGATGGTTGTGCCTATTGGTTCCTGACCCGTTCTCTGGTAAAGATGTTCGTTAGAGATACGGTTAGGCCAGAAAACCCTTAAGATGTTCCGTAGGCACCTATTTACAAATGTTTGTAATCTTTTTGTGATAGTAGCGGTCACCTTCCAAGTGCTGCATACAACAGCACAGATTCAACATTTGAGCGGAACAGTCGCAGCTTGGTGTTTAAGCTGATCGCATTGCTTCGCCATATCATGGACATCATTCCAAACACCGATTTTGCTTTGCCGATTCGGTTGGCAATGTCCTGTTAGGTTCCACCTTCGGTCGAGACAATACTCCCAAGATATTGGAAACTCTCTACTCTCTCTACCGGCTGTCCAGCAATGTTAACATGAGTAAGTGAGTTAGTGCCGAGGTTGATGATTTTGGTTTTGGCAGTATTAATCTTCAAACCCGCAACATTTGCCTCCCTCTCCACATTTGTTGTCATTTGGTGCAGCTCCATAATTCTGTGTGAGAGTAAACAAACGTCGTAAGCGTAATCCAGATGTTTGAGTTGAGATGTAAGAGTCCAACGAATTCCTCCGTTTCCAGTAGATAAAGCTGCGCGAAGTACATCGCTAATCACCAACAAAAAAAGTATCGGCGATAGAATGCAACCTTGTCGTACCCGACTTGGGATCTCGAATTCCTCTGACAGCTTTTCTCTATGCAGCACATGACATTTAGAGCCATCATAGGTTGCTTTAATAATAGCTATTAGTTTATCGGGTATACCTCTCCTGCGCAAGGCGAGCCAGATAAACTGTCTGTTGACACTGTCAAACGCCAGGGAGAACGCAAATGCCTCTCCAGTTTTCGCACTCCATAAGACTACCTTTTTAGGGAGCTTGACAATCATTCCCTTCTTCCACTCTTCGGGGAAACTTTCTACCTCCCAAGCTCTCTCTACAAGAGGATATAAAAGCTCTGCTGATGTCGTTGGAGCTGCACGCAGAAGCTCTGCGGGTATACCATCTAGTCCTACCGACTTGTTGTTCTTTAGTGCGTTAATCGCGGTAGCGATCTCGTCTTTACTGGGAGTTGAGGTGCGAATTCGGGAAATTGTTACTTCACACACTGTTCAATGGCACCATATTTCATCCAAATTGAATCCTGCCGACATCATTTCCCGTGGTATTAATCCGGAAAAATTCAGTTCCTGCTCCATATGGTGTTTTTCGGACCACTGTTTCTACATGGAACCAATGAATTTTGGCTAAACAAAAAAGTAAAGACGTAAAGACATCGAAAGAAAGGGGCAATCAACCGTGGCAGCAGCAGTACCAGCTTCAGCATCATTGGAAGCATTAATTTATGGAATAAACCACAGAATCTCGTTTAGATTTCTACAACATACGGTCGGATATGTGCTTCGCTTCAGTGCAAATCTCAAAAAGGGAAAGGCGGAAAGGCTAAATCACAAATCTTAAGGCGCGCAGGAAATGGAGACATCATTGAAAATCATAATAAAGGCTATTCAAATCTCTGATTTCAAGGAGGAAATCAAGGAACTGCAAAGACATAAGCACGTGGGCACATCAAACCAACTTGCAAGTCTCTGCCCTCTGCTAGACGATCAACAAATCATTCGTGTGGGAGGTCGACTGGAAGCGTCAACATTGCCGTTCGATGCCAAGCATCCAATGATTTTACCATATAATGACCCGTTGACCAAACTCATTTTAAAAATGATTCATGAAGAAAACCAACACTGCGCCCCGAAAGCTTTAATAGCCATCTCTCGACAACAATTTTGGCTATTAAGAGGAAAAACAGTAGCACGCAACATTGTGCAGAACTGTGTCCGCTGTACAAAGGCAAAACCAAAATTGTTTACTTAAATCATGGGCAATCTACCAGCTGATCGAGTGACAGAATCACGCCCATTTTTGATATCAGGCTTAGATTATTGTGGTCATATTTGGGTACATCATAAAATCCGAGGAAAAAGACTACATAAGGCTTACATTGCAGTGTTTTGCTGTTTTGCCACAAAGGCCGTTCACATGGAAATCGTGTCAGACCTAACTACCGAAGCCTTCATCGGAGCTCTGAAACGATTCATTAGTCGTAGGGGAAGGTGCAAAACGCTATACTCCGACAATGCAACGAACTTTGCAAGAAATCAACTGGTTGAGCTGCAAGAAGCTATTTTTTCGAACAACTCAAAAGAGAGGATCATCAAATCATGCAGTGATAAGGGAATCGAATTCAAATTCATTCCACCCAGAGCCCCACATTTTGGTGGACTATGGGAAGCAAAGTATCATCTGCTTCGAAATGTGTCAACTTCATCATTGATATATGAAGAATTAGAAACGGTAGTAATAGAAATAGAGGCAATCTTGAATTGGAGGTGCAAAACGCTATACTCCGACAATGCAACGAACTTTGCAAGAAATCAACTGGTTGAGCTGCAAGAAGCTATTTTTTCGAACAACTCAAAAGAGAGGATCATCAAATCATGCAGTGATAAGGAAATCGAATTCAAATTCATTCCACCCAGAGCCCCACATTTTGGTGGACTATGGGAAGCAAAGTATCATCTGCTTCGAAATGTGTCAACTTCATCATTGATATATGAAGAATTAGAAACGGTAGTAATAGAAATAGAGGCAATCTTGAATTCTCGACCACTCACATCATTGTCATCAAATCCAAATGACTTAGGAGCTTTTACACCAGGTCATTTCATCATCGGTGAGCCTTTAACTACGCCAGTTGACTCAAGATCTTCAGCGAACAAAACATCATTAAACACTAGATGGAAACTTGTGTCAGAATTAAAACACACATTCTGGAAAAGATGGCATGAAGAATATCTGCACGAACTTCAATCAAGATCTAAATGGAAGCACTCATCAATGAATGTGAAAGAAGGCACGTTGGTAATTCTAGAAGAAGAGGGAGTCAAGAAAAGGAGATTAGTGACCAGCGGCCCATCACTCACTGCAATGCTGATTACACTATTCTTTTTACCGTTGGCATTGTCCTCTCAAATTTTGAGGCAAACCCCGGGATTTACTTCGAAGGAATAGGTACTGCCCGGCTATCAACTGGTGTTTGGAAAATCATTGTGTACTACGATTTGGCGCCATTTCATCATCAAGTTCATGTACTATCAGATGGAATCCAAGCTTTGAAAGAATTGTGCCTACATCCAACATCAGACATTTCATGCCACTCACTCATCGAATACTTTGAAAACGCTCGCAATCAGTTAAATCAAGAGGACAGTTTATTATCATCAAATCGAACCAAAAGAGCAGCATTTAATATAATTGGAAATGTTGCTCACGCTTTGTTTGGCGTCAACAATCAACAAAGTTAAGTCGAACGAAGAATATCTGCTACAGCTGCTCAAAAATCAAACTTCAGTTATCGACTCTACAATCAACATTATAAAACAGGATGAGAAAGATGCATCCTTACGCCTAGCTGAAGTCAACATATGATCACGGAAAATTTGAAAAGCATTAAAAACTCAGTTACTCATTTCGACGATTACAACGTTTTACTGTCCTAATCGTTCAACTATCAGCGATAGTCACAGACTTACAACACATCCAATCAGAATTAATAAACATTCTGACCAATACCAGTCACGGAAAAATAAGCCCGAAAATTCTCACGCCATCAACTCGCAGAGGAGGTTATTCTTATAAAAGGTCATTAATCACCCACACGAGCTCTACCAATAACCGAGGCGAACCTATTAGGATTTTATCAAATATTGGACGTCAGGTCTACTGTCACAAAGGACCGTGTGATGTTTGAATTTAAATTGCCGCTAGTCGTTGCCTTAAGTCAGAGCGAACTTACAGCAGCTACCACAATTGAAGATACCTATTTGATTGACAGAAAATCATTGAAATTTGTAAGAAAGTCTGGCAAATTTGCCTGCGAGATTCAATTACTAAACAACAAAACCTCTCAGAGCTGCAAATTCAGAACTATGAGAGAGAAGATATCATTCACACCAACGTTTCGTCCCAACCAGTGGATTTTCGCCACGACTATTGCCACCGAAATGATTGCAGTGTGCGTCGTGTATATACATACAGTCGTGTATATACATCGTATACTGGATTTGGAAACATATCATCTATTAGTTCACCTGCATTAAATCCTCTTTTGAAACTTAACTTCGAGCACTTTAACACTAACTGGGAACAACTCACCAATATCCACTCAAAGTTTCTGCACGAAGATTTTGACAATCTACCAGAACAACTTCATTCATCAAACACTCATCATCATGTGGTCAGCTACCTTGCACTCACGCTAATCACGGTGGTTATTATCCTGCTCGTTATTTGGAAGTTTAGCAAGTACGGTCAACCAAAACCGACACCCAACATCGCAACAAATCCTCAACCGACACCACGTCAACAACCTTCAAATTTTAAGATTCGTGTGACATAAGTTGAGTCAGTCACTCAACGGGGGGAGAATGTTTGGATCAGCATTAAAGGCAGGTGCTACGGACAACGAACTACATCAAGACCAACATATCATTCAAATTGCTGACCTTGCGTCTACAGCGAAAAACACTTGTCGCTGCATCGTCAGGTGGATTCTATTGCAGCACAACAGCAAGCACTGCAGTTATTGATGAGTTAACAATTTTTGTTTTGCCTTTGATAATACTCACATAACAGCACGACGGTGACAATAGTTATTTGCCGCATCAGCCTAAATGTCGATTTTTGTATTTTTATTGTTTATGTTATTTTAATTAATTGTATATTGTATTGTAAGCATTTTTTGGGTATAAAAGCCACCAAATTTCAAATTAATAAATTAGATCAAATTCAACCTTGTGTGTTTTGATTTCGCTGTGCATTGAGTATTGGTTAAAGTGCTAGTACTTGCTGCATTTTCTGAATTTGTACTGGACAAATCAGATCATCAACGTCCACAGATTGAGTATTGGTTTAAGTGCCTATACTTCCTCGCTGGACACATATACGATTAGTAGCGCCAAAGAGTATTGGTTTAAGTTCCGATAGTCTTTTCAACAACTGATTTATCCTGTTACGAACTGTATCAGTTCAAAGAATCCGCAATATCATCCTAAAGCCTAGCTATAACATCGACCGGCTAAAGAACCCCTCAGTACGCCATCAATAAAGGTATCATTTATCGCAAGGAGTGGAAGCAATCAGCAGCTCACTGCCGGCAACCATTTAAGAAAATTCAAAGGTTGTGAAAAATGTTTTCACATCTGGCGCGGAAAGTATTGTTGGTAGAAGCCAGGCAAGGCACAGCACGTGGCTTACCGAAGATACCTGGAGGCGGAGCTTCTGCGTACAGCTCCAACGACATCAGCAAAGCTTTTATATCCTCTTGTAGAGAGAGCTTGGGAGGTAGAAAGTTTCCCCGACGAGTGGAAGAAGGGAATGATTGTCAAGCTCCCTAAAAAAGATAGTCTTATGGAATGCGAAAACTGGAGAGGCATTTGCGTTCTTCCTGCAGTTGCAAAGGTAAAAGCCAAAGTAGTACTTGAGCGAATGAAGGAACATCTGGAAGATACACTCGATGCCGAACAAACAGGTTTCCGCACTGGATCCTCCTGTGTATACCACATCAACACCCTTCGGTTCATTATTGAACAGTACGTTGAATTCCGGTCATCACTGCACCTGCTGTTAATCGATTTTGAGAAGTCGTTTGATAGTCTCAACAGATAGTCTGGCACGCCTTGATCGGGAGCGGTTTACCCGATAAACTAATAGCTATTATTAAAACAACCTATGATGGCTCTAAATGTCATGTGCTGCATAGAATCACATCACACTCTGATTGAAAAAAAAAGGAAAATAGCAAGCTCTGAAATTTTCCATCCCCACGATTGGTTTCAGTTAGTGCGATCATGCGGAAAGTATAAACAATTCTTGGTGCATGAATTACGGGCAGAAGAGATTTGGAATTTTTCGAATTTACTGAAATCGAATTCATGTTTTGTTGTGAGGAAAAAGGATGAAACTGGGAACAGGTTTAAGTTTCAAATAATTAAACGGCTTCGATGCACAAAAACAGATAAATGAAAGGTATTTTTCAAAACATCTTTGGATGAAGGAACTGATTTTTAATGTGTAAGCTTTAACAGAAGAGGCAAACATTCGTCTAATTTTGAATTGAAAAATGTACAACCACCACCAATCTCGCAGGAAAAGAAAAACGCTATAATATAACTTCTTCGGTTAGTTCCAATTACTTTTCATGCGTTTTACAAAAACTTGAAGTCAAAAAAATCGAGTGATGTGGATCCTGATCTAGAAGATATTAATAACGCCCCCGAGACACAATAAAAATTTCCTTAAAAACAATATGTATGTATTATTACTTAAATTTTTTAATTTCTTGTTAATATTTCTTTATGATTATGTCTTTTTTAATTATTGTTAAAGTAAAATATTTATGTATTTAATTTTTTAATATATCTACCTTTTCTTTTGCTATTGATTTGTTTCAATATTTTGTTATTTGGTTTTTAAATTCTCTATATTAACTTCACTTGCCCGTGGCTGGCTGGCTGGCTCGCTGGCCAAATCTTGTGATCAATTTTTAACCCACTTCCTACAGCCCGATTTTATTGAAATTCTGCACACATGTATATCTCCCAAGACAACACTTTCTATTAAAATTTGAGGCCCCTCGGGCCGCGGGGTCGGGGGCTCCCATACAAATATTTTACAAAATTTACCCGATTTTCTTTAAATTTTGTACACATGTGTGTCTTCGAAAACACTTTTTGTAAAAATTTGGAGCGACCGGCCCCTTGGGGACCCCAATATACAATTTTTAAATATCGCTATATCGTATCAGATCACGGCAAAGTCTGAGCTCTGTGCTTTGTGAGCAGCGCTGTTCGCTGCCGCTGCGTCATTTGTGAATGATTTTGCCACAAAACTAGCACGCAGTGTGTGTGTGTGTCTGTATCCCCGATTAGAGAATTTACAAGAAAAATTTTAATTTTTATGGGTTGTTTTTATTTTATTGTTAAAGTTAAATAAATGAATTGCTTATTCTTATACTAATTATTTAAACTATCTTAAACTGGATATTATCTCCACCCGTTTAAAAGAATCTCAAAATTTCGTTCGATCAAAAGGACATATGTCCCTTAAAACACCCTTATCTAATAATTTTTTTATATTTAATATTAGATTTTTATACCAGTAATTAATCTTTTTATTATTATAAAAACATTGCTAAAAATTCAAAACCGGATTTAAAACAAAGTAATTAAGTTCAAAAAGCCCGTCACTCAAAACTATGATTTTGGACATACGTTGTTTTGATCAAACTTCATAGAAATGATTTCAAATCATGTATTGTTAGGTTATTCGTGATGTTGTAGGTATACACATAATATTTAACTTAACATATATATGTCACGTTAGGGGGACAAAGTTAAATCTCTGTTAGCTAACCAATTTGCTATACAGCGAACCTCCAAATTGATGAATTTCATAAAAATAACAAAAGTTCAAGGCGATACACATCCCCTCTATATTGTAATCTAACAATATCTTTTCGATGGATAATTCCTTTAGGAAGACACAGGTGTGGGTCAATTTAGTGAGACATCTCTGGGAACTGGCCAATCCGCTTGACAGAGAACCTCCAAATTGACGAATTGCATGAAAATAACAAAAGTTCAAACCGATGCACAAATGCCTCTTCCCCTCTACATTGTAATCTAACAGAATCTATTCGATAGATAATTCCTTTAGGAAGACACAGGTGTGGGTCAATTTAGTGTGACATCTCTGGGAACTGGCCAATCCGCTTGACAGAGAACCTCCAAATTGACGAATTTCATGAAAATAACAAAAGTTCAAACCGATGCACAAATGCCTCTTCCCCTCTACATTGTAATCTAACAAAATCTATTCGATAGATAATTCCTTTAGGAAGAAACAGGTGTGGGTCAATTTAGTGAGACATCTCTGGGAACTGGCAAATCCGCTTGACAGAGAACCTCCAAATTGACGAATTTCATGAAAACAACAAAAGTTCAAACCGATGAACAAATGCCTCTTCCCCTCTACATTGTAATCTAACAAAATCTATTTGATAGATAATTCCTTTAGGAAGACACAGGTGTGTGTCAATTTTTTGAGACATCTCTGTAAACTGGCCAATCCGCTTGACAGAGAACCTCCAAATTGACGAATTTCATGAAAATAACAAAAGCTCAAACCGATGCACAAATGCCTCTTCCCCTCTACATTGTAATCTAACAAAATCTATTCGATAGCTAATTCCTTTAGGAAGACACAGGTGTGGGTCAATTTAGTAAGACATCTCTGGGAACTGGCCAATCCGCTTGAGAGAGAACCTCCAAATTGACGAATTTCATGAAAATAACAAATGTTCAAACCGATGCACAAATGCCTCTTCCCCTCTACATAGTAATCTAATAAAATCTTTTCGATAGATAATTCCTTTAGGAAGACACAGGTGTGGGTCAATTTAGTGAGATATCTCTGGGAACTGGCCAATCCGCTTGACAGAGAACCTCCAAATTGACGAATTTCATGAAAATAACAAATGTTCAAACCGATGCACAAATGCCTCTTCCCCTCTACATTGTAATCTAACAAAATCTATTTGATAGATAATTCCTTTAGGTAGACACAGGTGTGGGTCAATTTAGTGGGACATCTCTGGGAACTGGCCAATCCGCTTGACAGAGAACCTCCAAATTGACGAATTTCATGAAAATAACAAAAGTTCAAACCGATGCACAAATGCCTCTTCCCCTCTACATAGTAATCTAACAAAATCTTTTCGATAGATAATTCCTTTAGGAAGACACAGGTGTGGGTCAATTTAGTGAGATATCTCTGGGAACTGGCCAATCCGCTTGACAGAGAACCTCCAAATTGACGAATTTCATGAAAATAACAAATGTTCAAACCGATGCACAAATGCCTCTTCCCCTCTACATTGTAATCTAACAAAATCTATTTGATAGATAATTCCTTTAGGAAGACACAGGTGTGGGTCAATTTAGTGGGACATCTCTGGGAACTGGCCAATCCGCTTGACAGAGAACCTCCAAATTGACGAATTTCATGAAAATAACAAAAGTTCAAACCGATGCACAAATGCCTCTTCCCCTCTACATAGTAATCTAACAAAATCTTTTCGATAGATAATTCCTTTAGGAAGACACAGGTGTGGGTCAATTTAGTGAGATATCTCTGGGAACTGGCCAATCCGCTTGACAGAGAACCTCCAAATTGACGAATTTCATGAAAATAACAAAAGTTCAAACCGATGCACAAATGCCTCTTCCCCTCTACATGGTAATCTAACAAAATCTATTCGATAGATAATTCCTTTAGGAAGACACAGGTGTGGGTCAATTTTGTGAGACATCTCTGGGAACTGGCCAATCCGCTTGACAGAGAACCTCCAAATTGACGAATTTCATGAAAACAACAAAAGTTCAAACCGATGCACAAATGCCTCTTCCCCTCTACATTGTAATCTAACAAAATCTATTCGATAGATAATTCCTTTAGGAAGACACAGGTGTGGGTCAATTTAGTGGGACATCTCTGGGAATTGGCCAATCCGCTTGACAGAGAACCTCCAAATTGACGAATTTCATGAAAATAACAAAAGTTCAAACCGATTCACAAATGCCTCTCCCCCTCTACATTGTAATCTAACAAAATCTATTTGATAGATCATTTCTTTAGGAAGACGCAGGTGTGGGTCAATTTAGTGAGACATCTCTGGGAACTGGCCAATCCGCTTGACAGAGAACCTCCAAATTGACGAATTTCATGAAAACAACAAAAGTTCAAACCGATGCACAAATGCCTCTTCCCCTCTACATTGTAATCTAACAAAATCTATTCGATAGATAATTCCTTTAGGAAGAAACAGGTGTGGGTCAATTTAGTGAGACATCTCTGGGAACTGGCAAATCCGCTTGACAGAGAACCTCCAAATTGACGAATTTCATGAAAACAACAAAAGTTCAAACCGATGAACAAATGCCTCTTCCCCTCTACATTGTAATCTAACAAAATCTATTCGATAGATAATTCCTTTAGGAAGACACAGCTGTGGGTCAATTTAGTGGGACATCTCTGGGAACTGGCCAATCCGCTTGACAGAGAACCTCCAAATTGACGAATTTCATGAAAATAACAAAAGTTCAAACCGATTCACAAATGCCTCTTCCCCTCTACATTGTAATCTAACAAAATCTATTCGATAGATAATTCCTTTAGGAAGACACAGGTGTGGGTCAATTTAGTGGGACATCTCTGGGAACTGGCCAATCCGCTTGACAGAGAACATCCAAATTGACGAATTTCATGAAAATAACAAATGTTCAAACCTATGCACAAATGCCTCTTCCCCTCACATTGTAATCTGTCCCTTAAAACACCCTTATCTAATAATTTTTTTATATTTAATATTAGATTTTTATACCAGTAATTAATCTTTTTATTATTATAAAAACATTGCTAAAAATTCAAAACCGGATTTAAAACAAAGTAATTAAGTTCAAAAAGCCCGTCACTCAAAACTGTGATTTTGGACATACGTTGTTTTGATCAAACTTCATAGAAATGATTTCAAATCATGTATTGTTACGTTATTCGTGATGTTGTAGGTATACACATAATATTTAACTTAACATATATATGTCACGTTAGGGGGACAAAGTTAAATCTCTGTTAGCTAACCAATTTGCTATACAGCGAACCTCCAAATTGACGAATTTCATAAAAATAACAAAAGTTCAAGGCGATACACATCCCCTCTATATTGTAATCTAACAATATCTTTTCGATGGATAATTCCTTTAGGAAGACACAGGTGTGGGTCAATTTAGTGAGACATCTCTGGGAACTGGCCAATCCGCTTGAGAGAGAACCTCCAAATTGACGAATTTCATGAAAATAACAAATGTTTAAACCGATGCACAAATGCCTCTTCCCCTCTACATTGTAATCTAACATAATCTATTTGATAGATAATTCCTTTAGGAAGACACAGGTGTGGGTCAATTTAGTGAGACATCTCTGTGAACTGGCCAATCCGCTTGACAGAGAACCTCCAAATTGACGAATTGCATGAAAATAACAAAAGTTCAAACCGATGCACAAATGCCTCTTCCCCTCTACATTGTAATCTAACAGAATCTATTCGATAGATAATTCCTTTAGGAAGACACAGGTGTGGGTCAATTTAGTGTGACATCTCTGGGAACTGGCCAATCCGCTTGACAGAGAACCTCCAAATTGACGAATTTCATGAAAATAACAAATGTTCAAACCGATGCACAAATGCCTCTTCCCCTCTACATTGTAATCTAATCACAGGTGTGTGTCAATTTTTTGAGACATCTCTGTAAACTGGCCAATCCGCTTGACAGAGAACCTCCAAATTGACGAATTTCATGAAAATAACAAAAGCTCAAACCGATGCACAAATGCCTCTTCCCCTCTACATTGTAATCTAACAAAATCTATTCGATAGCTAATTCCTTTAGGAAGACACAGGTGTGGGTCAATTTAGTAAGACATCTCTGGGAACTGGCCAATCCGCTTGAGAGAGAACCTCCAAATTGACGAATTTCATGAAAATAACAAATGTTTAAACCGATGCACAAATGCCTCTTCCCCTCTACATTGTAATCTAACATAATCTATTTGATAGATAATTCCTTTAGGAAGACACAGGTGTGGGTCAATTTAGTGAGACATCTCTGTGAACTGGCCAATCCGCTTGACAGAGAACCTCCAAATTGACGAATTTCATGAAAATAACAAATGTTCAAACCGATGCACAAATGCCTCTTCCCCTCTACATTGTAATCTAACAAAATCTATTTGATAGATAATTCCTTTAGGAAGACACAGGTGTGGGTCAATTTAGTGTGAGATCTCTGGGAACTGGCCAATCCGCTTGACAGATAACCTCCAAATTGACGAATTTCATGAAAATAACAAATGTTCAAACCGATGCACAAATGCCTCTTCCCCTCTACATTGTAATCTAACAAAATCTATTTGATAGATAATTCCTTTAGGAAGACACAGGTGTGGGTCAATTTAGCGTGACATCTCTGGGAACTGGCCAATCCGCTTGACAGATAACCTCCAAATTGACGAATTTCATGAAAATAACAAATGTTCAAACCGATCCACAAATGCCTCTTCCCCTCTACATTGTAATCTAACAAAATCTATTCGATAGATAATTCCTTTTGGAAGACGCAGGTGTGGGTCAATTTAGTGAGAAATATCTGGGAACTGGCCAATCCGCTTGACAGAGAACCTCCAAATTGACGAATTTCATGAAAATAACAAATGTTCAAACCGATGCACAAATGCCTCTTCCCCTTTACATAGTAATCTAACAAAATCTTTTCGATAGATAATTCCTTTAGGAAGACACAGGTGTGGGTCAATTTAGTGAGATATCTCTGGGAACTGGCCAATCCGCTTGACAGAGAACCTCCAAATTGACGAATTTCATGAAAATAACAAAAGTTCAAACCGATGCACAAATGCCTCTTCCCCTCTACATTGTAATCTAACAAAATCTATTCGATAGATAATTCTTTTAGGAAGACACAGGTGTGGGTCAATTTAGTAAGACATTTCTGGGAACTGGCCAATCCGCTTGACAGAGAACCTCCAAATTGACGAATTTCATGAAAACAACAAAAGTTCAAACCGATGCACAAATGCCTCTTCCCCTCTACATTGTAATCTAACAAAATCTATTCGATAGATAATTCCTTTTGGAAGACACAGGTGTGGGTCAATTTAGTGAGACATCTCTGGGAACTGGCCAATCCGCTTGACAGATAACCTCCAAATTGACGAATTTCATGAAAATTACAAAATTTCAAACCGATGCACAAATGCCTCTTCCCCTCTACATTGCAATCTAACAAAATCTATTCGATAGCTAATTCCTTTAGGAAGACACAGGTGTGGGTCAATTTAGTGAGAAATATCTGGGAACTGGCCAATCCGCTTGACAGAGAACCTCCAAATTAACGAATTTCATAAAAATAACAAAAGTTCAAGGCGATGCACATCCCCTCTATATTGTAATCTAACAATATCTTTTCGATGGATAATTCCTTTAGGAAGACACAGGTGTGGGTCAATTTAGTGAGACATCTCTGGGAACTGGCCAATCAGCTTGACAGAGAACCTCCAAATTGACGAATTGCATGAAAATAACAAAAGTTCAAACCGATGCACAAATGCCTCTTCCCCTCTACATTGTAATCTAACAGAATCTATTCGATAGATAATTCCTTTAGGAAGACACAGGTGTGGGTCAATTTAGTGTAACATCTCTGGGAACTGGCCAATCCGCTTGACAGAGAACCTCCAAATTGGCGAATTTCATGAAAATAACAAATGTTCAAACCGATGCACAAATGCCTCTTCCCCTCTACATTCTAATCTAACAAAATCTATTTGATAGATAATTCCTTTAGGAAGACACAGGTGTGTGTCAATTTAGTGAGACATCTCTGTAAACTGGCCAATCCGCTTGACAGAGAACCTCCAAATTGACGAATTTCATGAAAATAACAAAAGCTCAAACCGATGCACAAATGCCTCTTCCCCTCTACATTGTAATCTAACAAAATCTATTCGATAGCTAATTCCTTTAGGAAGACACAGGTGTGGGTCAATTTAGTAAGACATCTCTGGGAACTGGCCAATCCGCTTTAGAGAGAACCTCCAAATTGACGAATTTCATGAAAATAACAAATGTTCAAACCGATGCACAAATGCCTCTTCCCCTCTACATTGTAATCTAACATAATCTATTTGATAGATAATTCCTTTAGGAAGACACAGGTGTGGGTCAATTTAGTGAGACATCTCTGTGAACTGGCCAATCCGCTTGACAGAGAACCTCCAAATTGACGAATTTCATGAAAATAACAAATGTTCAAACCGATGCACAAATGCCTCTTCCCATCTACATTGTAATCTAACAAAATCTATTTGATAGATAATCCTTTAGGAAGACACAGGTGTGGGTCAATTTAGTGTGAGATCTCTGGGAACTGGCCAATCCGCTTGACAGATAACCTTCAAATTGACGAATTTCATGAAAATAACAAATGTTCAAACCGATCCACAAATGCCTCTTCCCCTCTACATTGTAATCTAACAAAATCTATTCGATAGATAATTCCTTTAGGAAGATACAGGTGTGGGTCAATTTAGTGGGACATCTCTGGGAACTGGCCAATCCGCTTGACAGAGAACCTCCAAATTGACGAATTGCATGAAAATAACAAATGTTCAAACCGATGCACAAATGCCTCTTCCCCTATACATTGTAATCTAACAAAATCTATTTGAAAGATAATTCCTTTAGGAAGACACAGGTGTGGGTCAATTTAGCGTGACATCTCTGGGAACTGGCCAATCCGCTTGACAGATAACCTCCAAATTGACGAATTTCATGAAAATAACAAATGTTCAAACCGATGCACAAATGCCTCTTCCCCTCTACATTGTAATCTAACAAAATCTATTTGATAGATAATTCCTTTAGGAAGACACAGGTGTGGGTCAATTTAGTGGGACATCTCTGGGAACTGGCCAATCCGCTTGACAGAGAACCTCAAAATTGACGAATTTCATGAAAATAACAAAAGTTCAAACCGATGCACAAATGCCTCTTCCCCTCTACATAGTAATCTAACAAAATCTTTTCGATAGATAATTCCTTTAGGAAGACACAGGTGTGGGTCAATTTAGTGAGATATCTCTGGGAACTGGCCAATCCGCTTTACAGAGAACCTCCAAATTGACGAATTTCATGAAAATAACAAATGTTCAAACCGATGCACAAATGCCTCTTCCCCTCTACATTGTAATCTAACAAAATCTATTTGATAGATAATTCCTTTAGGAAGACACAGGTGTGGGTCAATTTAGTGGGACATCTCTGGGAACTGGCCAATCCGCTTGACAGAGAACCTCCAAATTGACGAATTTCATGAAAATAACAAAAGTTCAAACCGATGCACAAATGCCTCTTCCCCTCTACATAGTAATCTAACAAAATCTTTTCGATAGATAATTCCTTTAGGAAGACACAGGTGTGGGTCAATTTAGTGAGATATCTCTGGGAACTGGCCAATCCGCTTGACAGAGAACCAGAACAGAGAACCTCCAAATTGACGAATTTCATGAAAATAACAAATGTTCAAACCGATGCACAAATGCCTCTTCCCCTCTACATTGTAATCTAACAAAATCTATTTGATAGATAATTCCTTTAGGAAGACACAGGTGTGGGTCAATTTAGTGGGACATCTCTGGGAACTGGCCAATCCGCTTGACAGAGAACCTCCAAATTGACGAATTTCATGAAAATAACAAAAGTTCAAACCGATGCACAAATGCCTCTTCCCCTCTACATAGTAATCTAACAAAATCTTTTCGATAGATAATTCCTTTAGGAAGACACAGGTGTGGGTCAATTTAGTGAGATATCTCTGGGAACTGGCCAATCCGCTTGACAGAGAACCTCCAAATTGACGAATTTCATGAAAATAACAAATGTTCAAACCGATGCACAAATGCCTCTTCCCCTCTACATTGTAATCTAACAAAATCTATTTGATAGATAATTCCTTTAGGAAGACACAGGTGTGGGTCAATTTAGTGGGACATCTCTGGGAACTGGCCAATCCGCTTGACAGAGAACCTCCAAATTGACGAATTTCATGAAAATAACAAAAGTTCAAACCGATGCACAAATGCCTCTTCCCCTCTACATAGTAATCTAACAAAATCTTTTCGATAGATAATTCCTTTAGGAAGACACAGGTGTGGGTCAATTTAGTGAGATATCTCTGGGAACTGGCCAATCCGCTTGACAGAGAACCTCCAAATTGACGAATTTCATGAAAATAACAAAAGTTCAAACCGATGCACAAATGCCTCTTCCCCTCTACATTGTAATCTAACAAAATCTATTCGATAGATAATTCCTTTAGGAAGACACAGGTGTGGGTCAATTTTGTGAGACATCTCTGGGAACTGGCCAATCCGCTTGACAGAGAACCTCCAAATTGACGAATTTCATGAAAACAACAAAAGTTCAAACCGATGCACAAATGCCTCTTCCCCTCTACATTGTAATCTAACAAAATCTATTCGATAGATAATTCCTTTAGGAAGACACAGGTGTGGGTCAATTTAGTGGGACATCTCTGGGAACTGGCCAATCCGCTTGACAGAGAACCTCCAAATTGACGAATTTCATGAAAATAACAAAAGTTCAAACCGATTCACAAATGCCTCTCCCCCTCTACATTGTAATCTAACAAAATCTATTTGATAGATAATTTCTTTAGGAAGACGCAGGTGTGGGTCAATTTAGTGAGACATCTCTAGGAACTGGCCAATCCGCTTGACAGAGAACCTCCAAATTGACGAATTTCATGAAAACAACAAAAGTTCAAACCGATGCACAAATGCCTCTTCCCCTCTACATTGTAATCTAACAAAATCTATTCGATAGATAATTCCTTTAGGAAGAAACAGGTGTGGGTCAATTTAGTGAGACATCTCTGGGAACTGGCCAATCCGCTTGACAGAGAACCTCCAAATTGACGAATTTCATGAAAACAACAAAAGTTCAAACCGATGAACAAATGCCTCTTCCCCTCTACATTGTAATCTAACAAAATCTATTCGATAGATAATTCCTTTAGGAAGACACAGCTGTGGGTCAATTTAGTGGGACATCTCTGGGAACTGGCCAATCCGCTTGACAGAGAACCTCCAAATTGACGAATTTCATGAAAATAACAAAAGTTCAAACCGATTCACAAATGCCTCTTCCCCTCTACATTGTAATCTAACAAAATCTATTCGATAGATAATTCCTTTAGGAAGACACAGGTGTGGGTCAATTTAGTGGGACATCTCTGGGAACTGGCCAATCCGCTTGACAGAGAACATCCAAATTGACGAATTTCATGAAAATAACAAATGTTCAAACCGATGCACAAATGCCTCTTCCCCTCTACATTGTAATCTAACAAAATCTATTTGATACATAATTCCTTTAGGAAGACACAGGTGTGGGTCAATTTAGTGGGACATCTCTGGGAACTGGCCAATCCGCTTGACAGAGAACCTCCAAATTGACGAATTTCATGAAAATAACAAATGTTCAAACCGATGCACAAATGCCTCTTCCCCTCGATATTGTAATCCAACAAAATCTATTTGATAGATAATTCCTTTAGGAAGACACAGGTGTGGGTCAATTTAGTGAGACATCTATGGGAACTGGCCAATCCGCTTGACAGAGAACCTCCAAATTGACGAATTTCATGAAAATAACAAATGTTCAAACCGATGCACAAATGCCTCTTCCCCTCTACATTGAAATCTAACAAAATCTATTCGATAGATAATTCCTTTAGGAAGACACAGGTGTGGGTCAATTTAGTGAGACATCTCTGGGAACTGGCCAATCCGCTTGACAGAGAACCTCCAAATTGACGAATTTCATGAAAATAACAAATGTTTAAACCGATTCACAAATGCTTCTTCCCCTCTACATTGTAATCTAACAAAATCTATTCGATAGATAATTCCTTTAGGAAGACACAGGTTTCGGTGAATTTAGTGAGACATCTCTGGGAACTGGCCAATCCGCTTGACAGAGAACCTCCAAATTGACGAATTTCATGAAAATAACAAATGTTCAAACCGATCCACAAATGCCTCTTCCCCTCTATATTGTAATCTAACAAAATCTATTTGATAGATAATTCCTTTAGGAAGACACAGGTGTGGGTCAATTTAGTGTGACATCTCTGGGAACTGGCCAATCCGCTTGACAGATAACCTCCAAATTGACGAATTTCATGAAAATAACAAATGTTCAAACCGATGCACAAATGCCTCTTCCACTCGACATTGTAAACTAACAAAATCTATTCGATAGATAATTCCTTTAGGAAGACACAGGTGTGGGTCAATTTAGTGGGACATCTCTGGGAACTGGCCAATCCGCTTGACAGAGAACCTCCAAATTGACGAATTTCATGAAAATAACAAATGTTCAAACCGATCCACAAATGCCTCTTCCACTCGACATTGTAAACTAACAAAATCTATTTGATAGATAATTCCTTTAGGAAGACACAGGTGTGGGTCAATTTAGTGTGACATCTCTGGGAACTGGCCAATCCGCTTGACAGATAACCTCCAAATTGACGAATTTCATGAAAATAACAAATGTTCAAACCGATCCACAAATGCCTCTTCCCCTCTACATTGTAATATAACAAAATCTATTTGATAGATAATTCCTTTAGGAAGACACAGGTGTGGGTCAATTTAGTGTGACATCTCTGGGAACTGGCCAATCCGCTTGACAGATAACCTCCAAATTGACGAATTTCATGAAAATAACAAATGTTCAAACCGATGCACAAATGCCTCTTCCACTCGACATTGTAAACTAACAAAATCTATTCGATAGATAATTCCTTTAGGAAGACACAGGTGTGGGTCAATTTAGTGGGACATCTCTGGGAACTGGCCAATCCGCTTGACAGAGAACCTCCAAATTGACGAATTTCATGAAAATAACAAATGTTCAAACCGATGCACAAATGCCTCTTCCCCTCTACATTGTAATCTAACAAAATCTATTTGATAGATAATTCCTTTAGGAAGACACAGGTGTGGGTCAATTTAGTGGGACATCTCTGGGAACTGGCCAATCCGCTTGACAGAGAACCTCCAAATTGACGAATTTCATGAAAATAACAAAAGTTCAAACCGATTCACAAATGCCTCTTCCCCTCTACATTGTAATCTAACAAAATCTATTCGATAGATAATTCCTTTAGGAAGACACAGGTGTGGGTCAATTTAGTGGGACATCTCTGAGAACTGGCCAATCCGATTGACAGAGAACATCCAAATTGACGAATTTCATGAAAATAACAAATGTTCAAACCTATGCACAAATGCCTCTTCCCCTCTACATTGTAATCTAACAAAATCTATTTGATAGATAATTCCTTTAGGAAGACACAGGTGTGGGTCAATTTAGTGGGACATCTCTGGGAACTGGCCAATCCGCTTGACAGAGAACCTCCAAATTGACGAATTTCATGAAAATAACAAATGTTCAAACCGATGCACAAATGCCTCTTCCCCTCTACATTGTAATCTAACAAAATCTATTTGATAGATAATTCCTTTAGGAAGACACAGGTGTGTGTCAATTTAGTGAGACATCTCTGTAAACTGGCCAATCCGCTTGACAGAGAACCTCCAAATTGACGAATTTCATGAAAATAACAAAAGCTCAAACCGATGCACAAATGCCTCTTCCCCTCTACATTGTAATCTAACAAAATCTATTCGATAGCTAATTCCTTTAGGAAGACACAGGTGTGGGTCAATTTAGTAAGACATCTCTGGGAACTGGCCAATCCGCTTGAGAGAGAACCTCCAAATTGACGAATTTCATGAAAATAACAAATGTTCAAACCGATGCACAAATGCCTCTTCCCCTCTACATTGTAATCTAACATAATCTATTTGATAGATAATTCCTTTAGGAAGACACAGGTGTGGGTCAATTTAGTGAGACATCTCTGTGAACTGGCCAATCCGCTCGACAGAGAACCTCCAAATTGACGAATTTCATGAAAATAACAAATGTTCAAACCGATGCACAAATGCCTCTTCCCCTCTACATTGTAATCTAACAAAATCTATTTGATAGATAATTCCTTTAGGAAGACACAGGTGTGGGTCAATTTAGTGTGAGATCTCTGGGAACTGGTCAATCCGCTTGACAGATAACCTTCAAATTGACGAATTTCATGAAAATAACAAATGTTCAAACCGATCCACAAATGCCTCTTCCCCTCTACATTGTAATCTAACAAAATCTATTCGATAGATAATTCCTTTAGGAAGATACAGGTGTGGGTCAATTTAGTGGGACATCTCTGGGAACTGGCCAATCCGCTTGACAGAGAACCTCCAAATTGACGAATTGCATGAAAATAACAAATGTTCAAACCGATGCACAAATGCCTCTTCCCCTATACATTGTAATCTAACAAAATCTATTTGAAAGATAATTCCTTTAGGAAGACACAGGTGTGGGTCAATTTAGCGTGACTTCTCTGGGAACTGGCCAATCCGCTTGACAGATAACCTCCAAATTGACGAATTTCATAAAAATAACAAATGTTCAAACCGATGCACAAATGCCTCTTCCCCTCTACATTGTAATCTAACAAAATCTATTTGATAGATAATTCCTTTAGGAAGACACAGGTGTGGGTCAATTTAGTGGGACATCTCTGGGAACTGGCCAATCCGCTTGACAGAGAACCTCAAAATTGACGAATTTCATGAAAATAGCAAAAGTTCAAACCGATGCACAAATGCCTCTTCCCCTCTACATAGTAATCTAACAAAATCTTTTCGATAGATAATTCCTTTAGGAAGAC
This sequence comes from Nephrocerus scutellatus, assembly GCA_947095585.1. Lineage (NCBI taxonomy): Eukaryota > Metazoa > Arthropoda > Insecta > Diptera > Pipunculidae > Nephrocerus > Nephrocerus scutellatus. The sequence continues at coordinate 49,350,346 of OX352763.1, forward strand.
ACAGGTGTGGGTCAATTTAGTGAGATATCTCTGGGAACTGGCCAATCCGCTTGACAGAGAACCTCCAAATTGACGAATTTCATGAAAATAACAAATGTTCAAACCGATGCACAAATGCCTCTTCCCCTCTACATT